>CM048754.1:117919429-119119429 GCA_026315105.1 Locusta migratoria
AAGTAAAATAGTAAGTAGTAACTACAGTACATGTTGTTATTATATGCTATGACGTACATTTCTCATTTTGGCAACTTCTTGATTTAGCCACATGGTGTGAGAATGAGCTGGACAGATATCTGTATTTTATCATTACGTTAGTATGCCAAATTTTAAAGCTACTAAATAATTTACCAAACCAAGTTTAACAGTAATAGTTCTGCAACGCAGTGACTTCAGACCCGTTGATACTTCAGTATTAAAATTTAACGATATAAGGAAGAAAGGCCATCCATTAAATAAAACGTGTTTCCGAAACACTGCACTGTTTATACTTTTGTTGAAATTCCTCTTCTAATAACGGAAATACGTTAATTGGAAGGTATACTTTGAATGTAGTGTGTTCTATAGAAAAGTATTAGACGTATAAAGCCAAATGATGTGTTGTGTTCGAAACATTTTGCTTTGCAGTTGGAAATTTTCGACGCTGAACTTAGAAGTTAACATTAAATCTTGTGTTATTTACTTTAACATAGCTACAATTCATTTAGTTGATTCTACTTGTATTCCTAAAAACAAAGGAATGATAACCTCAGAATAAAAAGAAACGTCAATCAAAGAAGTTGAACTTCTTTGCTTTCTACAGTATATCTGCCTAAGTGTACTTGCGTCTTGAGTAAATGTGTGTGTGTGTGTGTGTGTGTGTGTGTGTGTGTGTGTGTATTTGTTTACCCTCCTTTCCTTCCCCTAAGGTAAGTCTTTCCTCTCCCGGGATTGGAATGGTTCCTTACCCCCTTCCTTAAAACCCTCATCATTTCCTTTTCCCTCTCCTTCCCTTCTGCCTGAAAAAGCAACTGGGTTGCGAAAGCTTGTGTTTGTGTGTGTGTGTGTGTTTTTATTTGTTGCTATCACTGCCTGTGCTCCTTCGCCTGGTAATTGGACTTCATCTATTTTTCCTGTTAGGAATTTTTCCTCTATAATATATATATATACATATATTTTCTTTACCTGCTTAGATGCTCCTGACTAAAACCACCACATTCCTCCCCTTGCTGTGTTTGTGCCATTTTTATTTATTTTTTGTTAATTTTTGTGTGCGTATGTTGGTGTTTTGCATGATTGTTTTGCCATATTGGCTAAGAACTGGCCGCGGTGGCCGAGGGGACTAAGGCACTCCAGTCGCCGTCTGCAAGGCCACTACGGTCGGGGGTTCGAATCCCCCCTCGGGCATGGATATTTGTGCCGTCCTAGTTCATAAGTAGTTTGTAAGTTTAGGGACGGATGACCCCGTAGTTAAGTCCCATAGACTATACAAACATTTGAACATTTGATTTGATTGACCAAGAATCATACATTATTTCCATAATGTTGATGTTGTTAGGGGTCAAAGCCGATGGGTGGTATTCTGGTCTTCAATTGTGGCAAACATTGTGGTGAAGGACAGTCTCATTGTGAATAATAGAAAGTTATATTTTATGAGTGGTGCTTTCAAATGTTTCTGCTTTTACCTAATTCAGTATGTTCCCTTGCGTGACTTCACGGGTCAACTCAAATTGATAGTATAGAGTCTCAGTATTGAAGTATTTTTGGTAATACAATAAATTTCGAAATAACTGTCATGTATACCTGCCTGATAAATCCTACTCATCAGAATAATTTCTAACTGGTGTGGATTTAGGCCACAATTATGATTCTGCTGAACATGCAGAAAACTGACGGTGTGTGCTTAAATTCTCTCTCAACGTATATCTGTCTTTTCCCTTTCACTCAACTGCATATTTTGGTGCTGTAATGTGCAGAACGTAGTGAAAAGCAAGATACTGGTCATCAGTTCCGATTTGTATGGTGAATATTGTATTCTGCAGCACTACAGCCAATGATCATTGGCTTCTATTTGTCAGTTGTCATGTGTATTATTTTTAGTTACAAGTATTGGGATCTTATCAGAATGTGTGTGTGTGTGTGTGTGTGTGTGTGTGTGTTTGTGTGTGTGTGTGTGTGTGTGTGTGTGTGTGTGTAAGGGGGGGGGTGTTTAGGCAAGGTGTTGAAACTGCAGCCATGTTGACAACTTCAGCATGAGACTCCCCCCCCCCCCACACCTCACATCCTCTGCTCACTGAGGAATGAACTTTCTTTCCCAAAAGTTGTGGGGCTGCTTTTCCTTCTTTCAGTTGTATTGACTTATTTTGCTTTATGAATAAAACTGTGGGTCCGTCATTCCATCACTTTGTAAGTAAAAAGTCTTGTATGACATTTGGTGCAAAAAGAGGTAATACATTATCGGAATAGTATAAGCAGCAGTGATAAAGCTTATAAATTTTTCTTGAGAAAGATTGTGAAAAATTTTCATCATTGCAAAGATGTGAAACAGGAGCAGATCTTAGCCAAATATTCCATAATGCCAAAATTTGTTAGGAAATACATAGGCAGCAGCTTTTAGCATCACCTATTATTATTTTATTTTTGCATACCAAATATTGTAAAAAAGTAATATTTTTCTGTTTTGATAGAACTTTTTTGGTTTCAGTGCAAATTGTTTCATCTATTTATATTCCTAGTGGAGCATTGAGTAATTTTCACGTTCGAAAGCCGCACAGCATAGGGCGCCGTTTACAGATTGCACTGCCACTCCCATCAGAAATTTGAGCTGTGTGTGTTGTAAGTTTTGATTATGTTTTTTTAAGATATGTTTTCCACTGACGTAAGCTCAGCAATTCACAAGAAATATTTTTTTTATTTTTTATTTTTTTTAATGATTCAGCAATTTATTAGAATGGAGCAGCACCATGAGCAAAATGGGGTATGAATTGTAATTAATTTACCCGTACTGGAAGAGCTCGCAAGATGGTGGCTGCAGATCTATGTTCGTGCATTGTTCAAAGCAGTGTGTGTGCAAGTTTGTTTTAAATAAAATTATAGCAGGTTTGATTTTTAATCGGCATCGGATCCTCGGGTTTCCTGCCAGATAAAAATGTCATCTGGACACAATATTTCGGTGGTCCACCTGGCCGCCATCCTCAGGTGATGGTGCTGGTACACCGAATCGCCAAGACTGAGTACAAGCCGCGAGCGGCGGCCCCTATATATGACGCGGAAGGCCGCGGGCGAGTGCGCAAAAATTGACAGTTCTGCCCTCTACATTTCAGCGCTGCCAGAGGTAGAATTTGGCGTAAACAATAGATCACTTTTTAGCAGAGACTGTTGTTTTTTTTTATGTCAAACAATTAAGGGTTCCACATTTTACACAAAGGAAAACCCTTATCTCTGTTTATAATATTGTCAGAAAGACGGATTGCGGTTGATTCTTTTAAAATGCAGTCCCAATAGTGAGACGCAGAAGCAACCATTTGTGTTTAATCATATTTCATTTTATGTCACACAGTAAGACAGTGATCAGCTACTGCAGATTTCTCTGGTTGAAGCAGTCTTGTATGTCGATGGTGTTCAGTACATTGATTTTGAATTGTACGTATTGTCTGGCCGATGTAAACTTTTCCACAGTGACAAGGAATTTTATATACGCCGGGTTTCTTCAATCCTAAGTCATCTTTTACTAAGCCCAGGAGCGCTCTAACCTTGATGGACTAGAAATGCATTGGATGTCATATCTTCTCAAAGTCCTTCCTATTTTTGATTAAATGCTTCCAGCAAACAGTAAGAAAGTCAGCGACTTGCAAGTTTCTTCTTGTGGTTCCCGCGACAGTACAAACTGGAAAGCACAGCTTATCTGTTGGTCAGTGTAACCATTCTTCTTGAAAACTGTTCTCAGATGGTCCATCTCTTTAGACTTTCAGCGTCTGAAATGGCAAAAGCTCTTTTTGTCAGCATATGCAGGACACCAGTGCGCGGTTAAGGTGGATGACAACTTGTTGCATGCAAGTAGCGGTCCGTGTGCATGGGCTTTCTGTAAACACTGTCCCAATGTTGTCACCCTTTCTGTACACCATGACATCTAAAAACGGAAGCTTTCCATCATCTCGACCTCCATAGTGAACTTAATACTAGGATGGAGGCAATTAAAATGGTCTCTCCCATGTGGCTATACCATGAAAGTATTGTCAACGTACCTCCAGAAACGTGTAGGTTTTAAAAACGACGTTTTCAGTGCTGTGTCCTCAAAATCTTCCATAAATAAACTGGCAACTGTGAGGGATAATGGGCACCCCATAGCCACTCCGTCAGATTGTTCAAAATATTGATAGTTGATTTCTGAAATTGTACACTCTTCTTTTATTGATATTATTTTTATCTTTAAAGCACCAATATAACATCTACAGTTCTACATTTTGAATAGCTCTGCACAATTCTACAACAAAAATAAATATTTCACAGTCCATTTACTCATTGTCTCAGTTTTCATTTGCTACAGGACACTTAATAAATCTCCATAGAAAAGTGTGCATTCATCAGGCATATAACGCTGCAGTTTTTCTAAGTCTTTTATTGTATTGGAACCTTTCATGATGGGTAGGCTGGTTTATTTGGCTCAGTCAATTGTCACCGGTGGAGTACACCTACATACATACTCCGCAATTCACCGTAAGGTGCGTGGCGGAGAGTACACTGTACCACTACTAGGCATTTCCTTTCCTATTCCACTCCCAGATTGAATGAGGAAAAAAAAATGTCTACATGCCTCCGTACGAGCCCTAATTTCTCTTATCTTGTCTTTGTAATCTTTATGCGAAATGTAAGTAGGCGCCAGCAAGATCGGACTACACTCAGCTTCAAATTCCGACCCTCTAAATTTACTTAACAGAAATTCACGAAAAGAACGTCGTCTTTCTGCCAGCAATCTCCAATTGAGTTGCCGGAGCATTTCCGTGACACTTGTGCATTGGTCGAACCAACCGGTAACAAATCGAGCTGCTCGCCTCTGAACCGCCGCTATATCTTCCTTTAAACTGATCTGCTGCAGGTCCCAAACACTTGAGCAATACTCAAGACGTGGTTGTACAAGTGTTTTATGTGCAGTCTCCTTTACAGGTGAAGTACATCTTCCCAAAATTCTCCCAATAAACCGAAGTTGGCTCCCCGCCTTACTCACAACTGTCCTTACATGCTCGTTCCATTTCATATCGCTCTGCAATGTTACGCCTAGATATTTGAATGACGCGACAGCATCAAGAAACTCACTACTAATGCTGTATTTGAACATTATGGGATTGCTTTTTCTACTCATGCGCATCACCTTACATTTTTCTACATTGAGAGCTAGCTGCCATTCTTCGCATCAACTAGAAATTTTGTCCAAGTCATCCTGTATGCTATTACAGTCAGTTACAGACGACACCCTCCCATACACCACAGCATCATCAGCAAACAGCCGCAAATTACAACTTACTCTGCCCATCAGATCATTTATATAGATAGAAAATAATAGCGGTCCTATCACACTTGCCTGGGGCACGCCTGACGATACACTCATCTCTGATGAACACTCGCCGTCGAGAACAACGTACTGCATTCTATTACTTAGGAAGTCTTGCAGCCAGTCACAAATCTGTGAACCTATTCCATAAGCTCGTAACTTAGTTAGCAGTCTGCAGTGTGGCACCGCATCGAACGCTTGTTTGAAGTCGAGAAAAACACAATCCGCCTGTTGCCCTTCATCCATGGCTCGCAAGATGTGATGTGAGAAAAGGGCAAGCTGAGTTTCACATGAACAATGTTTCCTAAACCCGTGCTGATTCATGGAAAGAAGCTTTTCCATTTCAAGGAAATTTACTATATTCGAACTGAGAATATGCTCTAAAATTCTACATGAAACTGATGTCAACGATATTGGCCTGTAATTGTGTGGGTCAGTTCTTTCCTTTCTTATAAACGGGAGTCACCTGCGCTTTTTTCCAATCACTAGGAACTTTGCGCCGAATTAAAGATTCGCGATAAATGCAAGCTAAGTAGGGGGCCAATGCCGGTGAATAGTCTTTGTAAAACCGAACTGGTATTCCATCTGGACCAGCAGACTTTTTTGTATGTAGCTCTCTAAGCTGCTTCTCTACACCGGAAATACCTATTGCTATGTCCCCCATTTCGGAATTAGTATGTTGATCAAATGATGGTACATTTGTACGGTCCTCCTGCGTGAAAGATTTCTTAAAGGTTAAATTTAGAACTTCAGCTTTCCGTTTGCTTTCTTCTATTACTGCCCCGGAATGATCGAGTGACTGGACAGTGGGCTGGACAGAAGTAGTGTGACTAATAAGTCGACTGTCATAGAAGCTGTAATGCAACCTAATCTGGCACTATAAAAATAAAATGGTACACGCTTTTCTCAGTCTTTATATTGTGTGTGCACAATACATTAAGGTGCCTTAAATAAAATGCAGCTTGCGCTATAAGTTCTGGTAAGAAGACATTCTGCATGAAATCGAAATGTAAAGACAGAATGTGGTCTTGTAACACTCCTGCTTCTGATTTCTCATGTTGAAGAGCAGTGTAAAATTTTCTGCTCATCTTCTTACGAATCAGCAGCTCACAGCTCTGCGCTACACTGCATCGTTTAGTCGAGGAGACTTCAGCTGAAAAGTCGGCTCCTCACATGTGAAACCAGTATCTATTTGTGGCCTTCTGAATTTATAATTAAAATTGTGTCTGAAGAATATTGAGTAAAAGTAATAGCTTAATCACTGTATGATAAAATACACTATAATGCCAATATATAAGGCAATGCGTGTTTAACAGTTGAACTGACAGTAATGCCATCTAGTAGTGTGGTTAGAAAGCATTGCAGAGATGCAACATTGGTTTGTGCTGCCAACTATGTTCCATTTGCAAAGGGGCACGAGTCAAAACTCTTGATTCGCCTCTTTTAAAAGGGCTGAAGTCATTGACTGATGCCTCTATAAAAATAACACTGTTTTTTCAGTATCTCATTAAATACACATTAAATGCAGTGCGAAGTGATTCAAGCAACTTTATGGAGATAAAATTTGAAATATGTCCATAAAGAGTAAATATAATTTATTGAGAAACATATGCACAAAGTTGATACAACAGCTTCACAATTTCTGCATATAATTTACATTTAACAAATATAAAAAATAGAAAACGGATGACTTACCCAAAGGACAGGCTCGTCGACAGACACAAATAAAATCACTCACAAACACACATACAAGCTTTCGCAACCGTTGGTTGCTTCTTTAGGAAAAGAGGAAGAAAGGAGAGGAGAAAGGGAAGAATATGGGATTTAAGGAAGTGGAAAAGGAGTCATTCCAATCCCAGGAGTGGAAGGACTTTACCTCTGTCTAGGTGTGTTTACTTTTGGATATGTGTGTGTATGTATTTGTTTACCTTCCTTTTTTCCCCCCTAAGGTAAGTCGTTCCACTCCTGGTATTGGAATGACTCCTTTTCCACTTCCTTAAATCCCATATCGTTCCCTTTCTCCTCTCCTGTCTTGCTCTTTTCCTGAAGAAGCAATCAACGGTTGCGAAAGCTTGTATGTATGTTTGTGAGTGATTTTTGTCTGTCGATGAGCCTGTCATTTGGGTAAGTCATCCATTTTCTATTTTTTATATTTGTTTATCCCACCAGTAAAGTTTCCTTCTATAATTTAAGTTACATATAAGTTGTAATTACTTACATTTGTTTCAAATATGGAAACATGTTTTGTTTATTTTGTTTGGTTCCAAAAATTTTCACACAAAATACTCATAACCCACAGACTATGTAATAATACTGTAAGTAATCAGTAATATGTGTAATATCATTTACATGGAATTTCATTAGAAATAAGCTCCTACTCGCTGTCAGTGTCAACCAGTTCAATTCAGCATTCAAGAGTTGGGCACATTATTTTATTATCTTTTGCATGATTATTGGTATGCATTACTATTACACATTGCACGTGATTGGTGATAAAAAGTCTGAAATAGTCTGCCCTTGACTGTAATTGTGGTCTAAGGTGACATGGAATATGCGCAGTTTCTACATTCCTTGAAACCTACTTCTGCAAATCAGGTGATCAGGTGGTACTGTATTATATGTTATCTGTCCACTTCTAGACACAAAATTAGATACACTAGTTACCTGAATGCCATTATCATCTTCAGTCCCACTCACACTTCACCTCCGACCTGTACATGTTCTTCTATCATATCCCCATCAGAATCACTATCGTCCTCATTTACAAAAATTGATTCAGTGTCACTGTCAGTCTTCTGTAAATCTGCCAAAGCCTGGTTGAGACTGTAGGCCCTTGCAAAACATATATCACCATCCATTACGAATAAACGATAACACCATGTTTACTTCGCACAAAGCTGAATTCCAGACTGTGAATTTGTCATAACAGTGCATGTAATTGTATTTTCTACTCATTGTTTACAACGATGTACAAATGTCGGTTTATAAGGTACATTGCTGCCAAAATTTATTTTCGTAAAAATACTTACATATGACAGTGGAAATCACTTATTGTGTACCTGGGTATTTTCTGAGCCCACTGCAAAAATTTCAAATTGTTGTACAGCAAAATGAGATATAACCTTAAATATTTTACCCAGTTACATTAAAAAGTCTGTGGATAGCATATCTGAAGGATGAGTTATCTACACCAACATTTAAACTGTTTATTAGTAGTTAAATAAGCCTTGGGGTCTAAAAAGACCCCAGGCATCATGCGAGGGTTAATGCCAGTCGGTGCAGCTATATACGAAGTATCTGAAAGGGTGGTAAACTGAAAACAAATAAATTTATGACTGATGCCCCATTAAAATTATACAATTCATTTAGCCTCTTTTTCTGGAAGAATGCCCAAGTACATGTGGAATTTCTCATTTCTCGGAAGACATTTGCACTGGGAAGAATTTTCTGGTTGACGTGTTCAAAGACTGTCGTGCAAATTCTGTTATACACAGAGCAGTTGCAGCATTAATTATTTATTTTATGGTCAATGCAAAGGTTTATTCCCCTTGCCCTATGTGGTTGGGTTTTCAAGGAGTATTTGTAAAATTTACCTTGCAGTCTGCTTTACTGAAGCTTTCCGTTTACTATGTCACGTGTTGCAGGTGATCGACTCCTCCTGCTAGCCTCCTCCCTGTTGTGTGAGAGCCTCGCCCCAGCTGCAGAGGCAGGAGTTGCCTCACTCCAGTCCACACAGCACAGCCGCCTGCCGAAGACAGCAGTCGTGAGTAGACCGCCCGGTTTGTGAATCGTATTGGTAGTTCATTTGCTCGGTAAGCGACATGCTGAAACCGATGATAGCATTTCAGTCTGTTAAAAAGGAAAACTCTTATTTAGTGATAATTCTCGTGTATGATTTGTGGTGCGGTACTCATCCGTAACTCGGTATGCGTGTGAATAGATTCTCTGAATGCCTCGCGGCTCTCTTTGCGACACAGCAATGGAGTGGGCAGTTTCTGCTGTTAACCCCAGAAGGTCCTGCAAACTTAAGGGAGTACGGAACATTTGTTTTGCTGTTTTGATCTCCTCCTGGCTGTAATGAATTGTTATGAAACATATTAAGAATGCGGTAATTTGGAAGAAGTATTGCATAAAACACAGTAGCGGCTTACTACCGATACATATTGAACACACGAGTATCGCTTCTTTACTTCCAACAATTTAAGCTGTACTTGTAGGTTCCTGACAAACCACAAATTTGAAATAGTACTATACTATTTTTTACTGATATGTCTTGATTTTAAGCGATGTGGTTAGGCAAGAGCCTAAGAATACAGTTTAAATTGTTGCGACTGAACAAGCAACAAAGGCACTGCGTTGTTTGCATGTTAGATATGTATTGATAGTAGCCCGTGACTGCAATATACAACACTTCTTCCAAATTCCCAAAAATTCAATAAATTATTTACTAATAATTGGTCAGGTGAATCTATTATACAAGCTCATTGAATTCACTTAGGAAAAACCACATTAATAATGGAAAGTTCAGGTTGGAATTAATTAGGCCAGGACGTTTCATATCGGAACACACTCCGCTGCAGAGTGAAAGTTTCATTTTGAATTTTTAAGTGGTTTATTGCATATTTCTCCATGGCCAAACGGGGCTTCTCCCCCCCCCCCCCCCCCCCCCGATCGCCATAGAGCCTCGTAACAGCCAGGATTTTCTGGTCACGTGTCTGTACACAAAGCAAGTGACCAGACACTCGTTTAACAGATGAGAGGTGCCGCTATCGATTGACTGACCCCTGAACTAAGAAGACTCGGTGGCTGTCAAAACGCATCACTTTTCCCGCACATGTGCGCAACGTACCACAGAATTGCAGACTTTGTGTCTCCACGAAGCTGTTCCCTTACATATTTCGGCTCAGCTGGAGCTGGCATCGGTACGAGGGTCCCGGCGGGAAGAGAGGGTTGTCCACCGCGACAGCAGTTACCGCACTCTAAAAGCTTGGACAACTTAAAAAAAAGTCACTTGTTGTCTATTTGAACATACAGCTGGGGTTTTGTTTTACATTTAAAACTTACTAGACCACACAAAATAAAATGTTATAATGATAGATTACCTCTTATAA
Source organism: Locusta migratoria (assembly GCA_026315105.1). Lineage (NCBI taxonomy): Eukaryota > Metazoa > Arthropoda > Insecta > Orthoptera > Acrididae > Locusta > Locusta migratoria. The sequence continues at coordinate 117,929,891 of CM048754.1, forward strand.
TCAATCATCTGTCTTATGCTGACTGCAATTAAGAGGTTTATTTTTACACCAGACGCTCTAACGCCTGTCACCCCTTTTCGGAATGACTCAAACTGAGCCCTAATATTTTCCTGAATCATGGAAAGTTTTATTAGTTCAAAGTCTATAACAGTCATTCCACTGTAGGTGAAGTTGAAGTTATATGCTGGCTGAGGTCCATTGCGTTGTGAGCTGTCTTCAGCATTCACTAAAAGATTTGATGTTACAGGATCTTTTCGTAAATTATAAACATGTCAGTTTATATGGAAACGATTTTATTTCCACTTAAACAACGTTTAACTCAATCACATTATTGCACAATCAAAAAATGCAGCGGCAAGCCAACAGAGCTGCTTACAGGTTTGTGACCGTTAGAAGACTCAATAAACATGGTTTCTCTCAAACATCTTTCTACATAACCGCGTAATAAGATTGATGACAAAGTTTTTGTAATTCACAGTTAAACAATATTCTTTTACATTAAATGTGCCAAAATACAGAAATTAAAACATTACATTTAAGCTTTGACTATTTATCTCAATGTATGTACGTGTTTCATGAAATTTGTATTTAATGTGGTACACAAATTTAAAGTCATCCTTTTGACTAGTGCTTACTGTGCTCAAATTATTTACATTATGCATGTTTTCGAAGTGCACGCACATTTGTTTTGCCAATATTGTGTAGGTGTATTATTATTGTGACATGGAATTTTAATGTGTTTCAGTTTGCGGTCAAATTTTTTATTAATACGGATTTGTATATGGTTGTCGTAGTTTTGTTAATTTCGAAGATAGTTTCTTAGTACCAAACAGATTATTAATTTTAGTGCATGAAAAATTATCAATATTTAATTTAGGATCCAGTGATATATAAAACATGGTCTGCCCTAATTTATTTAAACAAAAGGTATATATGAAATCATGTTGTGCAATAGTTATAACATGTAGTATTGTTGTCTTTATACAAATTAATATCTATATAGGTTCAGCAATTTCCGAAACTAAGTCTAATGCATTTTTAGTGTTTGCAGTTATTATTTACGAAAGTATTAAAAACTGAAATTACGTAAAATTCAGCCAAAGTTATATTTAAATCAACGTACTATTTCTTAAAGGTATTTTACTAATAGTGTTACCGGTAATAGAATTTCAAACTGAAGGCGAAAATGAGATATTTTACATGTCCGGTAATGAAGTTTTATTTTAGGTGTCAGATATTTCATGTTTATATGTTGGCAACTGATTTTTAGGAGTGTGCAACATAGCAGAAACGTTACAGTGCGTTTCGCTTTTTTATTTTAAAAGCATCTTCTGTGGTCTGTAAATGATACAGAGGTTTGTACAATTTGTTTTTGATAAATAGATAGATTGAAAACAGTTTTAAAAAACATTCTGCACGTTGGGCCTAAGTGTTTTTAATTTAATATTCGGTCTACTGATGGTGTTGATGTCTATTCTTTACATGTTACTACTGCTTCTCCATCTTTTTGGCTGGAGTTCGTTTTTTCCTAGTGTGTGTTTCAGGGCTGTGTACAGCACTTTTCGTGTGTGTTTGTTTCATTTTTTCCTTTTCATCTCAGCACATCACACCACTTCACTTTTGAAATGTATACTGATTACATATCGCCTGTTATATGTGTAACGCCTGTCTGTTCATTTGTCATTTCAGTACAGTGTGGCTATGTTTTCGTGTCATCGCCAAGACAAATCATTAGTTGTTCATGATCACTGATAATTCCTTCCATTGTCTGCGCTGCCTGAATCAGTTTTTCTACATGCTCGAACTTTTTTCTCAAAGATGCAGCATCCACATTGGCAACTGCTTCACTCAATAGCCTTTCCACCTCTGTTATCGTGAAGCACTTATTATTGTTCCTGATGTAATTCTTTACATCACTCCACACTAATTCTATAGGGTTAAAATGGCAGTGATATGGGGGAAGCCTTATTACATTGTGGTCCTGCTCCTTTGCTATTTCGTCAACTACATACGTGGGTGTAACGGCTTATTTTGTTTTACGAGCGAATATAAAAGAAGTTTTGTCATTGTCATATCTCCATCAATATTTCTTTGTTGTAGCCACTGCGCCATAACTTCTTTCCGATCGTTTGAAGTCTTTCTTTGGGAGGCCTGTGTTTCCATGACTAGCCTTATATCTGTCGAGAATCTTCCGCCGTGCCATTTTAAAGGGCCGGAAGAAAGCCACATCCAGAGGCTGACAAAGATTTGTGGCATTTGGTGGCATACAAACAAATATTATGTTATTTATTTCACACAGTCTAATGACTTCTGCACTGAAATGGGATGCCAAATTGTATCTGAGGAGAACTTTAACACCATCCAAACGTCTGGCATGTGGCAAAAATGACTCAAACCAGTCAGTAAATGTCGCCATGTCAATCTATCCATGTGGTGTTCGATTGAAGCGAGCTCCAGAAACACAGCATGGTCTGGTGCAGCAAGGATGTCCTCTAGGGCCATTCTCTACCCACAACTTCTGTAGATGATATAAGGAGGGAGCAAGTCACCAGCCGCTGAGCCACACATCATAATGGTTGTTGATGATTTGGAGTGACTGCAGACTTTTTCGGGGTACTTGGTTCCACGTCTGTAGATCACTAAAGACTTCCCAGGGTCATCACTAACATTTGTTTCGTCATGATTAAATATATTAGCTGGAGGCACATTTGCAAGAGTCTCTTTCAGATTGTTAAAATATGCCATAACAATTTCAGGTGAGACACTAGCACGAGAGACTGTAATATTGGATGCTAGACGCAGCCCTGCAAAATTTTTTATGTCGCTCTAAGACACCACGAACCCAATCTTTGCCTGGGAGATTATCTGTGAATTTAGTGCACTCTCTACCTTGTTCATCCAGGAAAGATTTAACAAACATTCTTAAATCTAATGAAGTCAGTGGAAATCCCCAGGAGGCACACTTTACAAGAGCCGTCAGAAATGCTTTTTCTTCATCTTGGGTAAACACTGTCTGAGCACCAGATTTTTTTAATTCTAAGTCCATTGTATTTATTATATAAAGTACCATAAGACAGTTTGTGTTTTGCAGCTGCTTTTCTGAGTGACAGATTGTTGTCAATAACATCTTTCAAAGCTGCTTCAACTTGGGATTCTGAGTAATTACCATACACTCTAGAACCAAGGGCACGTTTATATATTCTTTCCATTTTAAATCACTGTAACAAAACAAGCAAGGAAGTGTAAACATACTGTATCTGCAATAACAGTGAAATTGTCTAATATTTAAGGGATCCCAATACTATATCATGTATATTTATCCAGCAGAGAATTTATGTAATGCCGTGATCAATCTCACCCCATACAGATTTAGAAGTGATAGTCAGGAAACTGACTTATCACAAAAGTACTAATAAACAGTACTAAATCACCAAGGAATAACAATTCTAAAGGTAGTATTTAAACAGCGGTATACCTAAATCAAATTTAATAATATAGTGAGGACAGTTTACAACTCACCGCAAAGACGTGGCGACGAGCTGCGACAGACACATACAAAAGACACACACATACAACACATTCAGCTATCGGCCATGGCCTTCTTCAGAAAATAGAGCACTCACGCAATCACACAGGCACACAACACAGTCATACAACCATCACCTCCGACTGCCACACTTCGAATCAAGTGTGGCAGTCGGAGGTGATGGTTGTATGACTGTGTTGTGTGCCTGTGTGATTGCGTGAGTGCTCTATTTTCTGAAGAAGGCCATGGCCGATAGCTGAATGTGTTGTATGTGTGTGTCTTTTGTATGTGCCTGTCGCAGCTCGTCGCCACGTCTTTGCGGTGAGTTGTAAACTGTCTTCACTATATTATTTATTCCAACCTGGACTTTCCATTATTAAATCAAATTTAACTTACATGCAATCGCAAATAGGTCAGTTGAAACACACACAAAATTCACTGAACTTTAACATGTGCTTCTCTCCAAACTGTAGGCACCACTTGATATCCAAGATGGTCAACACATTCAATAATACTTTACAAATACTGTCAACAATGAGAAACAACAATAGCTGTAATTGTTAGCTTGAAATTTATTTTCAAGTAGAAAGTTGCATAGTGATCAATCTCACCCTCCGAGGTCAATCTCACCCCATTCCACGGTATTTGATGTAAATAAATTTCTCTTTTTCAATAACACTTTTCTTCCCAATGCCATTATTATAGTTATATTGCTTTTATCACTTACTGTAAAACTATGCACCAAATTTCCTGACTGCATCAGAACACTTTCTGGATCTATCAGATACACCGTTCTTGGATTGAAGGACTGGTGACATCGTTGTTCAGTCACTTATTACCACTGATGCCCAGTCAGTCATAAAGTGAACTATTGTCAGTAGTCTCTGTTATCCTGCAAATATTTGACCTCCTAAAGTAACATTAGATGTAAAATTTCTCTGAATATCTTTTGGTATAGCATCAGATGGCAGAAGAAAACCCACTCTGCATCTTTAACACAGTCTAGATTAGAGTAGATCCCAGCTGCAGATTTCCTAATGAATGGATCGAAGGGGCTACAGAAATTTGATTTTCAATACTATATATGGCGATGAAATTTAAAAATTACTAACATATTGAACTTATTATTAACTGATATAATGTTACACTAAAGATCGACACTGAAAACTATTACTGTTGTACAGTTTCTGTCTTGAGGTAGTGTAATCAATGGTGTGCATATGGCTCCATTTTATTCCTCAAGCATTTTGGAATGAGGACCTTTAGTGAATTCAAACATTGAAATATATATGCCAATGATTGCTTCTTTCATGTTGTGTATTAGTAGGCCAGCAACTTATTATTATTGGCTGGCATTATGCTCTTTCATGTATTACCATATATGCTCATGTTTCATCCAGTAGCACACTGATAATATTGTATATGGCTAGGTTTTTAGTATTAAACTTAAACCTAAACTGTTTCTGATTCTAATAGTTATAGTGTCATTAAGTAAGTAAGAGGCATGCAACTAAATGTTGTTAAACCCTAGAGCTAATTATTGTTAAGTGTACTTCGTGTGAAATGTTTGACCTTTGGATTGCTAGGACTTCACATTTGTAACATCTAGCAGAAGCAATAGTGTGTTCATGATGGTTCATGTCTGTGTGAGAGAGATTCATATAACTGTACAGTCTTGAATCTTCATATTTTTGTGTAGTTTGTACTGTTGTGTTGAGAGAAGGTTTTGTTCTGGTAATCTTATAGATGTTTGTAAACTGTAAAAATATACCAACATCTAAATAATAATAATAATAATAATAATAATAATAATAATAATAATAATAATAATAATGTTCAGGATAGAGTAGGGCGGTGAGCTGCATCAAACCAGTTTTCAGACTGAACAAGAAGAAGAAAAGGTGGTAGTGGTGGTGGTGGTGGTGACAACAGAAAATAGCATTCATTGATTTTGCTCTGGCTCTCAATAACCACTTCCATAGAGCCACTATTATTGGACAACTGATTATTATTTAATCAGTTTCTTCATGTTATTCCATGATGTGTGGTTCACACTTTAATTGGTATAATACTGAGAAGTCTCCAAAATTTTTTTAATGTAAATTTGGCAAATTCTAGATTATGGTAACTGATTAGCACTTCAGGTTGTAAATTTTGTCCAGTTTGTCAGTTATGATTCTTCTGAAATAAACTGGTTAATTTCTTTAACTTCTTACAGAACATTTGATTAAGTTGCTTTGTACGTAGCAAATGAATGAAGCTCCTAGTATCTACTTTCTAGGGTAACATCAAAGTTTTAAGTAAAATGTAAACATATTTGCATGATGTGTACGGTAACTGCTACTGAAGTTTGTCTTCAGATTTGGTGAGACATAAATTATTTACAAAATGGTGGTTTATTAGAGTGATCAATGCATTTTTTGGATGTAAAATAAGTTGTAGACAATGAAAACCTTCTATTACCCATTTCCATTTTATAAGCAAGGTTAAAAGTTTCTTAAAAATATTATAAATTTATACATTTAGCTACTTCATATGCATTACTTATAACACACGTTGTGAGAATCCAAATGCTTTACCAGCGACAAAACATATTGCACCCCAGCAAGAACAGTGACAATAAAGTCAATTTTTATTTTCACTGAATATACTTGTGTACGAATATTGTTACACATCTACTTGACACTTTATTTTATTGAGAGCAGTAGTGTCATAATGGTTGTAGCCCAGTTTTATATTTGTCGCAACATGGAAAGTATCACTTTTCTGAAGAACTTAGTTCTTTAGTTGTCATTGTTCTTGCCAGTGTGTGATATCTTACTGACCTTATGAGGTTTTCACTAATGGTCAAAAAGTTTTCATTGCCTACCACAAGGACTGTTGTTATTGTCTTGTGAGTACAGCACTAAGTGAATGTAGATTGTTTCCATGAATACTGGAACTATTGACATTGTTAATGTATTTGACACAGTGTAATATGTTTTCCTCAAGGCTACTGATGCTGGTAGTGTATAACTTTGTAAATAATCTACAATTGTGCTCAGGGCATACTTCTGTTGAATCATCAGAAGTTGTTATTAATGTAAATGTTCATTTACCTTCTATATTGAATAATAAGTTATTGAGGAATCTCTATTTTCTGTTAGATAAATATAAAAAAATGTTTTGAGACATGCTGGACTTTGAGGACTTAAAGTACACTTAAAGAAACTAATTGCTTTTCAATATATAGATGTATCTACAATAAAACTTAACATATTTGTCAGTATATTCCATCCATTACTGTTATCATTGTGATGACACTCTTAACACAGAACTACAAAAAATAAAATTTCTTACATACGCAGCAGGTCGAAGTATAAATAGCTGGCTGGCTAAAAAGTAGTAAATGGAAATGTAAAATTGTTTGTGAAAAATATTTTATTTCATATAATGATTGAATTGAACAATTTGTAAACCTGAAATTTCAAATGTAATGTAGGTAACAAAAGTTTGTTTTACTCAGGTATTTCCTATTTTTAGATAATGTTTATATAACCTGGATATATATATTTGGTTATACAAATATATATAACTATCAATATCTAATACAATCTAACATAAATTTTTCATGCGGTGTTATATGATGTTAGGTAAAATCAATTGTGATTTACTTAACAAGGATGTTCTTTTAATGTAAAATAACACAGTATTTTATTAACATGTTAGTGTATGTGTAAGCAACATAAACCACTGCTACTGTATGTCATTAAAAGTGGTAAGCAGCAACGAGTATTAATGATTTTTCTAAATGTAATAACGAATAATTTGTCTAATTTCATAATACAACTTGTGTTCAAATGTACTGTGATCATTGTATGCCACATTATTAGCATTGCTTCCACACTCTTGTACCACTCTTCTGTTTTTTCCTATCGGCCTGTCTCGGCCAACTCTTCTTTCTTCGACCCCGACGGTATTAGGTTGCGAGGCCCGAGGGTGTCTTTCATTTTCGTTCTTCACTTCTACCTTCCAAGGGATGGTGCTCAAGATTCAGTCCTGACTGCCTGTGTAAATACAACTGCTAATATTACACACATTTTCAAGAACTCTAGGTTTGGAGCAAAATGTTAGTTGTTGACATTCTTGTGCGTGTAAAGTTAAGTGTGCTTAACAGAGAAAGGAGTGCTCCGTACAAGAAAGAAGGCTTAAAGGTAGGATGTAAACCACAGCAAGTGTAGTGGTTGCTCTCGGATGCATCATCACGAGTGATGTGATGGGAATGTTGGAAGGTCGAGTACAGTACTCCTGATCATTACCTCTGAAACAATCCTGCAGAGAAATACATCACAGCACTGTAGTGATCTTAATGGATGGTGGAAATGCAATAGAGATCCAGTGGGGCGCTGTTAAAGAAGCACAGTGCTATTGTGCACTAGAGTGGACACTCTTGATGGACAGAAAGCAATTTTGTTGGTGCCTGATGCTGAAAGAAAGCTGAAGTTGAAATAAGAATACTGTTGTGGTGCAATTTTGCTGAAAGTAGGAACTGCTGGTGTATTCGGTCCCAAAAGAATCTGAAGTACAGAGCATCGCAGATGGCACCAGGTTTAGAGGTGTCGGGTGTTGGACATCTGCACCAATGGTTCTTTTGTAGTTTGGCGACTACTACTGTGTACAAAGTGAATGTCATTACAGATGGTTTTTGCGCATGTATGATAGCTGGAAGTTAAGAGGTCCAACCAGGTTGACCAGATTCCTGAAGTGTCATCTGCAGTCCTCATTCGGTAGAAACAAGACCTGCCTATGGACAATGTCCATCCATTACAATGGAAAGCAGCAGAAGTAGCAGGCATCTTCCAGTTGCATACCTTCAGTGTCAAGAACTGCCTGTCAGTGTTACAGACAGATGGATACCAAAGTACAAATAGAAGATGAAGGTGCCTCGGACTACACACTCCATCTTGTGGCAACCTTAGACACAGTACTTACTCCCGGCACATCGTGATATCACGGCAACGCGGGTGGAAGGAATCTTGTGCACCTGTGTACTATGAATTTGGCCCGACCTGAAAGCTGCCACTGTGGAAGAAGGTGCAAACAGTAAGCCAGTGTCTGAAACGTGAAAAGTTTCTTGCAGACATTTTACAAGCCAAAGCTAGTGGAGAAACAGGATGGATTTGAAAGCTGTTGACTATTAAACTGTTGCTGTTCCCAGGGCTAAGTGAGAACCGCTTCAGACTTTTAAAACATTTGTCCTGTAGATGGTCAGCAGAGCAGTGCTGGGTGTTGTGCTATACCAGAGACTGCCACCCACTTTTGTTCTTGCATCCACTCAGTTGCAGATGAAGACTTTGCAGACTCTGTGGTAGGATTAAAAGAACCCATCATATTGTGCTGTTGTCATGAGGGGTAAATAATTGTCCTGAGCACTTCTGTTAAAAATGTGTTTTCGGTGTAATAGCATTGGTGTTGTGTGTGCTAAGACTTCAATTAGGACAAGGATGATAAAAAAAATAAACTGCTACAGGCAACTTTTTGTGTTAAAAAAAGCCCTCACAAGGAAAAAGTATTTCTGGAAGTTATAATATTCTTCAAAAGTGTTACTTGTTATAACAAACAATATTGTTCATCAAACCAATTTTTTATTTGACCTTTGTTTTGAAATAAATTATTCTGTTAACAGATCAGCATTGTTAAGATTTTTTAATTAAATGGGGAAAAATGGAGGGAAAAAACCACTATTTTGGGTTACAGTTGAAGATTAGTTGTCACGTGTGTGTTTGTGTGTGTGTGTGTGTGTGTGTGTGAGAGAGAGAGAGAGAGAGAGAGAGAGAGAGAGAGAGAGAGATTGTCCTTAGCATAAGTTAATTTCAGGTAGTTTGTAAGTCTAGGGACCCATGACTGTAGAAATTTGGTCCCATAGGTTTATAAACATTTGAACGACAATGTGGACATGTGCCAAAAGTAGTGATCAAACTCTTGTTCTTAGCTCATTTTTAGTGTGTTTTCTTAAATAACCACACTAAGCTATTGAGTCTTTCATTCCTCTCACTATCTTGGTGTAGTTATCCAGTAGTAGACTTTGTGCTATATACCAAGATAAATTTAAGACAATAATTGTGATATATGTGGTACAATCATTGTCTTAATCTGCAATATACAGCTTATGGTATTGGATTGGTTTTTGTAATACATGAAAGATAAATATTTCAATGTAGATCTGCTATATTACTTTGTTATAATGTGGAGGCCATTGAAGAGATGCAAAGAAACATTGTAAAGTCTAAGTATCTAAATTACGTTTCAAATCGTGAAAATTTTCTAAAATATGAATCTTGTATATTGAATGTTACTGATACTACTTGATATTATTAAAGAATAACCAAACACAAATGTAAGTAATTTTTAAATATTGTTTGGACGTTGAATTATGTCACAAGTAGTTAAATCACAATTCTTTGAAACCAGTAAAGAAAAAGCCTGATTCGTAGTTTCATATGGTCATTAAGGAAATGTTGTTAACATTCATGTTTGGGGATTTTATACACACTATCTCCAGTAGTTCAGTCTTGCCCATTCTCAAAAACAATGTAAAGTGTGTTTCTTACTGTTAACTGTATATTGGGTTTTAACCATTATTTCTATTAGAAGCTTCTAAGGGTTGCAGAGGTACATGGTTTTGATGAACTCGTGTCCAAAGATGTCACATTCACATATCAGTTAAAAAGAGCAGAACCTCCCTCGGCAGCTCCTAGAAGTCTTTAATATGGATTGTAAAACAGTCTTTTATTGATTAGTGACCTGGTGAATGGCAAATCTTTTGCATAAATTGTTGAGATTCAGTAATTGTCCTTTATACTTAGTTATGATATTTGTTGCTCTGAGGAAGTATTTCTCTCTGAGGAAGTATTTGACATACAAAATAAAGAATTATCTGTTAGTTTATTTTTAATATGTTGTAGGCTCACTTCTTGTGAAAGTTATTGTTTGCTCTGTACACTGACATCATAGAAAGTGTTGCAATAAAGCTTAGAACTTTGTATAGTCATGACTCAAATACTTATTGGAATGTAAATTATCTGATGGTTCAAGTAACTGTTTTCACTTGTCATAAAAATTTCATACAATGAACTACATTTGTTTCAGACAAATGGTTCATGGGCAGTTTAATTTATTCTATAGACATTGTTTTGCACATAAGTGTTACTCTAATATAAATGAAAAAATTTAGTTAAATTTTAAAATTTGGCAGAATTGATATTTTTATTTCATGATCATCATCAGATGACTAGCAACACCTGACATTTTGATGCTAGTCATCTGAAGATGTCTACATTGTCGGAAACTGATCAGGAAATAAAAATAACAATCCTGCTATCTGGACTATTTTAATTTTAACCATTGTTTTAATATCACTGTAGTCCATTATGTTTTCTAAAATAAATTGTTAATGAGCATATATGGTTCACATGTTAATTTGCAAACAAATATGTTATGTTGAAAAGTATTTCTAATTTGAGATTTTTGTACCATATCATTTGGGTCGTATATTACATTGCCTTTATTGAATTAAACAATATGTAAATGTCTTATAAATTTACAAATGTTATTAATGTGTTAAATATTTGAATTGATGTTAAACATGTGTTGGATGGCACTAAGAGCTTTCTCAAATACTGCAGAATATAATACAGGTATCTGTGCCCCATCAGTTGTCAGCTAAAAATTCACAGTTCTTAACTGTATTGGTAATCATATGTTACACCTAAAAGTGAGTAAAAGTTTAACACAATGGCACAATTTTATAATAAGACTTGAGACCAATAATTTTGTGAAGTAACAAAATTCAAATTTAATAGTTTTTAAACAACCCGGTTACTGGGGCTGTAGTAATAATGAATACCATATGCAAAATGAGGATGACTTCCACCCGACATTCTCCACTGCTACAGTTTCAGCTGTGTAGTGCCTCACTAGTGTTGTGTACACGGCTAAAGAGCGGCTCATACAGTAGAGTACTCCCCAGTACTGGCCCTCAGCCCACTGCTGTGTACAGTTGGACATATTGGACAGTTGGAGCCAAATGCCACCCTACCTACTCAACACATCTCACAAGAAAAGGCCTCGGACAAGGCCAACCGATTTGGCTCAGATTTCTCAGGTCGCTTGTGTACAACCTAAAACGAAGGAATCTAAGATAGTTTGGGTCAACATGCCTGTGTTTCTGAGAAAACCACCCCTACACGTTATGACGGGCAATAGACTCAAAAGTGGAGGGATCGATAGAGAATTGAGTTGGTTTATGTTCTAGGTGGTGATCCAATTATGATATTATAGAAAGATATAAAAAAGCCAAGAACACTGATCATCAATTTTTATTTAAGATGGCCGGTTTTGCTGAACTATGTCAGCATCATCTGGTCCAATAAAATCATTTTACAAAGCCATAATCTTGTAATGTCAATCAGTTGCTATATAACATAATTTACAGTGCATAGGTGCACTATGTCATTATAATAAAACATAATTATCACAGTGAGTGCTATTGTCACTCAGTGTGATAATTGTTTTATTATAATGACATAGTGCACCTATGCACTGTAAATTACGTTATATATGCTCCGTGCCGTCTCTTACCGTGCCCCGAGACTAACTCAGATTCCTAATACTGCCTTTTCTCTCTTTTTCCGCTATTTAACCGAAGATTTCATGCTTTGACTTGGCTGTTATTCAGTAGACACGACAGATGGTAGTAAAGTCATCTTCCTAAAAGGCTGCTCCTGGCCGTAAGTACGTGGCCAAGCACGCTATTTTTCCATAGCCAGTGTCTATTGTTATCGTGGTGGCTTCTAGTGTCGTTAGCGGCGGCGTTTCTTCTTCATTTCTAATGTGTGTCCTTAAAAAGATTGCTGTGCCCCCCCCCCTCCCCCATCTGGTTTAGTCTGTCGTTCCTGTGGCAGTTCTTGTTTCTGTGTTTGAAGTTTTGCGTTGTCCTTAGATAGTTTTCGGTCGTGAAAAGTACCTCAATTTTGTCTCTCTATAAACTTATTAATTTCCGATCTTTTGTTGTTTATGCTACTTGCATTGAAAATGCAGAATTTGAGTGGTTTTTTGGGTCTTCTATGTCTATTATGCATTATTGGGTGTGATAAGTTCCATCAGTCCTGTGATTGCCATGATTTTTGAAATTGTGTTGTTAGCTGCTTGAAATTTTTGGATGTCGTAAACTCTGTCACTTTGTTTCCCTTTTGCTAATGTAATGAGGTATAATCCGATAGGGTATAGTTGTAGCGTTTCTTTTTTCGCTTCTTGAATTGGTGGACATCTGATGGTTCTGGGTTGTGTCGGTTGTTGCAATTTAGTCTTCTTGTAGGTCTTCAGGTATCCCTTTGATGACTACTTGGAGCTGTCGTTCTTCCTGTGGTTGGCGTGTGAAGTTATTTATTTGGTGTTGGTTGAAGAAGTGTAAAGCTGCTCTTTGGTCCTTCATGGTTTCGAAGTGGTATTTTATCGACTTCCCTTCGTAAATTGCTTGAATACTAGTATTTAAATAGTTGGAAACCTACACTGACAATGCTGATATCACAAAAACAACCACAATGTACTTTCCGAAAAATAATTTCTCACCAATAGGCCTAATTTCATTGATTTAAGAAGGCTGCAGTGTAAACAGGATCACAAATTAATTTCAAAACTTTCAGCAAAATGCACCCATCTCTGTTCATGGAATGACCCTGTAGAAGAAAATTGTTTGAATAATATGGTGCAAGTATTTGGCAGACACCACACAGAATTAAGAGTAAACACCTTTTAACCATGACATAAACCAGAACATATGTCTACCTCTGATTCACTGAAAATAATTTTTTACTAAATCATTTATGTAAGTGGGTGTGGTACTGAGTAAGTGAATACAAATAATCATTTTAAATATAATTTTTAATTAAAAAATACACCACATAGGAAACAGCTACACTAATATAAAAGTCTCTCCTCCCTCATCAGTTTCTCTCTTTTCCTATTGAGTACATCAAGCTGAGTTAAAAGAACAAGTCTCTGTAATTCAGAATTTGTTAAATTAACCGTCTCATCTGTTTCGTATGGCAGTCACCGACGCTTCAGGGGTCGCTTTTGCCCCAGAAGTGGTGAATACTGTTGTACAGTAACCTCTGGCGCTTCTTCCACGTCCGTATCTAAGTTCAAAACCGTAGACGGTTCATAAATTGTCACATCCGAATCTCCGGACTCTGCACTTGGTGTGCTTGCAGATTTTGGTGTGCTCGTTTCTTGAAGTGCGCTTGTACCACTAGTAGCCCCTATTACGCATGCACCTAAAACAAAAAAACAATAGTAGCAGTTAGTATATCAGTACTACATTCTTTGAAGCAAGAATATGTAGTAAGTTGGTTCATGCATAAAGTGGGTTTATCTAATTATATGATTGCACTACTATACTTTCACCGCAAGTTGACTAATTTGAACGACTTCCACAGAAAACTTTCATTTTCACGTAATAAAGAGAAATTGTTTCCTAATCAACAATTTAAAAGCGTTAAACAATAAATAAAGAAAAGGGTAACGGGAACTTACCAGGAATCCGATGGATCGTGGGATTGCAATCGTCACCGTCCATAAATTTAAGAAACGTCTCCTCCCATTTTTTAAAACAATTTTAACATTTCCCGTTTTATTTATGTCCGTTTTGTTTTTTACACGTGATTTCTTATTGTGTATCTTCTTCATTATCTGGGCCTCGGATATAGCTTTTCCGAATGTCGCCCTGTAACGCACAGTTACATCACTGAGTGAGAAACTCCGCCTTTTTCCTTCTGGCACATGGCATTTGTGTCTTGCTCACAAGTACAGGATAGGCCTTCATGATATTAACGAATTCAATTTCGTACCCATCCAGAATAAGTATCTGTAGATCCACTCACTTCCGTAAACAAACTGACCACCAAAGATCTTAGTTCTTGAGAACTTAGAACTTGAAGGAGGGGAGGCAGTGAAAAAATACTCCTTGGCCAAAGCATTTCCATCGAAGTTTTTATTCATACGAAATTGGGAACTTACTCGGAGAACATTCTTTTGCTCTGAGAATTTTTTCTGGAACATATGCTCTTTTTTTATTCATACTGCCCATTGTCTCCATTACACACACACTTCGGGGACAACCGTTTCCAATACAAGCTCCCTGACCGGTGCTCAAACTTCACGGCTGAGCTTTTCGCCCTCCACCAGGCCGTTTTGTATACCTGCCGCCACCGCCACCCTTTCTATGCCATATGTTCTGACTCCCTTAGTGCCCTGCAGAGTCTTAAGGACCCTTTCTCGAACCATCCTCTCGTGTATCGGATCCAACGCTCCCTCCAGTTGCTGGCGGATGACAGCTGTCACGTTTCTTTTCTATGGGTCCCTGGCCATGTGGGTGTGCCCGGGAATGAGGCCGCCGACACAGCAGCCAAGGCAGCAGCTCTTTTGCCTCGCATGGCTACCTTTTGCGTCCCATCGGACGATGTTCAACGGGCTCTTCGCCGGAGTATCGTGTCGCAATGGCACAGTGTGTGGCTTTCACTGTACAACAATAAATTGCGAACTGTCAAACCGATCCCGACCGCTTGGAGGACATCCTCACGCCCCTCTCGGCGGGAGGAGGTCATCCTGGCTCGGTTGCGGATCGGTCATTGCCGTTTCAGCCACCGTCACTTGCTATCCGCCGAACCTGCACCGCTATGCTCCTGCGGTGAACTGCTGACAGTGCGACATGTTTTACTGACTTGTGTTAATTTTAATCATCTCCGTGTAGCCCTTCACTTTCCGTCTACTCTGGAGGAAATTTTAGCTGATGACACACGAGCAGCTGCTCGAGTTTTGCGTTTTATCAACTTGGCCAACTTATCCAAGGATATTTAACTCTTTTAATTGTCTTTTATCTTTCGTTTTTAGCCTCTTGTTGATGTCCTGACAGTCTACATTTTTTAGATCATAGCGAATCTATGTTCTTGGCTGGGCGCCCTAAAACCACAAAAAAAAAAAAAAAAAAAAAAAAAAAAAAATACACACACACACACACACACACACACACACACACACACACACACACACACACACTTTTCGGCTGGTAAATAAAGAAACTTCAATTCTCTTCAATCTTAAAAATAATAAATGGTTCAATGTGAACCACGGTAATAACTATTTATTTATTTATTTATTTATTTATTTATTTATTCATGTTTGTACTTTAAACAAAATGAGCCTAGTATATAGCTGCTTTATGACTTTATCAAGTTGTCTGTGCAAGAACAAGTGTAACTGTGCACACAGATCTGAAAAAAAAGAATATTAAATTTAAATAAAAATAAATGACTTACCAAAAGGACCGGCTCGTCGAGAGAAACAAATAAAATCACACACACACACATACAAGCTTTCGCCACCACTGGCAGCTTCTTCAGGAAAAAGAGGAAAAAAGGGGAGGAAAAGGGAAGGATATGGGTTTTAAGGAAGTGGAAAAGGAGTCATTCCAATCCCAGGAGTGGAAGGACTTACCTTAGGGGAAAAAAAGGAAGGTAAACAAAAACACACACACCCACACATTTACACAGACGCAAGTAATTATTTTTATTTTTGTTTATCCCACCGGGAAAGTTTCCCTCTATAATTTTCGTTTCATCAATTTGAATCTAACAATCACGAAAGAATATTAAATTTTATATATATGTATAAAAACACACAGAGAGAACTTCAAATGTTACATATAAGAATTACCTGTTGAAAGCTAGTGTATATACCTTGCACACATGTGTGAAATCAGACGTGCAGAGCAAGAGCTCTCTGTATAAGCATAGCTGCCAACTATTACGGATTGTCCGTAATTGTTACGGATTTATCGTCATATTTACCGAGTTACGGGAAGTTCGTGAAAAATTACGGAAACTAGACGTTTTACGATGTAATGTGTTTTAAGAAAATCGGAGTAGGTACTATCTACATTTCGGCAATAGCCGATAAGTTTTATATAAATAATTTATTTCATTCCTGAGTTACGTAGCACAGCTGTAGAAAATGGATAGCATTTCCGTTGGGACAAATCTGGATTAAATCCCGCCTATAATCTCCTACACACTTACCAAATGTACGCTCACACACCCAATATCTACGTGAATTCCATGCTCTATAATGATTTTAATGCCTTTGGTTCAAGCTTAACAAGGCCACGTGTTTTATCCGGTGGCAGAAGTGAGCCAGTTCGTTTCCAAAGAGAAAAGCTTTTACTGGCTTTTCTCGCGGGTAAATGTTTCCATAGCAGTCTTGTGCAGCTAGAATTAAATATGAGTGATGAGCCATTTGTGACACCTCTGGTCAGTGGTTTTATTCGTCGTTTAAAGTCCAAACCCATTTTGTGTATCCTTAGCTGCTAAGGGTTTTATATTTAAAAATTGCAAGTAATTTCACCCTTTTCTGTTCCTTCGGCAACTGTTAACTTTCCGTAAAGACAGTTATTTGAAACTTACAGGAATATTTCTAAGCCATTCACGGTATTTACACAGATGTTTTAGGTTCTTCCACGTAAACTCTGTCTTTTGATACAGAATAGTTTTTATACCGTTCCTGGCAGATATTTATATATTACGTGTCAGGCTTAAATTTTTATTGTATTGAGATAAAGTCCAATCCTGTAGGTGTACGCCCACATCTGTGGCCTCCATGCATATTCATCTTCAAAATAAATTCCGAAGCCTTCAGTTCCTTCCCCTTCTGCACACCAAATAAGAAATCCATTCAGTAGCTCTGAGAATTTTTGTCTGTCTGTCTGCAAGTGCAAAGTTTTTAAAGCTTTGTATACAGTACTCTTGAGCATTGCATTACCTGTAACTTTTGAACATATATTCCATCTCCATGCCGGATCAGCGTGCCATGCATACAGTAATTTATTTCCCCCCAGGGGGCCCACAGCTCTTTTGTGGGTACGTGTGTGGCGCGCATGGGGCCCCGAGCCGAAGCGACCTTTCTTCCGTCCCAGGCCGCTTCCCTCTTTCCCCCCCGGTCTGTGCCTTCGCCCGGAGACTGGCGTTTTTCATCAGTCAAAGGTTTCTTTTTCGCTTCCTGTCTTCTCTTCTTGGTCCTCTTCCTTTCTTGTTCTTCAGCCTTCTCCTATTTTTCCTTTCTCCTTGTTCTTGACTCACCCTTTAATCTCCGCCTCGGCGTTTGAGATTCTCCCTCCTTCATCCCTTTCTCTCCTTCCTCCTTTCTTTCCTCCCTGTGCGTGTCTGAAGGTCGACCCACGCTCTGCGTAGCCGGTGACGGGGTAAGGCGTAACTCCCCGCCCCGGGTAGACATGTAGGGCACGTACGTACCCCCCGGTAAAGGCCGGGCCCAGGGAGGGGTGATTACCCGAGCTGATACCTTCCGAACATGCCAATTGGTCCCTCCCTCCGTTCTCGGGAGGTGTGACCTGAGGTGCGAACAGTCACCTAAGGCGGGTGCGCCCTCAGTGAGGGCCCCCACAAGGAAGGAGCGCG
The DNA here is from genome assembly GCA_026315105.1 of Locusta migratoria. Taxonomy (NCBI): domain Eukaryota; kingdom Metazoa; phylum Arthropoda; class Insecta; order Orthoptera; family Acrididae; genus Locusta; species Locusta migratoria. The sequence continues at coordinate 117,947,921 of CM048754.1, forward strand.
CCATCGGAGACGCCGGTAATCATGGGGGACACCTCCGCTATGAAACCTTCCACATCATCTATAACCTTGACCCATAAGCGGAAACATGATTCTCAGCCACAGAAAGCATTGCCAAACATTCCTAGGTTCCTGGTGGTATCACGTACCGACGATAAGGATTTTTCTGCAGTAAATCCGTTCATTATTCAGAAGGGTGTCGATGCGATCGCTGGTCCCTTGAAGACCTGCTCTAGGCAGCGCAACGGGACCTTGTTGCTCGAAATAGAAAATGCATTCCAGGCGCAGAAGTTACTTCGAGCTACCCTTGTACATACTTTCCCTGTGAAAGTGGAGGCTCACCGCACCCTCAACTCTTCGCGGGGGGTAGTGTTTTCTAGATCACTGGATGGGTTATCGGACGAGGAGATATTGAACTATATGTCCGATCAGGGAATCACGGATGTTCATCGCGTGATGAAAAAGATTAACAATGAACTCAAGCCAACCCGTACTGTCTTCTTGACTTTTGACAAGGTTGACCTGCCATCGAAAGTGAAAGCGGGCTACGAGGTCATTTCCGTCCGCCCGTACATACCAAATCCTACACGCTGCTTCCATTGCCAAAGGTACAATCATACCAGTAAATCTTGTCCAAATGCAGCCAAGTGCGCCACCTGTGGCAGGGACGCTCATGAGGGTGAATGTCTACCTCCATCCCCTCGCTGCATTAATTGCATGGGTGACCATGCTGCTTCTTCACGGGACTGCCCCGTTTATAAAGAAGAGCGGGTCATCCAAGAGATTCGCGTGAAGGAGAAGGTCTCGACCTATGCCGCTCGGAAGTTATTAGCTAGTAGGAAGCCCGCAGTACTCCCGTCAGGTACTTTCAGCTAGGTCCTCGCCTCCCCTCGACCAACTAAGGAGGGTGGGCATTCAGACTTGCGATTTAACGTTCAGTGACACTGTCGTCAGATCGGCTAGCCCGAAAATTGCTCGTTCCACCTCTCCGATGCCTTCTACCCGTGCTACACTGAATTCGTCGACCAGTTCACACACATCCCGGGCACCCAAATCTGCTGCCCGGAGTTCAAAAAGGGAACCCGTCCGCGAAGATTTTCTCAAGGCTCCGACTTCTCAATCGTCAACCGCTTCTTCAACCCGTCATGCTTCTAAGAAGGCTTCCAAAAAAGAGCAGCCCCCACCTTCCCCGCCGCGGCGTGACTCGTCGGTCGCGCCATCCAACAGTTGCCGGCCTCGGCCGTCTTCTGTTTCACCGGGACCCTCCGTTAGCCGGGCACCCGGCCGTCTACCGGCGGTGGAAGCTGCCCCTCCTGATCAACTCCGGGAGGTGGCAGACGCGTCGATCGAACCAATGGAACATGACCCTTTGCCACTAGATGGCGATAGCAGTGCTCCCTCGAAATCCGGTCCTCAGGGGCCGTCGAGGTGACCCCGCTTGCTAGTTGGTTTTTATCCTTATTTCTTATTTCATTTTTATCATGGCACTCCTTCAATGGAACATTCGAGGCATTCGTTCCAATCGGGAGGAGTTAAAACTACTCCTTCGGTTGCACTGCCCGCTTATCGTCTGTCTTCAAGAAACTAAGTTGCGTCCACGTGATCGTGCAGACTTTCCACACTACACCTCTGTGCGGTTCGACCTGCCACCCGTGGAAGGTGTCCCAGCCCATGGAGGGGTTCTGATGCTCCTTCGAGACGACGTCTATTTCCATCCCATTTCCTTGCACACTCACCTACAGGCAGTTGCCGTCCGCATCACCTTATCCACATTTACCTTCTCCCTCTGTAATATATATTCGCCATCGTCATCTGCCCTTACTAGGGCAGATGTGCTAAACCTTGTTGACCAGCTCCCTTCACCTTTCGTGTTGGTAGGCGACTTTAATGCCCACCACCCCCTATGGGGCTCTCCGGCACCTTGTCCGAGAGGCTCCCTTTTGGTGGACATTCTCCACCGCCTCGATCTTGTCTGCCTCAACACCGGTGCACCGACCTTCCTTTCTGACACAACACACACTTATTCCCATATAGACCTCGCAATATGCACTCCGCAGCTTGCCGGTCGGTTTGAGTGGTACGCACTTTCTGACACGTACTCAAGTGACCATTTCCCTTGTATCATCCACTTCCTACATCATTCCCCATCTCCACGTCCCACCAGTTGGAACATTTCTAAAGCCGACTGGGGGCTTTATTCTTCCATGGCTGTTTTTCACAATCGGAATTTTCCCAACTGTGACAGTCAGGTCAAATACCTCACAGAGGTTATTCTCACTGCTGCTGAACGTTCCATACCTCGTACATCCTTTTCTCCATGTCGTGTCCAGGTCCCTTGGTGGACTGCAGCCTGCCGCGACGCGTTTAGAGCCCGGCGCCGTGCTTTACGCACCTTTCGCCGCCACCCAACTTTGGAGAATTGCATCAATTACAAACGTATGAGAGCGCAGTGCCGTCGTATCATAAACGACAGCAAGAAAGCTTGCTGGACAGCTTTTACTAGTTCTTTTAACCGTTTTACTCCCTCCACTGTTGTCTGGGGTGGCCTACGCCGTTTGTCCGGCATCAAGGTCCACTCCCCGATTCCTGGCCTGACCATGGAGAACGCGGTCCTCGTGGACCCAGCTGATGTTTCAAACGCATTGGGTCGTTTCTTTGCGGAGGTTTCGAGCTCTGCCCATTACCACCCTGCCTTTCTCCCTCGCAAACAGGTAGAGGAGGCACGGCCGCCTTCTTTCCGCTCTTTTAATCGTGAAAATTATAACGTCGCCTTCACCATGCAGGAGCTAGATCGTGCTCTCGCCCTGTCCCGGTCTTCTGCTCCCGGGCCCGATTCCATTCATATTGAGATGCTGAAGAACCTCTCTCCTGCGGGCAAGTGCTTTCTTCTTAGTACCTACAATCGCATATGGACTGAAGGTCATGTTCCCACAAGTTGGCGTGAAGCCATTGTTGTCCCCATCCCCAAACCAGGGAAGGACAAACACCTTCCTTCCAGTTATCACCCCATTTCTCTGACGAGCTGCGTCTGTAAGGTGATGGAACGCATGGTTAACGCTCGGTTGGTCTGGCTCCTCGAATCTCGCCGCCTCCTGACTAATATCCAATGCGGTTTTCGTCGACACCGCTCTGCTGCTGACCACCTCGTTACGTTGTCGACCTTCATTATGAACAACTTTCTAAAGAAGTGTCAAACAGTAGCAGTGTTCTTCGACTTGGAGAAGGCATATGATACCTGTTGGAGAGCGGGCATTCTCCGCACATTGCACACATGGGGCCTTCGGGGCCGCCTTCCTCTTTTCATTCAAGCGTTTTTGGCGGATCGCAAGTTCCGGGTACGGGTGGGCTCTGTTTTGTCAGATGCCTTTTGCCAGGAGAATGGGGTACCACAGGGCTCCGTCTTGAGTGTGGCGCTCTTTGCCATTGCAATCAATCCGATCGTAGATTGCCTTTCAGCCAACGTCTCCGGATCTCTTTTTGTTGATGATTTCGCAATTTATTGTAGCGCCCAGCGGACGTGTCTCTTGGAGCGTTCTCTCCAACGCTGTCTTGACCGTCTATATTCCTGGAGCATCGCAAACGGCTTCCGATTCTCCACTGAGAAAACTGTGTGTATCAATTTCTGGAGATACAAGGAATTTCTTCCACCTTCTCTACGTCTCGGCCCTGTTGCTCTCCCTTTCGTGGAGACTACAAAATTCTTGGGACTCATGTTGGATCGGAAACTTTGCTGGTCCACACATGTGTCCTACCTGGCTGCCCGTTGTGCCCGATCCCTTAACGTTCTTCGTGTCCTCAGTGGCACGTCATGGGGAGCGGATCGTACCGTCCTGCTTCACCTTTACCAGGCCATTGTTCAGTCGAAGCTCGACTATGGAAGCCTTGTATACTCTTCAGCACGGCCGTCGATTCTCCGCCGTCTCAACTCTATCCACCATCGTGGATTACGTCTGGCGACCGGTGCATTTTATACCAGCCCTGTTGAAAGTCTGTATGCCGAGGCTGCTGTATTACCCTTGACCAATCGACGTGACATACTCTTGTGTCGGTACGCATGCCGCCTACGGTCGATGCCCAACCATCCATCTTACAGATTATTTTTTGACGACTCACTCGATCGCCAATATCAGTTGTCTGCGATTGCCTTGCTTCCACCGGGAGTTCGGTTTCGCCGCCTGCTACAGCGGCTCGATTTTACCCTTCCTTCCACCCTTCGGTTGATCGAAAGCCCATTGCCACCGTGGCATCAGGCCCAGGTTCACACACACCTCGAACTTAGTTCGCTCCCCAAGGAGAGCACTCCGGATTTGGTATTCCACTCGAGGCTTGTCGAACTCCGTTCGCGGTTCGATAATGCCGTATTTATTTACACTGATGGTTCCAAGAGCACTGCCGGTGTCGGATCTGCCTTCGTCGTTGGGGACAACCGTTTCCAATACAAGCTCCCTGACCGGTGCTCAAACTTCACGGCTGACTTCACGGCTGAGCTTTTCGCCCTCCACCAGGCCGTTTTGTATACCTGCCGCCACCGCCACCCTTTCTATGCCATATGTTCTGACTCCCTTAGTGCCCTGCAGAGTCTTAAGGACCCTTTCTCGAACCATCCTCTCGTGTATCGGATCCAACGCTCCCTCCAGTTGCTGGCGGATGACAGCTGTCACGTTTCTTTTCTGTGGGTCCCTGGCCATGTGGGTGTGCCCGGGAATGAGGCCGCCGACACAGCAGCCAAGGCAGCAGCTCTTTTGCCTCGCATGGCTACCTTTTGCGTCCCATCGGACGATGTTCAACGGGCTCTTCGCCGGAGTATCGTGTCGCAATGGCACAGTGTGTGGCTTTCACTGTACAACAATAAATTGTGAACTGTCAAACCGATCCCGACCGCTTGGAGGACATCCTCACGCCCCTCTCGGCGGGAGGAGGTCATCCTGGCTCGGTTGCGGATCGGTCATTGCCGTTTCAGCCACCGTCACTTGCTATCCGCCGAACCTGCACCGCTATGCTCCTGCGGTGGACTGCTGACAGTGTGACATGTTTTACTGACTTGTGTTAATTTTAATCATCTCCGTGTAGCCCTTCACTTTCCGTCTACTCTGGAGGAAATTTTAGCTGATGACACACGAGCAGCTGCTCGAGTTTTGCGTTTTATCAACTTGGCCAACTTATCCAAGGATATTTAACTCTTTTAATTGTCTTTTATCTTTCGTTTTTAGCCTCTTGTTGATGTTCTGACAGTCTACATTTTTTTAGATCATAGCGAATCTATGTTCTTGGCTGGGCGCTAATGACCATAGAAGTTGTGCGCCCTAAAACCACAAAAACAAAAACAAAAAACAGTAATTTATTTTCACTTTCACCCATAACTATGCTCCGGGCTTTCTAGTAACTGTCACAGTCATCAGACATGAATACCTGTAAAAACAAAAATTGAACATACATACATAGCCTGTAGTTACTTTGAAGTAGAAAATGCCTCAAATGTTTTCTAATGAAACAGTCTTCTCACCTTTGATGTTTCCAGTACATTTTCCAATCTCCTCAAAGAAAACCTGCATGGACTGTGTGTCAGTATGTGTACTGAGACAGTACACAACCGGGAATCCAGCAGCAAACTCGTCCAGTCAAGAGTGTTATCAGATGAAATTTGTATCTGTTTGTTCCAGGAGTGCTGTCTATCAAGACTTTTTCTGGGCCGAATTGTTTTGCAATTTCTTGCTGATATCCAGTCATGAGGACTATCATGAAGTCACTTTCTGATAATTTGCTTCCATGCACATTACCCACAGTGCCCTGCGCTTTATAATAAATTGCAGGAGAATCTTCGCCCAACTTGTTGCCTCACCCACAGATCAACACTGGTTGCATAATCTTGATGTCTACTAATATCATCCAGTCTGTATTCTTTCTTGATGTTCCTAATATCTTGTTTATTTAAAAGATGAACTCTTTTGAAGAAATCAGCTCTAATGCTCTCTCGCACTTTCTTCAGTATAGTAGTATCAGGAACACCCTGTGCAATTAACTCTGCAAGCATTGCTCTGTCATCTGTGCTCAGATGTAGGCTACCAACTGGGGATGGGAAAAACCGACTGGTTAAAACAGATACCGATATTTTATTGATAGATCTGAAGCATTGAATTAGAATTTCTGGTGCGGCCGGGATTCGAACCTGGACCTCCATGCTTACTAGCCAGACGTCTTAACCGTTAGACTACCACACCACTAACGATTAAGGCGCCTTGGAATAATCTATGTAAGATTTCCCTCCACATCACAAACTTTAAATCAGCTTCTTTGTTCCAAAGATAATTGCCACTACTACCAAGGCTCTCCATGCAGCGGAATAGCACCTCAGCAATGGACATGGTGGAACAATCCTGTTATGGTGATATAAATATCAATTAATAGAAATAAACAATTCCATTGACGGATTTACATCTCAAATATGTCAAAGACATTATTGATAGATCTGAAGCATTGAAGTAAAATTTTAATTTTACAGAAGATTACGGTTTCTGTTTTGGCCTCAAAATATGTTTCGTTCGAACTCTACTGGAAATAATAGCAATAAAAAAACCGAAAACCGGTTATCTTGAGCAATTGTTACGGTGCGGTTAAAATGGAGATGAAAAGAACCGGTATAACAAAAAAACTGGTTGTTTCAGCGATGACCACCATCCCTACTACCAACAGAGAGACTGTGTCCTGTGTGTGTCATGTAAAACTTAACATTAACCACACCAGAAGACATTTTTCACTACCAAAGCTGCAGGACAAGTGCGACCAATTTTTATTGAGGGTTCCCTTAATGTTCTGCCTGAATCTGTTTTGCTGGCACATCCTAAACGATGGCAAACATAATAATCACATTTCTGTTTTCCCCCATTGCCTTATGAAAGAAACTTTCTGTTCGGCTTCCATCTGCTCCTTCCACAGATGGAAATCTGTAAATAAAATTGCAATGATTGAGAAGTAAAGAATTAACTAGAGCACTAATGTGTTATTCTCAGAAGAAATTAATTCAGTTCAAATAGACAATATAGAAGTGAGTAAAGTTGCAACATATTAAGATCTCTAATTATTATAACGAAAATGCTGAGGAGTTAATGAAGACAGTCTGTACCAGTCATGTGCTGCAGAATCTGAAAACGGTTGTAGTATGTAGGACCACTCCCATGAACCACAGACATTGCCGAGGTGGGGTGGCTTGCGTGCCTCAACGATACAGATAGCCGTACCGTAGGTGCAACCACAGCGGAGAGGTATCTGTGGAGAGGCCAGACAAACGTGTGGTTCCTGAAGAGGGGCAGCAGCCTTTTCAGTAGTTACAGGGGCAACAGTCTGGATGATTGACTGAGCTGGCCTTGTAACATCAGCTAATGTGGCTTTGCCACACAGCTACTGCGAACGGCTGAAAGCAAGGGGAAACTACAGCCGTTATTTTTCCCGAGGACATGCAGCTCTACTGTATGAACATATGATGATGGCATCCTCTCGGGTAAAATATTCCGGAGGTAAAATAGTCCCCCATTCGGATCTCCGGGCGGGGACTACTCAGGAGGATGTTGTCATCAGGAAAGACAATACTAGCATTCTACGGGTCGGAGCGTGGAATGTTAGATCCCTTAATCGAGTAGGAAAATTAGAAAATTTAAAAAGGGAGATGGATAGGTTGAGGGTAGATATAGTGGGGATTAGTGAAGTTCGGTGGCAGGATGAACAGGATTTCTGGTCAGGTGAATACAGGATTATAAATACAAAATCAATTGGGGGTATCACAGGAGTAGGATTGATAATGAATAAGAAAATAGGAATGCGGGTAAACTACTATGACCAACACAGTGATCGCATTATCGTAGTCAAGATAGATACGAAGCCAACACCGACAACAGTAGTACAGGTTTATATGCCAACTAGCTCTGCCGATGATGAGGAGATCGAAGAAATATATGAGGAGCTAAAGGAAATTATTCAGACAATTAAGGGAGAGGAAAACTTAATTGTTATGGGAGACTGGAATTCGGTAGTAGGACAAGGAAGGGAAGGGAAGATAGTGGGTGAATATGGTCTGGGAAAAAGGAATGAAAGAGGAAGCCGCCTGGTAGAATTTTGCACGGAACATAATTTAGTTATAACAAACACCTGGTTTAAGAATCACAAAAGAAGGTTGTATACGTGGAAGAGACCAGGAGACACCGGGAGATACCAGATAGATTTTATAATGGTAAGACATAGATTTCGGAACCAGGTTTTGAAGTGTAGGACATACCCAGGAGCAGACATAGACTCTGACCACAACTTGTTGGTTATGAACTGTAGGCTGAAACTGAAGAAACTACAGAAAGGTAGGAAAATGAGATGGGACCTAGATAAATTGAAGGAACCTGTAGTTCTTAAGAATTTCAGAGGGAGCTTCAGGCAACAATTGACAGAAACAGGGGAAAATAAAACAGTTGAGGAGGAATGGGTAAAATTGAGAGATGAAATAGTGAAGGCAGCAGAGGACAAAATAGGTAGGAAGGCAAGACCTACAAAGAATCCTTGGATATCACAGGAGATACTAAATTTAATCGATGAAAGAAGAAAGTATAAAAATGCAGTAAACGAATCAGGCCAAATGGAGTACAGACGACTAAGAAATGAGATTGACAGAAAGTGCAAAATGGCTAAGCAGGAATGGCTAGAAGGCAAATGCAAGGATGTAGAAGAATGTATAAATAGGGGAAAAATAGATACAGCCTACCGGAAAATAAAAGAAACATTTGGCGATAAGAAAAACAGCTCTATGAATATCAAGGACACTGATGGAAAACCAGTTCTCAGCAAAGAAGGGAAAGCTGAAAGGTGGAAAGAGTATATAGAGAGGCTCTACAAAGGAAATGAACTTCGAGACAATATTGTAGGAAGGGAAGAGGATGTAGATGAAGATGAAATAGGAGATACTGTGCTGAGAGAAGAATTTGACAGAGCGCTGAAAGACCTAAGCCGAAACAAGGCCCCTGGAGTAGATGATATTCCCTCAGAGCTACTGAAGTCTCTGGGAGAGCCAGCCATGACAAACCTGTTTCACTTGGTGTGTAAGATGTATGAGACAGGCGAAGTACCCTCAGACTTTAAGAAAAATGTTATAATCCCCATTCCAAAGAAATCAGGTGCAGACAGGTGTGAAAACTACAGAACCATCAGTTTAATAAGTCATGGTTGCAAAATATTAACGCGAATTATATACAGAAGGATGGAAAAGCTGGTAGAAGCCGACCTCGGGGAAGATCAGTTTGGGTTCAGGAGAAATGTAGGAACACGGGAGGCCATACTCACTTTACGGCTTATCCTAGAAGATAGATTAAGAAAAGGCAAACCTACATTTCTAGCTTTTGTAGATTTGGAGAAGGCTTTTGACAATGTTGATTGGAATAAACTCTTTAGAGTTCTGAAGCAAGCAGGAGTAAAATATAGGGAGCGTAAGGTTATTTACAACTTGTACAAAAACCAGACAGCGGTTGTCAGAGTTGAAGGGCATGAAAGGGATGCAGTGGTTGGAAAGGGAGTAAGACAGGGCTGTAGCCTTTCCCCAATGTTGTTCAATTTGTACATTGAGCAAGCTATAAAGGAAAGCAAGGAGAAATTTGGAGAAGGAATTAAAGTTCAGGGTGAAGAATTAAAAACATTGCGTTTTGCCGACGACATAGTAATTCTGTCAGATACAGCAAAGGACCTGGAAGAGCAATTGAACGGAATGGACTGTGTGCTGAAAGGTGCATATAAGATGAACATTAACAAGAGTAAAACTAGGGTAATGGAGTGCAGTGTAAATAAATCAGGTGATGCTGAAGGAATTAGATTAGGTAACGAAATAATAAAGGAGGTAGATGAGTTTTGTTACTTGGGCAATAAAATAACAAATGATGGTCGCAGTACAGAGGATATAAAATGCAGAATGGCAATGGGTAGAAAGGCGTTCTTGAAAAAGAGAAATTTGTTAACATCGAATATTGATTTAACCCTAAGGAAGTCCTTTCTGAAGGCATTTGTATGGAGTGTTGCCTTATATGGGAGTGAAACATGGACGATAAGCAGTGTGGACAGAAAGAGGATAGAGGCTTTTGAAATGTGGTGCTACAGAAGAATGCTGAAGATTAGGTGGGTGGATCGCGTAACTAATGAGGAGGTACTGAACAGAATTGGGGAGAAAAGAAATTTCTGGCATACCTTGACTAAAAGAAGGGATAGATTGGTAGGACACATTCTTAGACATCAAGGAATTGTGAATTTAGCGTTGGAGGGAAGTGTGGGGGGTAAAAATCGCAGAGGGAGACCAAGAGACGCGTATAGTAAGCAGATTCAAATGGATGTGGGTTGTCGTTCTTATGAGGAGATGAAAAGGCTTGCTCAGGATAGAGTAGGGTGGAGAGCTGCATCAAACCAGTCTCTGGACTGAAGACCACAACAACAACAACATGTAGGCCTATCAAAGTTAATACATTATGCCTACTTAGAACCTAAGCGTATGTTACATATCAATCTGTCATTGCAACAAAGTTTTAGAAACATGTGGCTTTCTGGGGAAAATCAAGGTTAACAGTAGTAAATGCATCAGAGGCTTTTTTGTTGTAACAGACGAGTTTGGAGGTGTTTCAAGTTGCACACTGAAAATAAGTACCCAGTCATTATTACCCTACAATACTATTTTCAATGTAGCCTATATGTCTATTCAGAAAGTACCGCTCTTGCAAAACGCAGCTTGCCCTTTATTCATGTGAAGTAATAAGTGCCATTGACAAGGGATCTCAAATCGATTCCATATTTCTGGACTTCCGGAAGGCTTTGACACTGTACACCACAAGTGGCTTCTTATGAAATTGTGTGCTTAGGGAATATCTCCCCAATTGTGCGATTGGATTAAAGATTTCCTATCAGAAAGGACACAGTTCATTGTAATTGACGGTAAGTCATCGAGTAAAACAGATATTACTTCTGGTGTTCCACAGAGAAGCGGCATATAATAAGCTTACTTCGGACTCTATAAGGCTGAGCACTGGAAAATTGGGCTGAAATTTTGTGAAATTAATCTTTAATATCACGAAAATGATAGTGGGAATATATTCTCTATGTTTCAGGAAGATGAATTATACATGTCAACAGTTTTTCATAATGTTCAGAATGACTGGTTATTATGTACAAAGAGATTCCTACATGTTGTTAACGGGCTGACTACTGGCGTAGTCACCCTATGTAACCATTTCTGGAGAACGCAATGAGATATTGTTGTGCTGTCAGTTTAAAATAACTTTTCGATGTCTCCTCCGAATTTTATGCATTTATATGTAGGCAATATGGATATAGCCACGAAACGTGCAAAATCTTTGTCACGTGAACACGGCACGTCGATCTGTCACAATTACCAGTAAACATTGCAAAATTTTTCCCCACAGACAAAATTTAGGTGATCTGTGATGTACGTAAGTAAATGGCGACTAGAAACATATTTTCATGACCTCACAACTCAGAAAACTAGCTACATGTTCGGTACGTTAAAACTACAGTTACACTTCAGACCGAAGATTACGTGCATATTAACATTTACTAAACTATGAAAAGAAACTGTCGATGTGAATTCCTTAAGTTACGACTGTTCAAGAATCGCATTTTCCCATGCGAACATATTGTTAAAGTGCGCTATCGTGCATGATATTATAAGTACCAAATGAAATAACCCTCTGCTCACAATTTTAAATCAAATTTCCATTTCTTATCTACATTTCATAGGCAGCTATGTATGACCTCAAATCAGCCATACGAAAAGTCTACCCAATGTGTTTCTACCTCTTCAAACTCTTTTAAGTAAGTAGCAATACCTTACCTAATTGAATGCTCCACAGTAACTGTGACGACTAAAGGAAAGAAAATCACACCTTCATTCAAACAAAAATATTAGTCTGTAAGATGAAAAAATCTGCTATGCGAAAAATTTTGATTTTTATACAAGTCGAGTGATAAGTTTCAGAGCGTGCCGAAAGCAGTCTCTCAGCACAATTGGTGCTTTTCTCTAAGCATCACTCTCTGGAAGTTTAAAACGGCATCATAAGGCTTTTACACTTGATTCACCTTGTGTTATTGCAGGGTTTTCAGGCCAAGTCGATGGGTCCAACACTTCTGCACATTCAGAGACAGCAATAGCCTCTATCTGCAGAAGACGATTATCCATTCGCTGTTTCAGGCAATCATAAAATCTGCTGGGCTCAAGATGTCTGCTTTTTGCTCTCCTTTAAAGTGTAATTCTTTCGAAGTTCAGTTCTTCTACTGCCTTGAGAGCTTCACAGTAATAAGGACCAATGCTCAGGTTCCTTTTATCGAACACCAATATCTGGTTTGTGATCTTCCATTGGGTCGAATACAGTGTGATGTCTCATAACTGTAGTTAAAGACTTAGTTCTGCTAATTCTTGAAGAGTATCACACATTAGAGCTTAGTTGAGAATGAAATCAACTTTGCTGATGCACCTCAGTAAACCTTCGTACGTGCTTCTGTCAGTTGACTTCTTGCTTTGATCGTCTTTTGCAGCTGTAAAGTGAGAAATCACAATTTTAAAGTGTTTCCATACTACTGACACACTTCTAAAGCTTAATGCTACCCACCTGGTAGCCCAAGATTCTGCCTATTTTCAGAATTTTCATTTCAAGTATCCTGCTTTAGTTCTTAAGAGTTCTTCTTTGACTGGTGGTACAATGAATATAGCTTGTCCAGGAAAGTCTTGAAGTGATTCGTATGTGATGGGAAGTCTCTTTTTATTACAACTGACAATTCAAGTATGTGGTTAGCACAATGCCAAACCAAAATCTGGGGGAAATGCTGTTTCATTAATGTAACAACTCCTTTCTTTCTTCCCACCATCACTGCTGCTCCATCTGTTGCAATTGAAATTAGAAAACCCCCATAGATTACAAACAATAGAGCAATGTGTTAGAAATGCCTTCAGCAGTAATATTATTCAGCTCGACTACATCAATGAAAATATTTGTGGGCACTCTGATCTCGGCCAGCTTGGTTCTTAAATAATTTATTAAAGATAACAGGCTAATTGTTGTGCTCTCGTCAATAATTAATGATTATTTTTGATTTGATCTCAATAATTGTTTTAATTACTGTATTTTTCATTTCATGGGTGATGTGGTTGATAATGTTCGTACACGCGTTTCCAGAATGTAAAATGTGGCCCATGTCAAATCCATTAAACTGTTGCAGGTCGATTTTGGTCTCAAAATCATTGGAAGATTGATTCTTTTTCGCGTCTTTAAAAGCAGTGCGAAATATTTTTGCTGTCGCCTCCTGTTCATTTTGAAACACCCTAATGCGAGCAATTTCCAAAGTCTTCTCTTTCGCACAAAGCACTATTTGTGCTGCAGCTTGACTCACCTGAATGGGACACAGGTACGGTGGCCCAAGGTTGTGCGATATTAATGTCTTGTTTGTTTGTTTCTTTCGACGCCCAAATTTCCTACTTCTTTGCAAACTTTACAACCAAATTTATTTGACATGATCAACCAGTCATATTTTTCACGAAATGCAGTGTCTTGATCAAAAGACCAACATTCTGGACGATCATTTGACTTGCTGTCGTACACGTGTTCGTTCACTGTATTATCACCCATGGCTTTAGTGTTCACGTTTTCATTTTCACTTTCACTCTTACCATCCACTGACGACGAAATTCTAGACTTTTCACTCACACTGATTTATTAACAAGATTTTCCTGTTTCAATGGAGTACCGGTATAGTAGTTTATCTTTCTGCTCATCTTAACCTGTAAGCTAACTTGCAGACAAGGCAGGACTCATGGCACAATCACATATACCACAAAGAAGAACAGAACAGTAAATGAAGAACAACGCAGAAAGTACTCTCATGCTGCCCCGTGTATCAGCTCAGTAATCAAAAATGGTTGGTGTCAATTCAGTTATCGAAAATGGTTGGTGACAGTTCAATTATTGAAAGGAGCTGTGTCGATTTAATTATCAAAAATGGCATGGGTCAATTCCTTGATTGATAACGGTCTGTGTCGATTCATTTATCGAAAACGATTGATGTCGCATCAATTATCGCAAACGATTGCTTGATGCAATGGTATCTCCCAAACATTCCGTATCGAACGCTGACGAAAGTCCATAGCAGTTCCTGTGGTCTTCGATAACTGCGCGTTAAGTCACTTCTGTACGAAATCTTATGAACTGGGTACCCTTCAAAACTGTTTAACTGTTTGTATCCCTTTCCCCCCCCCCCCCCCCCCCCCCATAGATTTACTTATAATTTTCCAGGCACAGATTGCGCTGGCATTGTTTATATCGCAGTTACCAACATGAAGAAATATCATGAATCAGATTTACGTTCGTGAAATAAATCGTTAGCGAACTTTTATATTCTCCAACGTTATAGAACAAAATAAAAATAAAAAAAAAAACATAATAATAAAAATAAATACTAATAAAAACTCTTTACTTTACAGGTATAAAAAGTTTAGGGGAACATGTACCCCCCTGAAAAAGAGCACTGCATGTAACAATCTATATCAGTGGCAACATGATCAATGGATGAGGAGCTATTATGAGTCATTCTGATTGGCATATGGCCAGGACAGTCAATTAAGCCATAAGATGCAATGAGGTCTAAAATTTTTTGGCCTATCACAGTTTCTTTTAGTGTATCTACATTAAGATCCCCTAAAACACATACATGAGCATTTTCATCTATGTTATTTAAAGCAGCTTCTAAGTTGTCATTAAAAACAGGGAAGGAACCATTTGGGAAACTGTATATCCCCAGAATGAAATGTCTGAATGTGCCTTCTGTTAAATTGTTCACCCAACAAATTTGTGAGGTAAAGCTTAACAGGGTGTCTCTCACATAAAAAGCCACTCCACATTTATGTGCAGCTCTGCAATACCGTGAAATCAAAGTATAAAACATGAACTTAAAAAGATGTAAATCGTGCGCACCTCATTGATGCTCAGTCAGTACATAATGCACATATGCCTGGATTTTTAATAACTTAATACAATCCAGTAATTTTTACAATGTTTTGTAACTAAGCAGATTCTTACCTCGATTATCTTCTTCTTGCTCTCGGTATCACTTTTCTGGAAACACATGGTAACTGGGAAAACTCTAACAGGCTCACTACCTCAATAACAAATGACCCAACACTCGGGCTTATGGTCTCAATTATATTTAATAATTTCTTCAGTGTCTACTTATGGATGATCAGTAATTACACAGTTACTTGCTATTATCTAACGCATCTCTAAACCACCGTTGCATGTTTCCCTCTCCCCCACCCTTACGAAGTCATCTACATCATTCTTTGGAGCTGGTAACAACATACACCTAATTCTTTCAGGCAACTTGTTTATCAAGTTTCCTATCAGTACTGGTGGAGGCTTCATTTCTGCACTCAGATGTTTTTTCTCGCCCATTTTTGACTAAACTGCCTCATACTGCCCTGATATGAATCATACATACTACCACTTGTAAAAGCTTTCAATAACAAGTTCCTCTCCCTCTGTGACCAGAATTTCTCTATATACTGTTTCTTAAAATCTTCCCAAGACATACATGTCTCGGCCACATCGGCTGTCCAACTATATGCGTCTCCCCTCGTATAACCCTTCACATACTCTACCTTCTCCACATCACTCATATAATTGGGTAAACTCCTAAATTCCCCCAGGAATTCTACTGGGTGTATTGGTCCATTTGGCTCAAACATTGAACATTGTCCCTAAACTTACCTTACTCACTTCACTTTTCACCATCTCTTTCACTTAGATACTAAGTTAAGTGAAATAGAACAAGTGAAATAAATATCACTGTCTGAACCATAATTTGTGTTTTGCACGTCAGAAACAAATTCTGACTCACAAATCATCTTTATCACTCTCCTCACTTGTAAAGCGGATGCTTTCATTCCTGCTTTTTTCCTAATCTGAGAAAACACATTTCTAAGGCATCCTGGGAAAGTCATCCCGGCATTAGGAATTCGTATCCAACACTTAAGAGTTCCTTTACCAGATTTATGACACTGATTGTTAATAATATAACATCTGTTTGCACAGGCTTCCAGCCATTGCCGAATTCCATGTTCTGGAAGGGATTCACAACACTTTCGAGGAACTCAAAGAGAGAGTATTTAAGTGAATTTTATCCATTATGGATGTTGAACTCCGTGACTGTTTCTTATAGGTTGTGGAAATAAAATCCGCTACCAGTCACAATTATTGGCGGTTTATTAAAACACTACCGGTTTCGGGCTTGTGCCCATCTTTAGGAGCTAATATAGCACTGAACAGGTGTGGCAATCCTGCGGAGACCCCCGCCCGCTGCCAGTAAGATGACTGTCTGAGGAACCGGGGTCTTGGCTTAACCGCCTGGGTGAGAGAAAGGAAAATCTCTATAATCACCCCTCACTCCAAGGTTAGTTTGGCGACCAAGGGATGAAAGGCTGTTAAGTTGTGAACGGTCGAGAGCCTAACACCCTCAGCGGGTCAGTCGACCCGTTGTTGTATTAAGGCTTACTCAGGAGAGCGGGGCAACTCCTGGGCGGACCAGCTATCCCTAGCTTAGTGTGGGAACTGAATTCAGCTGCGGAACATAGCCGTGGTGACTTAGGTGTGTCACCACGTAGGGCAGATCACCTCTCTCAGGGAGAGACCGAAGCAGAAAGGCCGGACTCTCACCGAGATTGTAACAGCACGTCTCTTATGACAGAATGGCCGAAACACGACCGGGATGCTAAGAGATGCGCAGAACGCATCCTGTCGCAAGCTCTCCTAGAGATGAGTAGCGACAGTGAAGGCGCAAATCAGAGACAAGCTTGCAGGAAGCGTATTAAACACAACAAGTTGTAACGCTCGCGAAGCGCATGAAGGCTTTAAGCGCATGCGGCCTCATGCTGCCCCCACGGGTCCCGAGGAAGCACAAGGCTCTGCCGAAGGCTACTCGGGAACCGAAGTATCAGGGAACGGCCACTGTTGAAGAACAAGCCGGGCCCTCAACGGAGTTGACTTCTGGACCGGTGTCAGGCGAAAGCCAAGTACCCGCAGGAGACAACCCGGAAATGTCTCTCCCGGAGGGACGACCCGGAGCCGAAAGGCAAAGGATGTCGCACAAGGGTACCACAGCGAAAGAGGGAGTGGTGGACGCGCGGCACAAGCCAACCGACCCTGCGGACTCGGGCGCTGAGGTAGAGCCAGACTCCCGTGTAAGGACCTCGACCGAAAGGCCGAGGACACCGCCGCCAGCGGAGAAGGCGACGGTGAAGGCCGCCCCGCGAAAGCGTGACGACCCCGCTGAAACCTCAGCCCAGGCTAAGCCTCGCCCCGAGAAGTCTAAAGCCGAACGGCCGAAGACGACTCGTGGGAAAGGGGAGACCTCGCCGGATAAGGGAACCACGCACATGCGCGGCTACCGGACCTATAACGAGGTCCCCACGATGTCTCGCCGAAGGAGGAAGACGAAAGCTGAAAAGCCGCAGTCGCACTCTGATGGAGAAGCGAAGGCACCGACAACCGGGGCCGACACTCCGCCTCTAGGCAGTGACCTGGACCGAGTGCGGGAAACAGAGCGCGAGCCCTGTGACCCAAATGAGGAAGGGGAATGGCGCCTAGTCGCCCACAAGGGCCGAAAGGACAAAGGACGGCGGGAGAGAGCAGTGCGGAGAAATCCAAGCAGCTCCTCCAGCAACGCCGAGTCCTACGTGTCTGTGTTCCCCGTCTCGATCCCTGCGCCCCAGGCAAAGAGGAAGAGGCGAAGGATCAGGCGCCGAAAACCGCCACAGTCCGAAGCGGTGAAGGTAGCCAAACAAGGTGGCCCAGTCGCTAAGGACACCGCCCCGACGAAAGGAGAGGTTCAAACGATCCACCAGCTGGCGGGCAAACTTGTGGCCATCCTGAAGGTTGTAGAGAGGGCGGCGGCTCCGGGTGCACTGGAGTCAAAGACCGATCTGCAAGCTTTTAAGGAGGAGCTGCAGGGGAACCTGTCCGAATGGGTGCTGACACAGGCTAGCCTTGTCGGCAGAATTGAACATCTCGTGGAGGAGTTGGCGAGGAAGGAGGCGGCACCAGTGGTACCGCCGATGTCTTTCGCCCAGGCAGTAGTCGCTCCTCCGGGACGGCAGACCATGATCTCGACGGCCCAGACTGAGAAGAGGCAACTCTTCATAAAGTCGAAAGCTGAAGAATCTGGTGTGCAACTCAAAAAGAGATTCACCACCCTGGTGAAGCCGGAAAAAGATGGAGTCCGCATAGCCCAAGTCCGGACAGCAGGACAGACGCTCGTCGTGGAAGTAGCGTCCGATGCGGACCGCCAGATGCTATTAAAGAACAAGAGCTTAACAACCGCATTAAAATGCGAAATGCTGCACCGGCGCAAGCCGGAGGTCGTGATTTACAATGTGCCTACGGCATACGATCACGCTACCATGGCCAGATTGGTAAAGGCTCAGAATGACCTGGGGGGACTCTCGGAAGTTGAGTTTAAAGCGCAATTTCTGCCAAAGTTCCGGACGGGACCAAGGGGCCGACAGAGATCACACCTAGTGGTCGAAGTCAGTCCAGAGATGAGAGTGGCAATTTTCCGCCAGCGACGGCTGTACATGGGCTTCGAGTCCATGCCAGTCGACGACTACCTGGCGGTGATCCAATGCACACGATGCATGGACCTAGGTCACACACAGAAGGCCTGCAAGCAGGCCCCTGACAGGATAACATGTGGGCACTGCGGTGCAAATGGCCCCAAGAGGAAAGAGTGCGGAAAGAAGGGGGAACCAGCGGTCTGTGTACCGTGCCGAAAGCGGGGGAAACCCTGCTCGAAGCCGGGAAAGGACTGCGAATTCTATAAGATGCTGCTGGAAGGCCGGATTAGGGGCACGGATTACGGGACCCCGAACAAGCGCACCAGCGGCCCGACCCCGACACCACACAAAGCAGCAGACGTTTCCGACTCTGAGTCAGAACAGAACACGAGACTTGAAGCCAGAAAACAATCTCGCCAGCTGCAAACAGCGACGCACAGGGGAACACCTAAAACGGCTTCTCCTTCACTGTGATCGCGCAGCTAAATTGCCAAAACAACTCTTTTGTGATGCAAGAGATAAGGCGAGTTGCAGAAGAGGACTCTGTAGACATACTCTGTCTACAAGAGCCGTATACCAAAGATGGCAAAATACTAAACTTGCCAAGTACAGCCCAAGTCGTGGCGACAGGGGTGCCAGCTAGAGCGGCGATCGTCGTGCTGAATAGAGCCTACAGAGTGATCAGCGTCCCACATCTGTGTGACACACACACGCAGCTGGTCGAAGTGCTGACCCAACAGGGCAGCTTCTTCATAATAAATGCGTATTTCCAATACGCCGAAAGACTCGAACCATAAATGAACTGGTTTCGAGAGGCGGTCGGGTTCACCCGCGGAGCAAAGCTCATATGCACGATGGACGCCAATGCACGATCTCGCCTGTGGCACAGTGTGATAGTACCCAGCGAAGCATGACGCGCTGTCCGGAGGGGCGAACAGCTGGTTGAAATGTTTCAAGAGCTGCAGCTCGAAATACTTAACTGGCCTGGCTTTCCACCAACATATGAGGGGCGCCGAGGCGCCTCTTCAAACATAGATGTGACACTTCAAAGTGCACATGAGGGCCTAAGATCTGCAGACTGGAAAGTCAGCCGGAAAGTTCACAGTGATCATAACCTAATCACTTTCACTGTAGCCATACAGGACGAGACTCCTGAGGACGACGGCCACGGCGAGGGCTTAGTCAGATACACCTGGAGAAAAGCGAACTGGGAAAGGCTTAGACAAGTACTTGTTGTTCCCGATTGGACGGAGGGCGCGAATGACGTCGACAGGGCAGCTGAGAACCTAACACAGGCCATACTAACAGCAGTGGACACAGCTGTGCCACGAGCCTACCCCTCGAAGGTGCCTCGAACACCTTGGTCACCCGAGCTCGACCGACTCAGACGCGAAAGCAGACGAGCTCGGCGGGCGTACCAGCGCAGCATTGGCGACGACCTCCATCGGACCATGCTAGCGAGATACAGAGAGGCCAAAGCGACATTCAAGCGTACCTTGAACGAGGTGCAGATAGAAAGTTGGAAGACATTTGTGCGTGAGAAGCTGGCAGTAGATCCATGGGGTCTACCGTACAAGATTGCCGCAGCTAAAGTACGGGCGCCCACAGTCCTATCGGCCCTTAAAAGGGCCGATGGAAGCCATACAGGAAATTGGCGAGAGACAGCGGACTTACTCTTGGATACCCTATTGCCAGATGACGTCAGTAGCGAAGACGAGGACGAGAGCCAGGTAGAACTGCGGCAGAAACTCTATGAAGAGTACGCCAATGAGACACCTGTCGCTCCGTTCACGGAACGTGAAGTTACGGACGCCATCCTCGGGTTGCGCCGTAGAAAGGCGACGGGCCAAGATGGAATAGCCGCCGAGTGTCTCCAAGCCACTAGAACGCAGATCGGCCCCTACCTGACGAAACTCTTCAACGAGTGCCTCATTCAGGGAAGGATACCTCGCTCCTGGAAGACAGCAGATTTTGATGCTGTTGAAGTTCTGTGCAAAAGTGACCCTGGTATTAGCAAGCCAATTCCTATCTTACGCTTTTCTAGTCATCTTGTCTGTGAAACTTAAACTCACTACGTTTACATGGAGCACATCTTCCCGAAGATGAAAACCGGATTTGGTAAACCGTTTCTGCGTGTCGCGTTTACATGGCACTGCCTGAATCGGTTTTGCTAGTCCTGTTGAAAATCAGATTTCCGATCGTCATATGTTTTCAAGATGGCCGCTTGCAATCGTATATCCCTGTCACCTGTTTGTGTATGCATATCATAAGTGCAAGGGATGATATAATCGGCGCATTTGTGATGTTCCTGCACATATATATCTGCACAAAACTGTAATCAAGTAGATATTTGCAACTTAGTGATCAAAAGCAACCATGAAGGTTGTATTCTCCACTGGAGAAATGGATGAAAGCAACTCTATTATATGTGATATTCGGGTTAGGGTGAATCTCACATTAAAAATAAATACTGCCAAGATAATAAAGTTGTCATGGCATTGGGTGTAAACATAAGATATTTTGTCACTGAAATACGGACTGCAAAACTAAGAATCTGAAAAAGTCTGGAATCCATGTTCAATGGAACACTTGGTTGAAATGTCACAAAAACTTCTGACCCAGTGCTAGATAATGGTAAGCAACAGGTTAGAAATCTAGGTAGACAGTGTTTCATTATTCCAGCGATGAAGACCTGACAGAAGAACAAACTGCCAGTTTACATGAAGCAGATTCACACTAAGTGTCTGTATTCTATAGAAAATTAAGGAGTCCTATTACAACCACAGACAAAGTGAAGAATTTTTAATGAACACAAATATTACTCTTGTGTTGCTGAAAGGTTTAATGTAAGTGATTTATGATGCCACTACTTATTATCTGGTAATGGCCTGTACATAAAGATCGTCATTTTCACAAATGACTATATAGTTTAAATACTTCAAGCAAATGAAGTACAGTTTTAAGTTTCAGAGTTGATTTTTTTGGTGATGATGAGATGCAACATTCAGACATTTAGAAACGCCAAAATACTAATTACACATTTCCCTTTTCTTTGTCACTGTTACCTTCCTGTACATGTTATTAAAAAGTTTTACTACCCTGGATGTTAAATATGCATGTTCCATTTATACAAAAAAGAAAAAAAAGCACAATATTGGTTTACCATGGTTCAGTACCTTAACAATATATTGTAAAGAGGGTAACATTGGTCCAAGCTAGTAGTCTGCATAAAACTGTTACATTCATTGGAGCAAAGTAACCCATTTCAGGGGCTATGTTGCTAAGATTTTTAAAACTCAATCAGTGTCACGTCCCAAACTTGGTTATTGCAAGGGATTGAGCGACACGGTTCGTTAGAAGGGATTTTAGCTGTTGACCGAATTGAGAGGGAGACTTTGTCTGGCTAAGATGTTATTATCCCTGGGATTGACTATAAAGGATTTTAATACTGAAATAAACCTCCTGTTTAACAATTTATAGTTTATTCAGATAAGTACAAGCAAACTGTCTGGGTGAGGTATCTTCCACTAAGTGGCCAAGTCTTATACAGAGACGATGTCTGTCTAACACCGTTCAGTCTGCCTTAACGAGAACCCGTCAGTATTACCCACACGACTAAAGAACAGAGTCCCCCGACTACTTCCCAAAGTCCATCCGGTCCCGCAGCTACCGCTGCCTATCTCTCCCGGCTGCCTGCCTGCAGCTCCTACCTTCTGCTTCCCAGTGACTACGCCCAACAACTCCCCGAGGAGCGGCCTGCTCCTAAGTTTTGTTCACGTTTTCCCCCTTCTACCCCTCACGCGCCTTGCGGGAGCGGCGTCGAAGACTACCCGCCTTCTCATTGTCTGTGGTAGTGCACTCGCATTCAGTCGTTCACCAGAGGCTGGGTGGAAGGGCAGAGGCGCCTCTCCTCACTCTCTGCGTCCTGAGCCTCTCATTGGCACCTCAGGACGGAGTGCTGCCCCGGCAGAAGCCCTCTCTTTCCTCTTCTCATCCCACGCTCTCTGTCTCTCCAGAAATGCTTACTATCATAATTGCCGACTTTGCTGACACTCTTATCTAGCGCACACAGAACCTTTGTGCCTCGTATCTGGCGTCCGCCTGGCCTGCGAGCTACCTCGTGGCGTCTCCTGCCACGCTACAGAACTTTCTGCTTCTCAATACTTTGTTTTCCCATTTTTATTTATTAATTAATCAATTAAGACTTGGCTTTTGGTGTGGATATGACATCATACTTCAAAAATATTTCAATGATGTCTTTCCATATTACTTGATGGTTGTTACAATGTTCAAGACTAGATGAGCATTTTCAGAACTAATTAACAAAACTACTGCATAATGCATGAATTCATTTGAAGAGGGACTGACGACCTAGCTGTTTAGAACTGAGCAGAATTGGAGCAAAGTAACCCTTTGCAGTACACTGAATTACACCAGCACTTAACATTCTTGCTGCTCTTTTTGGACTTCTAATTGATTAGCTCTTATATCTTTCGCAAATGATGCTAAAGCACCCGGGTATCCACCACCTTTTCCGTTGTGTGTTTTTCGCCCTGAATAAAAATCACAACTATGAATAAACAAATTACATTTCATTTTGTGTAATTTATACAAATTATTGGTTATTGTTATTACAGGCTGGTTTGCAACCTTGCATATAGTGTACATGAGATTTGGGTTGGCATAGCAAATGCTTACCAATGCAAAATGAGTCTTAACTGCCATGCATACTCAGGAATATATATTAACTGAAAAGACACTGACATGTTTGTATTTTGTACATACATCATGAGAATAAACTATAAAAATCCAACTTTTAAACTTTGACATACGAGTATAGTAGGTCTATGAACACTCATGACACAACGCCATTAAAATCATCACAGTGAGAGTACAAGGAAGAAAATCGCTACTGTGAAGTATTCTTAATAGTCGATTTCAATAGGCAATTTTAAATAGAAGCACCACTAAGTAAATTTCTAATATCCTGTAAGAAATCCTCACTTTTGGCGGGTCTGGTGGTGGAAGAGACTGTAAAAGATGTCTTCCGTGGCCACTGTAAATGTTTCTGGTTCTTCGCCAGCTGGTTCACTTTGCGGGGAGTTTACTGGTTCTGCACAGTAAAGAAATGCACACTGTAGCATTTACTTCTTGTTCATAAATATCAAATTATACAAGAGCGAGTTACCTACCTTCTTCGGTGTATCATCTACACCGGATTTTGTCATTACCAAAGATGGCCTGGCCATCTCATCGTAAAAGGCAAATTCGGATCTCTTGCAACGGCTTGTGGAATTTTTCCTTTTGGCGTCTTGAACGTCTCTCTTTAGAGATTTCCACTTTGACCTAGAACGAAATATTGCGAGTTACCTCAAAAGTAAAAACAAAATTTAAACTTACATCATACAAAATTACATTAATCAAAAAAACAGACCAACCTTAACTGATCGGGTGTTCTTGAATAGCCACCTTCTAACATTGCTTTCGCCAATTCAGCGAAAATATCGCTGCTTCTGTAGTGTTTTCCATCAAGCAGGGTTAAAATATGTTTCTCTTCAATCAGATACAGCCTATATATATATATATATATATATATATATATATATATATATATATATATATATATATATATATATATATATATAATGACCTCGTGTTCTGTCCAATAAGTAATGTTTCACTCAGTTTTTGTACTTACGCATTTTCACAAATGACTATATAGGTTGAATACTTCAAGCAAATGTAGTGCAGTTTTAAGTTTCAGAGTTAATTTTTTGGTGATGATGAGATGCAATATTCAGACATTTAGAAACACCAAAATACTAATTACACGTTGCCCTTTTCTTTGTCACTGTTACCTTCCTGTACATGTTATTAAAAGTTTTACTATCCTGAATGTTAAATATGCATTTTATGCAAAAAATGACCTTTGCTCGGTTCCATCATTTAATAACGATCATCTGTCTGCCGAACGTGAAGTCCTTTTAGTTTTAACCCGTGCTCAAAGGGATCCAGAATATCTCAGGATGGATAACTCCAATAACGTCACGACCGTATTCACTTAAATATCCAATTATCATACATATTTAGCAATTGTGAAGCCTTGCTGTGAAATGCGCGCGCGCGCGCGCGCGCGCACGCACACACACACACACCACAAATATTGGCTGGCGATTACTCTTTGCCAGTACACAAGTAAAACCTAAAATTCCGTAATCAATGTTTAAGAAGGCATTAATAGCAACCAACGATATGTAAGGTAACAGCTACACAAAGGTGATGGGTCAATAAATGCACGCCCTCATCTTCGTTGCCCGTGTCTGATGAATTTGACTCGTTGAGGTTAATTATGAACGGTTCCATAATAGTCCCTACTAATTTAGGGTGACCAGATTTTTCCACATGGAAAAAAGGGACATTTGCGAAAAGTTGGTATAAAGAAAACGGGACAAAATAGGACTCTGATAGGAAGTGATTATAATTCAGAATATCGAGTACCGGACAAAGATTTCTAAAAACTGAACACTAATATGTATACTGTTGAGCTCCTGTATCATGAACACTTATCAGAAGACCTTTCAAAAGCTTTAAATTGGTTAATAGCAAGTTGTAGAACACATACTTGGCATCTTTAAGTTCTGACTGAACTTCATGCATTGCGTACGGCGATGAAACATTCACTAAAATCGACTCACACTGCATCCCTATAACACGTGAATTTCTTCTCAAATAGGTCTATGATAAGAGCCGCGCAGTCCACTGAACGGAAAGAATTATTGTGTTTTGCAGTATGGAACGCAAACAGCCGTTCTTCCGCTGTGATACGATTTTCTTCTGTTTGTAGTTTATCCGTACTTACAGAGGAAGTTATGCTGCTAGACGTTCTCGCAGAAATTCGCAACAAGTGCTTCTTTTTCTTTATATGCTGCATTATATCGGCACGTCCTTCATGTTCAATGGAAAGAACTGAACGACACAATGTACATTCTACCGTCTTCCTCGAAAACCAAGAAAGAAGAGTTCCTATTCTTGAAGGGAATCAAGAGTATGAACACTTTCTTTTCCCCATTCTAAAGGCACCAGGTTTTGTCACACACGACACAGTAGCAAATAATCGATATGAATCGCCTACCTCACACATAATTTACTGGCACAGAGCATGATATGAAAAATTTGTTCACACATCACCTCATTCCGTGACCAAAATAATACTTCTTTATTCTAACTTTGCATGTAAGAAAAAGCAAGACCCAGGAGAAAGTTAAATAAACCATGTTATGAATCTAAATTACGTGAGAATAAATATAAAAACACACACACACACACACACACACACACACACACCACACACACACACACAGGATAAGGTTCTGCTGACTGCGAAAAAAAAGGGGGCATTTGGCGTCCCGTTCAATATTTTGCGGGAAAATTCTGCTGCTTCCAACTGAGAACCAATTTACAACAATGGGCCAGTTAAGTAAATATTCCTTAATTATTTTCCAAACTATGTGTGTGGCCCTACTTACCTGGAGTTCAGCTTTTCTGAGGTGCTATTAGGAGCACTTTTCTTACCTGTTTCTCTTGTATGCTGAGCTGCTTCATGAAGAGGCCAAATTTTCTTCATTTATATTAAGCTCCAACACTGCTACCACTTAGAAACATACTGACACAGGTGATTGTCATAGGCATATATCACACTTTTCAAAGAGAAAAAAGTGTCTACGACCTTACTTTACTTTGCTTGGCTTATTTGTGAATATTGGCTTCTCCTAGGAAATGACATTAAGTACAGGGAACACTTGTGTAACTCTGGTTTTGAATCCGCTTCTTGGCCATTATACTTTTTGCTACTTGCGATAACATACAATTAATGATATGTTTTGCATTTCATAAATATTGGTGTTTGTTACACGCCCCTGATAGAAGTTGCAAATGGTTGCAGGTTGCAAGAGAATTTGACGAGTTATGGCAATTTCCAAACTGCAGAGTTATGTTTAGAAATTGTTTCATGTTGGTTTAATTTTTACAGGTTGTATTATGGGAAGTTGCATGTAACATTCATTCCTCCTTTTGTTGAATAACGTGTTCAGGTGCAATGGATGGTAAACATATTGCCTTTTCTCCACCAAGAAGTGCCAGTAGTGTCTACTACAACTACAATGTTTCATAGTATTGTGCTGCTTGCCGTTGTAGATGCTTGGTATCACTTCACACTTACAGATATAGGCTGCAGTGGGAGAGTTTATGATGGAGTGAATAGTTTTTCAGTGCTTCACTTAGTTTGCTGTTGCCAAAAACCACACAATGTGCCAGGAGAGAAGCTGCTGAGGGTTCAGATTGAACCACCCCTCATGTTGTTGTAGCAGCTGATGCTTTGAGACTACTACCATATGTGATGAAACCTTACAGGGACTGGGAATGTGAAATGCTTAAACAGAAGGTATTCGACTACAGGTTGACGAGAGCTCGATGTACAGCAGAGAATGCTTTTGGCATCGTGGCATATCGGTTCCGAATTCTACTGAGCATCATACGTTTGCCAGTGGGAAACATAGAACTTATTGTGGAAACAGTTTGTATCCTACACATTTTTTTAATTGATGAAACAAGCTCTACTTACCTGGCATAGACTGACACTGAAGACACAGAACAGTGTACGATAAAGGAGGGGCTGTGGCGGCAGACCCAACATTGCAAGGCATTGCAACACAAAGGGGCAATAGAACTTCATTAACTGCAAGAGACGTGAGAGTAATTCTATAAATATTTCAGTACTACTGGATATGTACCATGGCAGTGGGAATCCATAAAAAGATATAATTATTTGTCACTGAACATTCTTTATTGTCATTACACTTGTTTGAGGTACATTGTAAATATACGCTTCATTTGTTTTACGTATTTTCATTGTTGTACATTTCTTCCTCTCCTTCTTTGTATACCTCCTGCATTCCCCGTTTAACCTATGACTGAATGCGCGGGTAATTGTCCATGTTGCTTAGTAACGAATCGATGTACTGCCCAAAGGTAACTTCTGTTTGTGGTGCTGCAGAGGTAGGGGTACTGTGTACCAGGCTACTAATTGAGCTCAGCACGTTAATAGCTAATTATAATAAATCGTCTTCTTTTCTCTGCCGCTTTATTTTTTCTACTGTAGGGCCCTCTTCGTGGGGGCTGCTCCATCAGTTCATTTTCAACGGGCTGTGGGCTCATTTGAAAAATCCAAAGAGAAATATGCATAAAATCATAGTAAAATATTTACTACCTATCTAAACTTGGAATTAAAACATACCAACAGCAATAATATAAAATAAGCATAAGACCTGTTACAACTTATACAGAATTAAAATTACGCACTATGAATTTTTGGGATAATTACTCACTGATTGTGGTAAATTGCAAACAATGCCATGAAATGTATTTGGTTGTCAACTTCAATTTTATTTAACTTTCTAATCAATAACAACTTTTTGTCTGACTGCGTGTTTAGCTTTGCATCTACTTCTGAGCATGTGTTTGTAAGATTGGTGTCTGCCACCATCTTGTCCAATCTTACTAATTGAAAGATATATATATATATATAATAAAGATTTTTGACTTACCTAAAGTACAGGCTTGTCGATAGAAACACGAAACACACAAAAACACACAACCATTCGAGCTTTCGCCACCAGTGGTGGCTTCTTCGGGAGAAAGAGGGAGGAAGGAGAGGAGAAAGGGAAGGATACGGGTTTTAAGGAAGTGGAAAAGGAGCCATTCCAATCCCAGGAGTGGAAGGACGTACCTTAGAGGACAAAAAGGAAGGGACAAAAGGGAAATATGCTTTCATCCTCGCCAGATTACGGTCCCACATTTTGTTTATTCAGGCATGTCTAACATTTGGCATAACCCCCAAGGGCTTCATAATAAAAGTTCCCATCTCCGGCTAAAAACTCTCCTTCCTCCCTCTTTTTCCCGAAGAAGCCACCACTGGTGGCGAAAGCTCGAATGGTTGTGTGTTCTTGTGTGTTTCGTGTTTCTATCGACAACCTGTACTTTAGGTAAGTCAAAAATCTTTATTTTATACCATTTTCCCACCTAGAAGGTCTCCTATAATATTAGTTTCATCCTTTTGAACCTAACAATTACTTACGTTCATTATTGCTCTGTTGCCTTTCGAAATCTTTTCTGTCCTCTTACTTTCTCCTTCTGTTTTTATTTTACATTATATTCTCACCCTATATTCGCTCTCATTTAAGTTCATTTTTCTCCTGACCAAATTAGCCACATACAACAATCAGTATTGACTTCTGAACCTCACTAATAATACGACTAACGACTTTCCGTTTACGCTTTTCATCATTATTATTTTATTTATTTTTTATTTTTTGTTATTTACCGCTTTTATCCACATTTACTGTGGTAATACTATTTCACAACTGCATTTTACAATAACCTACCATTTTCGGCTTTTCCTAGAAACTTCGCGATTATTTCCGATTCTCGTTTTTCCACATTTCCGTTCATTCTCCCGACATTCGCGATCATTTTTCTAAACTTTCTATACGTTTTAACCCTATTATTCCTTCGTCAGCTTATTATTACTATTATTTCCGATTTCCGTTTTTCCACATTTCCGTTCATTCTTCCGACATTCCCGTTCATTTTTCAATAACGTTTTAACCCTATTATTCCTTCGCCAGCTTATTATTATTATTTCCGAACCCCATTTTTCCACATTTCCGTTCATTCTTCCGACATTCCCGTTCATTTTTCAGTAACTTTCATACGTTTTTAACCCTATTATTCCTTCCTCAGATTATTATCTACCTCATAGTCGTAATCTGCCACTACTAATCAGTCATTATAATACACTTTCCTTTGATTTTCTCCTCCCTGTAACTTGTTTTGGACGCCAATACAACCACCAAACTATTGTGCATTACGTTGTTAACCAACTGTAGTTGACCTCAGTTTCCACCAGGTTCAACTTCAACAACTCTCTTGAACAACTTTATAGATTTCTATTTTCTTTGCAGAATCCTTTCGCTATCTATCCACCTTTAAAATTTTTTTTTAATTTTATTTTTCTTTCCTTTCTAAATACTTTGTAGTCATTTATTCAACGCATAGTTCTTACTTTTCCATTCCATACATTATGTTACCCTACCTTGACCCCATCAAGTTTTACCTACATTCCCTCCGCAACCATGCTTTCATCCTCGCCAGATTACGGTCCCACATTTTGTTTATTCAGGCATGTCTAACATTTGGCATAACCCCCAAGGGCCTCACAATAAAAGTTCCCATCTCCGGCTAAAAAACCTTCCTTTTTGTCCCCTAAGGTAAGTCCTTCCACTCCTGGGATTGGAATGGCTCCTTTTCCACTTCCTTAAAACCTGTATCCTTCCCTTTCTCCTCTCCTTCCTCCCTCTTTTTCCCGAAGAAGCCACCACTGGTGGTGAAAGCTCGAATGGTTGTGTGTTTTTGTGTGTTTCGTGTTTCTATCGACAAGCCTGTACCTTAGGTAAGTCAAAAATCTTTATTTTATACCATTTTCCCACCTAGAAGGTCTCCTTATATATATATATATATATATATATATATATATATATATATATAGAAAACAGATGACTTACCAAAAGGACCGGCTCGTCGATAGAAACAAATAAAATAAATAAAATCACACACATACAAGCTTTCGCAGCCTAGCTGCTTCGTCAGGCAGAAAGGAGGGAGAGGGAAAAGGAAATGATGAGGGTTTCAAGGGAGTGGATAAGGAGTCATTCCAATCCCGGGACAGGAAAGACTTACCTTGGGGGGAGAAAAAGAGGGTAAACAAAAACACACACACCCACACATTTACACAGACGCAAGTACACTTAGGCAGACATACTGTAGAACTGTAGAAAGCAAAGAAGTTAGAAGTTAGACAGAGATGCTACATGAGGCAGAGGCTCTGTCCAGAGAACCAAGGCAAAGATGTTAAGATGGTGGGTGGGAATTCGAATTTAGCGGAGGTTGAGACAAGGTGGGCAACGGGAAGAGAGAATATGCTGAAGGGCTAGTTCCCATCTCCGGAGTTCTGAAGGAGTGGTGTCGGTGGGAAGTATCCAGATAACCCGGACAGTGTAACACTGTGCCAAGATGTGCTGGCCGTGCACCAAGGCGTGTTTAGCCACAGGGTGATCCTCATTACCAACAAACACTGTCTGCCTGTGACCATTCATGCAAATGGACAGTTTGTTGCTGGTCATTCCCACATAGAACGCTTCACAGTACAGGCATGTCAGTTGGTAAATCACGTGGGTGCTGTCGCAAGTGGCTCTGCCCTTGATTGTGTACACCCTCCGGGTTACGGGACTGGAGTAAGTGGTGGTGGAAGGGTGCATAGGGCAGGTTTTACAACGGGGGCGGTTACAAGGGTAGGAGCCAGAAGGTAGGGAAGGTGGTTTGGGGATTTCATAGGGATGGACTAGGAGGTTACGGAGGTTAGGTGGGCGGCGGAAAGACACTCTCGGAGGAGTGGGGAGGATGTCGTGAAGGATGGATCTCATTTCGGGGCAGGATTTTAGGAAGTCGTATCCTTGCTGGAGAGCCACATTCAGTGTCCGCTCCAGTCCCGGAAAGTATCCGGTGACAAGAGGGGCACTTCTGGGTTTCTGTTGAAGGTTCTGAATTTGGGGGGATGAGGAAGTGGCTCTGGCAATTTGCTTCTGTACCAGATCAGGAGGATAGCTGCGGGATGTGAAGGCTGTTATCAGGTTATTGGTGTATTGGTTCAGGGATTCAGGACTGGGGCAGACTCGTTTGCCACGAAGACCTAAGCTGTAGGGAAGGGAACGTTTGATGTGGAAAGGATGGCAGCTGTCATAATGCAGGTACTGTTGTTTATTGGTAGGTTTGATGTGGACGGATGTGTGTAGTTGGCCGTTGGATAGATGGAGGTCGACATCGAGGAAAGTGGCATGGGATTTGGAATAGGACCAGGTGAATTTGATGGGACCAAAGGAGTTAAGGTTGGAGAGGAAATTCTGGAGTTCTTCTTCACTGTGAGTCCAGTGTGTGTGTAATTATATATATATATATATATATATATATATATATATATATATATATATATATATATATATATAATATTATAGAAGGAGACCTTCCAGGTAGGAAAATGGTATAAAATAAAGATTTTTGACTTACCTAAAGTACAGGCTGGTCGATAGGAACACTAAACACACACAAAAACACACAACCATTCGAGCTTTCGCCACCAGTGGTGGCTTCTTCGGGAAAAAGAGGGAGGAAGGAGAGGAGAAAGGGAAGGATACGGGTTTTAAGGAAGTGGAAAAGGAGCCATTCCAATCCCAGGAGTGGAAGGACTTACCTTAGGGGACAAAAAGGAAGGTAAACAAATACACACACAATCACACATATCCACATCCAAACACACTTAGGCAGACATTTGTAGACATTTGGTTTCTACAAATGTCTGCCTAAGTGTGTTTGGATGTGGATATGTGTGATTGTGTATTTGTTTACCTTCCTTTTTGTCCCCTAAGGTAAGTCCTTCCACTCCTGGGATTGGAATGGCTCCTTTTCCACTTCCTTAAAACCCGTATCCTTCCCTTTCTCCTCTCCTTCCTCCCTCTTTTTCCCGAAGAAGCCACCACTGGTGGCGAAAGCTCGAATGGTTGTGTGTTTTTGTGTGTGTTTAGTGTTCCTATCGACCAGCCTGTACTTTAGGTAAGTCAAAAATCTTTATTTTATATATATATATATATATATATATATATATATATA
This sequence comes from Locusta migratoria, assembly GCA_026315105.1. Lineage (NCBI taxonomy): Eukaryota > Metazoa > Arthropoda > Insecta > Orthoptera > Acrididae > Locusta > Locusta migratoria. The sequence continues at coordinate 117,980,313 of CM048754.1, forward strand.
TATATATATATATATATATATGGAATTACAGTAGCAAGCACTGTGATTGTGCTGTGGGCAGGCCATCCTTGTTCATGGCTGCAAATTTTGTGTGTTACAAATGAAAACTGTGATTGGGGTGTAATGTTGGAAGTACACTTTTAAACTTTGACTAAAATAAAAGTTTATTTGTTTAGTTATGGGCATGTGACTGCCAGACCACTGCTGCGAACTTTGTTACTTTGAGCTATGTTACACCCCACACAGAGCTTATGTTGATGATAATAATACAACTGAATACCCAAAAGGAAAAAGTTTATAAATAAATAAAATAAACATTCCACACAAAGACCGAATGTGAATATTAAAATATTGGTCAATTCAAGTGTGCGATATGACCCATCGGTTTTAACCAATGACATATCTGAGTTAAAGGCGATAGTTTTTTTCTTTTTACACAGATAATTATTTATTATTATTATTTTTTTTATTATTTTTTGTTTTTTTTTTTTTTGTTTACAGAATTTGGCCAATTATAGACCGCTTAGAACTAAAGACTATGGTACAATAATTTTCTTCTTATCTTCCCAGAACTTCTTCATGCGTTGGCTGATGGCCTGCCTCTGTTCAATGGACATCACCCTCCTAGGTTGTTGTTTTTGTTGTTGGATGGGAAATTTTGCAGAATCGATCTGTAGCCTGAAATTTCCCCCGTCTTGTATTAAGTCTTCTGTGATGTTAAGTTTTCTCAAATCCCTTTTTGTCTCTTCCAGCCATCCTGTAGTGTTCTTCAATTTGGAAATGAAATTAAAAATTTTCTTTGTCAGCCTACTGTCTTTCATTCTGTAAATGTGTCCATAAAACTTTAATCTCGTCTTCCTTATTGAGTCTGTGATGGTTTCCATGTTTCTGTATAAATCTTCATTTCTTCTCTTCGTCCAATTGTTATCCTTGTTTTTTTGTGGTCCTAAAATTTTTCTGAGTGTTTTCCTTTCTTTCTTTTCTAGTTCTTCTTGTTTCCCTTTTTTATTCAGAGTTAGGCATTCAGATCCATATAGTGCTTCCGGTTTAATTACTGTTGCGTAGTGTTTAATTTTTGCCTTAAACGATACCGATCTTTTGTTATATAGGTTTTGGGTGAGTTTGTATGCTAATTCCATTTTCCTTGATCTTTCTTTACTTGTGGTGTTATCCAATCCATTTGATTTTATCCATTCTCCCAAATACTTAAACTTCTCAACTCTTTTAATTTTCCCTTGTTGTGTTTGTAGATATTTCTCTCTGTTGTGTTTGTTCAATGTATTTCGTTTTCTCATATGATATTTGTAAACCGGTTTTGGCTGCAGTTCTGTGAAGTGTTTCTATCATTATTTTTGCATCTGTTTTGTCTTTAGAAATAATTGCAATATCGTCAGCAGAAGCGAGACATTTCACTTCGAATCTTCCTCTCCCTTGTCCTAGATAAATTCCTTCAATGTTTTTTCCTTTTAGTTTTTTCCCATTCTCTCACTACTTTGTCTAAGACCAGATTGAAGAGAATTGGTGAGAGTCCATCGCCCTGGCGAACTCCTGTGTTAATTCTGAAGGGTTGAGAAACTTCTCCAAGAAATTTAACTTTAGAAGTTGTGTCTGTGAGTGTCTGTTCAACTAACTTTCTGGTGGTTCTATCGATACCTGCTTCTTGCAATGTTAGGAATACTGTTTGTCTGTCTACGGAATCATAGGCTTTTTTGAAATCAACGAATGTAATGACTGTGTTAAGGTTCCGCATTGTTCTGATCCTGAGAATTGTTTTCAAGTTAAATATTTGCTCTGGGCGCGATCTACTTTTTCTGAAACCTGCTTGGTACTCACCAATTGTGTGTTATGCTTGTGCTTCTATGTTATTCAGCAGAGCTTTGGATATAATTTTATATGTGACTGGAAGTAGAGATATGCCTCTGTAGTTGTTCGTATCTGTCCTGTCCCCCTTCTTGTGTAATGGGTGAATTATGGCTTGTTTCCAATCATCCGGTATTCTTTCTTTTTCCCAGCAATCTTTAATAACGTCATAAATGGTTTCAGCAGCCCGCTTCCCTCCTAGTTTCCACATCTCGGCTACTATCCCGTCTTCACTTGGTGCTCTGTTGTTCTTCAACTGGCTAATGTATTTCTCAATTTGATGCAGTGACGGTGGTTCTGGAGGAGGATTTTCTTTTTGAGGTTTACAGAAAGTTAGTCGTTGTGTTGGTTCATCACAGTTTAGAAGGTTCTTGAAGTATGCAGCAAGTAACTCACAGTTGTCTTTGTTGTTGGTGATCAGTTTGCCTGTCCAGTCTCTGAAGTGGAGGCTCACCGGTTTGTACCCTGTTATTTCTTCTTTAAAAACTTTGTAGAAATCCCTAGTATTGTTCTGTCTGAAATTTTTATCTATGTCCTCTAATCGTTTTTTGTCATAATTTCGTTTCTCTGCTTGAATAATTTTTGATGTTTGTTTTCTGATCTCAGTGAATGTGTTCCAGTCGCTTTCCTTTTTGCAAGCGTTCCATTTTTTCCAGGCTGTTAGTCTATTCTCTATTGCTTCATCACATGTCTTATTCCACCATCTATGTTTCCTTCTTCTAGATGGTTGTTCTAGTTCTTTTACCGTTTCTATCATTGCTTCTCTGATCTCGCTCCAGTTTCCCATCGTCTTTGTCTCAAGCTTTTCAACGAATTTGTCCCTATTGTCTGACAGAAATTTTGTGTCAATTCTAGGGACTTTTTTTATTTTGGGATTTGGTTTCTTTGGTTGAAATTTGGTTTTAATTTCCGTTAAAAAGTGGTCAGAATCTATTCCTAGTCCTCTTCGGACCCGTACATTCATAATTTCTCTATGGTTATGTTTGGTTATTGCCACATGATCCAGCTGATATGAGCCTAAATGTGTATTAGGGGAACACCAGGTCTTCTTTCTCCTTGGCAATTTTCTGATGAAAGTTGACATTAGTTTCAGGTCGAATTGTCTGCAGAAGTTGATGAGCCTTTCTCCGTTCTTATTGGTTCGTTTGTGTGCAGGAAAATTTCCTACTATTGCCTTGTATTTCTCTTCCCTGCCGACCTGTGCATTGAAATCCCCTACGAATATTTTTATGTGATGCTTTGGTATTTTAGATGTTTCGCCCTCTAGTGTTTCCCAAAATTGATCCACTTTTTCTGGATTTTTCCTATTGTTCTTGATGGTAGGTGCATGTGCATTTATGATGGTATAGCCTTTGTTTGCCGATCTGAATGAGAGAAGTGATATTCTCTCAGATGGGGATGTAAAATTTGTTATAGATTCTGTCAGGTTGCGTTTTACCATGAAAGCTGTTCCAAGAATATTGGCATTTTGTTTATTCTTTATGGCTGGTTTCCCTTTATAAATCCTGTAGCCCTCTGATTCAAATGCATTCTCATCTCTGTATCTGGTTTCCTGAAGTGCTAGTATGAGTATGTTGCGTCTGTTTAATATGTCCGTCAGTTGTTTCAGTTTTCCAGTTTTTAATAAAAGTATTGATATTTAATGTGCCAAGATGATGTTTTATTCCAGGCCTTATGCGAGAAGTTCTAGGAAGCTCCGACTCTTCCTCACATGATGTTCTAGGCTCTCCAGAATCCAATGGCCTAGTTGCATCACTGTTTCCAGTGATGGAGGATTGTTTACCTCCTGGAGTAGTTTTCCTATGAGTGTTTACCATCATGTCTTGGTTAAAAGTAAATTAGGAAGGGGTGTTAACCCCTTCGTGGGATGTTACATCTGTGATCGTATCGCCGGATGGGTTTTAACAGGCCGCCCAATATGGGAACAGACGCCCTTTGTAGCCGACCACTTTGATAACAGACGCTACTGTGAATGACTCATCCGCCTTATTTGCCGTTGAGGTTAGTATCTTCATCCGCCTCTGAAGCCGTTGATCTTCTTCACCTGATGTGTGTCAGTGGCTCTTCCGCACTCTCTGGCGTTGGGAAGTGAAGTTCCTCTTCCGCCGTCGAGACCGTTGGCCAGTCTTCACCTATAACCCCAGGTGGGGGCCCTAACTGGGTGCTACCATCCGGAGCCAGATGGACCCAGGTTTTTTAACGAGGTTGTTACTCCTCCCCCTCCTCCTTCCCCAACACTTGAGAGATGGGGCCCCGGGCTTGGGACCGGCAGTGGCGGAGTTATGGTTTACCATGGTTCAATAACTTAACAATATATCGTAAAGAGGGTAACATTGCTCCAAGCTAGTATTCTGCATAAAACTGTTACATTCATTGGAGCAAAGTAACCCACTTCAGGGGCTATGTTGCTAAGAATTTTAAAACTTCATCAGGCTTCAAAAATATTTCAATGATGTCTTTCCATATTACTTGATGGTTGTTACAATGTTCAAGACTAGATGAGCATTTTCAGAACTAATTAACAAAACTACTGCATAATCCATGAATTCATTTGAAGAGGGACTGATGACCTAGCTGTTTAGAACTGAGCAGAATTGGAGGAAAGTAACCCTTTGCAGTACACTGAATTACACGAGCACTTAACATTTCTGCTGCTCTTTTTGGACTTCTAATTGATTAGCTCTTACATCTTTCGCAAATGATGCTAAAGCACCCGTGTATCCACCACCTTTTCCGTTGTGTGTTTTTCACCCTGAATAAAAATCACAACTATGAATAAACAAATTACATTTCATTTTGTGTAATGTATACAAATTATTGGTTATTGTTGTTACAGGCTGGTTTGCAACCTTGCATATAGTCTACAAAAGATTTGGATTGGCATAGCAAATGCTTACCAATGCCATGTATACTCAGGAATGTATATTAACTGAAAAGACACTGACATGTATGTATTTTGTACATACATCATGAGAATAAACTATAAAAATCCAACTTTTAAACTTTGACATATGAGTGTAGTAGGCCTATGAACACTCGTCACAGTGAGAGTACAAGGAAGAAAATCGCTACTGTGAAGTATTCTTAATAGTCGATTTCAATAGGCAATTTTAAACAGAAGCACCACTAAGTAAATTTCTAATATCCTGTAAGAAATCCTCACTTTTGGCGGGTCTGGTGGTGGAAGACACTGTAAAAGATGTGTCTTCCGTGGCCACTGTAAATGTTTCTGGTTCTTCGCCAGCTGGCGGTTCTAGTTCACTTTGCGGGGAGTTTACTGGTTCTGCACAGTAAAGCAATGCACACTGTAGCATTTACTTCTTGGTCATAACTATCAAATTAACTACAAATTATACAAGAGCGAGTTACCTACCTTCTTCGGTGTAGAATCTACACCGGTTTTTGTCATTACCAAAGATGGCCTGGCCATCTCATCATAAAAGGCAAATTCGGATCTCTTGCAACCGCTTGTGGAATTTTTCCTTTTGGCGTCTTGAACGTCTCTTTAGAGATTTCCACTTTGACCTAGAACGAAATATTGCGAGTTACCTCAAAAGTAAAAACAAAATTTAAACTTACATCACACAAAATTACATTAATCAAAAAACAGACCAACCTTAACTGATCGGGTGTTCTTGAATAGCCACCTTCTAACATTGCTTTCGCCAATTCAGCGAAAATATCGCTGTTTCTGTAGGGTTTTCCATCAAGCAGGGTTAAAATATGTTTCTCTTCAATCAGATACAGCCTATATATATATGACCTCATGTTCTGTCCAATAAGTAATGTTTCACTCAGTTTTTGTACTTACGCATTTTCACAAATGACTATATAGGTTGAATACTTCAAGCAAATGTAGTGCAGTTTTAAGTTTCAGAGTTAATTTTTTGGTGATGATGAGATGCAATATTCAGACATTTAGAAACACCAAAATATTAATTACACGTTGCCCTTTTCTTTGTCACTGTTACCTTCCTGTACATGTTATTAAAAGTTTTACTATCCTGAATGTTAAATATGCATTTTATACAAAAAATGACCTTTGCTTGGTTCCATCATTTAATAACGATAATCTGTCTGCCGAACGTGAAGTCCTTTTAGTTTTAACCCGTGCTCAAAGGGATCCAGAATATCTCAGGATGGATAACTCCAATAACGTCACGACCGTATTCACTTAAATATCCAATTATCATACATATTTAGCAATTGTGAAGCCTTGCTGTGAAATGCGCGAGCGCGCGCGCACACGCACGCACGCACACACACACACACACACCACACACCACAAATATTGGCTGGCGATTACTCTTTGCCAGTACACAAGTAAAACCTAAAATTCCGTAATCCATGTTTAAGAAGACATTAATAGCTACCCACAATATGTGAGGTAACAGCTACACAAAGGTGATGGGTCAATAAATGCACTCCCTCATCTTCGCTGCCCGTGTCTGATGAATTTGACTCGTTGAGGTTAACTATGAACGGTTCCATAATAGAGTCCCTACTAATTTAGGGTGACCAGATTTTTCCACGTGGAAAAAAGGGACATTTGCGAAAAGTTGGTATAAAGAAATCGGGACAAAATAGGACTCTGATAGGAACTGATTATAATTCAGAATATCGAGTACCGGACAAAGATTTCTAAAAAATGAACACTAATATGTATACTGTTGAGCTCCTGTATCATTAACACTTATCAGAAGACCTTTCAAAAGCTTTAAATTGGTTAATAGCAAGTTGTAGAACACATACTTGGCATCTTTAAGTTCTGACTGAACTTCATGCATTGCGTACGGCGATGAAACATTCACTAAAATCGACTCACACTGCATCCCTATAACACGTGAATTTCTTCTCAAATAGGTCTATGATAAGAGCCGTGCAGTGCACAGAACGGAAAGAATGATTGTGTTTTGCAGTATGGAACGCAAACAGCCGTTCTTCCGCTGTGATACGTTTTTCTTCTGTTTGTAGTTTATCCGTACTTACAGAGGAAGTTATGCTGCTAGACGTTCTCTCAGGAATTGGCAACAAGTGCTTCTTTTTCTTTATATGCTGCATTATATCGGCACGTCCTTCATGTGCAATGGAAAAAACTGAACGACATAATGTACATTCTACCGTCTTCCTCGAAAACCAAGAAAGAAGAGTTCCTATTCTTGAAGGGAATCAAGAGTATGAACACTTTCTTTTCCCCATTCTAAAGGCACCAGGTTTTGTCACACACGACACAGTAGCAAATAATCGATATGAATCGCCTACCTCACACATAATGTACTGGCACAGAGCATGATATGAAAAATTTGTTCACACATCACCTCATTCCGTGACCAAAATAATACTTCTTTATTCTAACTTTGCATGTAAGAAAAAGCAAGACCCAGGAGAAAGTTAAATAAACCATGTTATGAATCTAAATTACGTGAGAATAAATATAAAAACACACACACACACACACACATAGGATAAGGTTCTGCTGACTGTGAAAAAAAAGGGGGCATTTGGCGTCCCGTTCAATATTTTGCGGGAAAAATCTGCTGCTTCCAACTGAGAACCAATTAACAACAATGGGCCAGTTAAGTAAATATTCCTTAATTATTTTCCAAACTATGTGTGTGGCCCTACTTACCTGGAGTTCAGCTTTTCTGAGGTGCTATTAGGAGCACTTTTCTTACCTGTTTCTCTTGTATGCTGAGCTGCTTCATGAAGAGGCCAAATTTTCTTCATTTATATTAAGCTCCAACACTGCTACCACTTAGAAACATACTGACACAGGTGATTGTCATAGGCATATATCACACTTTTCAAAGAGAAAAAAGTGTCTACGACCTTACTTTACTTTGCTTGGCTTATTTGTGAATATTGGCTTCTCCTAGGAAATGACATTAAGTACAGGGAACACTTGTGTAACTCTGGTTTTGAATCCGCTTCTTGGCCATTATACTTTTTGCTACTTGCGATAACATACAATTGGTGACATGTTTTGCCTTTCATAAATATTGGTGTTTGTTACACGCCCCTGATACAAGTTCCTAATGGTTGCAGGTTGCAAGAGAATTTGACGGGTTATAGTAATTTCCAAACTGCGTAGGTATGTTTTAGAAATTTTCACATTGGTTTACTTTTTACAGGTTGTATTATGGGAAGTTGCATATAACATTCATTACATCTTCTTGTTGAATAATGTGTTCAGGTGCAATGGATGGTAAAAATATTGCCTTTTCTCAACAAAGAAGTTTCATAGTATTGTGCTGCTTGCCGTTGTAGATGCTCGGTATCACTTCACACTTACAGATATAGGCTGCAATGGGAGAGTTTGTTATTGAGTGAATTGTTTTTCAGTGCTTCACTTAGTTTGCTGTTGGCAAAAACCACACAATGTCCCAGAAGAGAAGCTGCTGCAGGGTTCAGGTTGAACCACCCCTCATGTCGTTGTAGCAGCTGATGCTTTGAGACTACTACCGTATGTGATGAAACCTTACAGGGACAGGGAATGTGACATGCTTAAACAGAAGGTATTCGACTACAGGTTGACGAGAGCTCGATGTACAGCAGAGAATGCTTTTGGCATCTTAGCATATTGCTTCCAAATTCTACTGAGCATCATACGTTTGCCAGTGGGAAAAGTTGAATTTATTGTGGAAACAGTTTGTATCCTACACAATTTTTTTAATTGATGAAACATGCTCTACTTACCTGGCATACACTGACACTGAAGACACAGAACAGTGTACGATAAAGGAGGGGCTGTGGCGGCAGACCCAACATTGCAAGGCATTGCAACACAAAGGGGCAATAGAACTTCATTAACTGCAAGAGACGTAAGAGAGAAATTCTGTAAATATTTCAGTACTACTGGATTTGTACCATGGCAGTGGGAATCCATAAAAAGATATAATTATTGACATGGTGAGCAGACCCAACATGTAAATGCATTGAAACTAGATTTAGTCACTGAACATTCTTTGTCATTACACTTGTTTGAGGTACACTGTAAATATACAGTTCATTTGTTTTACGTATTTTCATTGTTGTACACTTCTTCCTCTCCTTCTTTGTATACCTCCCGCATTCCCCATTTAACCTATGACTGAATGCGCGGGTAATTGTCCATGTTGCTTAATAACGAATCAACGTACTGCCCAAAGGTAACTTCTGTTTGTGGTGCTGCAGAGGTAGGGGTACTGTGTACCTGGCTACTAATTGAGCTCAGCACATTAATAGCTGATTAGAATAAATCGTCTTCCTTTCTCTGCCGCTTTAATTTTATATAGTAGGACCCTCTTTGTGGCGGCTGCTCCATCAGTTCATTTTCAACAGGCCGTGGGCTCATCTGAAAAATCCAAAGAGAAATATGCAAAAAATCATAGTGTACTTAGCTGACAGGGATCGGATGTCCTCGTACCTACAGACACTCTGGACTCAGTTCAACGAGGCTTTATTCACTAGTTCTCTCGCATACAAGAGCACAGAGCAGGTTGCCTTCGGCTGGAAAACTTACATCTTATATATACACAAAGATACTTCGAGAAACCTCTAAAACATAGTTAAAGATAAATCAAGAAGTTACTAGAACATAATAGAACTGAAATGGAACTGAATGTTGAAAATAAAATTTTCATATACGTTGGTGCAGAGGGCCCCGAGTTCGATACTCAGTCCACTGTTCTATCCACCAGGCTATTCGCCCACTTTGCTATTGGTGTTCTTCTGTGACAATAGTAAAATATTTACTATCTATCTAAACTTGGAATTAAAACATACCAACAGCAATAATATAAAATAAGCATAAGACCTGTTACAACTTATACAGAATTTAAATTATGCACTATGAATTTATGGGATAATTACTCACTGATTGTGGTAAATTCCAAACAATGCCATGAAATGTATTTGGTTGTCAACTTAAATAAAATTGAACTTTCTAATCAATAACAATTTTTTGTCTGATTGTCTGATGCTTTGCATCTACTTCTGAGCATGTGTTTTTAAGATTGGTGTTTGCCACCATCTTGTCATAGATCTTACTAATTGAAATATATATATATATATATTTGTTTACCCTCCATTTTTTCACCCAAGGTAAGTCTTTCCTCTCCCGGGATTGGAATGACTGCTTACCCCCTTCCTTAAAACCCTCATCATTTCCTTTTCCCTCTCCTTCCCTACTGCCTGAGGACGCAACTGGGTTGCGAAAGCTTGCGATTGTGTGTGTGTGTGTGTGTGTGTGTGTGTGTATTCATTTATTTATTTGTGATGCTGTCACACCTGTGCTCCTTCGCCTGGTGAGTAATCTTCGTCTATTTTTTACATTATATATATATATATATATATATATATATATATATATATATATATATATATATATAATATTATAGAAGGAGACCTTCTAGGTGGGAAAATGGTATAAAATAAAGATTTTTGACTTACCTAAAGTACAGGCTTGTCGATAGAAACACGAAACACACAAAAACACACAACCATTCGAGCTTTCGCCACCAGTGGTGGCTTCTTCGGGAAAAAGAGGGAGGAAGGAGAGGAGAAAGGGAAGGATACGGGTTTTAAGGAAGTGGAAAAGGAGCCATTCCAATCCCAGGAGTGGAAGGACTTACCTTAGGGGACAAAAAGGAAGGTAAACAAATACACACACACTCACACATGTCCACATCCAAACACACCTAGGCAGACATTTACACCCCACACAGAGCTTATATTGATGATAATAACAAATGTCCCCCCACTAGCCACCCCACCCACTCTGGCATCGACCAATGAGAGCACAGCAGCATTCAGAACGTGTAGCGACTCTGCACCTTCACTTATAGCTCTACCACTGGTGCGGAAGCACCTCCACATGCATAGGAGCTGTTAAAGTAAGTCCCCCTGGTACATTATACAGCATAATTTGCCCAGAACCAACAGTATTTGTATTATAAACAAGGATAAATAGGGAAGGGATTATTTATTTATTTAGTGCTGCACATAAAAGATTATTTTTTTTTTTTTCAAACTAATGAGAGCAACTGAACTCTACCAGTTGCAGTGGACGTAAGCTACTACTTAAAAACTGGTGTTACCTCACAAGTCGTAAACACTATCCACGATGCTGTAGAGAGTATAAAGCGACCAGTTATGGACTAAAAAAAATACGATCACTTACTTAACACTTCTCGAACTCACTCTTCCACATCTCGGCAGTAACTGAGCAATCTGCTTGTTCCGTTGACCAATGGAAGCTCAGCATTTGTCCCTGCAGGCTCAGACCTGTCCACCAAGTCAAGACTTGCCCATTGATTCACATGGTAAATTGTGTGTATCATATGGATATAAAATCATACCACATCCATTGAAACGAGTTAAATACATCTTATGTGTTCTCCCATTTAGTACACTACTGTAGTGCACGTACCGGAGCCTCTATGCACTTGTACTGGCAATATATAGGTGTAACATACTCGGCGCCTCATTTGAGGTAACTTGCCAGTGAACGGGTGGAAAAACAGTAAGAATTTTCATAAAGTTTGTAAGGCTCTAGCTACATAATGTGAACTCCAATTACAAAGAAATTGTAGGATAATGAACGTCCTTTAAGGCTGATGATTTTGGTATAAGACTAATAAGAATAGCTTTGATATACACCTCATTTTATAAACATTTATATCGGTCAGTAATTAAAATTTTTTTCTGCGGGTCTATGTTTGAAGTCTATAGACTTATTAACTACTTTTCTTAGATGCTTGAAACTTTGTGCACACACTGATGACCTTACTATCTAAAAAGTAGACTACAATCAGATGATTTCAATCAATAGTTTTTATTCTAGAAATTCATATATTAAACAGTCAAAATTAAGGTTTTTTTTTAATTAATAAGGCTGTATTATTCCTCCTGGTGATAGTATGCTGCTGTCTGTAGTCTACATTTCTCCAAATGGGAGCCTGAAACATCACAAAAAATTTCAGACCTGTAACTCAGATAGTTATTTTTTGCATAAAATTAACATGTCAGAAAATGTGATTCTCGGGAAATTAAATTTAAAGTTACATTTCAACTGTTACACACCTCTATTGTTCTTAGAACCCTCCAGCTGCATAATATTCTTGATTTGTGTGTTCTTCATCTTCTCTCTTACTTTTCTTGCTCCTCTTTGCTATTCTGGCCTCTTTAGTTGCCTGAAGAACCCATTTGTCGCCTTCGGCCACTCTCAAGGAATCAATTGCAGTTAGTGCTTGTCTCATATTGAAGCCAGGAGTTACTCCCAACAACTCCAAAACTTCACACCGGCTAACTGCCCCATCGTTAAAGCAAATAACAGCATCTAATACACCTAATCTCATAGTTTTGAAACCAACAAACACAGTTTTAGGCAACCGTTCCCATATCACATGGTTGAAACATTCATTAACATTTTGTGTCTTTCCATGTAAGCACCGTGACAATAGTTTGTCACTTAGGTCCCTGTATATTGGTTTAATTGCTTCCAGTACATCAAATGGCAGGGAGTGATGGTGTGTGTAAATCTCACCATTTTCAATAGCTTTTTTGTATCCGCACCATGTGTCTACACCACTGTTGCAGAGAGCATGCTGTGGATGGTCATCAGTAGAAGCTTTATGGAAGAAGGTAGCCCATACCGCTTTCTTCATGGCCTCAAGGTCACCTTGATTCCTTCTTATGGCTAAACCATAATAAAGCTGCAGTTTGTCCACCTCTTCCTTAGTAAGTCGACCCCGACCACCAATTGGTTTGCCATCACTAAGCTTTTTCCCCTTCATGTCTTTTATTAGCTTACGTAAACGTGTGCCCATCCTCTTTTGGACATGACCAACACACTCTAACTTTTCAATTTTCACAGTTCTTCCATAAGGCATATTTTCCAACACATTTCCAAATCCTTTGGAGTCTCCATCTCCAAGGTACTTCACATACCGTACACCATAATTCTCTTCCGACCTTTGAAAGATTCTGAGAACACCCTCTGATTCCATTCCACCACTGTACCCAGAAAAATTCTGAACACATACATGATCCTGTTTATTTACCTTGCAACCATGGCAGTACTTTGTCATACATTCTATATCTATCACCTTTCCATTTTCAAGGGATGTTGCGGTGACAACACCATTCAGTGATAGGTGACCACGCTTCTGCCATGTCCCATCAAAGGCTGCAGCTATATCAGTGTCACCTTCATTGACACAGCACTCACTTGACCAAGACTTTCAAGAAGTAACTGTGTGTACTTCTCAAATCTTGTAGGTGGGGGCAAATTCATAATAGCACAAAATGTTTGAGCTGCCTTTCTACCCTTCCCAATACACCTCATTCCATATGCAAGTCTGATATTTGTGTTATAAGCCCTTCCTTTGCACAATCCAGAAGAATAACCGGTTTTAGTTACCCCACAGAAATCACAAACCACTTGTAACTTACTTGCGACACCTCTCCTGCCTTCAAAATCTTCTTCAATTTTAATACCACCTTTTCCACAAAGCGCACACACAAGAGCATTCTTTAGAAGTGAACATAAAGCACTCAATTCAGCAATAATGGAAACACAATCCGTTAAAGTATTTTGATCGTCGTTTGTAGAAACGTCACTCAAATATTTGAGCTTCTGTCTTGAGGCACTTGGCGGAGTCGACATAACATCCTGTTGGTTTGTGGATGTAATTACACAGTCTCTACTTCCTAACGAAGTAAACCGATTACCATAAAACTTACGTTTTCCCCTTCCAAAACACTTTTTTGGAGGCATAACTTTTACCGAGAATGACACAACAACAACAACTAAACCACATACACACGTTTGAATGCAAATAACTCTCGAAAACCAAAGATATACAAAGAGAAACAAAGGAGCATCGGAATGTGTGTGTTAACAGGGTTGCCAACTCAGAAAACGATCACGCAGTGTATCTTTTCTAATTGGCAGATAATGACACCATTTGACAGCCGAGAGCAGCGGAAACAGTCGTTGCCGCATACCGACATATTTAAATATGTTTTTAAACATGTTTCCGATGTCCGAATCGATTCATTTAACTACCATTTTGTTCACAAAACTCTAAATATTGATTTGAGATTTAAAAAAAAAATTCGAATTTTTGAAGCTGACTCACTGGCAAGTGACCTTGAAGATGAGCGTCAACACAGAGAAGAAGATGGTTCGTTTTAATACAGACGCTAATGAGACACACTTAATGATCTATTGGAGATTTGCACACACTTCAGCTCGAAGAGGGGAATGGCATTTACATGTTATAAATCGGTCACACTTTCAAAGACAAATACAATTAATGGAGTGTATTTCAGGCCCAGTGCTTCAGAAACGCATTGGATGATAAGTGGATTACAGGAAGACATCGTAAATCTCGTCGCTATTTCGATGACGAGGCATTTGGCTATTTAAAACATTTTATTGGTTCCATAAGAAATGTACAGAGTTTAAGTCATGAAGCTAAGAAGGCCAAACATTTTGCCGCAATTTAGAAGATATACAGAACACAAAGAACAAAGAAAACCAATAAAAATCTTTCTCCTGCTGCGGCTTGCTCCAGGAGTCAGAGCAGAGAAGTCCAACACTCTAACCGACTCAACCCTGGGCATCTGCCACTGGGTGGCGGTCATTCTCTCAAAGATTTTGTAAGACACACACACACGCTCACTAACACTCGCGAAGACAGCACTGAGAGCTCACGTCTTCTGAAGCCGAGCTCAAGGACGTCACGGGCAGAGGCCGGCGACCAGATCCCACGCCAGTTCAGCGTGGCCGTCGTTGTGGTGACCTCCGCGGCAGCTGGGCGCAGCTCCTTCACCGTGTTGACGACCGCCGGGGTGCTGTACTTGGCCGCCTTCTCGGTGTGGCACTCGTCGAGGTGGCGATGATCCCCTACTACCTGGATGTCGAAGATGCGCGCCTTGCCATCCTTGACCGCCAGTATGTCCGGCTTCAGGACTCCTCCTGGTGTGCGGAGGTGCAGCTCGACGGTCACATCGTACCGCCTCTGGGCCAGTCCACATGCAATATACGTCACGATTGCGTCGTGACGCTTAACGCGGGACCCGTGTGTCCTGAAGCAGGTCTGTGAGACGTGGTTGGCGGTCTCGACAGCTGTGCATCCTGCACAGCATCTTTTGTGGCCCTCCCGGCCACGGTTTCTCCTGACCTCGGTAGGGAGAGCGTTGATGCGTGCTCTGACGGCATTAATGTAGTCACGCCCAGGTAGGAGGCGCGTAGCGTCTGTGACCCACTGATGTTGTCCCTTGGTCGATGCAGACGCTGCAAGGGCCACTCCGTCGATGGCGGCGTGTAGGCCCGTCGCCCACATCTCCCCGAGCTGTGCCGCCGACTTGAGAGGGCGACCATCCCATGTGAGATAGCGCTCCAGCGCCGATACCTCCTGCTGCACCTCGTCCAGCCCTATGTCGTCGATGGAAGGCCCATCTCCTGCAGCGCCAGAATCCTTATGCGTCGGAGGGAGGGTCCCATCCAACGCGCTGACGGAATGCCAAGTCCACCCATGGCTACCGGCGCATGGAAATAGCCAATGGGTGTGTCCGCCGGGAGTCGGAACCATCGTCTGGCAGCTGCTCTCGTTGATGTGTCGAGGGCCTTGAGGGCACCCATGCGCGTGCGACTCAAGGCGAGGCCATGGTACAGGGCTGGAAGGAGGATGTTGTGGTTTCAGGGGCGCCTGCGTGATGGTGTCGAGGTACTCCTCCAGTTGACGCCTCGGGTTAAAGAGGCATCGACCGGCGGTGGAGAACTGCAATCCCAAATATCGGAAGGTCTCCCCCACACGGAGAGCAGGCATGGTGGTGTTCCCTGATCTGAAAGCGATGGCAGCATCAACCTTCGTCTTCTTCTCGTGACCCGATGCTACCAGTGTGAGGGGGAAGCACTCCGCGGGGTTGGCTTGCAACCCTAGGTGGTTCAGGGCTGCCGTAGCAGCGTCAATGAGGGATTGCAGTCCCGCTTTGGTCGATGCGAAGAGGAGCACATCGTCGGCGAAGGCGGCAGCATTGACCTTGCGGCCAAGAATGCGGGCCCCAATGTGATCCAACCTAGAACAGTGTCAAACGCCATGTTAAAAAGGAGAGGCGAGAGTGGGTCACCCTGCCTGACGCCTCTTTTGGGCTGCAGGGCCTGGCGTTTGCCAGGGCCGCCCACTATCACCGTCGTCCCCCCGTCATAGCAGCCCTCGACGTAGTCAATGAACTCGACTGGCAGACCATGCGCCCTCATCGCAGGGCGGAGAGCAGCATGGTCTAACGAGTCGAATGCCTTCGACACGTCCAGGGAGGCCACGAAGAGGGATCTACATGAGCGGACGGACTCAGCAAGAGCCTGGTCTAAGATGAACTTGTTTTCCAGCATCCCATCCCGTGGGATGAATGCCCGCTGACGTTCGTCCACAGCACAGAGCTGCATCATGCGCGAGGCCAGAACCTTGTGAAAGCTTCTGGCCAGCACCGAGCACACCGTGATGGGGCGAAAGTCAGCAGGGGATGCCGGTGCAGTCTTCTTGGGCAGCAGGGTGTTCCGCACCCGCAACAGACTTTTGGGAAGCTTCCTTGCAAGGAGGAGGAGATTCATCAGCTTTATTAAAACCTCGTGCGACAAGCGGCGCAGCTGGACGGGAGTCAGGCCATCTGGACCTGGAGCTGACCCTCTGGGCGGCAGCGCGGCTGCGACCTCTTCGGCAGTGACCGGCCTCCATAGCGTCTCAAAGCCCACCGACTGTGAGTGCGGCAGGAGGCGGTCAGGAACACAGTCCGCGGTGGAGACGGACTTCTTGGTGAAGAGGTCGGCCCAGATGTCGACCAGCCCCGGGACGTCAGTTGGCGGCTGCAGCAGGGTGCCATCCAGGAGGCCTTGCACACACCGTGCGTGGTTCCTCCCGAATGCCTCCTGTGTGTGTGCGTACTCCCTTCGGCGCCGCTTCCGACGCTGCCGAGGTACCTTCGTCTGGTTCCGCTTTGGTGTCGGGTGCGGAGCTCCTCCTTACTTGATCTCTTCCTCCCTTGAGCCGACTGTTTGCAGCACATCGGGCAGTGAACCTAAAATCAGGTCTGGTGATGTCCCAGGCCCCAACTGGATTAATCCATCGAGGGCCTGAAAACCTGGAGAGGCCTGGAGGCCTTAGAGGTGCTGCCAGATGGCGGCGTCGATAGGGTGGATGGTAGGCGTGTCACTACCCTCCCCAGGGTCGGGCATCGGCGTCGTTTCTTCTTCGGCTTCGACCTGTCTGGAACCCTGTTCCAGTGCAGCCAGGAACTCTTTTACCCAGGATTTGTGAGCCCACTTCCTCCGTTGGCATTTAATGGCTTCAAGCGACCGCTCTGGGAAGAGCGGGACTAGTTCCTGGTTAATAAAGAAGTTTGTGCTACCTCTGCCGAAGAGCAGTTCGGCCTCTGCCCGTGCCAGGGAGAGTGCTTCCTCCTCTGTCCATCTAGCTTTTGACTTTTCTGTCCGGACTTTTCCTCAAGGTGTTGGCGGCGACGGTGGACCCCTAGTCCTCTCTGTTGTAAATCACGCTGATATTCAGTGCAGCAGAACATGTCGCGTCTTACAAGACTTTCGACAGGGCTGGTTGGCCTGTCAGGTGATGGGAATGCTGGGGTGGCTTCTTCAGCAGAAGGGCCACTGCCCCTATTTTCTTTTGTCTTGGTCCCAACACTAATGGGGATAGTGCGAGGGAGGGATGGTAACCCCCCAAAGCCCCCGGCGCAGTCTTTCCCTTCAGTTTCCCGACAAACTTGTCGGTTATCCGGCGGTACCACTAGGAGGCGGGAAGACCACTTGAGAATGAGAGGCTTTCAGAGACGCTTCATTCCTTGAGTAACAATATTCTGCTACAGAGAGTCAAGATAGTATTGTCACTTCCTGGTGACAAAATAGCGGCGCCCCACATTTATGTTGGCATAGATATACTTGCCTTTGGTAGCCACTTATCTGGGGCCTAGCACCTGGGCACCGCATCTCTCTGTAGGGGCGATGGTGTGCCGACTCTTAACAGAGAGTCATAGTTACTCCCGCCTTCAGCAGTGGTCCCGATTGACGCGGCAGCCAATTGGCTATTTCAAACCGTCTTTATTCTCGTAAGAATAAAACAAAGTACAATATACGCCCATCTGTTTATGGGGAAAGTATTACAATAATACGCCCATCTGTGATGGGGACTTAAATCTAGACAAGGTGTTACATCTATACAGGAAAATTGTAATATAAAACATATATATAATAATAATAACATTAGTATTAATAAATAAACAATGGTCAGGTGGACGACAGTGGAGAGATGGGGTATATTAGAAGAGAGAAGGAGAAAGGGAATAGAGCGGATATTGCCCCTGTGACAGTCCCCAGGGGTCAGGGAAGAAGAAAGCCATCTCCTCAGCCAATGCCGGCGCGATACATCAGCCTCTTCGACGTCATATGTTCGAAGAGCGCGTAGGCGGCCAACGTCCCGGTTAGGACACTAGTTGCAAGAGGAGAAAGGTCCAGGGATTTGAAACCCAGTAGGAGTAGTTGGCGAGCTGATGTGGGCGCCCAAACTCCTCTCCAGTTTAGAGTAATGGTGGAAAATGCGATGCTCTCGATGCCAGGCCGGAGAGATGTAACCGCATGCCGCATGTTGGGGACATCGTATTTTGCAGCCTTCTGCCGGTGACACCAGTCGGGGTCGAGGTGGTCGCCGACCACCTGTGCGTAGAGCACTTGGGCAACGCCATCTTTTACCGCCACGAGGTCCCGCTTCCATAGGCCTCCAGGTGTTCGGAGGTGGGGCTCTACGGTGGTGTCGAAGCCCTTTTGGGCCAGGCCGCGCGCGACGTATTTAACGACAGCATCGTGCCGGCGGATGTGGAGCCGGTGAGTATCCCAGCAGGATTGGACTACGTGGTTGGCGGTTTCGACGGCGTTGCACCCAGCTCGGCACATCTTCTCTTGGTTCCGACCGCGACTTCTTCGCGCCTTAGATGGTAAGGCGTTTATTCGTGCCCTTACGGAAGATAGGAAGTCACGGCCGGAGAGGAAGCGGCTGGTGTCATGCAACCAGTTGTGCTGGCCTGGTGTTCTTGCAGAAGTCTTCAACGACATCCCGTCGACTGCGGCGTGAAGTCGTGTCGCCTACATATCCCCGATCTCGGCAGACGTCCGCAACAGCCGCTCGTCATGGGTCAGGCGTCCCTCGAGCGCCGCAATCTCATGACGTAGCTCCCCCAGGTCCGCGTCCACGGCACGTGCGCCGAGTCGCTCCAGGGTGAGGAGTCTGCCCCGCCTCAGGGAAGGACCCAGCCAGCGGGCAGATGGAATGCCCAGCCCACCGTGGGCTACTGGAGCGTGGAAGTAGCTCACGGGGGTGTCCTTCGGGAGGCGGAGCCAGCCCCTCACTGCAGTTTGGACGCTGATGTCAAGGGCCTTGAGGGCACCTATGCGGGTGCGACTCAACAGACCCGGGAGAATGACGTCGCAGAGGGCGTAGAGGCGTTGCTGCGGCTTCAGTGGCGCTCTGGTGACGATGTCCAGCTGTGCCTCCACTTCCTGCCTCGGGTTGAAGAGGCACCTTCCAGAGGAGGAGAACTGCAGTCCCAGATACCTGAAGGTTTCTCCGACGCGCAGTGCAGGCATGCTGGTGTGGCCCGCTGTGAACGCGATTGAGTCGTCCACTTGCACTTTCTTCTCTCGGCCTGAGGCCACAAGGACGAGGGAGAAACACTTCTTAGCATTGACATGGAGCCCAAGATGGTGGAGGGCTGTGACCGCTGTATCTATAAGGGACTGCAGTCCTCCCCTCGTCGAAGCGAAGAGCAGGACGTCATCAGCGAACGGGGCTGCGTTGACCTGGCCGCCCAAAACGGGGACGCCAACATGGGACGGCAGCTGTGCTAGAACAAAGTCAATCGCAAAATTGAAGAGGAGAGGCGAGAGGGGATCACCCTGCCTGACTCCCCTGGAAGGCCGCACGACCAAGGACTCCCCGGTATCACCCGCCATGGTCGTCGCACTGCCCTCATAGCATCCCTCGATGTATTCTATGAATTCGCCCGGTAGGCCATGTGGCCTCAGCACGGGGTTGAGGGCAGCATGGTCCAGCGAGTCGAATGCCTTTGACACATCAAGGGACGCTACGAAGACAGAGCGGCACCGGCGGATGGTCGAGGAGGAAGGTGTTTTCAAGCATCCCATCCCGAGGGATGAAAGCCCGCTGACGCTCGTCCACGGCACAGACGCGCCCCAGGCGCATGCCAGAATCTTGTGTAAGACCCTGGCGAGCACCGAGCACACCGTGATGGGGCGAAAGTCAGTGGGGGATGCAGGGGTGGCCTTCTTGGGAATCAGGGTGGTTCGGGCACGGAGAAGGGAGGGAGGAAGGCGACGGGTAAGGAGGAAGAGGTTGCAAAGCTGTGTGAGGACTTCCGTCGGGTGTTGGCGGAGTTGCGCCGGTGTGAGGCCGTCTGGCCCGGCTGCAGAGCCTCTGGACGGCAGGGTGGCCGCGACATCCTCCGCGCCAATCGGCTTCCAGAGGCACTCAGTTGATGTGCTTAGAGTGCGGGAGGAGCCGATCGGGATGGAGGCCGCTGTGGAGGGCGCGGTCACTTCGTGAAAAGCTGCCGCCAGAACTCTGACAGCCCGGTGATGTTGGCCGACGGTTCCAATAGAGTGCCCTCTAGAAGGCCACGCACGCAGCGCGCGCGGTTCTTCTTGAAGGCCTCCTGGGTGCGGGCATAGGCCCACCGGCGCATCTTCCTACCCGCAGGGGGCGGGCGCTAGACCACGGGCCGCTTAGTTGTAGTGCGCAGTCCATCTCTTCCTCGGTCACGGCTGCCGGCGGCTCTGGACCACCGCTGGGAGCAGCGCCTCAATGACTACCAAGGTTGACGATGTCGTCCAGGGCCGAGAACCTGTGGGAGGAACGAGGCAACTCACCCAGGCAAGCCCAGATCGCCGTGTCGACAGGTGATGGTGGTGGCGGTGGCTCCAGCAGCGGCAGAGATTGGGGCTCCTCCGGCAAGGGATCGGCAATTGCTGGTTCGCTCTGTCGATCGTCGGTGTTCTGGATCTGTGCCACGTACTCCTCAACCATTCGCCGGTAGACCTGCCTTTGATGGCCTCCAGCGTCCGATGAGGGAAGAGTGGCAGCAGCTCTCGGCTCACGAACAAGCGTGCCGAGCCCTCGGCACAGAGGAGCCTCGCCTCAGGCTGTGCGAGCTCCCGCGCTTCTTCCTCCGTCCAGCGTGCGAGAACCCTACTGGTACAAATGGCGGCGTTTGCCACCTCCGGGTGGGCTCGCTTCAGGTGTTGTCCGAGCCCCCTGTTAGTAGCAAAGTCCCGCAAGCAGTGGACACATCGGGGTCGGCCAGCCGGCACGTCTTCTACTTCCGTACCGGTGGGCTGGCCGGTAACTGGCGCAGTTGGGCCGGATCTGTCAGCGGACAGACTGGAATCCCTTTCTTTTTGTGTGCTGCTACCAACTGTAAGAGGGGTAATGCGAGGAAGGGCTGGTAACCCCCCCAGGCCCCCTGCGCGGTCTTTCCTTTCAGTTTCCTGACAAAATGTCAGTTATCCGGCAGAACCACTAGGAGGCAGGAAGACCACTCGAGAATGAGAGGCTTTATGAGACGCTTCATTCCCCGAGTAACAATCTTGCTACAGAGAGTTAGGAGTGCCGCTGAATTGCGACACTTAGCGGCGACCCGGTGTGTGTTGGCGTTGATGTTCTTGCCATATCACGACACCTCGCGTCCGTTGCTTGAGGAGTCGCCTCCACGGTTGGTGTTCTCCATTTGATAGCCACTTATCTGGGGCCTAGCACATGGGCGCCGCATCTCTCAGTAGGGGCGATGGTGTGCCAGAGAGTCATAGTTACTCCCGCAGTGGCCCCGATTGACGTGGCAGCACCGCCGCGCACACTGCCCCCGCCCCAAACGCTGCGGTCGACTGCCGCTGCCGCGATCTTATCTTGAAAGGGTTAGCTCCTCACGATAGGGCGCGGTCGACGGCAGCGCCTATACACATTGTGTATCCCACACAAAGAGCCTGTCACATCCCAACAGATCCAGACTCGTCCACCTGGGGATTTCAACAGCAGTATTTCGTGGAAAACCGACAAATAACATTCCACACAAAGAGCTTGTCACAGCACTTTGAAGACAGCCTTCTACTCACCCCAGCAGGTCCAGAATTCTAACCAGAGCCAACTAACCAAAAGAAAAGAAATGATTCGTTTCAGAACTCCATCACAACCTTAGATCTACAAATGTATCTCTTCGTTTAGACGATGCAAGCAACAGCCATCGAACGGAATGTAACTTGTATGCCAACCACTCTTTCGATAAAACAGCAGCAGCAGCAAAAGACGACATATTGTTTATACAAAAAATTCCAAATTACGAAAATCGGCAATGACATCTAGCACAATGTATCTAAACATACATCTGCAAGCACAGTTAACAATCGTCCAGAACGCAGAGCGCTCTCTCGGCAGGCTACATAAAAGAAACATATGCCAAGTGTTTAACAAAAACACCTAAGTTACATATCCAAATGATCAAAACCTTCTACGCAGACGCACCACTCAGACAAGGATAGCTCGCAATGCATTTATTTAATGGAGCTGAGCCATGCTGAAAGTTCCGAAATTTAACTCTCTCTCTCTCTCTCTCTCTCTCTCTCTCTCTCTCTCTCTCTCTCTCTCTCTCTCTCTCTCTCTCTCTCTTAGTGATCTTGCCCTGTTACGTTTCCTTCTTCTTAGATCGGGTTATAGGTGCACCTTCCGAAAATTCGGGTACTTTAATTTTACCTCTTATTTCCTTGCTACAGCAGTACACATCCCATCTAAGGAATCTCTATGTCCTGTTACGATGTAAACTACATTTATCTGACACCGATATTCCAGTGCCCCCGAAGACATTTAAACCCTATTGTGCAACGAAGAGTCGAAATAAAAGAAAAATACGTGAAATAATTTACCGATTCCGACCGTCTACACTAAAACTTTTCGAAATTATTGGCCTAACAACACCCTTATTCGACAATACAGCAACCACAGAACCGAAGTTACCTGCCCAATGCAACACAGATTTCCAGCTCGACTCGCTCTTTACTCACAAAATTCCTACTCCCAGTTCCTTTCTGGTGCATTCCACTAATCTGAACTAAGATTTATTATTTTAATTACAAGTATATGTCTACCACAATCGAAGATGCTAACCTACACACCACAACACATGATCCTATGTAGGACATGGAGTGTTTACAATTTTTTTTGTTACAGTACGACTGAGTAAATGCAACGTAATGTTCGCAAACACTTATATCGCAACCAACTCCCGCACACATCGATCGTAACCTGCTCTCTAAGGAATGGATGGGAGTCACACACATTACAAACACGTTTGTCATGTGTTCCGCTAATTTCGGCCAATACAACAATTCGAGACCAATTCCCCGCCTGTTTACTGTAAAAAGCAAATATTTTTCCCCATACTATCTGTTTAAACCGGGCTTGCACATATGCAATAGCCTCCTTTTAAAAGCCTATGTCTTCGCCATATGACCCAGTTTTCGTTTACCCTTCTTCTTAGGACTTGTGGAATAACGTAGACGATATCTACGTCTGTGGAGAATAAAGTCCTGGAATGCTAAAAAAAAATATAGTTTCTTGCTCGACTCTACAAGTAATTTACAGTCGAAACTAAAAAAAAAAAAACATAATGTCCGAGAGAGCGGTCAATTTTCGGGTACTCTCAATACCCAAGTAATCAAATCTAAAAAGCGTTTGCACAGTACAACTGCGCACTTTGTAAATACCGTATCTTCTCTTTTAGAACACTTAAACAATCTTCTTGCACAATCCTCCATCCTGGTAATGCCATCTTCTCGACCCAGCGAAAAAATAAAAGTCCTAACAATCAACTGCCTGGACGCTTTACAAAATCGATAACTTTGCTTACACCAGGGCTCGTGATTTTTCGATCAAGTTATTTTGGTTCTACAATTCGACGCCACCCAAGTTAAGCAGTCGTTTCCAAATGTCTTATCCTCGTCCGCAACCACGTTGCTGTTGATACTTCCATCCGAAAGTCATGCTCGGATACGAACGCCACTCGGTTAAGTGTTGTCCAAAAATCCAGGAGATAGAAGCCATCTACACGAAGCTGCTGCTGTAGTGTAGATGGGAGCGCCTCCATTAAAAAAACGTCGATTAGCTGCAGTTTATAAGATATATACCCACAGGACGTACATATTTCCCCCATGTATTCCAGAAATAGTAACTTCGTCTTATCTCCAACGTTTGCAGTATCGAACTTGCGGAATTTACTACACACACACACACACACACACACACACACAACTAGCGCATTTTAAGTTACGAAACTATAAGAGTTTTATAAATCACGTTGATTTTCCACGAAAGAATTATGCATATCCGCTACGTAACGTGTTGCACACCAGCCGTAAAGTAGCCAACACTAGCATACGATTAAACAGACGATGCTTCGACGAAAGATCAATGTACCACCAAAGTCAGTTTTCTTTAGAGCTTTACCGTGACGTATATATTTAGGGTATATCAACACTTTTTACTTACATCCCGTCCCATCTAGCCTAAAGCACTCTGTTAGCGCCAAACATTTCCAACACAGTAACAGAACTACACCTTGCAGTCAACACGAACCTACAACAACAAACGAATCTAGGCATTCCAACTCGTTTTTTGTCCCAACTAGCATGCTGCAAGCTATGTATACGTTCGTAACAACCCAGACAGAGCTATCCTAACATCCGTCACTAACCCAGTACCAACTCTAAACAAGTTACCACAGATGGTGTTATAACCGCGATCAGTAACAGACAAGATCTCCCAGACACACAGCGTTTTAATAAAGTTTCGATCTCTCTCTCTCTCTCTCTCTCTCTCTCTCTCTCTCTCTCTCTCTCTCTCTCTCTCCACCCAATAACTACGTTGATTGCTTGACCCGTCCCTAACATCCAACCACAACTTCGTTTCCAATGCATAGCCCGGCAGACAATATTTCTAGAACGCTTTCTATCAGCCAATACCCCGAGTATTCGTGCACAAACCACCATCGTATTCCACTCCTTCTAACAAATTATTACTCTCCATAAACATCTGTAACACAGTGTAAAAAATGATCGACTACACGCACAGAACAGCTAACAAGAAAATATCTAGATCAAAGCCAAGTTCTTATAATCCTTACAAGCAGCAACGCAAAATATTCTACACCATTTCTAACTAATGCAACACCAGATTTTTTTAACGATCTCCAAGAGCAATCCTTTAGAGACTAAACATACGATTAAATGCACCACCAACGTAGGTAACTAATCCTCTAACTCGATGCTTATCGACCAAAGAACATTAATTTACCACTGCAATCGTCTCCGATACGCTACCGAGAGACGTCAATTCGTAAACACAGCTAAAAGAAGATATAAATGCCCCACATCCATGCTACTAAGTATCTATATGTATTTCTACAATTGTGGATCACATCTGCGTTGCATCGTTTCGCGCGACTAAACAGTTCGAAATAGGTACTTCGCGCAAGCTAGCATGCATACTCACATTCCATGTTATTTCTGGCTGTAGGCGAGTGCGGACCTGTTGACTCATCGTAGACTCCGGTTTGGATCGTGTGTACGTCCTATACATGTAAACATACCTGTCCACGCTCGCACCTGACCTGGAGAAGTTTTCGGTTTAATTTTTTCCGGCCGCACCAGATTCCGAATACAAGAGAGCTATTTTCGCGAAGATAGATTTATATTGATTGTAACAACAGACATAAGAATAACAGAATAACATAAGAATAACAGGCATAAGAATAAAAAACGATCGAAATGCTGCAGCTATACCATAGCTCTTAATACACAATCATCCCATAAAGAGACAACCGCGCACATACGTATTACCGACAAATACCGCAACATTTCCTCGCAGCTGACACAAGCGATGTTTTTACCGCACGAGCTGTCGTTATAACTTTTATAAGCAGATACATAATCAGACAGTAGGATGAGCGCAAATTTACGATGTTGCTCTTACAGAAACGAAACATAGTTTTTTTAGAAATTCGATAAGAAAAAGAACGAAATTTATACAAGATGAACCAATGTGCAATAAGTCAAACCCCACTCCATGCAGCAATGTACCGAGTAACATCGATTTAAACGAACGCTTTGCATAGCTGTGGAATAGAACAACACAGAATTACTTACACCTCCCTAACAGATACTTTACCGAGGGCTTTCTACTCGAGAAACTAGACACAGACTACAAATCGTTCTTTATTATTCTTGTTATGTGTAACTTTAATTTTCTCCGCTGTAATTTTTTAACTCGTAGTTTTAGATCCACATAGGCGTCTCCTATTACCGTTCCAGCCAGCAGTTCGAAAGGTAGAGGGAAGGTATGTTCTCGAACTCCATTACGTATCTTCGTTTCCTCCTGCATTCCAACTCCTTTATAGCTCTGCACCTTCGGGCAATGCTTCTAGACGAGAACAATCGGGTATTATAACTTTTCCCATTATTTCCTGTATAGCAATATGCGTCCATATGTCTGTACGTTACCAACTCCTGTGGTAATTTCTGTATGGAGCACTAGGTTTACGACTATTGCAAACGATTGCTTGTTATTCCTTCCGTTTTTAACTCTGCAAATGACTGTCCCCAGTCCTCGACATTTGGATGCAATGTAGTCCCTTCTCCAAACGATAATGCAATACGTTTTACGTGTGTTCCGCTATTTTCGGTCAGTACACCGACGCGTGACCAATCTCCCTGACTGTTTACTGTAAAAAGCAAATATTTTATAAGTCCTAGTCGTAACCAGATTTCTCCACACCCTCTGTTTAAGCCGGGCTTACACATATGCCATAGCTTCGTCTTTCTCCAGCATTAGTTTGTACTCGTCCTTTATGGCAGTTGCTTTAGCTATATATTCTAGCTTCCTTCTCTTGGTCTCGATATCCGCCATTTCCAGTTTTCTTTTCGCGCACAGAAGACATTAACTGCACGTAACGATGTAATTTCTTTAATGGGGGATGGCATAAGCCTGTGTGATACATTTACTCTTTTCGCTGGACTTGCAGAATGACATTGTTTGTAGGTACCAGACCTAATTCGGCGATATCTGTATCTGGAGGCAGTGTGGAGAACAATGTTCTGGATTGGGAGAAGTATGTTTCCCCTGCTTTATGATGTTACAATATGACGTTTGCTCGGTTCCGTCATTTAATAACGATCCTTTTATTTTCAACCCGTGCGCAAAGGGAACCAGAATATCTCGGGATGGATAACTCCAATAACGTAACTACCGTGAACAGTTCCATAAATAGAGTCCCTACTAATTTAGGGTCACCAGATTTTTCCACGTGGAAAAAGGGACATTTGCGAAAATTTGGTGTAAAGAAAACGGGACAAAATAGGACTCTACACAAAAGTAAGAAATTGTGCACTTATGACTGCATCACTTTACTAAAATAAAATAAAAACTGAAGTTTATACTGATAAAAAGGCATATATTTTAGCCAAAAACTTCAAAACATGCTTGTAAAGGTATTGCATAATGTGGTGATTGTTTCTCTAGGAACTGATCATAATTCAGAATATCGAGTAACGGACAAACATTTCTAACAAGTGAACAGTAATCTGTATACTGTTGAGCTCCTGTATCATGAACACTTATCAGAAGACCTTTCAAAAACTTTGAATTGGTTAATAGCAAGTTGTAGAACACATACTTGGCATCTTTAAGTTCTGACTGAACTTCATGCATTGCGTACGGCGATGAAACATTCACTAAAATCGACCTACACTTCGTGCCTATAACACGTGAATTTCTTCTCAAATAGGTCTATGATAAGAGCCGCGCAGTCCACTGAACGGAAAGAATGACTGTTCTGCAGTATCGAACGCAAACAGCCCTCCTTCCGCTGTGATACGTTTATCTTCTTCTGTTTGTAGTTTATTCGTACTTACAACGGAAGTTATGCTGCTAGACGTTCTCGCAGAAATTCGCAATAAGTGCTTTTTCTTTATATGCTGCATTATATCGGCACGTCCTTCATGTTCAATGGAAAGAACTGAACGACACAATGTACATTCTACCGTCTTCCTCGAAAACCAAGAAAGACGAGTTCCTATTCTTGAAGGAAATCACGAGTTCCAACACTTTGTTTTCCCCATTCTAAGGGCACCAGGTTTTGTTACACACACAACGACAAACAATGGAATGCAATAAAGCAAACTGGCCGAACACAGTGTTGAAACAGCCGCCTACTTATTGTTGTCCTTAACAGTCCAGAGACAATGTCAGTTGGATATGCAAATTTATGTGATCTAACAGTGGATAGTCATTCGTAACTACAAATACAGTGGAGCGTCGATAGCCCTACAAAGTTCAACGAAAACTTGTTAGTTCTGTGTGCAATTCCTGCAGTAGCAAATAATCGATATGAATCGCCTACCTCACGCATAATTTACTGGCACAGAGCACGATAATGAAAAATTTGTTCACACATCACCTCATTCCGTGACCAAAATAATACTTCTTTATTCTAACTTTGCATGTAAGAAAAAGCAAGACCCAGGAGAAAGTTAAATAAACCATGTTATGAATCTAAATTACGTGAGAATAAATTAAAAAAAAACACACACACAAAAGATAAGGTTCTGCTGACTGCGAAAGAAACGGGGCATTTGGCGTCCAGATAAATATTTTGCGGGACAACGGGACACAGAACGAAAAAAAAAAAAAGGTCCCGTCAAAAACGAGATGTCTGGTCACCCTACACTAATTTCCTGATCATAGTCCTCAGCCTGTGATTTTTCTGCGTGACTTAGACAATCAGCCCACATAGAAACTGTGATGCTCTCGTTCGTTGCGCGTGTAAGACTTTGAACATCAGCAGTTCTGAAAGTGTTGTTCTTTTGAGCGACATATGGTTTCACTTGCGCCCCTACCATTTCTATCGGATTGTAATGGCAATGGTACGGTGGCAATCGGACCACCTGGTGCCCATGTTCTTTCGCTATCTCATCTATTTCATACGTGCGGTATGCTGGCTTATTAGCGTTGACAAGCAACAGCAATTCTGCTCTTGTTTGCGAAGGATTGTGACTGACATTATAGCTTGGTTATCGAGTAATAATATTAGATTTCCTGGTGTGGGTTGTAGGTACTTTGTTCAGTTGTACTGAGTGAACACTGACATTGTCCATCACAATAACTGAATTTGGGCGTACTTTTTCATTATTTTAAAAGTAATTACTGACACAGGTGATTGTCGTAGGCATATATCACACTTTTCAAAGAGAAAAAAGTGTCCACAAATAAGCCAAGCAATTGAATCCGCTTCTTGGCCATTATACTTTTTGCTATTTGCGGTAACATACAATTGGTGATATGTTTTGCCTTTCATAAATATTGGTGTTTGTTGCACGCCCCCGATAAAAGTTGCAAATGGTTGCAGGTTGCAAGAGAATTTGACGAGTTATGGCAATTTCCAAAGTGCAAAGTTATGTTTAGAAATTGTTTCATGTTGGTTTACTTTTTACAGGTTGTATTATTGGAAGTTGCATATAACATTAATTACATCTTCTTGTTGAATAAAGTGTTCAGGTGCAATGGATGGTAAACATATTGCCTTTTGTCCACCAAGAAATGCCAGTAGTGTCTACTACAACTACAAGAAGTTTCATAGTATTGTGCTGCTTGCCGTTGTAGATGCTCGGTATCACATCATACTTACAGATATAGGCTGCAGTGGGAGAGTTTATGATGGAGTGAATTGTTTCTTAGTGCGTCACTTAGTTTGCTGTTGGCAAAAATCACACAATGTCCCAGAAGAGAAGCTGCTGTAGGGTTCAGATTGAACCACCCCTCCTGTCATTCTAGCAGCTGATGCCTTTAGACTCCTACCGTATGTGATGAAACCTTATAGGGAATGTGAAATGCTTAAACAGAAGGTATTCGACTACAGGTTGACGAGAGCTCGATGTACAGCAGAGAATGCTTTTGGCATCTTAGCATATTGTTTCCGAATTCTACTGAGCATCATACGTTTGCCAGTGGGAAAAGTTGAATTTATTGTGGAAACAGTTTGTATCCTACACAATTTTTTTAATTGATGAAACATGCTCTACTTACCTGGCATACACTGACACTGAAGACACAGAACAGTGTACGATAAAGGAGGGGCTGTGGCGGCAGACCCAACATTGCAAGGCATTGCAACACAAAGGGGCAATAGAACTTCATTAACTGCAAGAGACGTAAGAGAGAAATTCTGTAAATATTTCAGTACTACTGGATTTGTACCATGGCAGTGGGAATCCATAAAAAGATATAATTATTGACATGGTGAGCAGACCCAACATGTAAATGCATTGAAACTAGATTTAGTCACTGAACATTCTTTATTGTCATTACACTTGTTTGAGGTACATTGTAAATATACAGTTCATTTGTTTTACATATTTTCATTGTTATACATTTCTTCCTCTCCTTCTTTGTATACCTCCTGCATTCCCCATTTAACCTATGACTGAATGCGCGGGTAATTGTCCATGTTGCTTAATAACGAATCAACGTACTGCCCAAAGGTAACTTCTGTTTGTGTTGCTGCAGAGGTAGGGGTACTGTGTACCTGGCTACTAATTGAGCTCAGCACATTAATAGCTGATTGGAATAAATCATCTTCTATTCTCTGCCGCTTTAATTTTTTACTGTAGGGCCCTCTTTGTGGGGGCTGCTCCATCAGTTCATTTTCAACGGGCTGTGGGCTCATCTGAAAAATCCAAAGAGAAATATGCATAAAATCATAGTAAAATATTTACTATCTATCTAAACTTAGAACTAAAACATACCAACAGCAATAATAAAGTTTCTGTATAACTTGTAACACGTATTATGTTTATTTTATGATATTCTTATTGTATTACTTACACAAATCACTTCTTGTACTTCATTTTGGTCTCCAAAACTGCTCAGTGACACCTCTCCATATCCTGATGAGGACTGAATTGCCTGGATAGAAATATAAACAGTTGAGATCCAAGTACATGAAGCAGTTTATATGCATGGAATAAAATATGTGATTTGTCATGTCGCCTTGATGGAAAAGCAAAACAAGTATTCAGTACCGGTACACTACTAAAAGTTCTATTCACCAAAATGTATCAAGATAATCTGCATTTAAAAAGGCCTACTTTGCAAAGAATGATACTTTATTACTTTCCATATATTTAGTTTCATAATTAATGTAGAGTGTCATTTTCTGTATAAATTTTATTCCATGTCAACAACAAATATCTCTGCACACAATGGTGTTGAGCAACACTCAGTGTTTTCAGTGGTTTATTATTTTTTTTTTTTTTTTTTTTTTTTTTTTGAATTATAATTTTGTTTCATAGAAAACCTCAAATCACGTTAGTTAAATGTTGCTCTGAAGGAAAAGCATTCAGTAGGCCGAAACTTGCATGAATCTGAGTAATCATAAAATATTCATTAATCTGAGTAATCATGTTGGAAGTAAGTACTATAACTACCATCAAATATAATTGGACTTCAAGCATGAGACTTCAAGTCAGTAACATTGTTACTCTCGTTCATAAGCAAATATATGTACAAATCAATTGTTGTTTGCAAACAGTATCAAGAAAAATATACAGCCATGCTCCCTACAATAGGCCTATGAGAAATTTTACAATTCCATTATATAAAAATTATTCATATGCAGTTCTACTGATGAGATATATGTTTAAGTTTATTGGAAAGCTATGACAAATTCACACAAGGAAAAACTTACCAAGTTTGTCATAGGTAAGTAAAACGTGACATTGTTACATGCTACTACGAAAAAATGAAGCTCAAAAGGAAAATCTCAGTTCCGTACTTACAGGTCTTCGTTCTACATTTGAACAAGATTTTCTAGGTGTGATGTGGTCCTTCAAGAAGTTCATATATTTGAACCACCACACCCCAGGTTTATAAACAGTGGAACTGGAACCAGACTTTTCGCTACTCTTTATCTTCTTAACTTCAGCTCCGTTGTGGGAGCGTAGTCAATTGAATTTTATCTTACAGTCATCACCAGTGACGCCAGGCAGAACGACTGACACATTTTTCGCCACTGTATCCAACTTTCCCTTTCTGGCATGCTGTAACAGTGTAAACAATGCTGCTGTAACTTAAAACTTACTGACGAATATTTACGAGTTTGTTACTAAAATACGTACCTTATTATGGTACAGGGTATGCCCAACATCGAACAGAGCTGGCTGTTCACTGTATGCTTCTATTAAAACAGCTATAGCGGTTTTGTTCCACTCCGTGACTAAAACAGCAGTAGTGATTCCACATTAGCACATCATTAAATAATTATGCATTTTAGAGAGGTTTAAACACTTTCATGGCAATATTTATCAAAAATACAACACACTCACTTCACCAGGAAGTTCCTTTCAGCGGCGAAACGGTTACAGGCTTTCAGAAAATACAAAATACGGGTATAACGGGAGGAAAATGGCGGACTACCAGAGCGGAGACTGCAGCAGACAGCTACTAGCTCGCGCATGCGCAGTGAACCTACTAGTACCGAATTTAGAATCGGCCCTATTTCGTTGTCGCTACGATTATCCCGAGTCGATACTAGCGCGATCATACTAGTCGAGCCGTTCAAACGACGGACGGCCGCCATTAACGCAACTTGTTATCAATCTGCTACAAGTTCGTTGATCGTTTAAAACGAGCTTGACATGATGCACGGCGGATATTGCTCGGCGTGAATCGCGCATGCGCAGTAGACAGCAATAACGTGCATGAAACGCGAAGAAAACTTAGCTCCTCTAATCTTTCATTCAAAGCACATAAGAATCAGAGGGAAACTGTGATTTCCTGGAACGTCATTCATTTAAATTATTTCTGTGAGCTCAAGGTTCCTATTGAATGTGAAGTTGTCCTTTTTTTATTTATTTCTTTTTCTCCTATGTATTTCGCTCGGGATTGAGCTCTAATGCTTACAAATACAAACTCAACAATTTTGTTTCATATTTAAATTCAAAGTTTGTGTAACTAATGCCCAATTTACACGACGATCTTAAGTTCACAAGGAAGATCATGGTCTACTGCCGCGCTCCAAGCGTACTAATTCGGTACTAATGACGTGTAGCCATACGGGCTTGGTTGCGTTAACTCGATAAACTTCAGTTTACGAATGGGTTTACCACTGACCACAGCACCTCTGTGAAAAATCCGGTGGTGCTACTGTATGAGTACGCAGAAGTGTTTACTACGTTTGTGTCACGTTTGAGTATTTTCTGTTTTGTTATGGCTGATAACATGCAAATTATGCAGCTTACGCTGTCGGCTGTTGCAGTTGCTGTGGCAGTGTTACTTACAACAGAACAAAGAAGAAGAAATCGAAGTTGGGTGCACCCCTGGTTAAGAAGGGACGAACAAACAGAAGTTGCTTTTCAACCATCACACTTTATTGCACAATAAATTTCATTTAATCCATGGAAGTGTACAACTCTTCTTCCCCTTTCTTTATAATTTGGAGAATTGCCCATTTTGACTTTATTAGTGGGTTACTGTCAAATTTAGACAGCAAGTCATCCACATACTAGGCAAATGCACTTGGCTGCCTGCTTCTTCTATGTTCTGTGCTCTCTTCCATATGCCTAATTTGGCCCGCAGGGAGTCTATCATTTCTACTGTAGAATGAAGAAGAGCATTATCATCCTTCTTTCTGCGTTTGGCTTTTGAACTGTAAGGTGAGCTGGTGTTTGGTTCTTCTACAGATTCAACAGCACTTTCATGTGGTGACAAAACTATTTCCAAAGGACTATCACTGCACATATTGTCCTCTTTTGGAGAGGATACCTGAAAAATAACACAGATAATCATGAAATTTGTTTAAGCAATTAGGTTTCAATACATTGCCATAAGATTCCTACTGTGAAAGACATGGTATGCATTCCCGTAAGTAATTTGTTCAAAATTTAAAACACTTCAGCCTCCAGTTAGAAGAATGGTTGTTTTCAAAAGGACATTCATAAAATGAAAGCGTTTAAAGTTCACTGTCACTGTACTCTCTAACAATAAACTGTCTACACCATTAGAAATCTAACATTTTTGTGTTACTTTATCGCATATCTCAATGGTACAAAAGGAAGCCTGCAAGATCATTTATTAATCCAATCTTAATGGATGACACTACCAGAACTTTTGTCTTTCAATGGACCTACTGCAGCAACCTCAAAACAGGAAAAGTCTGAGTATACATTAAGATATAAATACATTTCTGCAGATGTATGTAGGGCTTTAAGACATTGGCAGACACTGTAAAAGATGTCTTCCGTGGCCACTGTAAATGTTTCTGGTTCTTCGCCAGCTGGCGGTTCTAGTTCACTTTGCGGGGAGTTTACTGGTTCTGCACAGTAAAGAAATGCCCACTGTAGCATTTACTTCTTGTTCATAAATATCAAATTAACTACAAATTATACAAGAGCGAGTTACCTACCTTCTTCGGTGTATCATCTACACCGGATTTTGTCATTACCAAAGATGGCCTGGTGTCTAAAAGACTGGCCATCTCATCGTAAAAGGCAAATTCGGATCTCTCGCAACCGCTTGTGGAACTTTTCCTTTTGGCGTCTTGAAAGTCTCTCTTTAGAGATTTCCACTTTGACCTAGAACGAAATATTGCGAGCTACCTCAAAAGTAAAAACAAAAGTTAAACTTACATCACACAAAATTACATTAATCAAAAGACAGACCAACCTTAACTGATCGGGTGTTCTTGAATAGCCACTTTCTAACATGGCTTTCGCCAATTCAGCGAAAATATCGCTGTTTCTGTAGCGTTTTCCATCAAGCAGGGTTAAAATATGTTTCTCTTGAAACAGATACAGTATATGTATAACCTCCTGTTCTGTCCAATATTTCTTTCTTTGTTGTTGGTATAGTTAGCTTCTTCCATTTTCGCAGACCCAGATATTTACCGGCACACAATACACTCGAAGTGACAAACCAAAATCGTTTCCGTTTACATCGGAGCGAAAATGGATTGTGGAACTGGAAAACGGCTTTAAGCCTGTTTTAAACGATCAACGAACTTGTAATAGATTGATAACAAGTTGCGTTAGTGGCGGCCGTCAGTCGT
Organism: Locusta migratoria; assembly: GCA_026315105.1. Lineage (NCBI taxonomy): Eukaryota > Metazoa > Arthropoda > Insecta > Orthoptera > Acrididae > Locusta > Locusta migratoria. The sequence goes on from CM048754.1 coordinate 118,015,377, forward strand.
TTGAACAGCTGCACTAGTATGATCGCGCTAGTATCGAAGCACGATAATTATAGCGATAAAGAAATAGGGCCAGTCACAGTCTAATATATACAGTCGCGACACTACCGCTGATTTTTGTTATACTAGGCGACTGCAGCGCTCCTTGCGGACGTAAAGCCACGTTGCTCTATATCGTATACGAGACGTGTGTTTGTTGTGTGTTTTGGTGTACGAAATGGTTTTTACGAAGGGAAGCGTGTGTAGTGCAGTAAATTGCAGCAACAAAAACTAGAATACGTCATATTTACCATTCTTTAGGTTTTCTACAGAGCCTGAGAGGTATGTGACATAAAGTTTCGGTAATGCTTATTTACAATTATGTTGAGAGCAATACACACACATTGGATATTTCTTTTTAGGATCAAGAAATGGCTTATAAATAGCAGGCGACAAGATCTTTTGAATAAAGTTGCCGCGTATTTACGTGATAATGTGAAGTTCTGCTTGCTACACTTCGATGCAAACCAGTTCATGAATGATGAACGGAAGAAGCTGGTGTGGAATGCTGTGCCTAGAGTGTTTGATGTTCCAAACAAACCACCGAAACTGGGAATAAAGAGGAAACTACCGCAAAGACGTGATAATGTAAAGGCGGAAGAAATTAAACTGTGTCCTGAAACAAGTATTAAGCCTGTGGTTGCTGCTACATCACAGCTAGAAACATTTTTGTCTGGGCATTCGAAAGTAATTCACTATAGAGGCAAATGTATAAGAAATGTATGGAAAAGATGTGTTCATTGTTACCGTTATTAATGTTTGAAAGGTTGAATGTTTCCCTTTTTATCTAATGGAAACCACAGTCTAATATATAAACCTATTCATCGGAAACCACTGAGCCGTCTTATTTTACAGACGATTGTCGCCCCGCCCCCTCCCACTCCTCCCTCATCTACGAACCATATGATGACAGACTGTGATAATGACTGAGGATCATCCATATAATATGACATTTAGACTGTCGTGTAATCGACGTAATATTACCTTAAAATAACATATAATTGAAATAATATCATAGCAAAATTATATTAGATGAAAGTTTCATAGCCATAACTAAAAAGCAGGGGGAAAAAATTTTGCACCTTTTAACACCGGGAAGACCAATTACATGCTTCTCATGTGCGAAATACTATGTTTACCAGCAAAGTAAGGTGCAATGTCTGAAGAATTTCGTCATAAATATGTTGCAGTTAGCGTCAGTTTATTCACGAGTTTTTACTAAATTTACATTTTTTGATATTTAACTGTCCCTTAGAAGTTCTATTATAGGCTTGTCTGCACAAAATACTATGTTGGTCTATCACTACCGGCAAGGTAAGCTGCAAGCAATTTCTAAAGAATTATTTCGTAACATATTGCAGTTTGTGTCCGATCACAACGAGTTTTTGCTCGGTTTACGTTTCTTTTACACTGTCATGTATCAAGATACTTAAAGGTTGAAATGCAAGAATATATACAATATTTAGAAAATCACACAAATGTAATTACAAGCGGGCATTATTAATGTGTCGTATACGGCGTTAAGGGACAGCCGGCTTTACGACCGCTTGGAGCGCTAGTGTCGCTCTAAGTGTCTGGCGGTAACAGCTTTTACAGCAGTGAGTGTCGCGACTGTATTTATTAGACTGTGGGGCCAGTTGTAAATTCGGTACTAGCGGGTTCACTGCGCATGCGCGAGCTAGCAGCTGTCTGCTGCGGTCGCCGCTCCAGTTAGTCCGCCATTTTCCTTCATATTTACGTATATTTTGCGTTATGTCGAAGTTTATGATCAGAATGTATTACAAAATGTATTTCTAATGATGGCATTCACACTGTCCGTCACCTAACGTCAACGGCACGTTAACCTTTCTCTAGAAGATAGTTTTGATTGAACGGTCGTCTGCTGACATCGGAAGTTAACCTATTTTCGTCACGCGATTTTCATATTGTAGTCGACAATAACACGGTTTGCACGTAAATTTGTGTGTTATTAATTTTCAGTTTATTTTTATACTTTGGTTTAGCGGTAAATTGCAAATGTCGCATGACGGCTTACTATTTGGCCACGATAACTTGACGATTTCGCTGGTGCTGCCGCAAGCAGCGAATGTAGGCACTAGTTGAAGGTTATTCATTTATTTACAAGTGCTGCCAACGTTACAATGGTCCTTGAAGCGAAAGATCACTGTACACGTTGTTAAAGTAACGGTTCCAGCCATAGACCATAAATAAACATAGACTGCGCACGCTCCTATCTCTGCCATGTTGAGGTTTGAAACCAACATCTAAATCACGTGACTCGGGGCAAGAAGCAGTGTTTACGTCATTACTAGCAGTGTGATGTGCAGCTGACAGTTGTAGTATTTCTTATTTATAAATGAAATCAAGCATTGATTTTAATAATGAAACTACACGTCCTATTCCTATTACACATGTTATTGTTCTATTCACGTAAAATCTCGGAAATTTCGCTTGATAATGCAGTGGTTATCGATTTTATGTGGAGCCAAGTGACAGTTGTTGACAGTTGTTTGTAAAGGCCACATTTCTTTAGTGAATACGTGTTTTTGTTTCAATGTCACGTCATTTGACTTCTGTATTGCATCCTGCATTGGTTTTTAACAATTCAATAATACGTGTGAAATGTTTAGTACGCTTTCGTATGAAACGAAATCCGTTTATAATCAGTACGTCAGGTTTGTTACACCAAATAAGCGTCCGCTTAATCAAGTGCAGATACCGAAACAATATCAAGAAAACTGTTTTAAAGGAACGATAGGCCTTATTATGTTGCAATAGGCGCATCCAATAGTCAGTATGTTCAGTCTTCACTATGTATTGAAGGATTTGATGTTTTTCAAACACACAAAATAACATATGTACAATTAAGCCTAGTGCTTGTTATTGGAATGTTTCACAGAAAATCTTGTAATGAAGGCTTAAATTTCATTGGCAGAACACTTAAGAGATGCAACAGTTCTATTAAAGAAACAGCCTATATTACATTTGTATGTCCTGGTTTAGTATATTGCTGTGGATTGTGGGATTCCCATTAAGTGTGACTGACTGACGATATAGAGTGTTCAGAGAACTGCAGCTCATTTTGTATCATAACAATTAATGGAGGAGACACAGAAATGATGCACAAGTTGGAGTGAATATCAACATAAGAAAGGCATTATTCGTTGTGCGAGATTTATTTGCAAAATTTAATTCATCAACTTTCTCCAAACGCCAATATATTTTGTTAGCCCACACCCCATACTTACCCAGACATCCAAGTGTAAGCTCAGTCTCTAATAATAATGCTATAGATGGGACATTAAACTTTTAGCTCCCTTCCTACTCCTTTTGACCCATGACGTCAGCAAGTTGTATGGCTTGAAACAATCTTTCTGTTATGAATGTGACATTATCAATACGATCTTATAAATTTACATTCATCCTTTCACCAACTGAGTCCCATGTTGCTGTTAAAGAACACTAGGATAATTACTTGAAACGCCAATAATTCATACTGCCAAATTCTTGCCAGAACACTATGGAAAAGGAAAGTTTCTTTTTGTGTAATGGAAAGTTTTACTTTGTGTGTTTTGAAATGTTGCTTTCCACATTTTTCTGTTTAGTATATTGCTGTCATGGGTTCAAAGCGAACTTGTGGTACCCCAATCTTCAGTTATGCCCTACTGTAGTACACCTTCATATCCACAACAACAAAGACAAGTTATTTTTGACATTGCAATCAATTTCATGAACACATGAATTTCATTTACCTTTTACATGTGGTCAAAGAGATGGTTCCTTAATATATCCCAAAACACAAAAACAATTCCAATTACTGGTACATTGTCAAAGACTGGTACATCCACCTTTAGTTGTATACAAAATACCTGTCGAGTAACTATAAAAACTCAATCTACTTGAAGTAATTACTGGAACATGTGATTAAGTATACTTTAATTTTGAATCATTTGGTAAGAATTGAAATCAATATCTTGCTTTATCTTAGGCAGGAACTTAGTGAACACTGTGTGTTAGCATGATAATTCATTACTCCTCTCTTAAGACTGGGCAAGAATATAAATTGTGCATACAAATGTCTCTGGTTGCCTCAGTGTTGTCTACATCAGCTAAAAGAGGTTTCTGTTGCCAGTGGAAAAACCATTTAGGAGTACATGTATTGGGGAGTAAGAATTCAAAGTTCTTTAAAAACTCATTCTGAACTGTATGGACATCTACCCCACACAACATATTCTATGATTAGTTGTTGTGAATTAAATTACTCCAGGTGCTCTGCTCCAGAGAATAGGTTGACAAAAGGATTTTGGAAAATGTATATAAGTCAACACAAAATTGTAACAGAAATACTATCCTTCCCCCACTTTAAAATTAACACAAACAGCTATGTAGTTTTGTACACTCTACACATTACAATGTTTACTGTTCGTACACTTCCTTTAGATGAACTGATTGGGCCACATGAATACACCATATATGCTGTGTGTGTGTGTGTGTGTGTGTGTGTGTGTGTGTGTGTGTGTGTGTGTGTACACATGCGCATAACCATTAGGATCTGTAGATGTTAAAGACTGCTGCCTTTCCTGGTAAATTATCAGGGACAAGTAAGTAAACTTCTGATGACTAACATTTCTTCCTTCCTGAACTAATGCCAAAAAGAAATCATTTCCTTAAGTCAGCCATAAAAACAAATGATTGAATTGATAAACACATCAGAGTCACACAAACTTTATATCCTTGTAATGTGCAAATTTTATAATGCATAATCACTCATCACATATTTTAAAAATAACCTCATTCCAATGATATTTTGACAGGAAAAAGAAAAGAAAAATAAATATGGAGGGGGGGTGAAGAAAAATAATGAAGTCAGTTTAAAAATTAATTTATTTCACATAAATACAAGAAATCAGCCAGCAAATGAAATGAATTTTCAAAATGTACAATTACTGGTTCTTAAACAAAATAATTTTTGTGTGGAAGCTCCTGACACGTGCATCATGTAGCTTCTCAGTGTGGAGTCTTGCTTCGTGATGCAACCTTACTTTAAAATATTCATACAACACTGCTTTCTTCAACTGGTGAACATGGTTATCAATTGGAGGACAATTTGCCACAAGTTCATAGAGCTGCATAAAAATATCACTCTTTATATCCTGCATGGACAAGGTAACCAATCTGTTCAATAAATTTTTCACATTTAAAAGTTGTGTTTGCCGTAATATTTTCTCACCCATCTTGCAAAGATAAACAACATCATTCGATGGAATTGTCAAGCCGCCTCTGTTCTTGACTTTCAAGATCCCAGAACTTGAAACATTTGAACACAGTGCCATTTGGCAAAACTGGCACTTCACTTTTTTCAGAAGTTTCTTGGTGACAAATCCAGCTATATATTGCACAACATCATGTACATACAAAGTAAGTGAAGCTGGATTTGGTATATATCATGGTCATGATTAATAAATGCAACCTGCGGAACAGGTGGCAATTCATGATCAAGGTCTTCTTTATTACCGCTTGACATTACACTAAGAATTGTTGTCGAATCAATAGCTGAACAATTTGCACTAGTTGGTGCACCAATTTGAATATGTACCAAAAGTCTCTTAAAAGCAGCTTCAAACTGTCGGGCTGTGGGATTATTATTGGCCCCCCCACGACTTCTCACTGCACTGAAGAAAACTTCCAAGTGGTCTTGACTTAGTTTGTGTGTTAGCAAGAAAGACATTTGTGGTGCAAATCTATTTTGTATGTCCTCATAGATGGCTAAGCTTGAATGCAGACTTGCAATCATGCCTATAAATCCAACTCTTCTTGAAGAATACACTAATAATGTTCCACTGGCTGATTCTTTTAGTGCAAAGAGCCAAGCTGTAGCCTCCTTTACATACTGGCATACATTATTGTATGTAGTCTGCTCCAAGGGTCTTTTGAACCCCTTTGAAAATCGATTCCTACTGTTTAATATATCAAATATATTATCTACTAACCTCACAAATTTCACTGTTTCATCACAACCCTGAAACTGAGGTAAACCCAAAACGTTTTCGCAGTATGTAAAGGCACTGGCTACACTTTGACTCAATGTCCGTGCGGCAAGTTTTACCTTCATGGGCTCTTTATGCCAATTAATATGGCGTTTCGTTAATTTTGTCCCCAAATGCAGTCCTTCCTGAGCCTGTAATTTTTGGAGCTCCACAAAGTAACTCCATTTTATTGGACCATCTTTACCGAAGAGTGTCCCCTTTGTGGCAAGACAGTTTCGGATAAGCTTTAGCATGTGACAGGCATCTAACAGAATGTGTACTTTCAGACCTGTTGCTGGATTTATAAACCATGGCTTCATGTTGTCAGCAGTAAGTTCCGCTCCCAAGTAACGAGCCATTGACATATTTGCAGCAGCACCATCAAATGTTACAGAAAGTACATTAATGTCTATTTGTTGCAAAAAATCCAGACAAGATAGAATTAAATTAGCCCTCTCACTACCACATAAACCATTAGTCAAGAAGTAACCCACTGGAATTTTCCAATTGTCATTCAGTGCCACCACCATGAACACCAAGGCATCTTTTGCCTCAGGTAAATTTTCACACAACATTTCAGTGCCACAATCCACATACCCAATAAACCTTTTACCATCAAATTCAATATGTTTTCGAATGGCCATTTCGTCCACCATCAGAGATACGACAACTTTTTTGCCCACAGCTGCCATATGACATGATTTTTGAATAAGTGCAGCTTTTGCTTCAGCACTGAATCCTGGTTTTCCACTTACCCCTTGGTACCATTTACGCAATGTACTGGGATGTGGTAAGTAATTATTGAAAACCTCTCTTACATAATCATATGCCCGGCTAGAAAAAAAGGTTCAATGTAAGGGCAAACTTGCGAAGCTCTTCAGGGTACTCCTTCCCATGCTCTCCTTTAAAACTCCTCAACAACTCGACCACAACAGGTGGGAGAAGATTCTACAAACAGAAAGTAAAACATTTATCAATACTTTAATAACATCTGTGCGTACACACACACACACACACACACACACACACACACACACACACACACACACACACACACACACACACACACACACACACACAAACTGACAACTTATTTGTAGTAAGATCTGAATTAAAGCAATTCTAATCAAAATATAACTTCAGCTTGGTTCCAGTATTTTCTACTTTAATTTACGTAAAGTGTATATTACTGCTCTTTTACTCCAACACTCTTCCGTTTAAAAGAATAAATGTATTACACCAAAACAAGTTATCACATTTGTACTATTGTTTTATTCTACAGAGTTCTTCACGTCGAAGCACTATACAGCTGTAATTATATGAAAAAATAGAAACATTGTCGTACCTGTAATATGTCAGATGTACTTTCAGTAATCAACTGCCTCTCTTTTAATTCTGACAGCAGTGCTTCAGCAGTAGTAACTTTTTTCAATAAACGACGGCATTTCTGCCTTTCCAAACGTAACTTCTTTCTTGTATCTGCAAGTCTATTTTGAGCAACTTCAATAAAATTTGTTGCTTTACTGGGTGACAATGCCACTGCTTCTGTTTTATAATCTCCTATATATGACTTCCTGAATGTTTTTGGCCGTTTCAGCTGCTGTTCATCTGTGATGGGACTAAGAAAAGCAATATGTTGACAATTTTTGGACTGATTTGTACACTAATTCAACAATATTTTGATACTTGGAGCTATTGTCATATAGCTACTTATAATGAAACATGTTGCACATTATGATAAACTAGTATGTAGGCTTAGGTCTGCAGTATACCACACACTTTTTAAAAAACATTTACAGAAGGAAACTACTGTACTGGGCAAACCCCAAGAGTAATAATATTAAAAGAATTAATGTATTGAAAAAGACAGTGTTATCTTAAATAAAACAAACAGTGATACAAAACTGACTTCCACAATAAAAAATAGTGTGTTCTAAAGTATGTACATGAAGGGAGAAATCAGTTTCAGAAATAAATGGCAATAGGCCTACATTATTAGAAAACAAAATGCAGATATTCATTAACATCGTAAAAAATTAAGGCCTGCTGAGTTCAGTGCCACACACACAAAGGTCCTCAATACATACTTGTACAACTGCAAAGGCATGTTTGTTTTATTCCTATACAGAAGAGTGAAGTGAAAAAGCATCGAGAAAACCTCTAAAGTATTATTAGAGAGAATGAATTTTATAGTGAAGAGTAGGCTATATATGCAAAGGATGATATTACCCTTTGCATGTACTTTTAAACTACCACATAACTGTTTTGTTAATAGCTTTAATAACTAGATATTAATGTACAGAAAAATGTATAAAGACAGGCCACTATCAGCATTGTTAATTTGATGTTCTGAAGTGTCTTGTGTAGAGCACATTTTACAATAGTGGTTTAAATTCACTTGTCATATTTCAAAATAAACAATGAGTTTAAATGGTGGAAAAAAAATCTTACATTATGACCTCTCAAACCTAACAAATCTAATTTTACGATACCAGCTTAAATTTAAATGTTATGTTTAAGTGATTCGAATTGTCCATAACAAATTTAATGTCATACAGATAACTATTAGGTAAAAATAAAATTCATCTTACACATTTTCGGAAGATGATGACGCTTCTTGCATGTCCCTCAGAGCTGGTGGTTTCCTCTTCCGTCCTCTAGGTAGTAAGTGCGGAGGAAAATCGAAAATTGTTGGTACAGCATCTGGCTTTAGTTTCTTTCCGAAACCAAAAGCCTCGGTATCAAAACATTCAGGCGAAAAATGTTTGCTGCACAACATTGTGTGTTCGTTGGGCTTGAAATTCTCCCTTTTCAAATCAAGGGTCCAAACTTTTCTCCGCCCTTCATCTTTTGGAAAACTGTAATCGATTTTGTGATTATGTAGAAACAATTCAGGAAATACGAGAAAAAACAAAGACCATGGAATTTCTTACTGAAATTCATCACTTATTTTTACTGAACAATCCCAGTTAGACTTACAGTATAGGGACCTTCATAATTCACTTCATGACATTTACAAAAGTAAAATATACTGAGAAAAGCATTTGTATCTGCTTTGGAACAATATAGCCCATTGCTTTTGATTGTAAATATACTGAATTCATCTTACAAAATGTATCCACAAAGCGATTTGTAGCATTAAAACTCTACCTGTGAAAAGATATATTGCTTCCTTTTACGAATCTTTCGGTGCCTCCGAACGCAGAACAGGATCTCACCATTGTAGCAGAGTAACTACAAGTGAAAATACCACACAAACAATAAAAGAAAACGAAGTTCAACAGTAAAGCGTCGCACTCTTACACAGTAAAAACTCCGCTTCTTGCCCCGAGTCACGTGGTTTAGATGTTGGTTTCAGTGTTATGACGTCACGCGCAGTCTATACTATCTATGGTCTATGGTTCCAGCACTGCAGCAAGCTGCCTTCCCCTCAACCTTCACGGGTAATGTTCAACTCACCACACTTGGAGCAAATGTGTCGTCATTTTGACGTCAGATGCTGTATCGAAGACCACACGAACAGCTATCGACTTGCGATCGCACACTTGTTGCTGTGTGCAAATGTCATCTGCTAGCAACCTCCTTGTGTGCTAGTGCAGTTTTTGAGACTTTGTTTGGTTAGCTGTCGTATCATAATAAACAAGTTGTTATTGTTACGACTGCAATATGGTGTAAAAGTAGCATTCTTGTGTATTGCTATATTTAGTGGTAGAATAAAAAAATATCTCGTTCTCCGTACGATACGTTATAAACAAACATCTTGTATCTTCCGAAGTTTTTTCGCGATATATCAACGTATTTTAAATATTTACATGTGTTTCGTGCTTAGTTGACTTCATAGGGAAGTTCCTGAATATATTCGAAACACGAAGGTTAAGTCAACTAAGCACGAAACATGTAAAGATTCAAAATACGTTGAGGCGGTTTCTTTCGCTTTTTCTGATAGAAATTTATCTTTTAGTGAGATGTTTCTATAATTTCTGTAGTGTGCGTGATGTATGGATTTGCCAAGTATTATATAAATATTGTAACTTGTGCAGACAACACCAAATTCTGATTGAAATGAATATGCCTACTAGATTGTAGGGAATTCAGGTCTCAAATGCTTCCAAAATCAAGATTGTGAGACGAACTTTGGGATTTTACCATGTGTTTGTGTATATGTTGATAGAAAATGTTTCTTTTTATCCCCTCCAAATAAATTACAGGAACTATTTTTCATTGTTTATTTTAGTCGTTCTCATAGTGTAACTATACCATAAGCACAAGTATAACAAATATTTAAAAATAGTGTGTTAGTCTTTTTTCTACAGTACATTAGGTTGTTACGTTCATGGATCCCAATAAGAATGGTTTCTGGGGTATCAGAAGAAAAAAGGTATTTGCATGTGCTTTCATTCCAGTTTAATTAAATGTGTGTTTGGGTTGTAAACATGTGGCATCTATTTTGTAACAATTTGTTATTTACATGCCTTACACTTCTGAATGTACAATTAAGTGGCTACGAGTTTGGTTTATAAATCTGAAACTCGTAGTGCATAGCTGTAGCAGAATGAGGAAATTATGGACCTTTTACATTTTTTTAAGGAACAGATGGGGAGTTGGGTGAACTAATTTGCCTACAGTAAAACTGGCATAACTGTAGACTGGGATACCTCCCATCTGCTTTGATCCATGACATCACCAAGATGTCGGTAAACCAGTATATGGGATATCTCAATACTTCTGTATTGTAGATAAGAATAATCTGTTGTTATTATAGATAACAGAATATACCATCGATCACGGGTCTTAGCCCAAAAATTCGCACCTTCAGCGCTCACATACGATAAAGAAATCTCTCGGTTAACCTACACCTAACCATCATAGAGAAGCTACAGATCACCTTTTAAACACAAAGTATGAATCTTTTGTGTTTGAAAACAAACTATCGTCTTTAACTCAACCACCACATAATCATTTATGCCTTCTACAAACACGCACGCACCTCAAAACTACCGCGTTGGGGGCGGTATCCCCGTCTACAGGTGAGCCGTAATACTCTTTACTTTGAGACTGATTTGGCCTTTATCATGATTAATTCAGTTTGAGGAAAACCTCTCTCGTTTCTGTGTGTGCAGACAAACAGAAAATAATTGGATGTGATGTATGCCTAGTTTAGTCTAATTTGTCACATCATAATCTGTGACGGGGCCAGAACAGTCTGTCCTTTCCCTACATTGTTTTGGTATTTTAATTGGGGTATTTGTCACAATTTCCCCTCTCATTTGCATTCCTTATATGTAGTCTTGATGGAGCATGACTGCTACATTAATGGTCAGCTCTTGACATACGGACAATACTTCCTAGGTAAAGTCTCGGAGTGTGTCAGTCAGATACAGAGATAGTCTTATTTTTGGGGATTTTCAAACAGTTTCAGATTTCATTTTCTAGGGCTTCAATTAATCTTCTGCTAGACATTTATCTGATTTTCAGAGTACCCATGCCAGTTACAGTTGGAATTTTTAAGTACCATGTGTATGGTTGTTATAATGTCTGTGTGTTCTTGAATAAGATTCTTTTGTTTGATAACCATTCATGCTAGTTTAACGTAGCCTTCTACTGAAGTACCCAATACCATAATTTATAGAAGGAAACTTTCCTGGTGGGATAAACAAATATAAAAAATAGAAATCGGATGACTTAGCAAAAGGACCGGCTCGTCGATAGGCACAAATAATCACACACAAACAAGCTTTCGCCACCACTGGCAGCTTCTTCAGGAAAAAGAGGAAAACTCCCATATCCTTCCCTTTCTCCTCCCGTTTTCCTCTTTCTCCTGAAGAAGCTGCCAGTGGTGGCGAAAGCTTGTGTGTGTGTTTGTGTGTAATTATTTGTGCCTATCGACGAGCCGGTCCTTTCGGTAAGTCATCCAATTTCTATTTTTTATATTTGTCAATACCATAATTTGTTTTGTATGTGTGTGGGTTTCAAGTACACCATTTTTTGCTGAATTCAACTTTAAGTCCTGAAAGTTTATAAAAGTTGCAATTCAGATAAACTTCAGGACAAGAATTCTCCCACGTTTTGTGTTTAAACTGTTTCCAATGGTAGCAATGTCTGCATCTATGGAGTAAAAAATTCTTATCAAACATTCACACAGGAGAGAGAAAAGAAAAACACTTGCACTGGGATACTGATATATTAATTGCTTCAATTAAAGATCTCAGCTTATTTCATATGTATGCATAAATTTTGAATTATAAGTGTATGGCACTGGAAATGAAACTGCAGTAAGTTTTTATTTATCTAAGCATCCATTTAGCTGTGCATGGTACATCTAAAAAACATATGGCACCTAACAGTAAAACTGATACTATATTACTGTAAGTAATTGAAGTCTGTAGAGTAATATGATAACCATTATAGGCCAGTGTATTTAAATAACAGCACACACTAACTGCAGTATCAATTACATTAAAGAAACAAGTTATTAAAATTAAGGGCACATAATCATTGACAATGAAATAACACCTACCTTGCAAATAATTTTTACACTTAGGCCTACGCAGAATATTTACTATTCTTTCAGTGTCTTGGTGTGGTTAGAAAGTTTATTGTAATGGTACAGTTATTTTATCCCCCCCCCCCCCTTAATGCTTATGTAGTGGCCCATATTTTCTGAATTATGTTAACATGCTGACTGAAGGTCCAGTTTTTGTTTTGTGCCACTAATATAATTATGTAAGTAAGCACCTCATGAACAGACTTGGTGATGTTATGCTGGGCTTTAAAAATAAGTTTGAAAAAGTTACAGGGTGCTTTATTTTCAATTGACAATATGATGCTCCGTTGCTCTAAGAAACAGTTTTTGGTTACTGCCAAATTGTTGCGAAATGATTCCAAACTGCGGTAATGATTGTGTTTAGGCAAAATTAAAAATAAATAAATAAATAAATAAAAATGTTTGTGTTTTAGACCTACATAAAGCCTTACAAAATGTAAAGTTACGTGAGTAATAGACTTTAGTTACATTCTATACTGCCATCTGAAATGTAGATACCGACTTTTACTGTTTCGTTTGCACACATTATCGATTGCTTACAGGTTCTGGGCACTTCCACTGCTGCCACCACCACCTTAAGCCATTACTGTGTACCACAGTGAACAGTATGTGACATTAACACAGAAATAATCCATACATTGTTAAGCTCTCAAATTACTTGGCGCAAGCGGTGGAATTAGTACGACTAATTGTTCCTTTATTTTGTCACAAACATGATTTTTCTTTTTCTTTAACTTTAATTTTGTATCATAAATATAGGCTATATGTGTTATATCAACCATTGGATAACACCAACTCCTCTCTGTAGTTTTCAAACTATCCAAAATATGAGTATCACCATACATTACATATTACTTTAAAGGATAGTTGACATTTGGCAGACTCTGTTGTCCACAGAAAGGAGACAAATGAAGAGAGACAATTGGAATCACTAGGTCTATCTACCATTGAGTCACACAGAATTTTAACAGCTTAAATATCATGATCTTTATAATGTTATGATTCTTACATTAAACCTACTGATTTAGTTATGTTTCAGGGCAAGTGTTATGATAAGGAATACCATCATATTAAGACAGATGGGGAAAAATGTATATGCCAGTAATGGTAGTTGTGACATTTTGTAGAAAGTCAACCATGCCTTGTGTTGTATTTAACTGCATCAATGTTGTAATGTGTGAAGCGAAGCTGGAAAGCACAAAGAGTATCAACAGCTAAATTTAAGTAGATGATAGAGGGCAGATCAGGGGTGGAATACACACAAGTGTTAAACATTTGTTTCCATTTTGCATTAAAAAAAGTGTTCTTTTGTTTAGTAAACATATAAAAGTACGTACTGGGTACCTTATCTTGTTGGAAATGATGAGAGAGAGAGAGAGAGAGAGAGAGAGAGAGAAGGGCATGTAAATTGTAATTTGTATGTTCAGTTTTGCTCATATTTGTTGTACAAATGTTTGATGTAATCTGACGGAGTGAGCAAGATTCAGACACACGAGGAAGATGATGATGATAATGTTGCAAAAAGAAGAAACCAAATAGTTATTTATAGAATACAAACTTATATGTAGTTTAAATAATATAAGAGTCAATAAAATGTGCTTAAAAATGAAAGTTGTAATTTTTCTACCAAGTATTTGCATTCCATGTAACAATTGAATAAATTGTATAAAAGATAAACATATATGGTATTATATAAACCAGTTGTGTGTAATGTCTACTAACAAAGCCATGTGTAACAGCACAATTGTTTACAGCCAAATAAATAGATTTTAATGTGAGTTTCTTGTTTTTCAAATCTGTCTGATGCACTTTACCTTCCAAAAAGTATATCTTAACTCTTTTTATGGGAGCACTGGTTAGTCTGATGTAATGCCTGAAGTCTGTCACTTTGCTCATTGTATTTAATGTGACTATTTAATTTATGCACAATTAAGTCTCGATAAAGGTATGAAGATTTTTGTAAAACTTGCTGTTATAATTGCAAATAGCTGAAATAAATCAGACTACACTTTAACTACCATGTTGCTTGGAACAAAATTAAGAGGCAGCACTCAAGCAAGTTTGAAATTCAGGGAGCAAATTTTAGCATTTCAGTTTTGTAACAGAGTTTGGTACAAAGGCTCCAGTTTAATAAAATGTCAAAATTGAAGAAAAACAGGACTCACTTTTTTCCACAACTGTCAAAACAAATTATTGTTAAATGTTCAGACTTGTTATATAAATATTTTAAGCTATGGGCACTGTAAAAGAAATACTATGTCATTTGCAATGGAACTTGCACAGTAAAGAAACTGAATATAAATAATCTATAATGTTATTGACCAAAGGTGATGGGTGGTATCCCATGTCCTAAACTTTAACTTACTTACCAGTCAAGGGTACATACAAGAATTTGTCAACTACAGAGCAGGAACAGCATCAATTATTTCACAGTCAACATACAGGATTAACTCACTGATTCTCATGTGATTGAGTTTTCAAAGAACATTAAACAGCCCTTGCCACATTAGACTGGTGACACAATAAGTAAAATGTTACCCTATGGTTACAAGGACCAGATCTGATCACATACACTGTTACCTCTGAGTTATTGAATTCAAACAACAACTGGAATGGAATGGAACTGAATCCATGCTATTCAGCAACAATTCATGGTGTCAAATATCAACTGGAAGATCTGTGTTCACACTTTCACTTTCTTACCATAGACCTTAAAAATAAACCAATGGCTTTAAATTAAACCCAACTAAGACCTCAGGCTACGCTACAAGTAAATCTGCCATCAAATTCAAGATTTCATGGGGAAGGGACCAACATCACCCTCATTCCCTAGCAGAAAATTTATAGGTATTGGACTAGGAGACAATGTGTATTTCACATTTTTCAACCATTTAATATCACATAATTATTTCAATGAAACACTGTTCAGTCACACACAGTTTCTACACACACTTTACACACTTATGTTATCAGTCATGTCACATTTAAGCCGCGAGTTCAAGAGTTATCTTGAATCTTCAAGTTTCTCAGAATAACCAAGTATTCATAGTGGGAACTGCATCTGGAAAATCATGAGCATTATTAAACTTTTCTGTAAATATTGATTGGTATATGTATCTCGACAACACTATATCACATTTGTTTCATTTGATAACAAAATTTAATCACAAGTAACAAAAATTGTAAACTATACTTATTATTGACTCATTTGTTGAGATTTACTTTTCTCGGTTCACAACACAACTTTCATAACAACGAAGAGACGATAAATTAGTTACTGGCGGATGAAATATTATAACAAAACTAACTCAATTTTTGTCCGTTCCATGGTAAATCATACAAGTCGCCGGAATCGCGGCGATTCACAGTCACACGGTTTAGAAATCAGAATCACGGTGATACTGGTAAATTGGAAGTACAAAGCAGACACACGTGTAAATGTATACCCTCGAACACTAGCGATAGTCGATAGGTGTTTTGGTAGTATCGTCGATACAGCGTCTGACGTCAAAATGACGTCACGTTTGCTCCAAGTGTGGTGAGCTGAACGTTACCCAACCTTCACTCCCCGCAGCAGCCATAATGGAGCTCCCAGCAAATCATAAAGTTATCGTAGCCAAACTGTAAACATTTATCTCGATTATTGTCTACCGAAAAGCGAGGTCGTACATCTGAAATCGAAAAATGGTTTGTTTTGCAATATCGTAGCAGAAAAGACTGAATCCAATTGTTTATTTGAATGAGATTGTAATTTGGTGATGTAATTTTCATTAAATAGCGTTTTAAATGAAAACGTCAGTCCAAATGAAAGACAAAAATTCAGTTGTGCACGACGTTATTAACAATGCCAGTGGGCATTGTAGATTAAGTAAAGAAGGTCTATTTATGCTCTTATAAATATGGCTTGATGTGTCCATAAGTTTATTTTTTTCGCTTGAAAATAGATGTGAATGTTTTGAAATGTTGTTTCACTTCCCAGAACTTTACCACACTAAGTTGACCAAAAACATAGACTGCAAGGTTTTCTTTGGCCGTCAATAACATTTAGCGTTGTTTCCTCAATTTCAGTATTAAACTATGACTTCCTAGATAACAAATCGCCTGTTATAACCTCACTTTCAACATCGGGTATTACTGTTCGATCACGTTTGTCTAAATACGCTGTCACAAGATCTTGCTTGAGTTTGTAGTTCAGGGCTAGTACGGTAGGAGCGCTTCAGTAGACTATTATCTATCTTGTTCACCTTCGTTCATCGTTTAAAAAGGGCTTTAGAGAAGCGGATTTCCAGAATCGATTTTGAAGTGTTTACATGGGCTCCCAAAAGCGGATTTGGTAAATCGATTTTCCAAATCCGGTTTTAGAAGCCCATGTAAACGCGTTGATTGAGAATGTCTGCTATTGAGAGGAGTCCGCTGTTGGGAAGTGTCCATTAAGGGAAGTTTTCAGCTTTGCGTGTATTTTCTTGTCTGCTGAGTGACGGCCAGACAAAGTTGGGTGACAGACTGCAGCAGGGTTGCCAACGAGGTCATGAAAAAAACCACCGAAGTGACCGTAAAATCCCACCAAAAACCACCGAACTTTCCGAAACTCCCATGCAAAAAAAAAAAAAAAAAAAAAAAAAACACTGTCTATTCGTTTGTTCTTGACCGATTGATTTGAAATTTGGGCGCAACTATGCATTTTAAAGGAGGAGTTCTTATGTACCTGACTTATCTGATACACACTAGACAGAAATAAAAAAAAAAAATAGTTTATTCAAAAGCACTTCAGTAAACATGTTATATATAAAAAACAAACAATAATTACTTTGAGCCATTGCAATGCTTGTCGGGTACAGGCAGCAAATTGTGAAATATTTGAACTTGAAAACAGAAAGTAATCCAGTCTGGAAAGGAGGTCAGCGTCAGTCATTCTATTGTCTTTATGTCAGAAGATCTAGATTTCAGCTATATTCCAATGTAATCACATCTGGGAAAAGAGAAAGCTAACAGTGAAAGTACAGTCACATATTGTCTGCAATGTTCAGTCATTTTCACAAGAAGAAAAATCTGATAAAGTACTGTAGCAACAAATACATACCATTAACACAATGTGAGTGTGTGATGCAAGTACAGCACTTCCTCTCCATGGAGATTGGAGAAGTCAACACAGAACTAACAGCCTACAACAATGAGCAATGAGTCATACCATTCTTAATATCTTTGAACTCTTAAGAATTTTACCCTTTATCCAATGATGTGGTACATTTCCTAGTCATTTATCTGTCCATATCCGCCATATTTGTTAATAATTTCAAATTAGGTGTGTGTGTGTGTGTGTGTGTGTGTGTGTGTGTGTGTGTGTGTGTGGGTGTGGTTTTTTTTCCCACTGTCGGCTTTAAAAAAAATCACCAGATTCAGTGGTAAACCACTGACGTTGGCAACCCTGGACTGCAGTGATCGTGTCGCGAAACGAAACCCCCCCCCCCTAACCCTCCCACTATCGCCACTTGCACCACCACTGCTATTGACTGCGTCAGTTGCTACTTGTTATTGCTGGTGACAACATCGAGTTGAAGTGTTCGTTTAGTTCTTTATTACTATTTCTGTGTCTTTTACCAGTTATGACTGGACAGACTGCGTCAAGATATATATATATATATATCCCTGCCACCAGAACCATTCAAGAGGAAAATTGCACAGAACCTGAAAGAGCACCCACTATACTCAGTTGGTGAATTTTTCAACAGTGACGAAAGTGACTGGACAAAATGATAATGTTTAAGAAAAAAGTTTACAATTTGGACATATACAACATAAACATTATCATTTTGTCCAGTCACTTTCGTCACTGTTGAAAAATTCACCAACTGAGTATAGTGGGTGCTCTTTCAGGTTCTGTGCAATTTTCCTCTTGAATGGTTCTGGTGGCAGGGATTGCACTTCTTTTGGCAGCGAGTTAAACATTTTCAGGGCAACCATTGGAAAACTGTCTTGTGTTCCAGTCAGACGACAGCTCGGTATTTCAATGCTCTTCTTGTTACAGGTGTCATGGTTATGTATATCTTGCCTCATGCTGAATTCCCCTTGGTTTTCTTTTATGCTGATGAGGCATAAAAACCACATACTGGATGAAGATCGTCATAATACCTAACCGTTTGAATATTGGCTTGCAGTGATCCATTCTTTTGCTTGATGTAATTATTCTGACAGCCATTTTTTGTAGCATTAACACATCTTTACAACCTGCAGCATGTCCCCATAGCAGTAGGCCATAATTAATATGGCTATGAAATAGTGCATAATACTCTGTTACAAAGTATTGGCCAGTTCATGTACCTCTAAGCCTTCTCAGAAGGAAAATTACACGGGAAAGTTTGGAGCATACATACACTGTGTGTTCATTCATTGTAGGTTTGCTGTCAATCATGAAGCCTAGAAGTCTAACAGCCTCCATATTCTCGTGACAGCCAATGTTGCTAAGGCTCCATATAAGATGTTGTGTTTTTCCTTCATTCAATTTCATTTTGTTTCTGATGAACCATTCTTTTGTGTTTTGGAAGAGGTCGCCTGTTGCTTGAAGAGCTTGTGTTGCAGTTTTTCCTTTGGCAAAAAGAGTGTCATCAGCAAACTGTAACATGTGGTTGTTACAGCCCATATCGTTAACATATATTAGGAACAGGAGAGGACCTATGACGGACCCTTGGGGTACGCCATGTTCCAACTTTTGTTCTTGTGATAAGGCTCCATGTACTGACACCACCTGATTTCGGTTTTCCAGATAAGATTGGAGAGTTTCCAGAACAGCACCTCCAACACCATAACAGTTTAATTTATTGAGGAGTACTTGGGTGAGATGCAGTCGAATGTCTTGCTCAGGTCACAGTGTGTCAGTGCCACACTTTCTCTATCTTCAAATACCTCTCTTATCTTTCAAATACCTCTCTTATCTTTCAAATACCTCTCTTATCTTTCAAATACCTCTCTTATCTTTCAAATACCTATCTTATCTTTCAAATACCTCTCTTATCTTTCAAATACCTCTCTTATCTTTCAAATACCTCTCTTATCTTTCAAATACCTCTCTTATCTTTCAAATACCTCTCTTATCTTTCAAATACCTCTCTTATCTTTCAAATACCTCTCTTATCTTTCTAGTCAAGTCCAGTGCTGCCGTAAATGTCGACTTTCCATTGCGAAAACCATGCTGTGTGTCCTGGAAGAGCCTATTTTCTTCAAAATCATTTTGCAACTGATGTTTCATTGCAGACTCCATAACTTTAGCTAGGATTGGGATTATTGAAATGGGTCTGTAGCTGGACACTTCACATGGATCACCTTTTTTGTAGACTGGTACTGTCGTTGCCGATTTCAGGAATTCTGGAAAGACACCAGAGGATAAACATCTGTTAATTACTATGGCTAGTGGTTGGGCAAGTTCTGGAATTATTTTCTTTAGCACTGTGCAAGACATGCCATAGATATCTGCACTCTCTGAATGTTATATGATCTCACTATTTTTATTATGTCCTTAGGGTGCACTTCCATCCAGTTTACAAATCTGTTACAGCATTCATTTTTTATAACACTTCTGAGAAGGAAGTTTGAGTCTGGAATTTCACTGACAGTATCCTTCACTATCCTAATGAAGTACTGATTGAAGGCATCGGGACGACATGAATTTAAGGCAGAAGGCAAACGTTAGTGCAGTGTGCACTGTGCACTGTTTAATAAAGTGTTTAAGTGTCTTTAAGTTACCTGTTTTGTTGGCACTAAGTGTGAAATGGCAACTCCAAACAAGACTATGTTGTTATTGACGAGACAGTCGTATCGATGCCCTATTTTTGGTTTGCCTAAAGGACTTGGTGGGACAACCCTTCCAACTTATGAGGATGTTCTTTTATGTTGTTTTGAAGAGAGCTTTAATATTTCTACACAATTAGATTCAAAGAAACATGTTTCATTTTCCATAATTTCTGAGAATATTGACAATCAAATAGAAGCAATTTATTTAAAGCATCCATTCCAGTTGTATCTCACAGAAGAGTTGTGCAAATGATAAAAAAGTTTCACAATGATTATTACAAATTAAGAAAATTGTATAATGGAGATCATGAAAAAGATAATTATAAGAAAAAATTGCAAGTGTTTGTAGCTGAAGCCAAATCAAAACTATTTGAGATTTCCACCTGCAAATGCCCTATGACGTACACCTGTGAATGTGGGAAAAAGCCGAGTACGTGTGATTGCCCTGTTATTATATAGACTGCAATTGTGAGAAAGACAGAAAGCTACATGTTACAGAGAGAAAATTCATACATGTTCAGCGAACATCTAGGATTGCATGCAACGCCAACATAGATAAAACAATAACAAGAAAACTTCAAAGGAAAGAAGAAAGGAAATGGATAGAAAGAGAGCGACAAAATGTTGCTTTTACAAGAGACACTCGTGAACTAGAATGAAAATCTCTTGAAAAGAACTGAGGTCGATTTGTCATCGCTTTCTTCTACTTCGTCTCACATAGGAACAAATTTAATGTCTACTGCTTTAATTAGTGATCGGTTTCATGTTTCAGATAGAGCTACGGCTGATATAGCTTCCAGTGTTGTTTTGTATGTTCTAGGAATAATATCTGAATCAGATACTTCATTGTTATAAACAAAAATAAGGTACGAAGAGAAAGCACAACGCAAGGCTGTCTGTTCAGCAACGAAACCGCAGCAGTAATATAATAAATGGAATGTACTTTGATGGCAAAAGAGACAACACTTTATTCCAGGAGAAAAAAGGAAACAAAATGTACAGAAGAGTCAAGAAAGAAGAGCATGTCAGTATAGTTCGTGAACCTGGAGGGCAGTTGTTATTGTTGTTATGGTCTTCAGTCCGGAGACTGGTTTGATGCAGCTCTCCACCCTACTCTATTCTGAGCAAGCCTTTTCATCTCCTCATAAGAACGGCAACCCACATCCACTTGAATCTGCTTACTATACGCGTCTCTTGGTCTCCCTCTGCGATTTTTACCCCACATACTTCCCTCCAATGCCAAATTTACGATTCCTCGATGTCTAAGAATGTGTCCTACCAAGCGATCCCTTCTTTTAGTCAGTGTATGCCAAAAATTCCTTTTCTCACCAATTCTGTTCAGTACCTCTTCATTAGTTATGCGATCTACCCACCTAATCTTCAGCATTCTTCTGTAGCACCACATTTCAAAAGCCTCTATTCTCTTCCTGTCCGCACTGCTTATCGTCCATGTTTCACTCCCGTACAAGGCAACACTCCACACAAATGCCTTCAGAAAAGACTTCCTTACCCTTAAATTAAAATTCGATGTTAGCAAATTTCTCTTTTTCAAAAATGACTTTCTTCCCATTGCCATTCTGCATTTTATATCCTCTGTACTGCGACCATCGCATGTTATTTTACTACCCAAGTAACAAAACTCATCTACCACCTTCACTGTTTCGTTACCTAATCTAATTCCTTCAGCATCGCCTGATTTTCTAAGACCGCATTCCATTATTTTTGTTTTGCTCTTGTTAATGTTCATTTTATACGCTCTCTTCAACACACTGTCCATTCCATTCAACTGCTCTTCCAGGTCCTTTGCTGTCTCTGACAGAATTACAATGTCATCAGCAAAACGCAATGTTTTTATTTCTTCCCCCTGAACTTTAATCCCTATTCCAAATTTTTCCTTGCTTTCCTTCATCGCCTGCTCGATGTACAAATTGAATAACATCCGAGAAAGACTACAACCCTGTCTTACTCCCTTCCCAACTGATGCTTCCCTTTCATGCCCTAAGAGTCTAATAATTGCGGTCTGACTTTTGTACAAGTTGTAAATAACTCTCCTTTCCCTGTATTTTACCCCTGCTGACTTCAGAATTTGAAAGAGTGTGTTCCAGTCAACATTGTCAAACGCTTTCTCCAAATCTACAAAAGCTAAAAATGTTGGCTTCCCTTTCCTTAATCTATCTTCTAAGATAAGACGTAAGGTAAGTATTGCCTCCCGGGTTCCTACGTTCCTCCTGAAATCGGGTATATTTCTCCAGAAAGTGCAACTGGAAGGGGTATAGCTGAGTGCATTCTAAAGTACCTTGAAGATAATAACTTTAACATTAATGAGGCAAAAGCTATTGGTTGTGATGGTACTTCAATAAACACTGGGTGGAAAAATGGTGTTATTCGCAATATAGAACTAAATATTCAACGACCGTTACAGTGGTTCATTTGTTTACTTCACTTCAACGAATTACCTTTCAGACACTTATTTCGGTTTTTGGATGAAGAGTCAACTGGACCATCTTCGTTTAGTGGAATAATTGGAAAAAGACTGACTGACTGTGAAAAGTTACCTGTTATTAATTTTGTGGTTGTGGAGTCAGGGTTGTCAGAAAAATTGGATCTAAACATACCAGATTTAAGCAAAGATCAACAATACCTCCTGGATATTGACAAAACTATTCAAAGTGGAAAATGTACTGCAGATCTGGCTAATCGTGATCCTGGACCTCTTAGTCACTCCCGTTGGTTGACATGTGCAAATAGTGTTGCGCTTGTATATTTCTGAAGTAAATCCCACAAATTAACTCACGATTTTAGTTGACTACATTCTAAAGACATATGCGCCAGTCTGGTTCGATATTAAGAGATACGCCTCAGTAAAGTATGGTCCAAAGCATGTTTTTAAGGTTATTAAAACTTCCAGACATCTTCCAGAGAACATAAAAAAAGCAAATTGATCCGGTGATTCAACGAAACTCGTTTTTGTCATCCAGAAAACGTGTTATTGGCGATGATAGTAGGCAAGAGATCACATATTAGAGAGTTGGGTTTTAGAAGAGTCCTAAAGGCAAGAAATATGAAAACTAACCGCAAAGCTGCAGTAAGAACGGTTACTACACCAACACTAGATTTTGAGGCTACTGACTACAGTGAGCTTATAGATTGGTCAAAATATAAGCTATCGCCTCCCCCAGTGATGCATAAATTGACGACAGAATCCATTTCTACATATTTGATGAATAAGACATGGCCCAAATTTGAATTTCTGAACTTTCCGTGCCACACTCGGGATGTTGAAAGATGTGCAAAATTAGTAACAGAGGCTGCAGAAAAAGTAAGTGGGCAAGATAGCAGAGATGGATTCATTAGGACGACTCTGCTGTCAAGATCAATAATGCCAAAATTTGGACACAAATCAGAATTCAAGCAAACTACATCTTCGACAAGTATGTAAATAACGGTATAAAAAGTAAGTAAATGTGTATATTGTAAATATGACTATATAATTAGTATGACCTCATTGGGCGGTTGGTTGGTTGGTTGGTTGGTTGGTTGGTTGGTTGGGTAGGGTGCGGGTGGAACTCGAGTTGCAGCCACCTCCTCGTGGTGAGTTCTGGGTCATTTTACCAAACTTTGCTGGTGAAATGGGCGAAGAGCTGCAAAGTTAGAATGTTATCTCTTTAAATAATCAAACCACAATAAATAAAACCTAACATATTTAAAACATACATATAAATATGAGATATTAGTAAATTTCCGTAACATTTTGAACATTTAGAAATGTTGTCATGTTTCGATAGTGAAGGCCTTTAGCGCGAACTGATTACATAAGCTAGGACTATCAAAAATATTTTTATGTTAAACTATACATGGATACGCCGTTTTTTAGTCCTATTAGGACGTGATACTGAAATATATATTTTTATATGACCTTTCAGAAATTCTATAAATTTATCGTTTTTTTTTATAAACTTTTAGCCCTTTGCGCGAACTTAAGATATTAAGTTAGATTTTTTAAATTATTTGTCGTTAATCAGCACATAAATACGCAACGTTCGAGCTCTCTTACAACTCAATACTCAAAAATTCATTTTTTCGGCTCACCCTGTTGTAAAACCCAGTATACGTTAGCGGCGGAAAAATACCACTTCCGTTTTGGACCAGAGACAATACACAGCAGGGCTAGAATCTTTGGGACGATGTGACAGTTGCCATTTTAAATTGAGCTTATTCAGAAATTGTGAACTTTAAACATTAAGAATGCAATTGTGATGCCTTTAAGAGCAATCACGAAAACGCTTATCTTATAAATAAATAGTGGTTTGTTGCAAATTAACAACGTAACTTTTCTAGTGTAGGTATAAGTAATCCCGAGCTTCTTTTAGCTCATGTCATCGTAGCGTAATGGATAGCGTTGTAGATTTGTTAAGTGTGTTATGTATAGGTGTATGTTCGAATCGTATTGTCCCCAAATATTTTTTTTCTTCTTTACGTTTTTAAATGAACTTCTCTGATTGTATTAAAAGTTAGTTCTACGTTTCTGTCTTTCATTTACATTTAAAACTGATTAGAAAACAAAGGACGACACAGTTATTTCGATAGTAATTTCCGAATATGTGACGATTTCCGAGTGTGTGTTTAGGGGAATACTGTCCTAATAACAAATCACTGTAAATGTACCGTAATAATACTTCCGGATGGGTAATATCACTTAACAAAGTACACTGAGAAGGATAAATATTTCTGTATTTGGGACTTGGCAGTAGACATTATTCATTGGTTGCGTTATTAATAAAGAAAAGGTTGATACCCTAACACAGGTTCGTCTGAGTAATGTGATGATACAGATATTTTATAAGCAGCTTCTTATTCATCTGCAGAACAGGAGGTAATGACACAGTGTGCATTAAAATGTTTTATTGAGAGTACAAGGTAGGTACAATCCAAACAAACTATTGGTATCGACAATTATAAGATAAGTAACGGTCGCAGCTACTGCAACTTCAAGATACTGAGAAACACAGATGTTTAAAAACGTATCCCAAGTTCTCATCTATTGTACATTTTAAGCTTTTATGGCAGTTTCATGACATGTTGTCCATAGGCATCTGTCTCGAGTTTTCTTTCTAAGTTTGAGGTTAGTCAGACGTTTCGCCACATTATGAGCTGCTGACATGGCCCAAGTTTGTCTTCAAGAGCAATGAAGTATAAAATTTGAACAGAGATAGCCAATCTGAATCTAAATTGGTGGTAGCGAAACGTAAGTTGTAAAATCAAACAAATTCTGCTGAAAACTCCTAGACAGAAGCCAGCAGGGCCTATGTACAACATAGATTGTAGCTGGGTACACGATTTAAAGAACGTTAGTATTGAATATTTATTTAAAAAAATAAGTATTTGAATAGTGACTGAAAGATAAGAACTGTCTGTGATTCGGACAGGAAAGAAAATTACGTAATACCTAAAGAAACACCAAGCTATTTCGCGAGTAATGAACAGACTGAAGTGAACACTACCCAAGTGTCAACACAAAATAGCATGATCGTCTGTTTGTTTTCATTCTGAGCTGTCACTTTGCGCTGCGTAGCCTACTCAAAGATCTTTAAGACACAGATACTATACTTCTGACTGCGAAATTACAAAAATTACAGGCACTTCCGGTTGGTATTTTTCCGTCGCTAACGTCATGTCATCTGGAGTGCCTTCGCTCCTCTCTTTCCCTCCGTACTTCGACTTCCCTCCCTCCCTCCCAAAACCCTCCCTCCCTCCCTCCCTCCCTCCCTCCAACCCACCCTCTCTCCCTCCTTCCCTCTGTCCCTCCCTCCAACCCACCCTCTCTCCCTCCTTCCCTCTGTCCCTCCCTTCTTTCCTCCTTCCCTCTGTCCCTCCCTTCTTTCCTCCTTCCCTCTGTCCCTCCCTTCTTTCCTCCTTCCCTCTGTCCCTCCCTCCCTTCTTTCCTCCCTCCCTCTGTCCCTCCCTCCCTTCTTTCCTCCCTCCCTCTGTCCCTCCCTCCCTTCTTTCCTCCCTCCCTCTGTCCCTCCCTCCCTTCTTTCCTCCCTCCCTTCTTTCCTCCCTCCCTTCTTTCCTCCCTCCCTCTGTCCCTCCCTCCCTCTGTCCCTCCCTCCCTCTGTCCCTCCCTCCCTCTGTCCCTCCCTCCCTCTGTCCCTCCCTCCCTCTGTCCCTCTCTCCCTCTGTCCCTCTCTCCCTCTGTCCCTCTCTCCCTCTGTCCCTCTGTCCCTCTCTCCCTCTGTCCCTCTCTCCCTCTGTCCCTCTCTCCCTCTGTCCCTCTCTCCCTCTGTCCCTCCCTCCCTTCTTTCCTCCCTCCCTCTGTCCCTCCCTCCCTCTGTCCCTCCCTCCCTCTGTCCCTCCCTCCCTCTGTCCCTCCCTCCCTCTGTCCCTCTCTCCCTCTGTCCCTCTGTCCCTCTCTCCCTCTGTCCCTCTGTCCCTCTGTCCCTCTCTCCCTCTGTCCCTCTCTCCCTCTGTCCCTCTGTCCCTCTGTCCCTCTGTCCCTCTGTCCCTCTGTCCCTCTGTCCCTCTGTCCCTCTCTCCCTCCTTCCCTCTCTCCCTCTGTCCCTCCCGCCACTTCCTGGTAAGGGGAAAAAAAGCAACATCACTTGCAGATGTTCGTAGGAAAAATGTTATGATAGTTTGCTTAGAATTTCTTTATTTTAATTATGTCGTTTTTATTGTGACTCTTTGGTTCTTGTGTCTAAAATTAACCACCCAATGTTTAACATCTTTCAAATTATTGTCATCTTTCATTTATTTTTTTATTGTTGTATATTCTCACATCATCTATATAAATGTGAATGTCTGTTCGGTGTGCGTTTATCACGTCTAAACCACAAGACATAAAGAGCTAAAAATTTGTACATTTACTGTCTACCCGGGGAAGGCTTTAGGCACGGTTTTATGGCGATCGGATAGCTATTAATCTATATAAATATATATTAATATGAATGTCTGTTCGGTGTACGCTTATCACGTCCGAACGACAAGACGCAGAGACTTAAATATTTGTACAGTTACTAATTAATACCCGAGGAAGGTTTTAGGCACGGTTTTATAGCGTTCTGATAGATATTTAGTAATTTGAAGAATATAAAGCGAAATGCGGAACAATAATTACTCTTTGAAAATTATAGTTACTCTTTGAAAATGGTTTTATTGGTTGTATTGTTGCTTAAGGGTTGATAATGATAAAAGGGTGTAGTATATTGGGATGGAAAGTTATCGGTGTATATAAAATTATACGTGTCTGCAGCGAAATCTACAGGACGCAAATGAATGGTCTATGCGTAATTGTTGTCCGAAGCCTCCCGTTGTACACCATAGCAGTTCCATGCCGATAGCTATAAGGGGGTGGAAGATATTCGTGGTTGAAAGTCGTCAAATTATTTTAAAAAATCGGACTTAAGGCCAGCGATGTCGTTTGCGACTCTATAGCAAGGAGGTTACATATAGCGAAACGTGATGCCACAGACCATATCTGTGGTCTATAGGTACTGAAATATCTTCAGCTCTTTCTCTGTAAGGATGAGCATACGAATAAGGAAATTGTAGCCGCAGGAAATTTTAGAGACAGTATACACACATATAGTTGAATGTACCTTCTAAATTGTATCACAGTACGTCACGTAGTTCATGAGATATGAGTACATAAACAGTAACGTTCATAGAAAAGCGCCCCACTAAGCTCCAAGTTTCCTTACTACTAATTGTGTTCCCAAGAGATTTTACAGACATACAGCTCTTATACAAATGAATATATAGCTGAAGAGAGCAGGAATAAGTAAATACCTGGGCAAAGTCGGGTTCAACTTCGATAAGTTGAAGCCGTCCTGTTTATTTAATACACATAATCCTGAGTGCTGTGGCGCCACTATACGCTGTACAATGCCACCTGTGGAATGAAACGTTTTCTTCGTCTGTGGCTACTGTACTCACGATTGTAGTCTGCAGATATGTGTGTATTGAACAACTTTTATAAATGCATGTATTTCCATAAGTGTAGCTACGTTACAAAGGAGGTACAACATAATGTAAATCACCAGTTTTTTTTTTTTAATATTATGGTATGTAAGCTACTACTGTTGTTTGGTCAAATGTAAAATGTTTTTGTTTTGTAGATACAAAATTGCGACCAAACGAGCTTCTCGCAGCACTACCAATTCCTTTCACTATACAAGTTCTTCACTGATCTGTGACCACTAACAATGTATTTCTTTACATGTGAGTCAAGAGTGGAATTTAGTTGGGGCACATGGATGAGGCCAAAAAAATTACCAGTTTTTCGGTTTGTACATAAACTAATAGTGATTTATTATCGTCGATAGATACATGTGTAGTTTTCACTTACATGTATTTAAGAAGTGATAAGGATAGCAGAAGTCTGTTCTTTGGATAGGTTGACCCTTCAAGGAATGACGTATTTACATTAAAGGTATTGTCACACTGGGTATGCTTCCAGGTGTTAAGCTTGTAAATTGATTTTTTTCTTAATAGCCGCTCATTACAATTCAGTTATGAAGTGAAACTTCCAACAGCTGCCTTTCAGTGGATCGAAAGAGGATAGTATGGAACTAGGTGAAAGGTTGATGAAATTTAGTAAGTAGGTTAAGTCTATATTGATTCAGTCATGCTGGAAAAGTGTATGCTAGCTGTATAAACGTCTCAGAAGCGACACTCCCTCGATGATGTGTCAGTTACGTTGGTAGTGATGGTCACTACTTCATGTGGAAGTGATCACAAGGTTGAAGTCCATATCAACTCATTAATGATGTGAACAAACATGCCAAACATATAAACATACGAGGCGCGTCCAGAAAGTAAGTTTCGTTTGGTAATAAAATTAAATTGTACACAGATACAGAAGAAATTTTTATTGCACAAAATTCTAGAACTCTTAAACTACTTTTCCACATAACTGCCGAAATTTTGTAGGCACTTGTCATAGCGTGCCACAAGTTTTTGGATGCATCCTTCACAGAAGGTTGCCGCCTGTGTATTCAACCATGTGGTAACAGCTCTTTATCATCGTTGAAGTGTTGGCCACCAAGGACAAATCAAATGTTCAAATGTTTGTATAGCTTATGGGACTTAAATATGGGGTTATCATTCCCTAAACCTACAAACAACTACCGAGCGAGGTGGCGCAGTGGTAACACACTAGACTCGCATTCGGAAGGATGGTGGTTCAAATCCATCTCCGGCCATCCAGATTTAGGTTTTCAGTGATTTTGCTAAATCACTCCAGGCAAATTCCGGGATGGTTCCTTTCAAAGGGCACGGCCGATTTCCTCCCCATCCTTATCCAATCAGCCCGAGCATAAGCTTCCGCCTCTAATGACCACACTGTCGACCGGGCGTTAAACGCTAATTTTCCTTCCTTCCTACAAACTGCTTACGAACTAGCTAACACTAAGGACGGCACAAATATCCATGCCCGAGGGGGGGATTCGAACCCCCGACCGAAGTGGCCGTGCAGACCGTGACTGGAGCCCCTCAGTCCGCTCGGCCACCGTGGCCGGCCACCAATGGCAGATTTTAGGTGTAAGTGTGGTGTCACACAAGTCCAAAGTGCGCGCCACCTACTTTCGCCGCGCGCCGCCATGCACGCACGGCGCGGCGTTCTTACGACGTCAGCCACGAGCGCCCTCTGCTGCAACTCCGCTCGTGGCCACCACTGAACGACATTGTTCACTTGGGACTGAGATAGGAACCAGTTAACACTTCGGAATCAGATAGGCACCAGTGAAGACTTGGCTATCGGACAGGCACTAGGCAGGCCTCTAGCTCAACTATGTATCAGCATTGTGCAGTACTGAGCTACGTAAAAGTTAAGTATTGTATAAATTCGTTCTAATTTACTCTAGTGTTTCTAGTTTCTGCTGTCCCACTGGCTGGTCACCTCCTACCTGCACAAGCGTGCATCCTTTATTCCTGTGTCGGTACTTTTCTACTCGGCCACCGACACCTACGACGGAAACGAGACACAAAAGCGACGACAAGGCTCGGACACAAAAGTAAGAAGGGATTAAAGTCGCTAGGACAGAGGTCCGAGCTGTATGGAGGATGATCAAACAGGTCCCATTGAAATTTCCGTAAGAATTGTTTGGCCACATTCGGTGTATGAGGCCAGGCATTATCGTGAAGAAAAAAAAATCTTTTGACAGTAATCCTCTTCTTACACCTAAAATCTGTCCTTGGTGGACAACACTTCAACGATGATGACGAGCTGAAAGAACATGTTACCACATGGTTGAATACACAGGCGGCAACTTTCTCTGAAAAAGACACACAAAACCTTGTGCCATGCTATGATAATTGCCTACAAAATTTGTGTACCAGAGGCACACACGATTGATGTATCCGAGCAAGTCGGCGGTCGCTGAACATTGTTTGTCGGAGAATCGTGCGATGGACTATGAAGGCACTAGGATTCTGGTACAGATGTCAAGATACTGGGACTGCATCGTTAGAGAGGCCATTGAAATTGGCACAAGTGACGACCTCATAAACCGTGACTGTGGCTATAATCTTAGCAAAGCTTGGGAACCAGCGATTGGGTTAATTAAGAGTAAATCTAGCAAACGTAACGAAGTGACAACCACGGCGGACAGAGCCCTCACACCGACGTCATCTCAGACGCCGTCGCAATCGGTTCCACTGCGCGGACCACGGAGGGGTCTCTCCGCGGGCCGAGGGTATTTAAATCGCCTGCCACCGGGCTAACTAATTTATACGTACATAAATATTAAATGTAAACAATTAACAAACATACTATATTATACTATTAGCTTGTATAAATTTAATGATTATTAAAATATTTTCCGAAATGTCAAGTAGCACTTTGCAAACAATTATTAAAAATGTATATTTCAAATAAAATTATATGTAACCACAGGCCGACAAAGAGCCAACAGCATGCTCTGCGAAGGCCAGCTCTCCGCCCGTCAGGGGAGAGAATGAAAAGTGCTTAAAAAAATAAGTAAATAAATAAATAAAAAGGGCTAGAACCCACTTCCTTTCGAGCAGCCGTAGCGTGCGGATCTCCGTGCCGGCGCGTTTCCAGGAGCTCAGTCCGTCAGTTCACCTGATGATGGCGGCATGTACGATCGCCGAAATATTGTGCCCGTTGGACACTATAGACCGGCAGTACACCCGTGGATATTTTGATATGTAGAAAAGTAGTATAACAGTTGTAGATTTTTGTACAGTCAATATCTTTTCTGTATCTGTACCCGTTCGTTTTATATAACCAAACGGAACTTACTTTCTGAACGCGCCTCGTATCGACTGGTACGGCGACTAGCCAGTGGTGTCAGGAGAGACGGTGGCTGGACCACGAGCGCCTGCTGTAGGACTGCCGCTGACCCTGAGGTCTGGACGGTCGACCCCAGGCGTGGAGGCCGGCGTCCGCCGCCTAGCGCTGCACCAGCACCGCCTCCACCACCTCGACGACCCTCTGGAAGCCGGGCCGGAGGTGCGGGTCCTCCTGCCAGCACTGCGCCATCAGCGCGGCCAGCACCGGCGGCATGTCGGCTGGGGGCTCCATCCGGTATCCTGGGGACACGACCAGGCCGGGGTTCAGAACGGCCGATTCCCTGGCCAAAAGTCGAAAAATGTAGGTTGAAAGATCAAGGTTTTCGGAATGGATTCTTGTTGAGGAGGTTTGGGGCTCTCAGATGTCATTAGCAGAGGTCATAATATTGTACACCTGCTTCCCTATCCTGGGGACACACAGTGGTTCAGAACGGCCGATTCCCTGGCCAAAAGTCGAAAAATGTAGGTTGAAAGATCAATGTTTTCGGAATGGATTCTTGTTGAGGAGGTTTGGGGCTCTCAGATGTCATTAGCAGAGGTCATAATATTGTACACCTGCTTCCCTATCCTGGGGACACACAGTGGTTCAGAACGGCCGATTCCCTGGCCAAAAGTCGAAAAATGTAGGTTGAAAGATCAAGGTTTTCGGAATGGATTCTTGTTGAAGAGGTTTGGGGCTCTCAGATGTCATTAGCAGAGGTCATAATATTGTACACCTGCTTCCCTATCCTGGGGACACGACCAGACCGTGGTTCAGAACGGCCGATTCCCTGGCCAAAAGACGAAAAATGTAGGTTGAAAGATCAAGGTTTTCGGAATGGATTCTTGTTGAGGAGGTTTGGGGCTCTCAGATGTCATTAGCAGAGGTCATAATATTGTACACCTGCTTCCCTATCCTGGGGACACACAGTGGTTCAGAACGGCCGATTCCCTGGCCAAAAGTCGAAAAATGTAGGTTGAAAGATCAAGGTTTTCGGAATGGATTCTTGTTGAAGAGGTTTGGGGCTCTCAGATGTCATTAGCAGAGGTCATAATATTGTACACCTGCTTCCCTATCCTGGGGACACGACCAGGCCGTGGTTCAGAACGGCCGATTCCCTGGCCAAAAGTCGAAAAATGTAGGTTGAAAGATCAAGGTTTTCGGAATGGATTCTTGTTGAGGAGGTTTGGGGCTCTCAGATGTCATTAGCAGAGGTCATAATATTGTACACCTGCTTCCCTATCCTGGGGACACACAGTGGTTCAGAACGGCCGATTCCCTGGCCAAAAGTCGAAAAATGTAGGTTGAAAGATCAATGTTTTCGGAATGGATTCTTGTTGAGGAGGTTTGGCGCTCTCAGATGTCATTAGCAGAGGTCATAATGTTGTACACCTGCTTCCCTATCCTGGGGACACACAGTGGTTCAGAACGGCCGATTCCCTGGCCAAAAGTCGAAAAATGTAGGTTGAAAGATCAATGTTTTCGGAATGGATTCTTGTTGAGTAGGTTTGGGGCTCTCAGATGTCATTAGCAGAGGTCATAATATTGTACACCTGCTTCCCTGTAACAGTCTTCAGTTACCTCTCGTAGAAACACACGCGCGACACGTCAGTGCCCAGTTATACAGTGCTTCACAAAATCGTACAGAATTTTACAACGAATCGTCTGATTCCAATTTTCCAAAATGGAAAACGTTTATGAAGGTATGTAGAAACATTTTATGTACTTCAATGTTCGAATATGTTTATTATTGAGTATGAAGCCTTTCGCGACGTAGTTCTTGCGTAAAATACTCTCGGTGTTCTTGCCGTGTCAAATATGGGTAGGAGCCCAAGCTTTCGACTATATCCTCCATAGTCGTCGTCAGGGGTAAAACTGACTGCCGTGAACTTTTTTTATTCCTTTATTGTTTTTTAAAGCCAGCTGTAGAAACAGCTGGCAGCAGCTGCGGTGGCTGCTCTTCAGCCATGTGACATACAAAAATGTTGACAAAGAGGAGATAAAATAGAAAAAGATGAACAAAATTGCGGAAATTAAAAACATTGACACACAGAGTTTTCGACAGACTAAAACGGACATGTACAAACGGGACAAAACATACGGCAGAGAACAAAAGAACAGACAGGTAGTGATAAAACACACACACAGTCAGTAAAAACGATCGGCCACGGTGTCAAGTTTAAAAGTACATTGTGGAGACACGAAGTTCACACATGAAGACAGCGGACGGCGTACAAAATAAAACATGGGGACGGCGATTATGGAGGCACTGAGTAAAACACACGACACTGGAGGCACTTGCACTGAACACACAGATAAAAAGTCTAGACGCCCCCGCGGGGGGTGGGGAGGGGGGGGAGGTGGGGCAGGGGGGGGGAAGTGTGGGGGAGGGAAGAGAGCGTAAGGAGGGAAGGAGTGACGAGACTCTGGGCATGGGAGAGGGGTAGCAAAGCGGGCGGGAAGGGAAAGGGACGGGAGAGAGGGGAGGGGTGCTGACGCTACGGGGAAGGGATCAGAGTTGGTAGGAGGGGTAGATATCGGGACGAAGTTCGGTATCCGGTAGAGGAAGGGTGCGGAAATTGCTCTGGGAGAGGATGCGGAGCGTATGGAGGTGAAGGCCGGGAGGAACGGTTTGACGGAGGCATGGCAGAGGCCCGGGATTTGTAAGAATAGGGTAGACCAGAGGGTTTTGGGACTCTATCTTGCGGGATGTGTAAAGGAGCCGAAGATGTTCAAGGTGTTGTAGGAGAGGAGGGAAGGGGATGAGGTCGTAGAGGATCCGCGTGGGGGAAGGGAGTCTGATACGGTATGCGAGGTGGAGGAACAAAGGACGGGGCGCATGATTGATTTGTAGGTGTGAAGGACAGTGGAAGGGTGGAGGCCCCACGTCCGGCCAGTAAGGAGTTTTAGGAGGTTCAGGCGGGACAGAGCTTTCTCACGGAGGGATTTGAGGTATGGAGTCCAGGACAGTTGGCGGTCAAGGGTAAGGCCAAGATACTTGAGGGTGGGGGTGTGACGGATGGGTCGGTTGTGAAGGGTAAGATAGAAATCGTGAAGGCGGAAGGAGCGGGTAGTACGACCTATGACTATTGCCTGGGATTTGTCGGGATTGACGGAGAGGAGCCACCGGTTACACCAGGAGGCGAACTCGGTGAGGTGGGACTGGAGCAAAACCTGGGAACAGGCAAGGGATGGGGCGAGGGCCAGGAAGGCGGTGTCGTCAGCGTATTGGAGGAGATAGACGGGAGGTTTGGGTTGAGGCATGTCAGCAGAGTAGAGGAGATAGAGGAGGGGAGAGAGGACTGAGCCTTGGGGCACCCCGGCGGAGGGGTAGAAAATATGGGAGTCGGAGTTGCAGACAGTGATGTAGGAAAGGGCGGCGGGTAAGGAAGGAAGCGATGAGGCGGACGTAATTAATGGGAAGGGCGTAGAGCTGGATCTTGAAGAGGAGACCGGAATGCCATACTCGGTCGTAGGCTTTTTGGATGTTGAGGATACAAAAATTGCGGAGCGATGGGAGTTGAGTTGTATGGAGAGGAGATGAGTCAGGGGAAGGCGCTGGTCATCGGCGGAGAAGGAGGGTCGGAAGCCACATTGGGAGGGGGAGAGAAACTGGTGGCGGTGGAGGTGCTGGTGGATTCGACGAGAAAGGATGGTTTCCAGGACCTTGCTGAACATGGAGGTAAGACTGATGGGACGGTAGGATGAGGTCTGGGACGGGGGTTTGTCGGGTTTGAGGAACATGAGAATACGGGAGGTTTTCCACAGGTCGGGGTAGAAGCCAGTATAAAGGATGACGTTGTAGAGTTTGGCAAGGACTTCATGAAATGAGAGGGGGCATGCGCGAAGGTGGCGTTAGGTTAGCCGGTCATGACCGGGGCCGCTGTTTCGTTTTGTGCGAAGAGTGTCTATTATGTCATGGGCAGTAATGGGAGTGTTCAATTCTGAGGGAGGAATGTGGTCCAAGTACTGGAAGCCAGGGGCGAGCGGAGGAGAGGTGGTGTCGGTTCGCTCGTGGACGTCCGGGAAGAGAGAGTAGTCAAAAAGGGGATCATCGGGAATGGAAAATACATCGGAAAGGTAGGAGGCAAAATGTTCTGCCTTACTGGCGTTGTCAGGGAAAGGACGATCATCATGGAGAAGTGGGTAGTGGGGGGAGGAGTGACTGCCAGTAAGGCGGCAGAAGGCACACCAGTACTTGGCGGAGTAGACCGGGAGGAGCGAGTTAAGGCGGGTGCATGTCTGACGCCAGTCCCGGCGTTTCTTCGCGGACAAAAGGTTTCTGATGTGTCTTTGGAGTTGCCGGTGGCGTTGGAGAGTGTCACGGGTCCGGAGAAAGGAGCGGTACAGACGGCGGGATTCGCGGAGGAGAAGGACGGCCTGTGGAGGAAGGGTAGGGCGGTGAGGATAGATCGCCCGGGTAGGGATGTGGGCATGGACCGCGTCAGCAACGGTCTGCTGGAGAAAGGAGGCGGCATGGTCAATATCGGCGGGAGTATGGAGGGGTAGGGGGTGGCTTTCGACCGAGGTGTCGATGGAGCGACGGTAGGCATCCCAGTCGGCACGGGAATAATGATGGACGAGTTTGGGAGGGGGCATGGGACGAGGAGTGCGGGCAGGGCGAGGGACTGCCTTGAACTGGAGGCATCCGCTTATATAACCAGGAGACGGCTTCTCATTGGCTAGCTTACGTCATAACGGTAATGGCGCGTACTCGGGTGGTGCCATCTAACCACCTAGAATTTTCTAGCGCGCTCTATTCCACGTTAGCAGCGCCATCTCTCGCAGCAGGCGGTAGTCTGCGGGAAGTACTGAAGGTTCTGGGAGCCAACCTCTGTTCCTTCTCCAGTGCTCGCTTCCATGCATTGCTGAGTGCATATCCGGAGTCTCTATTGATATTATTATCACATAATCTAATTTCAATCGCCTCCCTGATGACAGAATCCCAGTAGTTGGAAGCGTGAGCCGGTACTCTCATTTTTTCAAACAAAATCCGGTGTTTATTTAACAGGCTGTGCTCAACCACCGCAGATTTTTTCTAAATGCCTGTATTTCAGGTGACGCTGATGTTCAACCCAGCGTTCAGAAACAGTTCTTATTGTTTGCCCCACGTAATTTTTGTCACACACGGAATGCTGTATATTCCCGGCACTCTCAGACCGAGGTTGTCTTTGATGGGTGGCATCATTTCTCTCATCTTCTTGGGAGGACGAAAGACAGATTGGATGCCCTGCCTATTTAGGACTCTTCCGATTTTACTACTTATTGCACCGCAGAATGGACAGAATTGACAGAAACATGTTTGTTGATCTATCTATTAATCAAATTTTCAAGAATTAACTGCTCGAAAGTTGCCCTTTTAGAATAATAACGAGTTTAGTGTTACTGTGTACGCTGCCATGTGCCTTAAGCACTGTGACTAATGGCGATACTCTCCCCTCAACTTTCTATACCTGACGCTTGAAAGGTCCCAGGTACGGAGGGTTTTTCGTAGATGTTTTCCATCTCTTTCTAAAGTATTGAGGTGATAAGTATGGCATATTATTGCAACGGTGTAGCATTGTGAATAAAAATTTTAAATAAAATTCCAACCGTAATGACAATTTTACAGACATATGTTTACAAATATATTTGGAAGAACCAAAGGCCTTCTTCATCCCGTTGAAAGAAACCGTGCAGTCAACAGTTGATGCAAAAAAATATCGTTGATAAGCAGATAGCATCTCTCGTCACATTCACTAAGGTGATGGAAAGAAAGTACTTGAAGATCGTAAGGAACAAATACGAAAGAAATTTAAAACTCCTTTAGGTTTACATATCGATATGCCTTAGCAAGGATTTGGCAGTACAAACGACGGCAATACAGCCCAACGTCTTTTTGAGAATGCTGCCTTAACAGCAGAAATTTTGAATTTGGACGATAAATTCGTAGCAAGTTGCAAAGTAATTTTGCAGAGAATGACGAGCGGTTTCGCTGTACATATCAATTTCAGCCTTTATTGCTTAGACGTCGCGAAACGATAAGTTGATCTACATTCGTGGTACCCGATGCCAACACTGGTACATACCGTTTTAATTCGTGGCTTCGTGATAACTGAAATGAGTGTCTTGTCAATCGGACAATTTTCCGAGGACGCTCAAGGAGCGAGGAACAAGGACATTCGCCGGTACCGCGAAACTTTTTCTCGAAAATGTACGCAAGAGAAGACAATGTCTGACCTTTTTTTTTCTTTTTTTTTTTTTTTGAATCCACTGAATTTTCAGGAATTAAAAATAGTGCACCATTATCTTCTGATGTAATAAAACTTCTAATGGAAAGACCACAATAGTACGTCACAACTAGTAGCTTACCGTCAGCAGAAATCGAAACATGTACGACGGATCCATCTGACGCATATTATGATTTTTAATTAATCCAATGGATCAATCTAATGGGATGTATTGTATGGAATTAAGACACAAAATAAAATAGAAATTTATATATTCTACAAAATTGTTTTTCATTTTAGAATTCGTAATCAGCGACCCCAAAAACCTAAAACCGGAAATTTTGAAATTATTATCCTCACTCTTCGACTTTTGGCCAGGGATTAGGCCGTTCTGAACCACTGTGGGACACGACCAGGCCGTGGTTCAGCCGGTTTCTGTCATCTTTCTCAACCCGGTAACCTTCTGCCACGACTCGCCTACAACAGAGCCCACTAAGTCAAAAATGGAGCCGGAGAAGAGTCGAACACAGCTTAAAACACGGAGTACACCTTCAGACCACAGCTTGTGACTGGCTGGAAGACTTCCTAAGTAATAGAATGCAGTACGTTGTTATCGACGGCGAGTGTTCATCAGAGACGAGCGTATCGTCAGGCGTGCCCCACGGGAGTGTGATAGGACCGCTATTATTTTCTATCTATATAAATGATCTGATGGACAGAGTAAGTTGTAATTTGCGGCTGTTTGCTGATGATGCTGTGGTGTATGGGAAGGCGTCGTCTGTATCTGACTGTAATAGTATACAGGATGACTTAGACAAAATTTCTAGTTGGTGCGAGGAATGGCAGGTAGCTCTCCGGAAATGCTCCAGCAACTCAATTGGAGATCGCTGGAAGAAAGACGACGTTCTTTTCGTGAATTTCTGTTAAGTAAATTTACAGGGCCGGAATTTGAAGCTGAGTGTAGTACGATCTTGCTGCCGACTACTTACATTTTGCGTAAAGATCACAAGAACAAGATAAGAGAAATTAGGGCTCGTACGGAGGCATATAGGCATTCATTTTTCCTCGTTCTATTTGGGAGTGGAATAGGAAAGGATATACCTGGTAGTGGTACAGTCTACCCTCCGCCACGCACCTTTTGGTGAATTGCGGAATATGTATGTAGATGTAGATACCTAACCTCTCATCTGACTGGTCCAGAACTCGTGGAGCAAACATCATGCCCCAAAACTGAACCTCCGCCAAGTTCAGTCTCAACCTCTAGACAGAAAAAGAGAGTAAAGATAAATCTTCCATGGTAAATGGCTCCCGTACTGCAGTGGAAGTACAGGGATTTATGACGCATGTGAAGGAACTACAACTGTTAACTCAGGATAGACCTGTGTGTGTCTGTCTGCAAGAAACTAACTTCAATGTCAGTTATGTGGATATTTTCTCCACATGAAGGATGACCTTACTGGCGTGAAAGCTACAGATGGTGTGGTTATTTTCATCAACGCCACCTATCACTCCTCACCTATCTCACTCACCGCACACCTGCAAGTAGTCGCAGCGAGTGTGCATTTGCGTCACCCGTTGACAATATGCTCGTTTTACCTAACCCCATACAATGCACTCTTATGAGGATTCTCTCTGTGATCATCTTACTCAGCTGCCCCATTTATTCATCCTGTGTGGTGATTTTAACGCACACAATGTGCTTATGGGGGTCTGCAACAACATGCGCCAAGGGTAGAGCAATTCTTTTGTTGTCCAGTGCTCATTTGCTAAATACAGCCCACAGCACACCCTTCTGTGCCACAGCAGGGCCATTCTCTCCACTATTGATCTTTCGCTCTCCTCTCCAACCCTTGCCAACTCTGCTCAATAGGAAGCGGTCAATGACCTACATAGCAGTGATCACTTCCCCCTCTGGTTTCATCTTCCAGACAGAGTTGTACCCGCCAGGACCCTGCCACGATGGGTGCTTCGTCGGGCACACTGGATCTACTTCAGCCAACTTGCTGACTTTGAACAATATGATGGCGTCCAGGAATGGCTGGATCATTTTACACAACTGATCCATCGCACTGCTGAAGCATCCATTCCCCAGTCCACAGGTCAGTTGCACAGGCAAATTGTCCCCTAGTACAGTGAAGAATGCTGCTCTGCAATTTGGGCGAGACGAGCGCCTCTGCTAAAATCCAAGTGCCGACCCACAGCAGAAAATGTTGCAGCCTTTCGGGTAGCGAGGGCAAATCTCCGAAAAAAGATCCTGCGAGAGCGGGACCGACGACGGCTGGATGGTTCAGCGTGACAGAAGTCAGAGGCTTCCGCAAAATACTGCGGATTTCAACGCTGGGGCAGCGACAAGTGTCAGCGTGTGAACTGTCCGATGAAACGTCAGCGATACGGGCTTTTGGAGC
This sequence comes from Locusta migratoria, assembly GCA_026315105.1. Classification (NCBI taxonomy): domain Eukaryota; kingdom Metazoa; phylum Arthropoda; class Insecta; order Orthoptera; family Acrididae; genus Locusta; species Locusta migratoria. The sequence continues at coordinate 118,055,672 of CM048754.1, forward strand.
CAGAGGCCCACTCGCGTAGCTTTGCTGACGGCGCGACAAAAAGCCTGTCCTCGCCTCGGTCCGCCGACATCGACACTGGACCGCTGATGTCTGGAAACGTGTTGCCTGGCGAGTCTCGTTTGCAATTTCATCGAACAGCTGGATGTGTGCAGAGGAATGCAGATAGCCTCGCAAATCTACAGGTGTCGTATGTCAGCACAGGACTGTTGTAGCAGGTGGAGGCTCTGTAATGGTGTGAGCACTTGGAGCGATACGTGACATGCAATACATCGACACATGACACTCAAGGTAACACACATACTCTTGTGGCCAATCACCGGCATTCGTTCATGTCCACTGTGCAGTCTGACGGACTCAGGCAATTCCAGCAGGACAACGAGCAACCCCATACGTCCCAGGATCACCTACGGGGCAGTCGTATGGTTGAAGAAGGTAGAACAGCAGGTTGCTGCTAAGGAGCTTGGTAAGGTGCAGAGATTAGCCTGCTTAGCCATAACAGGCGGAATTAGCAGCACACCAACTGCTGGGATGGAAACCATGCTGGATATGCCCCCATTACACCTTTGGGTCAAGATGGAGGGGTGCATACAGACTCAAAACTGTCAACAACTGGAACTCTTTGGAATATCCAGAATCACACACTAAAATAGTGAGTGAGGCAAATATAGGAAAGGTTGGAGAAATGCCAGCCGACTATATTATAACCCCATACTGTTTCAACAAGCCTTTCAGTATAACAATTGGAAGTAGGGAGCAGTGGGAGAAAATAGTTAAACACCGTACGGGGGATATTGTCTGGTTCACTGACGGGTCAAAATCAGACCAAGGCATTGGGGCCGGGGTATACGGGCTGCAGCCAAGACTGGCCCCCCAGGGGGCCCACAGCTCTTTTGTGGGTATGTGTGTGGCGCGCACAGGGCCCCGAGCCAAAGCGACCTTTCTTCCGTCCCAGGCCGCTTCCCTCTTTCCCCCTGGTTTGTGCCTTCGCTTGGAGACGGGCGTTTTTCATCAGTCAAAGGTTTCTTTTTCGCTTCCTCTGTCTTCTCTTCTTGGTCCTCTTCCTTGCCTGTTCCTCAGCCTTCCCCTCTTTTTCCTTTCTCCTTGTTCTCGATTCACCCTTTAATCTCCACCTCGGCGTTTGAGATTCTTCCTCCTCCTTCATCCCTTTCTCTCCTTCCTCCTTTCTTTCCTCCCTGTGCGTGTCTGAAGGTCGACCCACGCTCTGCGTAGCCGGTGACGGGGTAAGGCGTAACTCCCCGCCCCGGGTAGACATGTAGGGCACGTACGTACCCCCCGGTAAAGGCCGGGCCCTGGGAGGGGTGATTACCCGAGCTGATACCTTCCGAACATGCCAATTGGTCCCTCCGTCCGTTCTCGCGGAAACATGATTCTCAGCCGCAGAAAGCATTGCCTAACATTCCAAAGTTCCTGGTGGTATCGCGTACCGACGATAAGGATTTTTCTTCAGTCAATCCGTTTATCATTCAGAAGGGTGTCAATGCGATCACAGGTCCCTTCAAGACCTGCTCCAGGCAGTGCAACGGGACCTTGTTACTCGAAATAGAGAATGCATTCCAGGTGCAGAAGTTACTTCGGGCCACACTTATACATACTTTCCCTGTGAAAGTGGAGGCTCACCGCACCCTCAACTCTTCGAGGGGGGTAGTGTTCTCTAGATCGCTGGATGGGTTATCAGATGAGGAGATATTGAACTATGTCAGATCAGGGAATCACAGCTGTTCATCGCGTCATGAAAAAGGGCAACAATGACCTCGTGCCAACCCGTACTGTGTTCTTAACTTTTGACAGGGTTGACCTACCATCTAAAGTGAAAGCGGGCTACGAAGTCATTTCCGTTCACCCGTACATACCAAATCCTACACGCTGCTTCCATTGCCAAAGGTACAACCATACAAGTAAATCTTGTCCAAATGCAGCCAAGTGCGCCACCTGTGGCAGAGACGCTCATGAGGGTGAATGTCAACCTCCATCCCCTCGCTGCATTAATTGCATGGGTGACCATGCTGCTTCTTCGCGGGACTGCCCCGTTTATAAAGAAGAGCAGGTTATCCAAGAGATTCGCGTGAAGGAAAAGGTCTCCACCTATGCCGCTCGGAAATTATTAGCTAGAAGGATGCCCGCTGTACTCACATCAGGTACCTTCACCCAGGTCCTCGCCTCCCCTCGACCAACTAAGGAGGTAGGCATCCAGACTTGCGATCTAACGTTCTGTGACACTGTCGTCAGGTCGGCTACCCCGAAAATTCCTCGTTCCACCTCTCCCATCCCTTCTGCCCGTTCTACAGCAAATTCGTCGACCAGTTCACACACATCCCGGGCACCCAAATCTGTTGCCCAGAGTTCAAAAAAAGAACCAGTCCATGAAGATTTTCTCAAGACTCAGACTTCTCAATCGTCAACCGCATCTTCCACCCGTCATACTTCTAAGAAGGCTTCCAGAAATAACAGCCCCCCCCTTCCTCGCTGAGGCGTGACTCTTCGATCACGCCATCCAACAGTTGCCGGCCTCAGCCGTCTTCTGTTTCACCGGGACGCTCCGTCTGTCGGGCACCCGGCCGTCTACCGGCGGTGGAAGCTGCCCCTCCTGATCAACTCCAGGAGGTGGCAGACGCGTCGATCGAACCAATGGAACATGACCCTTTGCCACTAGATGGCGATAGCAGTGCTCCCTCGAAGTCCGGTCCTCAGCGGCCGTCGAGGTGACCCCATCTGCTTGTTCCTTTTTATCTTCTTTTCTTCTCTCATTTTTTATCATGGCGCTCCTTCAATGGAATATTCGCGGCATTTGTTCCAATCGGGAGGAATTAAAACTACTCCTTCGATTGCACTGCCCGCTTCTAGTCTGCCTCCAAGAAACTAAGTTGCGTCCAAGTGATCGTGCAGACTTTTCACACTACACCTCTGTGCGGTTCGACCTGCCACCCGTGGAAGGTATCCCAGCCCATGGAGGGGTTCTGATGCTCCTTCGAGACGATGTCTATTACCATCCCATTTCATTGCATACTCACCTACAGGCAGTTGCCGTCTGCATCACCCTATCCACATTTACCTTTTCCCTCTGTAATATTTATTCGCCATCGTCATCTGCCCTTACTAGGGCAGATGTGCTACACCTTATTGATCAGCTCCCTTCACCTTTCGTGTTGATAGGCGACTTTAATGCCACCACCCCTTATGGGGCTCTCCGGCACCTTGTCCGAGAGGCTCCCTTTTGGTGGACCTTCTCCAACACCTCGATCTTGTCTGCCTCAACACCGGTGCACCGACCTTCCTTTCAGACACAACACACACTTATTCCCATATAGACCTCACAATATGCACTCCTCAGCTTGCTGGTCAGTTTGAGTGGTATGCACTTTCTGACACGTACTCGAGTGACCATTTCCCCTGTATCATCCACTTTCTGCATCATTCCCCATCTCCTCGTCCCACCAGTTGGAACATTTCTAAAGCCGACTGGGGGCTTTATTCTTCCATGGCTGTTTTTCACGATCGGAATTTTCCCACCTGTGACAGTCAGGTCGACTACCTCACAGAGGTTATTCTCACAGCTGCCGAACGTTCCATACCTCGTACTTCCTCTTCTCCACGTCGTGTCCAGGTCCCTTGGTGGACTGCAGCTTGCCGCGACGCGCTCAGAGCCCGGCGCCGTGCTTTACGCACCTTCCGCCGCCACCCAACTTTGGAGAATTGCATACATTATAAACGTATGAGAGCGCAATGTCGTCGTATCATAAACGACAGCAAGATAGCTTGCTGGACTGCTTTTACTAGTTATTTTAACCGTTTTACTCCCTCCACGTTTGTTTTGGCGTGGCCTACGCCGTTTATCCGGCATCTAGGTCCACTCCCCGATTCCTGGCCTGACCGTGGAGAATGCAGTCCTCGTGGACCCCTCTGACGTTTCCAACGCATTGGGCCGTTTCTTTGCGGAGGTTTCGAGCTCTGCCCATTACCACCCTGCCTGTCTCCCTCGCAAACAGGTAGAGGAGGCACGGCCGCCTTCTTTCCACTCTTTTAATCGTGAAAATTATAACGTTGCCTTCACCATGCAGGAGATAGACTGTGCTCTCGCCCTGTCCCGATCTTCTGCTCCCGGGCCCGATTCCATTCATATTGAAATGCTGAAGAACCTCTCTCCTGCGGGCAAGTGTTTTCTTCTCAGTACCTACAATCGCATATGGACTGAAGGTCATGTTCCCACAAGTTGGCATGAAGCCATTGTTGTCCCCATCCCCAAACCAGGGAAGGACAAACATCTTCCTTTCAGCTATCGTCCTATTTCTCTGACGAGCTGCGTCTGTAAGGTGATGGAACGCATGGTTAACGCTCGGTTGGTCTGGCTCCTCGAATCTCGCCGCCTCCTGACTAATATCCAATGCGGTTTTCGTCGACACCGCTCTGCTGCTGATCACCTCGTTACGTTGTCAACCTTCATTATGAACAACTTTCTAAAGAAGCGTCAAACAGTAGCAGTGTTCTTCGACTTGGAGAAGGCATACGATACCTGTTGGAGAGCAGGCATTCTCCGCACATTGCACACATGTGGCCTTCGGGGCCGCCGCCTTCCTCTTTTCATTCAAGCGTTTTTGGCGGATCGCAAGTTCCGGGTACGGGTGGGCTCTGTTTTGTCAGATACCTTTTGCCAGGAGAATGGAGTACCACAGGGCTCCGTCTTGAGTGTGGCGCTCTTTGCCATTGCAATCAATCCGATCGTAGATTGCCTTTCAGCCGACGTCTCCGGATCTCTCTTTGTTGACGATTTCGCAATTTATTGCAGCGCCCAGCGGACGTGTCTCTTGGAGCGTTCTCTTCAACGCTGTCTTGACCGTCTATATTCCTGGAGCATCGCAAACGGCTTCCGATTCTCCACAGAGAAAACTGTGTGTATGTGTGTATAAACTTCTGGAGATACAAGGAATTTCTTCCACCTTCTCTTCATCTCGACCCTGTTGCTCTCCCTTTTGTGGAGACTACGAAATTCTTGGGACTCATGTTGGATCGTAAACTTTGCTGGTCCACTCACGTGTCCTACCTGGCCGCCCGTTGTGCCCGATCCCTTATCATTCTTTGTGTCCTCAGTGGCACGTCATGGGGAGCGGATCGTACCATCCTGCTTCACCTTTACCAGGCCATTGTTCAGTCAAAGCTCGACTACGGAAGCCTTGTATACTCTTCTGCACGGCCGTCGATTCTCCGCCGTCTCAACTCTATTCACCATCGGGGATTACGTCTGGCGACCGGTGCATTTTATACCAGTCCTGTTGAAAGTCTGTATGCCGAGGCTGCTGTATTACCCTTGACCACTCAACGTGACATACTCTTGTGTTGGTACGCATGCCGCTTGCGGTCGATGCCCAACCATCCATCTTACCGATTATTTTTTGACGACTCAATATCAGTTGTCTGCGATTGCCTTGATTCCACCTGGAGTTCGGTTTCGCCGCCTACTACAGCGGCTCGATTTTACCCTTCCTTCCACCTTTCGGTTGAGCGAAAGCCCATTGCCACCATGGCATCAGGCCCAGGTTCACACTCACCTTGAACTTAGTTCGCTCCCCAAGGAGAGCACTCCGGATTTGGTATACCGCTCAAGGCTTGTCGAACTCCGTTCGCGGTTCAATAACGCCAAATTTATTTACACTGATGGTTCCAAGAGCACTGCCGGTGTCGGATCTGCCTTCGTCGTCGGGGACAACCCTTCCAATACAAGCTCCCTGACCGGTGCTCGAATTTCACGGCTGAGCTTTTTGCCCTCCACCAGGCCGTTTTGTATTCCTGCCGCCACCGCCAACCTTTCTATGCCATATGTTCGGACTCCCTTAGTGCCCTGCAGAGTCTTAAGGACCCTTTCTCGAACCATCCTCTCGTGTATCGGATCCAACGCTCCCTCCAGTTGCTAGCAGATGACAGCTGTCACGTTTCTTTCCTGTCGGTCCCTGGCCACGTAGGTGTGCCCGGGAATGAGACCGCCGACATAGCGGCCAAGGCCGCAGCTCTTTTGCCTCGCGTGGCTACCTTTTGCATCCCATCGGACGATGTTCAACGGGCTCTCCGCCGGAGTATCGTGTCGCAATGGCACAGTGCGTGGTTTTCAATGTACAACAATAAATTGAGAACTGTAAAACCGATCCCGACCGCTTGGAGGACCTCCTCACGCCCCTCTCAGCGGGAGGAGGTCATCCTGGCCCGGTTGCGGATCGGTCACTGCAGTTTCAGCCACCGTCACTTGCTGTCCGCTGACCCTGCACCGCTGTGCTCCTGCGGTGAACTGCTGACCGTGCGACATGTTTTACTGACTTGTGTTAATTTTAATCATCTCCGTGTAGCCCTTCACTTTCCATCTACTCTGGAGGAAATTTTAGCTGATGACACACGAGCAGCTGCTAGAGTTTTGCGTTTTATCAACTTGGCCAACTTATCCAAGGATATTTAACCCTTTTAATTGTCTTTTATCTTTCTTTTTTAGCCTTTTGTTGATGTTCTGACAGTCACCATTTTTTTTTTTTGAGATCATAGCGAATCTATGTTTTTGGCTGGGCACTAATGACCATAGAAGTTGTGCGCCCTAAAACCACAAAAAAAAGCCAAGACTGGAGTGCGTCACCTCTCTAGGGAAACTGCCTCAGTATTCCTGGCCGAAATCACTGCTATCAGGGCATGTGCGGAGGAGAATTTGTGTAGGTGCTACAAAGATCGTAGCATCTATATCTATTCAGACAGCCAGGCAGCCCTGAGATCACTGGCAGCAACTGCAACAAGGTCTAAAATTGTTGCAGAATGTCGCAGGGTTCTGGTGGAGCTAGGGGAAAGCAATAGAGTAAACCTATTGTGGGTCCCTAGCCACTCGGGGATCAGTGGCAACGAACATGCCGACAGATTAGCCAGGATGGGGGCAGAGACTCCATTTATTGGACCAAGGGAGTGATCAAATTGGAGCTAAGTAACTGGCACAGAAGACAGCACGTAGAATATTGGACCAAAGTCCATCAACAAAAACATGGCAAGGTAATGATGCCAAAGCCATGTTTTAAAAGAAGCTCTGCAATCCCGGGCCTGAACAGGAGAGAGATTAGACTCATGATTGGATTGCTAACAGGCCATGGGAATTTCAAAAAACACCTACGTACAATGGGAATAACAGAAGAGGACCCTAAATGTAGGATCTGTGATGACGGTGATGAAACTGCATCACGTCTAATCTTCAAATGCATTGCATTGGAGAGTAAGAGGCACAGAACATTTGGGACAACTAGACCCGAAGAAATTGTGTCTAATAAAGAATTGGTAAAGGGACTCCTTGCACTGTTCAATGGCATTGGTTGGGCCGCGGTGGAGTAGCTGAGCGGTCTAAAGCACCTCGCTGCGGAGCGCGCGGTTGCTCGCCGTGGAGGTTGGAGTCCTCCCTGGGGCATGGTGTGTGTGTGTGTGTGTGTGTGTGTGTGTGTGTGTGTGTGTGTGTGTGTGTGTGTGTGTTTTTGTCCGTAGGTTAGTTTACCTAGGTTTAAGTAGTTTGTAAGCTACGGACTGATGACCACGCAGTTTGATCCGATAGATGTACAAAGATTTGAACATTTTTTTGGCATTGGTTGGCTTTACTAGATATACAGGGAGCGATACCGCAGAATAAACTTAGTTTCGGTGTGGGCAGTGGCGGGTTGGACCAAGACTGTTTTGGCTTCCCTGGAAAAATGAAATCAAATTAAACACCTCCACTGGACTCCAAAGACAGTAACATTATGGAGCATATACATACATTAACTCGCAATTTTCGAGAATTTCCGACCTTAGCTGCTCTTCAGTTGGTCTATCATTTTGCAACACATGAAAATTTGTTCTAGACCAGGACTCGAAAATGGGTCTCCCGCTTTTCCCGAGCAGTCGCCTCAACCAGTTGGCCACCCAGACACACTCCCTGGCCAGATTCTTGCTGCTGTCTGCAACTGTTCGCGAAAAGCGGGAGACCCGGGTTCGAGTCCCGGTCCAGCACAAATTTTCATATGTTGAAGAAAAGCAGCTAAAGTGGGTAAATCTGGCAAATTGTGAATTAATATACGTGTATTTAACATTTACAGCTGCGGACCATCGGCAACGTCTGTGGGTTGGAAAGTGGATTGAATCTTATTTACAAAATAGGAAACAGAAGGTGTTACTTAGCGATGCTGATGGCTGTCCTATTTCATCTGCCTGGGGCGTATTAAAGTGTGGAGTGCCACAGGGGTACATTTTGGGACCTCTGTTGTTCCTTATCTTCCTTAAGCTGCAGTAACCAAAATAGTAAAATCACACTGTGATAGGGGCCTAAGTTGTTGGGCATTCTAATAGATGATACATTGAACTGATCTGAGCATATATTAGATTTCCATAAAAGACTCAGTGCAGCAAATTACGCTCTCCGTGTAATCACCCCTATTAGTGACATAGATACTACCAAAGCTGCGTATTTTGGATATTTTCATTCCATCATGTCCTATGGCATAATTTTTTGGGGTAATCAACCATTAGCCAAAAAATACTTACCGCACAAAAGAGAGCAATCAGAATAATGAGTGGTGTTAACCCTAGAGCTTCTTGTAGAAACCTTTTCCACAATTTAAAAATAGTAACCACCACCTCTCAATACATATTCTCTATAATGATTTTTGTTTCAAATAACCTTTTTCTTTTTCAACCTAATAGTGACTATCATGATCATAATACTATGTCTAAAAATGACCTACATAGGGATCTCAAACGCTTAAGTCTTGTACAAAAAGGTGTCCATTATTCACCACTTGATGAGACCTCCCTGTTATTGTGTAATTATTTATTGAATCTCTGTACTTTGTAACCATTTGTAACATGACTCATTCCACATCCATGTGATCTATCACAATATAGATTTCTGGAATACGAAATAAATCAAATCTGTTCCTTCAGAACAGACTCATCATGGTAAATTATTAAGCTTTCCTGGGATGACTCGAAACGCGCTGTCCAGAAGAGACATCCACCCCCAGATAGTCTCACGGATTAACCGACATGCCTACAGGAGGAGTGGAGTCAGTTCCCTTCGGCACTGCTCCAGACATCGGTCGAGTCCACGACACGTCACACTGTGGCACTCGTGCGTGGTTGCAGGGCCGTACAGGATATTAGTATCTTTGGCTATTCGGTGTACGATACAGTGATAGGTTGAATATTAATAAACAGTAACGGCGTGCTTACCATTGGCCACCCTAGCGACTGCGTCCCAGCCGTCTCTGGCGTCCGGGTAGGGCGTGCAGCCCCTGGAGAACGCCTCCCACATGAAGACGCCGTAGCTCCACACGTCACTCTTGGAAGAGTACCTGGCTGCGGGGCACACATACAAATTGCAGTGTAAACGACTGACATCTGAAGTTGCCACAGCACAAAGCATACCTTAATAAAAGCCACACAAAAAATCCTTTTTACACTCCTGGAAAATGAAATAAATTACACCATGAATTCAGCCGCGGTGGAGTAGCCGAGCGGTCTAAAGCGTCTCGCTACAGAGCACGCGGTTGCTCGCCGTGGAGGTTCGAGTCCTCCCTGGGGCATGGGTGTGTGTGCTTGTCCGTAGGTTAGTTTACCTAGGTATAAGTAGTTTGTAAGCTACGGACTCATGACCATGCAGTTTGATCCGATAGATTTACAGACAGACACACACCATGAATTCATCGACCCAGCAGAGGTAAATTTTATTGACACATTCTTGAGGATGTACAGAGTGTCCAGATAAAGACTCCCTGATTTCAGAATTAAATATCTGGAAAACAAGATCGATAGAGGAATGATCAAATGTTTGTATAGCTCATGGGACTTAACTATGGGGTCATTAGTCCCTAAACTTACAAACTACTTATTAACTAATTAATCCTAAGGACGGCACAAATATCCATGCCCGAGGGGGGATTCGAAACCCCCGACCGTAGTGGCCGTGCAGACCCTGACTGGAGCGCCTCAGTCCCCTCGGCCACCGCGGCCGGCTTCCTATTACACATCTCGTAGTAATGGTAACGTAATTTCATCATATTGTTAATATCAATGCAGTGATTGTCGTGTTTACATGTGCCCAGGTGAAAATTACCGTATTGCAGTTATTTTTAGAAGCAACAGAATTACATATACTTAGTGTTTGTGTTACGCTATGAATCTTTTACTTTTTGTAACTTACGAATGTCATTATCGACGGGAAAATAATTTAAGCTGCTCTTGAGCAATTTTATATGTCACCATGTAAGTCATACAAAACTAAACATTCATACAGATTGTTTATTTTCCACATGAAGTCACTTCTTGGCTAGTGCATCGATGATGTTTCCTCACTACTCTATTATTTAATGTAGACAGCCAATACTTTGGCTGTTTTACGTTTTGGCATCACGGTCTGTGCCAAAAGTCTTAAAATATAAACGGTTGTATTTTGTTAAAAAAAGGATGCAAACAGATTTCATTTCTTATAAAATCACAGCGAAATATTGTACATATATTGTTGAGGAATCCTAAGAAAGCTGATGCTCCTTTCAAATTAATAATTCATCTAATACTCTTGTGTAAAATTCATCCTTTAGACTATCAGTACAACAACAACAATGTAGTTCTGTTGCTTGTAAAAAGACTGATGATACTTTTCATATAGGTGCATGTAAAAACTGTCGCTATCGCATTAACTCTTGCAATTGCGGAGCTTATGGGACTTAACTACAGGGTCATTAGTCCCTAAACTTACAAACTAATTATGAACTACCTAATCCTAAGGACGGCACAAATATCCATGCCCGAGGGGGGGGATTCGAACCCCCGACCGTAGTGGCCATGAAGACCGTGACTGGAGCGCCTCAGTCCCCTCAGCCACCGCGACCGACAGTAGGGGAATGCAGTAAACGGTTTGTTTATTGTGAAAGCTGTAAGAAATTTATACAGCAGTTTGAAATAATAGTTACAAAAGCTGCTAACAGATGGCGCTGTAATCGCCATACGTAATGCCTAGTATAAATAGTGATCCGAAGCCCAGAGCGATCAGTTCCACTATTGAAACGTGAAAGGAGATTAGCGTACCGAATGAAGAGATTAAAACCATGTACTCCATTGAACAACGTGTTTTTCTGGGGCTAGAGTACCACAGCTAGACTGGTGCCGTTACGGCTCACCTCGCATCGAGCAGTGGCAGGCCGCGATCTTTGACTACGGTAGCAGAATGTATATGATTTTCAAATGTTCTGTAGTTTTCAGTCCCTAAGCTTACAGTCTACTTTAACTTAAAGCTAAAGACAACACAAACACCCACGCCGAGGGGCACTAGAACCCCCAACGGCGAGCAACCGCGCTCTCCGCGTATCTGTTTCCGACAGTCGTTGGCAACAATTCATAAATCAAATGTAAATCATCACCTAATAAATAGTCAGTTGAAGCACTTACAAACTCTAAATACGATACACCTGACGATGGCATTAAGCCGGCCGCGGTGGCCGAGGGGACTGAGGCGCTCCAGTCACGGTCTGCACGGACACTACGGTCGGGGTTCGAATCCCCCCTCGGGCATGAATATTTGTGCCGTCCTTAGTGTTAGCTAGTTCATAAGTAGTTTGTAAGCTTAGGGACTGATGACCCCCTATTAAGTCCCATAAGCTATACAAACATTTGAACATTTTTTTCGAGATATTTAATTTTAAAATCAGGGGGGCCCTTTCCTGGACACCCTGTACACAACACACGATCACACAGGCAGGGCCATACGCACATGAGTACATTCACCAGGGCGTGAGCAATGTTGGCGCTACACTGTGTACACTCTCCTTATGCAGCAAAGTAAGCTGCTAACGAAGATAAGAGCTTATGGAATAGGTTCGCAGATTTGTGACTGGCTGGAAGACTTCCTAAGTAATAGAACGCAGTACGTTGTTCTCGACGGCGAGTGTTCATCAGAGACGAGTGTATCGTCAGGCGTGCCCCAGGTGAGTGTGATAGGACCGCTATTATTTTCTATCTATTTAAATGATCTGATGGAAGAGTAAGTTGTAATTTGCAGCTGTTTGCTGATGATGCTGTGGTGTATGGGAGGGTGTCGTCTGTAACTGACTGTAATAGCATACAGCTTGACTTAGACAAAATTTCTAATTGGTGCGAAGAATGGCAGCTAGCTCTCAATGTAGAAAAATGTAAGGTGATGAGCATGAGTAGAAAAAACAATCCTATAATGTTCGAATACAGCATTAGTAGTGAGCTTCTTGATGCTGTTGCGTCATTCAAATATCTACGCGTAACATTGCAGAGCGATATGAAATGGAACGAGCATGTAAGGACAGTTGTGAGTAAGGCAGACAGCCGACTTCGGTTTATTGGGAGAATTTTGGGAAGATGTACTTCACCTGTAAAGGAGACCGCGTATAAAATGCTTGTACGACCACGTCTTGAGTATTGCTCAAGTATTTGGGACCCGCAGCAGATCGGTTTAAAGGAAGACATAGAGGCGGTTCAGAGGCGAGCAGCTAGATTTGTTACCGGTAGGTTCGACCAATGTGCGAGTGTCACGGAAATGCTCCGGCAACTCAATTGGGGATCGCTGGAAGAAAGACGACGATCTTTTCGTGAATTTTTGTTAAGTAAATTTAGAGGGCCGGAATTTGAATCTGAGTGTAGTACGATCTTGCTGCCGCCTACTTACATTTCGCGTAAAGATCACAAAGACAAGATAAGAGAAATTAGGGCTCGTACGGAGGCATATAAGCATTCTTTCTTTCCTCGTTCAATTTGGGAGTGGAATAGGAAAGGAAATGCCTAGTAGTGGTACAGTGTACCCTCTGCCACGCACCTTACGGTGAATTGCGGAGTATGTATGTAGATGTAGAATTCTCGCACGAGAGGTGCCGAATGTAGCCTTGCGGAATTGCCCGCCATTCAGTTTCCATCTGGTGCCTCAGTTGGGCCTAGGGTTGCCAGATTGAACTCGAGGCAGGCTCGGAGACCAGACGTGGCCCCCCTCCCCCTTGGCCAATGACTCACCCCCCCCCCCAACTGCGACCAACTCCCCCCCCCAACCAGGATTACACGTGAATACTAAAACACATACTAAGCATCTCCTCCCTCCCAGCAAATATCCCCCCTCCCCCCACCCCTCGGCCAGGCTGCCAGTTGCTGTGGATCACCAGTCGACATACTTCAGTCGGCGTGGCAGCAGAAGTGGCGGCGGCATCAAAGCTGCTCACATCGACAGCTGCGCCTTCGAAGAGTTGCCGCTTGCGGCTCCGCGCACTGTGGAGGATCGTGCGCCACCAAGAAGAGCTTCTCACTGGCTGCATGTGAAGGGGCACACTTACCGTCTGCTCCCTGTCACGACCACTTGCTGCCACGTAAAGAAGTAAACTTGAGGGCATAAAATGATTAAACGTAATAGTGCTGTCCTTTCTATGAAAGATAAGATTATTCGAATAAGCCAGTTTTCCGAACACCCACGTTCCCCAATTAGTTCGGATAATCGACGTTCTAATGTAATATCAATTAAACATTATACACCGAAGTACAGGATATCAACAACGATCGCGAATTGTACAGTGAATTGATCGACAGTGCTATACTACGTACGGCGAGAGTTGAGCTCTGACAGCTAGCAGCGCAGTTGCCACAGTGCGCGAGGCTGCTCCCGCCAGAGGTTCGAATCCCCCTAGGGCATGAATGTTGTGTCCTTCGTTTAAGTTACGTTAAGTTCGATGTAGATCGTCGCTACATGAGCATAGTACTTAAAAAAGAAATAAAAAGAAGAAAACAGTTACAATGAAGGTTACATTCACGCCCAGAGATGAGCCATTGGCCCGTAGACCCGGAGAATTCATTCCAAACCCGGGCACTCCGGGCAGCGCCCGGAGATCTGGCAACCCTAGTTGGGCCACATTTCATGCTGTCTCCCCGACATGACATTTTGCCATGTCCACAAATATACTCCACACATCTGGGGATAATGATAGGCAGGGTACCTGACATGTACCTTGAAGAGCACATTGTGTGGTATGGGATACATGCCACGTGCATTGTCCTGTTGGAATACCATATCGAGTTGCTGGTGCGTGATTGATAGCAAGATGGGTTGAATGATGATTTCAGTCTATCGTGCAGTATTCAGTGTTCTCTGAACGATCACTTGAGGTGAACGCTCATAGTAGGATGTGGTTTCGCACACTGTGATGCACGATCATGCATGCTGTTTATTGTCTCTCCCGCTCACGCCCCAACATCGTTCAGTCCGCCTCTACTAGTGTCAAAGTAGGCGCTCATGAATGGACGAATCGACATGTGTCCTCTTCAGTGATTAAAGCAGTGCTTTTCCAAACTTTCCCTCATGGCGACACCCTTTTATAGTTTACGGTTTTGCACGACACCCTTTCACTAATACAGACTTTCATTTATGGGGGCATTTGAAAACTCTAGTGTACGCAATCCCGGTACCAAATGTAGAGACTCTTCGTGCTCGTATTGTGGACGGCTGTGATACAATACGCCATTCTCCAGGGCTGCATCAGGGATTTCGTGCGACGGAGGGTGTATGCATGTATCCTCGCTAACGGAGGACATTTTGAACATTTCCTGTAACAAAGTGTTTGAAGTCACGCTGGTACGTTCTGTTGCTGTGTGTTTCCATTCCATGATTAATGTGATTTGAAGAGAAGTAATAAAATGAGCTCTAACATGGAAATTAAGCGTTTCCGGACACATGTCCACATAACAATATATTTTCTTTCTTTGTGTGTGAGGAATGTTTCCTGAAAGTTTGGCCGTACCTTTTTGTAACACCCTGTATAAATACATATGGTAGAATTTAGATGGTTCTAGCGGGAGGGGGGGGGGCACGGAAATGAAGTATCGCTTAAATGTAGTTTGTAAACGAAACTGAAATCCTCGTACACATTGGCATGTTTAATGTTGTTCCTGACAGCAGCAATTACGTACACTCATCGCAAGAAAAGGAAACATTAGGAACTACGGAGATGTACAACAGAGTATTAACGCATACCAGGGCTCGAACCAACGATCACTGCATTTAAAATACTACTCTCTGTTAATCATCCAGCCATACTGCATACTAAACATGGCTACTGAATAGCTTTAGTTAGTGGACAATTGTGACTGCTTTTGCAATCTGTGACAGATTTTACAGTCACTGTGTCATTGATTGACATTTAATTGTAAGAAACGCTACCGAGGGTGACGTGGCTTTGATAAATCCATTAAAAAACCCTCAGGTGCAGCTTTTTGAGAAGGAAAGCAGACTACAGTGAAGGTTCGTTCAAGCAGCTGCCAGTTCCAGCAAACTGCGCATAGGAAGGGAAGAGCTGTTATCGACTATCAGCAGCAGCTCTGCGCATGCGCAGTTTGCTGGAATCTGGCAACTGGCAGCTGCTTGAACGAACCCTGAATGCCTACTGCTTCAGAGCTGCCGGCTAGCAGCTGAGCACGCAATTAATGTGCACAGATCATTCCTGTAATACCTGATCTGTGGTGCACTGAATGAAGAGAAGGATCATTAGCTGTAGGCGAGTCTTCAGGGTAATATGAAGAGAAGGATATTTTGTGTTATTTTATGACAATTTTTTTGGTTTAGCGTCTAAATTGGGTAGTCTCGACACCCTCGATACTACTACGCGACACCCTAGGGTGTCGCGACACTCAGTTTGGAAAGCTCTGGATTAGAGTCACGGTGCCAATGATGGTCGTACGCGTGTGTGGTGTCATACTGGGGAGCGTGAAACTCTGACGTGTATGCGACATAGGCACATGGGGCCAAGACTTGGCAGGTCCTACACTGACCCTTCTCCTCTGGTAATCGTTCAAGGAACTCTGAATAGTGCACGGTACATTAAAACCATTACTCAACTCGTCTTGCCACTGTTCATGCACTGACAAGGTGATATGTTTTTCCAACAAGACAATGCACGTCCACAGGTATCCCGTACCATCCAGCGTGCTCTTCTGGGTGTACATCAACTAATCTGGCCATCACTATCCCCAGATCTGTCCCCCAACGAGCATGTTCGGGACTGGATGAAACGTCATGTTGGACAATCTGCATGAGTGGCACCAAATGTCGCCCGACTGAGGCACCAGGTGGGAAATGCAGGGCAGGTCGTTCCTCAAGGCTACGTGGCCACCTCTTCAGCCATCTACATGCGATAAGCGCAGCTGGCATTGCTGCAAAAGGAGGGAATACACGGAACTAACGTCGACATTGCGCATGCTCTTGTGACTGTATTCAGGTGCGTGTCGCTCTGTGTGATAGTGTGTTTTATACCGTCCCAGTGGTGGTGTTCCTTCATTTTCCAGGAGCGTATTTTGTACCCGATTTCGCTATTATTTTTTTGCCGATTTTAGTGTTATTAATCGCTGAATTAGTGTTATTCTGCAAAAACATCGTGATTTTATTTACTTATTTATTTAACATAATGTGAAAGGATAGTCCAAACTCTGTAATTAATTATTTATTTATATATCACACAAGATATCTTTCGGTATTTAATGCCATCAAATGTTCAAATGTTTGTTAAGCTTATGGGACTTAACTACGGGGTTATCAGTCCCTAAACTTACAAACTACTTATGAACTACTTACGAAGTAGGACAGCACAAATATCCATGCCCGAGGGGGGATTCGAACCCCCGACCGTAGTGACCGTGCTTACCGTGACTGGAGCGCCTCAGTCTCCTCGGCCACCGCGGCCGACTTAATGCCATCATCAGGTGTATCGTATTTAGAGGTTGTAAGTGCTTCAACTGACTATTTATTAGGTGATGATTTACATTTGATTTATGAATTGTTGTCAACGACTGTCGGAAACAGATACGCGGAGAGCGCGGTTGCTCGCCGTTGGGGGTTCTAGTGCCCCTCGGCGTGGGTGTTTGTGTTGTTTTTAGCTTTAAGTTAAAGTAGACTGTAAGCTTAGGGACTGAAAACTACAGAACATTTGAAAATCATATACATTCTGGTACCGTAGTCAAAGATCGCGGCCTGCCACTGCTCGATGCGAGGTGAGCCGTAACGGCACCAGTCTAGCTGTGGCGTGAGTGAAAAACGGGCTGCAGCCGTTTGTGCACTTACGCCCACAGCTAGTAACCGGTCATAAACAGTTTGTTAGCGAGCCGTATTAACTGTGAGATCTGCCTCTGCTGCACTTACAGTATGACTGTCTTGGCGGACGTCTGTGTAGTGTGGTCTTCCACAACCTCATCTGTAGGTGTGAGAATGTTGACATGACCATTGTGACCAGCATCATTGCACAACTGACACCCCACGTTCCAACTCACATAGCAGTTCTTTAAAAGATCCATTCCACCACTCGGAACAGCACAGTTTGACCCCTGTCAGACTCGCTCATTCGGCTGCTGGAAGCACGAGGGCCTCTCTGTATCGTGGCGCCTGTTTGCTTCACACACAGATATCACACTGGGCCTCACTGCTGTAAACATACTCTATAATGGCGCTCTGACAGCCCCAACACTGTGCTATCTGTTAACAGAAGATGTAAAACAGTTCACCGGTGCATCCAGTGTTCACACACGTTTGTAGAGCTTATGGGACTTAACTACGGGGTCATCAGTCCCTAAACTTACAAACTACTTATGAACTAGCTAAGACTAAGGACGGCACAAATATCCATGCCCAAGGGGGGATTCGAACCCCCCGACCGTAGTGGCCTTGCAAACCGTGACTGGCGCACTGCAGACCGCTCGGCCATCGCGCCCGGCGCATCCAGTGCTCCCCAGTTCGGACCTGCCACCATCAAATCAATTTCAACGTCGTCTTTCCTGGGGTACTGTTGTTGTTTTTCCTGGCGGAACAGCATGCTCTTTTATAATGAACACTGTTGGAAGCCACGCGGTACTGACCTTCCCTCACCGACTCCGGCGCCATCCACTTGAGCGGCGCGGGCATCTGGTGCGCGCTCCGGTAGTACTGCTCCACCTGGCGGGACAGCCCGAAGTCCGATATCTTCACCACGTCACCTGCAAGTGGCGAGGAGGCAGCGTCAGTAGTCTGCTACCATAAATAGTAATAACCCCTCTCCTGTAAAAACAATAACTGTGGACTTGGCAGTCTTTGATATTAGGCTCCTCATCTGTCTTTCTGCATTCTGTTTTCTTCTACATTGCATTTCTCATGGTAATGCACTGTCTTTATGCAAAACCTTTTGAATCACTCTGTATATCTAAACACCATAAAGTTCCGGAACGTACAGAGTGGTTGAAGTACAAGATCGTTTGATTAGGAGCTTATGACCTGGAAAGGAATCCTGGGCAGTACAAGCCTGGGAATGTCAGGATTAACGTTTACTCTCAAATTTGGTTTTACAGCACTAGATGCTCAAAATGCCTACCACGAACAGAATACAAGCATAACATTGTTGGAGAAAACTGTGGCACTCTCTTCCGAGTACATTACCCATCTCACGAAAATCATCACACGCTGCAAGTATTCAGTTATTCTTTGTCAGGAACTGGAGTCTCGTACACAAGAAGAAGAAGTCACGAGGTGTGAGATGACAGGAGAGCGGGGTGGCCATGCAGTCGGACGTTAACGTCTGATCCAAAGCTGGCAATGGCTCTTCTTCCACATGGGCAAGTATCTTTTCTTGCCTAGCGGCTGTTCGAATTGTACGTGGCCAGCCTACACGATGCAATGAACTCGAGCAACCTGTATCTCCGAGTCGGTGGTGAACGTTTTGAAATATTTGAGGCTGTGGTAGGCATCCATTCGGATATTGTTCATTGTACAGCCGTTGAGCTCCGTGTCCATTACCATGCCACCATATTCTTGCTACAGTGTATGACTGGGGCTTATGCGGTCCACTCCCAATTTTTATCAAGAATTTCCTCTCGCTACGCACTTTTAGTGTTAGAGTTGGTACCTCCCTCTGCTCACACCGAGTGCTGGAGAACGGCGTCCCACAGGGCTCCGTTCTTAGTGTACCGCTCTTTTTAATTGCGATAAACGGTCTTTCTGCGGCAGTGGGGTCATCGTTTTGTTGTTCTTTATTTATTGATAACTTTTACTTATACTACAGCTTTCCTAGCATTGGTGTAGCTGAAAGGCGTCTTCAGTGAGCCATCTGAAGGGCACAGTCATGGGCCGCAGCACATGGCTTTACGTTCTCTGCTTCTAAAAACCCGGGTGATGCACTTTTGTCGTCCTCGGGCCGTTCACCCTGACCCAAAACTCTACCTAGCTGCTGACCAGCTTCATGTCGCTGAAACACATCGGTTTCTCGGCGTGCTGTTTGACAACCAACTGACTTCGGCGCGACACCTTCGTCAGCCGAAGCAGAAGTGATGGCAGCACCTAAATATATTGCGAGGTCTCAGCCATACTGCCTGGGGAGCTGACTGTCGAACCCTCATGCACCTCTTTAAAGCGCTCGTCCAATCACGCCTGGATTATGGGAGCCAGGTGAATGACTCTGCATCACCTCCAACACTGCGGATCTTGGATCCCATTCTTCTTGGTGGTGTCCGTTAGCAAAGGGAGAATTCCGCACCAGCCCTGTGCCTAGCCTCCTTGCCGAAGCTGGCATCCCTCCCTTGAGGTACCGCCGGCAACAGTTGCTGGCCTCCTACATTGTCCATGTCCACGCAACGCCTCACCATCCAAATCGCAGGTTATTGTTTGCAAATACCGACATTCCCTCTCCGCAACGTCGACCCAGATCGGGTCTTCCAGTCGCGGTCCGGGTACATTCTCTTCTTTCTTCACTTGAGTCTTTTCCTCTCCGTCCTGCATTCTCTTGCCTATCTAATATCCCTCCTTGGACCATCCGTCGCCTCCAGCTTCACCTGCAACCGTCCTGCGATCCCAAGGCGTCGATTCCACCACATTTACTCAGACACCAGTTTCTGGACATACTTAGCACATTCCGTGATGCAGACGTCATATACACTGATGGCTCCCAGGTAGACAGCAGAGTGGGTTACGCCTATGTTCATGGCGACCACACCGAACAGCGCTCCCTGCCCCCTGGCTGTACTGTCTTTACAGCAGAGCTGATTGCAATAACCCGTGCACTGGACCATCTCAGAGCATGCCCCAGGAAGTCAAATCTTATCTGCAGTGACTCCCTGAGTGTCTTGCACGTTCTCGACCAGTGTTTCCCCAAACACCATTTGGTGCGATCCATCCAAGTCACGGTGTTCAGTCTTTGCAAGTCAGGCCGTTCTGTGGCTTTCATCTGGACCCCAGGCCACATTGGAATTCCAGGGAACGAACGCGCTGATCAGTTGGCCAAGCAGGCCGTCGCCTGGCAGCATCTGGATATCGGTACCCCAGAAGGGGATGTCCGCTTGGGTCTACACCATAAGATCTTTGAGGCCTGGAATTCGGAATGGGCAACAATGAGTGCGCCAAATAAGCTCCGTGCAATCAAACCTTCGCCAGCAGCTTGGAAGATTTCCCTAAGGCCTTCCCAAAGGGACTCAGTCGTCCTCTGTCGCCTGTGTATAGGCCATACGTGGATAGCGCACGGCCATCTCTTACATCGAGAGGAACCGCCAGAATGCCATTGTGGCGCTGTGTTGACTGTGTTCCACATCTTGTTGGACTGACCACTTTTAGCTGCATTGCGGCAGTCTTTTAACCTGCCTACTGCAGTTCCTTCGATTTTAGCTGACGACGCCTCTATGGCTGTGTTTTAGGTTTTATTCGTGCAGCTGGTTTTTATCATAAGATTTAATGGGGGATTCGTATGCCTGATAGTCCAGGCATACACCGCTTATAGTTTTAATCTGTTGTCACTTTTGTCTTGTCAGTCCTACGTCCGACTGGCAGTTTTAGTACATGCAGAATGGCTGGCCCATCCATTTTTATCCTAGTGATCAGCCAGACAACAACATCTGCTGTGATTTTAAGCATAGTTGATTATTGGTTCCACCTGTATTGTGGTTTCCTTCTTTTTATGTTGTAATTTTCGCCCACACTGTCTCCCTGTACATCTTATGTACTGGTTGTGGGGTGCTTATTCTTAACCTTAAGTGAAGTACTGTGATCTCTTAGCTGGGAACAGGGGACTGATGACCCAGTAATTTAGTCCCCTTTAAACACCCAACACCAACCAACCATCCAACCAACCATTACCATGTACTTGACCACACATTAAAAGCACGCCTGGGAGTTCTTGAAACGTGTATTCCATTTCACAAAAATCACCAACGCAGCTGTTATGTCAACTGACGGGGAGCAGCCTCATACATTCATACTGTAGTGTATCAGACACAATTACTCGAAACATAAGCGCAAGTCGATAAATTCCTAACGAACGGGTGTTGTCCTGCATTTTTGCCAACACTCCACTCAGCTAATAACCCAGGATTTCCTTTCCGACCGTAAGTTCCTAATAGAAAGTTGTTGTACTTCGACCCCTATATAACCTCCTTAAGTCTGTGAGCAATCCTTTGAATCGCCCTGTACTTGTGTACCCCCTGAACAACCACATCTGCTGTTATCTAGAAGTCGTCAGTTGAGTATAAGGCAGGGCAGAGTACCTTTGAGGCAGTTCCTGGCGGCGAGGTCCCTGTGCACGCACTTCATGGACTCGAGGTAGCGCATGCCATGTGCCACATCTCGGCACATTCCCACCAGCTGCAGGGGCAGCAGCGAAGGGCCGTTCTGGCGCAGGAACGTCAGCAGCGAGCCGCCTGTGGGAAAACCCAGCCACCGCTCAGCTGTCAGTCACACCGGCAAACATGTCGCAGAGAGACAGCGACCATGTAACACTTTGTAAAGGCATGGGGGGACACGATGGCGAGGTATGGCGGCGTCCTAAACTGATCACTTTGGACTAGACGACGCTAATGAAAATGGTCATGTCAGAGACTGGTTTGGTCCAGGTCCATGGTACTCTACCTTCAGCAAGCCTCTTCATCTCCTCATAAGAACGGCAGCCCACAACAATTGGAACCTGCCTACTGTATTCGTCTCTTGGTCTCCGTCTGCGAGATTTGACACACACACACACACACACACACACACACACACACACACACACACACTTCCCTCCAATACCAAATAGATGATTTCCTCGTGCCTCAGAATGCGTTATACGTATCCATTCCTTCTTTTAATCAAGGAACGCTAGAAAGTTCTTTTCTACGCAGTTCTGTTCAGTACCTCCTTATTAGGTATGTGATCTAACCACCAAATGTTCAGCGTTCGCCTGAAGGACAACATTTCAAATGCCTCTATCCTCTTCTTGTCAGAACTATTATTCGTCCACATTTATCTCCCATAAAAAGCAATGCTGATTAAATGTCTAACACTTTAATTAATATTTAATGTTAAAACTCTGTTTTGAGACATGCTTTTCCCTCTGTAACCATCGTAAGTTATCTTACTGCCCAAGTAACGAAACTCATCTACCACCTTTATTGTCTCTTTACCGAATCACAGTGCTTCAGCATTGCCTAATTTTCTTACGGTACATTCCATTATCCTTGTTCTGCTCCTGTCTTCGTCCATCTTACACGTTTGTTTTCAAGACACTGCCAATTCCGTTCAGTTCACTCCTGGTCCTTTGGGGTCTCTGATAGAATTACATTGCCACTGGCAAACTGTAAAGTTATTTATATGAATGCATTGTTTCGCGGCGAGTTACCTTGATAAAATTCTCTCGGGCTTCCAGCTGCGTCGTGTGATTTACTCTCCACGACGTTTCGGCCGAGTTCTCTTAGCCATTATCAAGTGATCGACTGTCGAGTGATTGCTGCTGTCGTCCTTATATAACTGCACTGCGGGCTGTGACGTCACTGGTGCTCTGCGACATGACCATAAAAGGCAATGTTTTGGTCACGTGCCTGCCACGCCCGCTTCAACCTTCCGATCGTCGGGTTCCAAGCTGTGCTCAGCTGCAAGCTGCTGTCTCTGTTAAGAGTGTTGTCATCTATTTTGATCTCAATCGCCTCTTTTATTACACTATCCCAGAAACTGTTCGTTCTTGTAATTATGGATGTCTCCTCAAACGCAATACGATGTCTGGTTTCAAGTGCATGCTCCACAGTTGCTGACTTTTCGGGATAACGTAAACGATAACATAGTCCGTGTTCCACACAGCGCTGTTCAATAGTGTGCACTGTTTGTCCTATATAAAATTCTCCACAACCACAAGGTATTTTATATACGCCCAGTGTTCTTAGGCCTACATCATCTTCAACTGAAATATTGTTGAAGTAGCCCTGAAGACCGAGTCAATCTTGTGTCTCTTAAGGAGTCGGTTAATCTTTACAGTGATTGAGCCACAAAACGACAAAAAGGCAAGTTTCTTTGAGTCCTCCTCGGGGGTCTTCTGCTTCTGTGTCTTCGGGAAGATAGCTTTTGTAATCTGGCTGTTGCTGTAGCCGTTATCCCTAAACAACTTTCCATACATGGCTCAGTTCCTTTTCCAGATTTTCAGCGGCGGACACTACTTCTGTTCGGTGCACCAAGGTTCTTAAAACAGACTGTTTCTGCGATGGATGATGATGGCTTGTGGCGTGTAGGTATCAGTCTTTGTGGGTGGGGTTTCAGTAAACACCGTGGTTGAGACATTCATTTGCTTTATGGCTCACGACAAGGTCTAGTTCACGATGGAGGTGGAGAAAGTGGGTGCCTTGCCGTTCCTTGACGTCCTCGTCAGCCATAAAGAAAATGGATGTCTCCGTCATGGTGCTTACAGAAACCCCACTCACCAGACCGGTACCTGCACGCCACAAGCCACCATCATCCATGGCAGAAACAGTCTGTTTGAAGGACCTGGATGCACCAGTCAACCACTTGACAATGGCCAAGGATATCTCGTCCGAAACGCCGCCTGTGTGTCGGTGTGGAGCAGCGCTGACAGTAGTCCATCTTCTGTTGGAATGCCCAGTTTTAGCCACCTCGCTGCAGTCTTTTAACCTACCAGACGCGCTACCCTTAGTTTTAGGCGACGATGCCTGTACGGCTAATTTCGTTTTATGTTTCATTCGCGCAGCTAGTGGTGGGTGCTTTAGCCTGATTCCTCAGTTGCCCACCTATCCAGTGCTTTTAAAAACTTTTTAAGTCCCTTATGTAAAATACCTAGGGGTTTTTAGTGTGTACAGTACTGGCTTATCCTGTTTTATCTTTGTGATCAGGCAGCCATGGTACTCAGCTGTCCAGTTGTAGTTGAGTTCCTGCCTTTGTTTTATCTATTGTGAGTATTTGTTATGTGTTGTCAGCGACTTGTCCATTATCAGCCTGCCCCCTTTCTGTGAAGTTTTATTTTTGGTGCTCTGTTTTATATTTTATGCTCTTAACAGTGGACTCTTAGCTAGGAAGTGCAGGTACCAGTCTGGTGGGTGGGGTTTCTGTAAGCACCATGACGGAGACATCAATTTTCTTTATGGCTGACGAGTCCTGTTTAGTCCCCCCCTCCCCCCACAAAAAACCAACAACAACAACCGAAACGTCACGGACAATAAACCACATGACGTGGCTGGAAGCCCAAGGAAATGTGAAGTTATTGTTTATTCTCCAGGAACTGTAAATCCTTCTACAAATTTCTCGTTGTTTTCCATCACAGCTTGTTCGCTTTACATATTTAATAACACTTGGGGAATGGCTACAAGCATGCCTACCAACCAACGCTTTCCTTTCATGTCCTTCAGCTCCTGTAACTGCTAGCTGACTTCAGTACAAGTTGTAAATAATCTTCTGTTCCCATATTTTACCGCTGCAGACTACAAGACTCTCTCGAAATCTACAAAAGCCGGAAATGTATGTTTGCAGTGACAAGTGCAAATGTTGGTACCCACACTAACAATCTCGTCCTGAGTTGAGGCATCTACATCAAGAATAGACTTGTGCAGAGGAGAAATGTTCTTAGATAACTCATAAGGTAAATACTGTTGCACTTGTTCATATATTTCTCCTAAATCCAAACTGATATTCCCCGAGGTCAGATTTCACCAACATTTCTATTCCTTTGTAAATAATTCATGTGAAAATTTGGCAACCATGACTTATAAAACTGATCGTTCTGTAATTTTCACACCTGTCTGGGTCTGCTTTCTTTGGAATTGTCATTATTACATTTTTCTTGAAATGTGGCGGTATTTCGCTGACTGACACATATTGCACACCAGGTGGAATAATTCTGTTATGTCTTGGCTCTTCCAGTTTCTTCAGTGGTTCTCAAGGAATGTCGTCTACTTCAGGGACCTCACTGAACTTAGGTTGAAGCTATACAGTTTACTGCTAAATGTAGGTCGTGGAGATGGATGACATAGAACGCTCGTTTATTCTTTAAAACACATTACTTTGCGGATAATAATTGACTTACCCTCGTATATATTTCGCGATAAGAAGTTATAAAATTTTATTGTAATAAAATACGAAACTTACAAGAACATCATTTTTCGACATAGTCTCCTTGCTTTTCAATGCGCTTCGTCCATCGCTCTATAAGCTTCCTTATGCCCTCATAAAAGGTTTTCGGTTGAGCTGCGAATCAGGAATGCACCGCTTCCTTCACTGCTTCGTCCGAGTCAAATCGACGGCCTGTTTGAGTGGACCAAACAAGTGATAGTCAGAAGGGGCAAGATCGGGACTATATGGAGGATGATCCAGTACTTCGAATTTGAGTTTCTGGAGCGTTTCAGCAGTGTAGACAGCAGTATGCGGACGGGCATTGTCATGCAACAACACAGCACCTTCTGACAGCAATCCTCAGCGTTTGCTTCGAATTGCAGACTTCAGCCTGTCAGTAAGCATCTCACTGTAACGTACACTGTTTATTGCTGTGCCCTTTTCACCATAATGTTCCAGTACAGGACCTTGTGCATCCCAAAAAACAGTAAGCATCTGTTTTCCTGCGGACGGTTGGGTCTTGAACTGTTTCTTGTACGGCGAATTTGGATGTTTTCATTCCATACTCTGCCGTTTACTCTCCGGATCGTAATGATGGATCCATTTTTCGTCACCAGTAATGATTCTGTCTAAGAAGTTGTCCCCTTCGTTACCATAGTGATCCAAATGTTTTTTGCAGATGTCGAGGCGTTTTTGCTTATGCAACTGTGTGAGTTGTTTTGGTACCCATCTTGCACAAACTTTACGAAACCCAAGTCTGTTGTGAGCAAATTAGTCATGGTTCTGCCTACGAAATTAAAGACGATGAGGCACTTCATCAATAGTTAATCGTCTGTCTAAGAGAATCATTTCACGTGATCACTCAATGGTTTCTTCATTTGTGGCAGTAAACGGTCGTCCTGCTCCTTCACCGTGCTTAACACTCGTGCGACCATTTCGGAATTTTAAAATCCACTTGTACACACTTTGTTATGGCAAAACACTGCTCCCGTACTGTACTGAAAGGCTTCTATGAATTTCGGCCCCTGATACACCTTCCGCCCACAAAAAACGTATCACTGAACGTTGCTCTTCTTCGGTGCAAATAGACAGCGGAGCAGCCATAATTAACAGCACGGCAGCGACAACAAAACTAACGTAGCAGCATGAAAATTGCAAAGATATACCAACAAATAAACAAAGCATGGTTCACCAACATAAAATGACAAAACTACCAACATAAACAAAAATATAACTAAATTGCGGATAATAATTGACTTACTCTCGTACAAGTGAATTCGCAATTACATTGGTCACGTTGAACGGCCCGGCCACCAGTCCTGGAGGGTATACAGCTGCCCTTCCTCGCGGTTCCGATAACTGGCGGCGTACGGCAGTCTGTGCGCGCGGCAGTGACTGCATAGGCCGGGCGAACGCTGTGCTCCACCCACGTGGTCGACTAAACGGCAACGTGGCGCGGACAGCAGGTCCGCCCTGGCTGTGCCTCTTTGTGTCTGCACGCCGCCCTTGCTTGTGCACCGTGGCAGAAGGGGCGAAGGGACTTTCGCACTGGCGAATTTCGCCTCCGTTAACCTGCTGCTCGTAGCTGGACTGTACTGTCATAAGCGGCTGTAGGTAAGGCTACCACAAGGTCTTTCAGTCCTCTGTCAAATTCCCCTCCCACTATGTTATCTCCTATGTCATCTTCATTTTGTGATAGGACCCGTATTATTTTCTATCTATATAAATGATCTGATAGAGTAAGTTGTAATTTGCGGCTGTTTGCTGATGATGCTGTGGTGTATGGGAGGGTGTCGTCTGTAACTGACTGTAATAGCATACAGGATGACTTAGACAAAATTTCTAGTTGGTGCGAAGAATGGCAGCTAGCTCTTAATGTAGAAAAATGTAAGGTGATGCGCATGAGTAGAAAAAAACAATCCTATAATGTTCGAATACAGCATTAGTAGTGAGCTTCTTGACTCTGTCGCATCGTTCAAATATCTTGGCGTAACATTGCAGAGCGATATGAAATTGAACGAGCATATAAGGACAGTTGTGATTAAGGCGGACAGCTGACTTCGGTTTATTGGGAAAATTTTGGGAACATGTACTTCATCTGTAAAGGAGACCCCGTATAAAACGATTGTATGACCACGTCTTGAGTATTGCTCAGGTGTTTGGGACCTGCAGCAGATCAGTTTAAAGGAAGGCATAGAAGCAGTTCAGAGGCGAGCATCTAGATTTGTTACCGGTAGGTTCGACCAATGCGCGAGTGTCACGGATCGCTGGAAGAAAGACGACGTTCTTTTCGTGAATTTCTGTTAAGTAAATTTAGAGGACCGGAATTTGAAGCTGAGTGTAGTACGATCGTGCTGCCGCCTACTTACATTTCGCGTGGTGATCACAAAGAGAAGATAAGAGAAATTAGGGCTCGTATGGAGGCATATAGGCATTGGTTTTGTCCTCGTTCTATTTGGGACTGGAATAGGAAAGGAAATGCCTAGTAGTGGTACAGTGTACCCTCCGCCACGCACCTTACGGTGAACTGTGGAGTATTTATGTAGATGTAGATCTTCTGCTTTGCAGAAGTCTGTTGCAAAAGTAGACGCCTCGTCCCAGATGGAGGTTGTTAGTGTAGGTACCAACAATTGCACTTGCCATTGCACATTGTGACAACAACGTGCAACACCGTTTGGGGCACAAAGCGCGCTGGTTTGACAACAGAGAGCGTCCAAAGTTGCGACGAGTGAACAAGCAACCGGCCGCCGCGAGGAAGCAAGGCTCGCCCAGTTTCCTACCGGCGTGGCGCGCTGGCGGAGACGCGTGCCAATGGGAAGCCTACTGGCGGACGTGACGTCGATGCAACTGCCATAATTCCCGCCGGAGAACGGCATTGTCTTTATTTTTAGATACTACACTGACACTACTAGAGTTACAGACTAGGACGTAGTAGCAAATGAAAGAGGAGAACAACACTATTCAGATGATGGGTTGACATCATTTATATTTGATTCTACAGTTTCTCCCGGCGTATTTGATAATCAAAATATCCACGGGTGTACAGCCAGTCTATAGTGTCCAATGGGTACAATATTTCGGCGATCATACATGTCGCCATCATCAGGTGAACTGACGGACAGAGCTCCTGGAAACGCGCCGGCACGGAGATCCGCACGCTACGGTGGCTCGAAGGGACCTGGGTTCTAGCCCGGTGGCGGGCCATTTAAATACCCTCGGCCCGCGGAACGACCCCTCCGCGGTCCGCGCCCCGCGCCGCGGCCGCACAGTGGAACCGATTGTGCCGGCGTCTGAGAAGACGTCGGTGTGAGGGCTCTGTCCGCCGTGGTCGTCACTTCGTTATTTTTGCTAGATTTACTCTTTATTAACCCAATCGCTGGTTCCCGAGCTTTGCTAAGATTATAGCCACAGTCACTGTTTATGAGGTCGTCACTTGTGCAAATTTCAATGGCCTCTCTAACGATGCAGTCCCAGCATCTCGACTTCTGTACCAGAATCCTAGTGCGTTCATACTCCATCACGTGATTCTCCGCCGACTTGCTCGGATACATCAATCATGTGTGCCTATGGTGTTCAAGCATCGATCCTCGACGGTACACATTGTCTGTTCAATATATGACTTGGCACACTGTCACGGAATCTGGTACACGCCGGCCTTCCTCAAACCGAGATCATCTTTGACGGTCCCCACCAGTGCACGAATTTTATTTGGCTGACAAAAGACAGTCACGAGAGTCACTAGATTTGATTGGTCAGAAGTTTGACGAGAAGACCACCGAACTTTTTAGGCATGTCTTGACCTCCACGTATTTTCTTTTCAATGGCGAATACTACGAACAAACGGAAGGAGTCGCCATGGGTAGCCCACTCTCCCCTGTGGTCGCAAATTTGTGCATGGAGAATTTCGAGGAGGAAGCCCTGGCATCATCTGAATGGAAACCTACTTGCTTTTTCCGTTACGTGTACGACACTTTTATCATCTGGCCACATGGTATGGATAAACTCCTTGACTGCCTTACACATCTCAACTCCATACACCCCCAACATCAAATTCACTGTGGAGACTGAAACTCAGGGTAAATTGCCGTTCCTTGACGTCTTGGTCAAGAGAAGAGTTGATGGCACCTTGGGTCATGGTGTGTATCGGAAGACAATGCACACTGATCTGTATTTACACGCAGACAGCTGTCACCACCCTTCACAGAGGAATGGGGTACTTAAAACTCTAGCACATAGGGCACGCACTATCTCCGACGCAGAGAGTCTACCCCAGGAATTGGAACACCTGAGAACTGTATTTCGAAAAAATGGGTACTCAGAGTGGCAGATTCAGCGGGCTCTCCGCCCAACCACTACAACACAACCCGTGGAAACGGATGAAAACACGAGGGAGGATGTAGGCACTGCGTTCGTTCCATATACCGGCGCACTCTTGGGGAAGGTCGCCCGCATTTTGAAAAAAACACCAGGTTGGAACTGTCTTTTGTCCGCCGAATAAAATTCGTGCACTGGTGGGGAGCGCCAAAGATCTCGGTTTGAGGAAGGCCAGCGTGTACCAGATTCCGTGTCAGTGTGTAAAGTTATATATTGGACAGACGATATGTACCATCGAGGATCGATGCGTTGAATACCAGAGGCACACACGATTGATGTATCCGAGCAAGTCGGCAGTCACTGAACAATGTTTGTGAGAGAATCATGAGATGGACTATGAAGGCACTAAGATTCTGGTACAGACGTTGAGATATTGCGACTGCGACGTTAGAGAGGCCATTGAAATTCGCACAAGTTATGACCTCATAAACCGTGACTGTGGCTTTAATCTTAGCAAAGCTTGGGAACCAGCGATTGGGTTAATTAAGAGTAAATCTAGCACACGTAACGAAGTGACGACCAAGGCGGACAGAGCCCTCACATCGATGTCATCTCAGACGCCATCGCAATCAGTTCCACTGCGCGGACCACGGAGGGGTCGCTCCGCAAGCCGAGGGTATTTAAATCACCTGCCACCGGGTTAGAACCCAGGTCCCTTCGAGCCGTTGTGACGTGCGGATCTCCGTGCCGGCGCGTTTCCAGGAGCTCAGTCCGTCAGTTCACCTGATAATGGCGACATGTATGATCGCCGAAATATTGGGCCCGTTGGACACTGTAGACCGGCAGTACACCCGTGGACATTTTGATTATCATTTATATTAATTTTGTATCAAAAGTTATTCAGAAAACTAATATTTATTCACGTAGAAAAATCCAGAAGCTAAACTAATTGAATTACAGTAACGAGCGAGGGCTCAAATGGAAGGTCACATCAAGACGACAAATCTGGTATAACCATATTATCTGCAGCGTTTATATTGCGCATAATAAATCACTTTTAAGGAGTTACAATAGTGATCTGTCCACAGCTCTTTTGTGGGTACATGTGTGGCGCGCATGGGGCCCTGAGCCAAAGCAGCCTTCCTTCTCTCCCTGGCTGCTTCACGCTCCCCCCCCCCCTCCCGCAGTTCATGCCTTTGCCTGGAGATGGGCGTCTGAATAAATTCAGGTCATCTCCTTTTCACAGCTTTCTTCTTTTACTGATCCTTCCCTTCTTTCACTTCTTCTTTCTTTCCCCATTCTTCCTACCTTGGACCAATTTTTTTAATCTCCACTTCGGCGTTTGAGATTCTCCCTCTTCTCGCCTCCTCTATGTCAGGCCCTCAGCGGCCATCGAGGTGATCTCCTACAGCTTTTTCCTTATTTTTCTCGCTTCCTTCATGGATCTTCTTCAATGGAATATTCGAGGAATTCGTTCCAACAGAGAGGAATTAAAACTACTCCTTCCTTTAATGGTCGGTCTCTAAAAAACGAAGTTAGCCCACGCGACGAAACATAATAACATAATAAAACATTAATGAACTAGTAACTGTAAAAATGCACCCGATGATGGCAGCTTGCTGCTGAAACACATCGTGCTAATAAAAATATTAGTAAAAAGCGACTACTGCAGCATTAATTATTCCAGAAAAGTTAATCTTGTCTGCCTAAAGACGGGTGCACCAAACTTTCTTTCAGACAACATGGATGCCTATTCTCACTTGGACCTCGCAATTTGTACTGCTAAACTTGCGCATCGAGCGACCATTTCTCCTGTAAAATCCATTTCCTTCATCATACCCCAGCTCTTTGCATTACTCGCTGGAACATCTCGAAAGCTGACTGGGGACATTTTCCCTCCATTGTGCTTTTCCACGACCAGAACTTCCCCAGCTGCGACAGTCAGGTCGAAGTCATTGTCAATGCTGCCAAGTATTCCATACCACGTACTTCCTAATCTCCACATCGAGGTCGAGTCCCCTGATGGACTGCGGCATGTAGCGACGCTATTAGAGCCTGGCGACATGCTGTATGCACCTTCCAACGCCACCCAACGATGGCGAACTGTATCAGTTACAAACGTCTACGAGCGC
The DNA here is from genome assembly GCA_026315105.1 of Locusta migratoria. Classification (NCBI taxonomy): domain Eukaryota; kingdom Metazoa; phylum Arthropoda; class Insecta; order Orthoptera; family Acrididae; genus Locusta; species Locusta migratoria. The sequence goes on from CM048754.1 coordinate 118,087,472, forward strand.
ATTGCCGTCGTGTCATCAAGGAAAGCAAAAAAGCTTACTGGACTGCTTTTCTAGTTCGTTTAACAGATTTATTCCATCTTCGGGTGTCTGGGGGGTGGGGGGGAGGGAAGCTGCGCCGGTTTTCTGGCACAAAGGTCGTTTCCCCCTATTCCCGGCCTGTCACAAAGGAAGTCTTTGCGAACCCTGCTGATATATCCAACGCTTTAGCCAAACTTTTGCGGACGTTTCGAGCTCCACTCATTACCACCCTGCCTTCCTCCGTCGAAAGCAGACAGGAGGCACGGCCGCCTTCCTTCCAATCTCAAAATCGTGAAAGTCGTAACGCCACCTTCACCATGCAGGAGCTCAAACGTGCTCTCGCCCTGTCATGGTGATTTGCAACAAACATCCTAATTCTTTGGTGACCATGAAAGTCAGCACATAAATGTATGTATTCATGAATTTATCAAGGCAGAGGGTACTTTTGACACCGTATGGTAAGTAACGCCCTGGCGGAGTGGCCAAGCGCATTGAGGCACTATGCTCCGATGCGTGAGGCAATTCCCCGTCAGGGATTCGAATCTCCCCTTGGGCATGGATGTTTGTGTCGTCTTTAGTATAACGTAGTTCATACATAGTTTGTAAGTTTAGTCAAGTCCCTTAAGCTTGACAAAAAGTTGAACATTTGACCAGTCACCATGAAACTTATGGCATGCTTGTAAGTTTTCATATACAGAAGGGAGAGAAGTAGATGGAGGAGGAGACTGACAGAAAGGGGAGGCAGGAGACGGACAGAGAGAGGGGAGAGGAGGAGAATGAGAGAGGGGAGAGGAAGAGAATGAGAGAGGGGGCAGAGGAGGAGAAAGAGAGAGAGGGGAGAGGAGGAGAATGAGAGAGGAGGAGAAAGAGAGAGGGGAGAGGAGGAGAAGGGAGAAAGAGAGACGGGAGAGGAGGAGAAAGAGAGAGGGGAGAGGAGGAGAAAGGGGGGAGAGGAGGAGAAAGAGAGAGGGGAGAGGAGGAGAAAGAGAGGGGGAGAGGAGGAGAATGAGAGGGGGGAGGAGGAGAATGAGAGGGAGGAGAGGAGGAGAAATAGAGAGGGGAGAGGAGGAGAATGAGAGGGGGAGAGGAGGGGTAAGAGGAGCAGAAAGAGAGAGGGGAGAGGAGGAGAAAGAGAGGGGGGAGAGGAGGAGAAAGTGAGAGGGGGAGAGGAGGAGAAAGTGAGAGAGGGGAGAGGAGGAGAAAGTGAGAGAGGGGAGAGGAGGAGAAAGTGAGAGAGGGGGGAGGAGGAGAATGAGAGAGGGGAGAGGAGGAGAAAGAGAGAGGGGAGAGGAGGGACAGGAGGAGAATGAGAGAGGGGAGAGAAGGGGAGAGGAGGAGAAAGAGAGAGGGGAAATGGTGTCAGGTGAAAGGAGATGAGCAGAGGGAGAAAGGAGACGAGAGGAGGGGAGGAGATGGGCAGAGAGAGAAGAAAAGGGAAGGTGGATAGACAAAGAGAGGCGCACTAAGTTAAGACTGTAATCAGTAAGTACCCGGGCAACGCCTGGTTTGCAGCTAGTCATGAATAACTTTTTGCGAAAGTGCGAGATGGTGGCTGTATTCTGTGATTTGGAAAAGGCCTACGATACCTGTTGGACGGCAGGCATCCTCCGCACGCCCCATACATGGGGCATCCGCAGCCGCCTCCCCCTTTTTATTCGAGCATTTTAATGGATCGGAGGTTCAGGGTACGAGTGGGCTGTGTTTTGTCGGACACGTTTCGCCAAGAGAATGGAGTGCCACATGGATATGTGTTGAGCGTGTCACGTTTTGCCATAGCAATCGACGCGATTATGGATTGCCTTCCACCTGACGTCTCTGGATCGCTCTTCATGGACGACTTCGCGATCTATTGCAGTGGTCTGAGAACGTGTCTCGTGGAGCGCTGTCTTCAGCATTGCCTTGACCGTCTTTATTCTTGGAGTGTCGCCAATGGCTTCCGTTTCTGCAGTGAGAAAACACTTTCCATTAAGTGCTAGAGATACAATGATTTTCTTCCACTGTCTCTACATTTTGGCCCCGTTACTCTGCCATTCGTTGAGACGACGAAATTTTTAGGGCTAATATTGAATGGGAAACTTTGTTGGTCTCCCCATGTGTCCTACCTGGTTGGCCGATGTACTCGTTCCCTTAACGTCCTCCGTGTTCTTAGCGTTACGTCGTGGGGGCGGATAGAACCATCCTTTTTCACCTCTACCAGTCCATTGTCCGCTCAAAGCTGGATTACGGTAGCTTTGTCTATTTTTATGCATGGCTGTCAATATTACCCCGTCCAAACTCAATCCACCATCGGTAGTTATGCCTGGCGACTGGGGCATTTTACACCAGCCCTGTTGAAATCCTTTACATGGAAGGTGCCGAATTACCATTAAACTATCGCCGTGATATACTATTGTGTTGGTACGCATGCCATGTGTTGTCGATGCCCAACCATCCTTCCTACCCATCATTCTTCAATGACCCCCTCGATCGCCAATATGGGCAGTCTGCTACTGTCTTGCTCCCTCCCGCAGTTCGTTTTCGTCACCTTCTCCAGCAACTAGATTTTACTCTCCCTACCACATTTCGAATGCGTGAGAGCCCAACTCCACCGTGCTGCAGTGTTTGGGTTCATTTGGAACTCAGCTAGCTCCCAAAAGAGAATACTCTGGATTTTGCATATCATTAGAGGTTTGGCGAACTTCGCTCGCGGCTTGATACTACCATTTATATCTATACAGATGGCTCCAAGAACACTCATGGTGTTGAATCTGCCTTTGTTGTTGGGAACAGGTTTCAATACAGGCTTCCTGACCAGTGTTCGAATTCCACAGCTGAGCTTTTTGCTCTCTGTCAGGTTGTTCTGATGACCTAGATGTTTAGTCCCCTCAAAACAACAGCAACAACAACCTGGAGGGCAGACAGAAACACAAACAAAGGTACGTCAATGAACTTAAATTACCTCTAAAGCAAGACTATATTTGTATTGTATTATATACATACATTGTATTTGATTCATGTGTCAACATTTAGGGTATATTATGAATTTTTGGTAGTGAACTTATGTGTTAACACTTACGCTAGTGCAACAAGTGATGACTTATTATGTACTCTGTGATTATGTATGAAATAATATCTAAACTGATTTTACATTTGATGAATTAGTGTATTTTCGAATTTAACATGTGTATTACATGGCAATTCTGTATTTATGAATTATGAAAAAATTCTGTAATATTTAACTTCATGTAACATATGTATATTGTCATATGTAAAGCAACTTTTCTTGGACTTTGAAATGGTAGACGGATTGGGACTGTCTAAAATACATTATAAGTGTAACGTCATTGTTTTGTAGTGGTATTGCAGTGGTAGTGAAAGAAATGGCAACGAAAGCTAAGTGACATGTGTGAAAAATATTTTTATTTGAAAGAAGTGATGTAGGGTACTTTCTAAAATTTGAATGGCCTAGCACTGTGTGTATTGGTTTCATAAGTGGCTTACGTTGTGGACGGCAAAATGCCAAAATTTAGTGTTTTATACCATAGTAAAATAGTTGTGGACAGCAAAATGCTGAATAAATGCAGTCATATAGGGTATATGAAAAGTTTTATGAGGACGACATATCAATGAGCAAGTGCATTTGAGCTGTATGACTCTAATGCTAATTAATTATATCAACAGTTACATGTTAATGCGGTATTGTAGCCAAAAGACAGCAATGTGCTGACAGTCATGTACATTTATATGAATTATATTGATCTATATGTGTAAAAACCTATGTACTTCTGTATGTAGAATATTTTTGTATTTACTATTGTAATAATTCAAAATCAAATGTTTGTAAAACTATGGGATCAAAATACGTTGGTGATCAGTCCCTAGTCTTACAAATTACTTAAACTAAGTTAAAATAACTTAAGGACAACACACACATCCATGCTCGAGGGAGGATTCGAACCTCCGATTCAAGAGGCTGCGTGATCCGTAACGTTGTGCTACAGACCACTCGGCTACTTTCGTGCAGCTCGTAATAATTAGTTCTCTCTCTACAGGTTAGTACTTGGTAAGGTTGAGGTCTAAAACAGAATTTTTCACAAAATTTTGCAAATTAAACAGAGATTATGATTAACATTTTACAAGGATATAGCGAGACATTTGAGAGATAAGATTTTATAAACCTGAGATTTCCAAATTGTTAGTTGTCTTCGAGAACCTCCAGTTCTGGAAAATTTTGGAAGGAAGGGGATGTGCAATATTTCTGGGTTACAGCCATCACATTCAGATTCGAGAATCGCTTCCATACAGCAGATTAGAACCGGTAGGTGACAGATGGCACAGGTAGTGTGAGAAGCATAACAGGTGCTACCAGTAGGTTCGGTTCCCATGGGAAGAAATGTAGAAAATACCCATGAGTTGGTGTACCTATCATGCAGATTGCCTGATGTATGAAGGTGGTAACCCGCCAAAATGCGACAATATTTTGAATAATATTTAATAAATCAATTGTAGAATACATGTGAAATTCTGAGTAGGAAATCCCTCAATTTTAAGCTATGTCATCCTATACATATTATAAATGCGAAAGTTTGTATGTTTGTTACCGTATCCCGCTAAAACTACAGCACTGATTTAGATGAAATTTCATATAGAGATTTCTTATGTCTTGGATTAGGACATAGGCTACTTTTCAAAATGTTTATTATTATAAATGCGAAAGTTTGTATGTTTGTTACTGCATCACGCTAAAACTACAGCACTGATTTAGATGAAATTTCATATAGAGATTTCTTATGTCTTGGATTAGGACATAGGCTACTTTTCAAAATGTTTATTATTATAAATGCGAAAGTTTGTATGTTTGTTACCACATCACGCTAAAACTACAGCACTGATTTAGATGAAATTTCATATAGAGATTTCTTATGTCTTGGATTAGGACATAGGCTACTATTCAAAATTTTTATTACAAGTTATTTATTTGAAATCTATCCATAGAAATACGTAACGGTTGTAAGAAGCTTCTAATAAAACAGCATAGGTGCTCTCTGGGGTATGTCATGTTTAGCCGCTAGGGTTAACGCGTCTTGTCATAGACTTCTGTTATTTTGGGCAATGTTTCGGGTCCTGCTATAGTGAAAATTTTTTCTTTGTTATTTTTATCTTTTTTACTTTCGAATATACAAAAAGATTCTTGGATACTGCCAAAACGGCTTAACTGATATATAATTACATACACAAGAAATCTGAATGTTGGCGTTTATGCCGCTAGCAAATGCACTCAACAGATGGCAGGCGGTACGCTGCAGTTAACATATGAAACGTTGTGTGTTTCGGCCAACTGCAACGAAAGTAGTAGCAAATGCACTCAACAGATGGCAGGCAGTATAACACTCATGAAAATATTTCTCCGGACTTATAATGTGTATTCAATTGTGATATTATCCAGGTTCTTAAATAGAAATCTGTATGTATACTCGGAGAACAAGAAGTCTCGAAACGTCGTTTACAGGGACGTATTGCAATAGATTTTTGGCTCTCCATCCGTTACAAGACAATTATATATTCCGTGCTAACAATGTCGCAAACAGTCATGTAGTTATTTATGCCCTTTCTTGGCACTTTAATGTCTGACTATTGAACCGCGGGTAACACCAAGGGGAGCAGCTAGTAATAAAATAAATTTGTGTAAAAATCAATAGATGCGCCAGCCACAGCGAGTGAAGCCGGCACAGGTCGTGCTGCCGAAGTTCAGATCTGGCGTCCTCACGGTAAACATGTACAGTTAAACATGTACAGTTCAGATCCGGTGTTCAGAGGCTGAATATGTAATAGGTCAGATTCAGAGTAACTTTACGGTCACATAGATTAATGTGTCATTTAATAGTTATTAACTTGAATGCAGAGAGAAGGAACAACACAGTTAATTATGTGCAGTTTGCTCATTTTCTGCTGTTATGGCTAATACATTAGCTGGTATCCCATCATCTTCAGCTCATCATTTAATAGAAAACTATACAAAACAGTTCCTAGCCAACTGCAGCCTCAAGAGGAAGAATGAACAACCTGTGTTTTCTGCACAGGGACAATTACTGAAGAAGACACCAGGTTATTGAAATACCTTTCATAACTGATGGATGCTACTCACAGTGGTAGCAGCATCTAGGCACCACACTTGTTTCCTATTGTCGTTACAACCGAGAACAGGTTCACGGTGTCCGTAGTAAAATGGAGGAGGTTGAATTATAAGAAAATTAAGAAGAGAATAGGCAGGGATGTTCGCCTATGGTGAAAGTAGTTCTAGAAACGAATCAGAGCTAAACTTCAGCCCTACCTAAATAATTTTTTTATAACCACCATACGATTTAAAAGAATTGTTCAGCTTCACAGAACTCCAAATTTTTTGCAAACTGCTGCAGATTTCAGTGCTGGATCACTGACAAATATCAGCGTGGCAATGATAGGACGAAATATTACCGATAAGGGCTTTCACAGACGAAAGCCCAGTTGTCTATGCTTCGTGACTGTGCAACACAAATATTTATACCTCGCCAATATTGGACTTTTGATGACTGTGAACAGTTTGCACTTCAGATGAGGCTCGTTTCAATGTTTCCAGTTGTACTGAGTGGATGGATGTGTACAGGTATGGAGATAATATAATGAATCCAAGCACCTAGCATGTGACGACTGTAAACAGTTTGCACCTCAGATAAGGATTGTTTCAATGTTTCCAGTTGTACTGAGCGGATGGATATGTACAGGTATGGAGACAATATGATGAATCCAAGCACCCTGCATGTGATGACTGTAAACAATTTGCACCACAGTTGGGTTTTGTTTCAATGTTTCCAGTTGTACTGAGCAGATGGATGTGTACAGGTATGGAGACAATGTAATGAATCCAAGCACCCTGCATGTGATGACTGTAAACAGTTTGCACCTCAGATGAGTCTCGTTTCAATGTTTCCAGATGTACTGAGCAGGCCGGCCACGGTGGCCGAGGGGACTGTGGCGCACCAGTTACGGTCTGCACAGCCACTATGGTCGGGGGTTCGAATCCCCCCTAGGGCATGGATATTTGTGCCGTCCTTAGTATTAGTTAGTTCATAAGTAGTTTGTAAGTTTAGGGACTGATGACCCCGCAGTTAAGTCCCATAAGCTCTACATACATTTGAACATTTTGTACTGAGCGGATGGATGTGTACAGGTATGAATCCAAGCACCCTGTATGTCAGAATAGAACTGCTCAAATGGCGGAGGTATTGTGATGGTGTGGGGGCATGTACAGTCAGAGTGATAAGGATACCTCTACACACAACTCTGACAGGTGACACGTACAAATGCATACTCACTGATCACCTGCATCTATTTGTGTCCATTCGTGTGCATTCTGATGGACTTGGACAATTCCACCAGGACAATACGACACCACACACGTCCAGAATTGATACAGAATGGATACAGGAAAATTCTTCTTACTTTAAGCACTTCTGCTAGCCACCAAACTCTCCAAACATGAACATTATTGTGCATATGTGAAATGTATTGGAACGTTCAGAAGAAATCTGCAACCCCTTATACTCTTACATATTTATGGACGGCCCTGGAAGATGCTCGGTGTCAATTTCCTCCAGCACTTCTCCAGACATCAGTCGAGTCCACGCTGCACTACGTTCCGGCACTTAGTCATGCTTGTGGGCCACTGCATGATATTTGGCAGGTGTACCAGTTTCTTGTATGCAAGATGTATGAGATAAGGGAAATACCCTCCGACTTCAAGAAGAATATTGTAATTCCAATCAATTTCCTCAACAACAAAAAAGTTCAAATGTCTGTAAATCTATCGGACCAAACTGCGTGGTCATCAGTCCGTAGCTTACATACTACTTAAACCTAGGTAAACTAACCTACGGACAAACACACACACCCATGCCCCAGGAAGGACTCTAACCTCCATGGCGAGCAACCGCGTGCTCCACAGCGAGGTGCTTTAGACCGCTCGGCTACTCCACCGTGGCTCAATTTCCTCCAGCACTTCTCCAGACATCAGTCGAGTCCACTCCAACTACGTTGCAGCACTTAGGCGCACTTGTGAGGCCCATGAATGATGTTAGGCAGGTGTACCAGTTTCTTGTATGCAAGATATATGAGACATGGGAAATACCCTATGAAGAATTTGGAAGACTGTATTCCCTCAAGAAGAATATTGTAATTCCAATTCCAAAGAAAGAAAGTGCAGACAAGTGTGAAAATTACAGAACTATCAGTTTAATGAGTCATGGTTGCAAAATACTAACACGAATTATTTATAGACGAATGGAAAAACTTGTGGAATCCGACCTTGGGGAAGATCAGTTTGGATTTAGGAGAAATGTAGGAACATGGGAGGCAATACTCACATTACAACATATCTTAGAAGACATGGAAACCTACGTTTTTAGCATTTGTCGATTTGGTGAAAGCTGTTGATAATGTCGACTGGAATACAGTCTTGCAAATTCTGAAGGCATCTAGGGTAAAATATAGGGAATCAAGAGTTATATTCAACCTATACAAAAACCAGACAGCGGTTATTAGAGTCGAACGGCAAGAAAGGGAAGGTTGGGAAGGGAGTAAGACAGGGTTGTAGCCTTTTCCCGGTGTTGTTCAATCTGTACGTTGAGCAGGCAGTGAAGGAATGGAAGGAGAAATTTGGAGAGGGCATTAACGTGCACGGAGAAGAAATAAAATCATTGCGGTTTGCCGATGACATAGTAATTCTGTCAGAGACCGCAAAAGATCTGGAAGAGCAATTGAATGGGATGGAAAGTGTCTTGAAAGGAAGAAATGAGATGAACATTAACAAGAGTAAAACGAAGGTAATGGAATGCAATGTCAGAAAATTAGGTGATTAGGTAATGAGACAATAAAAGTAGTAGATTATTTTTGTTTATTGGGGAGCAAGATAACTTCTCATGGCCGAAGTAAAGAAGATATAAAATGCAGAATGGCTATGGGAAGAAAAGCGTTTCTAAAGAAGCGAAATATGTTGACTTCCAATATTAGTTTAAATGTTACGAAGTGCTTTTTGAAAGCATTTCTCTGTAGTGTAGCATTGTATGGAAGTGAAACGTGGATGATAAGTTCAGACAAAAAGATGATAGAAGCTTTTGAAATGTGGTGCCACAGACGAATGACGAAAATTAGATGGGTAGCTCAGGGTAGTAATGAGGAGGTGCTCAACTGAATTGGGGAGAAAAGGAGTTTCTGGCTTATTCTGACTAAGAGAAGTGATAGATTGGTGGGACACATCGTGAGAGATCAAGGAATCGTCAACTTAGCATTAGAAGGAAGTGTGTGGGGTAAACATCAGAGGGAGACCGAGGGACAGAATATAGTAGGCAGAATCAAAAGGATGTAGGTTGCCGAACGTATTCTCAGGTGAAGAGACTTGCACAGGACAGGGTAGCGTGGAGAGCTGCATCATACCAGTCTGCGGACTGAAGACCACACCAACCAGTTTCTTTGCCTCTTCAGTGTAGGTGCCTATTCGATGAAAGTTTGAAAGTCAGGACAGAGAGTCCTTGTACTCCTGCAACACTTTAAGCAAACTGGAGCAGAGTACCTGGCACGTACTCCATGACGATCATGGTGGAGCCCGGGCCGACGCAGACGCCGACGAAGCGCACGACGTTGGGGTGGCGCAGCCGGCAGAGCAGCCGGCCCTCCTCGAGCAGCGCGGCGCGCAGCTCGCCCGTCACGTCCGCACTCCACGGCTGCTCGCGGCTCCGCTTGACGGCCACCGTCTCGCCCGTGTGTCGCAGCACGCCCTTGCACACCTCCCCGAACTGGCCCTGCAGCAGTCCGAAACGTGATCAAATGTTCAAATGTTTGTAAATCTATCTGACCAAACTACGTGGTCATCAGTCCGTAGCTTACAAACTACTTAAACCTAGGTAAACTAACCTAAGGACAAACACACACACACACACACACACACCCATGCCCCAGGGAGGACTCGAACCTCCACGGCGAGCAACCGCGCACTATGCAGTGAGGTGCTTTAGGCCGCTCGGCTACTCCACCGCGGCACAGAAACGTGACCATCGGCATCAACTTGTGGTCACTCTGGCACACCGGCCGCGGTGGCCGAGGAGACTGAGGCGCTCCAGTCACGGTCTGCACGGCCACTACGGTTGGGGGTTTGAATCCCCCTCGGGCATGGATATTTGTGCCGTCCTTAGTTCGTAAGTAGTTCATAAGTAGTTTGTAAGTTTAGGGACTGATGACCCCGTAGTTAAGTCCCATAAGCTTAACAAACATTTCAACATTTCATTTCACTCTGGCACTGGCGGATATGGGGTCTATTAAATCTACATAAAAATTAAGGCAATTGATACACAATACACATTCGAGTGGCAAAAAGTGCAATTGTTTTCAAATGTGTAAATACTGAGAATGTGCTGAGCGACTAGTTTTTCTCATTGTTGTGGTCTTCAGTCTGAAGACTTACCGTATACTTCCGCAGATAAGACAATGGCTGAAGCATTAAAAAAAAGGCCCCAAAAACCGAGGTCGTCTTATCCGACGGTACAAAAGAAAGATTAGATCGAAATTTAGTCTCAAATTGGTAATTTCGCTTCGATCTCCATACATATCGAAATGATACGTATCGAACAGGCGAATGTTATGATTTTTTATGAATATGTCATGATTTTAAAGGATGTACTTAGGCAGGGATCTAAGAGTACAGCTTTCTGGGTAATTTACAAGAAACCTTACATTCGAAGTAGCTCAGCCTGAAATGATATATATCGAAAGTACAACTGTCAATCGATTTAGAGTCTTTGATCCGTAGATTCGGCTGCTACTGCTGCCGCTACGCACCCTCAGTACTAAAGAAAAAAAATGTTTAACCTATACCTAACCGTCTTAAGGCTACGCTACAGATAACATTTTGAATGTGTAAGTTAGGTTAGGTGTAGGACAAACAAGAAATTTTTTTGGCGCTAATCTCCGGTTCAGAAAAATTCGCTTATTCCACACACATCGTTTCGAAACTTATCGATTTGATATATATCGTTTAGAGCTCGGAGCCGCTGTGCAGCACATCTGCGATATTACCCTGATGAAATTTACATTGTGTAGGAAAGATTTAGGAAAACTAAGTTTTGTGTAATTGTTTTTGAAAAAAAAATTGCTTTACGAGCTTTATTAATTTATTGAGTGGACAAGGGCACATACGATAACCTATATGCCACAAAGCAGGAATAAAATTAATTATTTACAATGCAGCTTGCTTTTACAATGTCGCTTGTCAAAAATAATTTCTCAATATATCCTGAAACGATTAAATTTACGTATGGAGTAGTGAAAGGGTTAAAATATTTAGGAGCTGTACACAATTGCGGCTTCCTTCGAAATCCTTTATCTTCTGTTGTCGGACAATTTCGTGTGCATCGGCGCGATTACAGGTTGTCTGGGCGAAAGAAATTCCTTCTTTTTTTTCAGCTTCGCGGTTTAAAAAACAACATGCTTCTTCACGATCGGATACAACGTAGCACTACACGCACGAAAGTTCAAAAGCAGACCGCAAACACCGCAACAAAGGGTGAAATCCAGGTGTACCAATCACGAAAACTTCTTTTGGCGGCTTCTAACGGCATTTTTCTAAACTTCCTGGAGCTTCGAATCTATGTCGAAGGCGTATTTTTAGATCCCGAAAACCGGAAAAAAGTGCAGAGCACTTTCGGGTAAATATGGTAACTTGGGAGTCGTCTTATAGGCCAGATAAATGCTTAAACTATAAAATCTTGATCAAAATTTGTACCTTGTCTTATCTGAAGGTCGTCTTATCTGCGGAAATGCACGGTATTTGCTGCAACAATCCACGCTACTCTGTCCAGCACAATCCTCTCTGTCTCCCTGAGTCAGCTGGTGCACCAGTAACACACTGGTCTCGCATTCAGGAAGATGGAAGTGGAAACCGACCTCCAGACGTCCTGATTCAGGTTTTCTGTGATTTCCCTAAATCGGCCCAATCAAATTCCTGAATGGTTGCTTGCGAACAACATGGCCGATTTCCTTCCCCATTTGTGACAAAACCTCTAAGAGTATATGCTGCACCTATAACGACCACGTTGCTGATAGGCTGTTCAATCGTGCTTTTCCTTCCTTCTTCCTCCTCTTCAGCTCAGAATTGTTTGCCAAAACGCAAATGACGTTATGGTCTTCAGTCCAGAGTCTGGTATTATGCAGCTCTCCACTGTGTTCTATCCTGAACAAGCCTTTTCATCTCTTAATAAGATCAGCAAACCACATGTATTTGAATCTGTTTACTATATTTCTCTTTTCATGGCCCTCCAGTTCTAAACTGACTATTCCTAAATATCTCAGAATGTGTCTCACCAAACTATCCCATCTTTTAGTCAGGGTATGCTAGAAATTCCTCTTCTCCCTAATTCTGTTCATCGGCACTTCACTAGTTATGTGATCTATCCACCTAAGCTTTTGAAATGTGGTGCCACAGAAGCATGCAAAAGATTATATCCTCTTCCTGAGTTACCTATAAATCGTTCGTGTTTCCATACTGTACGAAACAACACTCCAGACAAATACCTTCAGAAAACACTTCCTAACCTTCAAATTAATATTCGATGTTAAGAAATTTCTCTTCCTCAGAAACACTTTTCTTCGTATTGCCATTCTACAATTTATATCCTCTGTACTGTGACTATTGTATGTTATTTTAATATGCAAATTACAAAACTCATTTATCACCTATATTGTTTCATTACCTAATCAGTATCGTCTGATTTTCTTAGACAACTTTCTTTTTCCTTTGTTTTGTTCTCGTTAATGTTCATCTTATTATGTTCCTTTCATATTACACAACTGCTTCTTGCCGGGCCGGGAGGTAGTGGGTGCAAAATGATGGGCTTTACAGTATGTGAGTCGTTTGTCAGGATGCCTGCTGAGCACCTCTCTTTTGTGTGTGTGTGTTTTCCTCTGAACCCAGATCACTTGCTGCACACAATGTCTGCGACATTCATTATACGGTACAACTATGCATCACCGAAAAATTCATACTCATATTGAAGCGTTTCAAACATTTGAATGCTTTGACATTGAAGGTTTCCATGTATTTCTGTGAGAAAATCAGCAGATGCTTCAGGCCACATGACTGTTGATCAGATTGATAATTCTAGTTATAGCACCATTTTCTAGGGTGTTCAGTGCTTCAGACAGTATTTGACCACAACTCACTATTCACCTTAAGAACCAGGCTCGTTTTCGCCACTTCCCATTTCTCAATTAATTGTCCTCTGAGAGTTTTTCACATTCTCATTCTTCATAATCAACTGTAGAATCATGTAGATCTACTGTGTATGCCATCATACCTTTGTTTTCTTCACTATTCACTTTATATTTCCCTTCTCATTTAACATTTCTTACTTTCTAAATTCTGCGATTTGTAATACACTTTGGAAATATGTACATATGATAAATTTTTTCCTTGTCTATGTATTTTTCCAATTTCCTAACATTCCTTTCTCAAACAGTTGAAACACGTCTAAAAATTACAACATGTCTTATAACTTCTTTCATATAGGAAAATCGTTGCTGGTATTACCTGCCGAATATATACAGCAATGCAGTAATGTAATAGTCCTGAGGAAGTCTTTTTCAGCCGGAGACAGGACACTTCAGTTTAGACTGTCGATGTGATAGCCCTATCAAATATGCAGGTGTTTCCAATATAGGATTGAGTGACAAGTATTGATATTGTGAATTTCATTGTTGAGTAAACCTCTCTGATATACTATTACAACAACAGATAAGGTAAACAAAACAAATTTGTAATTCAGTAAGATTTTTGATACTATAAGGATCACTTACTGAGTAAATATTGTTGTAAATATACAAGGATGTATAAAATTATTTTGTAGTGTGTATTTTGAGTAAACAATTTTGAACTGATGGTGTAAAGAAGTATCTCTGAAAAGGTTTGACATGCATCTAAAAGTTTGTGTAACAATGTTATGATTTTAAGTATCTCATGAAGTAGTTGAATATCCTTCCATTTTGTTATTGTAATTAGGAAGAATTTCATTGGCAATGTCTATGATTTCTGCATGTGTAAAGATTACAAGTGAGAATACTTTCATTGGGGTACAAAGCCATTGTCACCAAAGCAGTAAGTGCTGCTCTTACAATGAGAACAAGCTGTAATCGTTCAGAGTTGCATAACCGGAGGCTTTAGATATGTGTAAGAAGAATCTTGGAAATTGATTTTTGTAAAGGCGGGAATTTATGTACCATAAGAAATCCTATTATCGTTAACAGCAACAGTGTTAAGAATGTCAATGTATTGAATGAAATGATATATTTCAAATACGGCAGTTGTTGTTGTTATGGTCTTCAGTCCGGAGACTGGTTTGATGCAGCTCTCCACCGTACTCTATCCTGAGCAAGCCTTTTCATCTCCTCATAAGAACGGCAACCCATATCCACTTGAATCTGCTTACTATACGCGTCTCTTGGCCTCCCTCTGCGATTTTTACCCCACACACTTCCCTCCAATGCTAAATTTACGATTCCTCGATGTCTAAGAATGTGTCCTACCAAGCGATCCCTTCTTTTAGTTAGGGTATGCCAAAAATTCCTTTTCTCACCAATTCTGTTCAGTACCTCTTCATTAGTTATGCGATCTACCCACCTAATCTTCAGCATTCTTCTGTAGCACCACATTTCAAAAGCCTCTATTCTCTTCCTGTCCGCACTGTTTATCGTCCATGTCTCACTCCCATACAAGGCAACACTCCACACAAATGCCTTCAGAAAAGACTTCCTTACACTTAAATTAATATTCGATGTTAGCAAATTTCTCTTTTTCAAAAATGCTTTTCTTCCCATTGCCATTCTGCATTTTATATCCTCTGTACTGCGACCATCGCATGTTATTTTACTACCTAAGTAACAAAACTCATCTACCACCTTCATTGTTTCGTTACCTAATCTAATTCCTTCAGCATCGCCTGATTTTCTAAGACCGCATTCCATTATTTTTGTTTTGCTCTTGTTAATGTTCATTTTATACGCTCTCTTCAACACACTGTCCATTCCATTCAACTGCTCTTCCAGGTCCTTTGCTGTCTCTGACAGAATTACAATGTCATCAGCAAAACGCAATGTTTTTATTTCTTCCCCCTGAACTTTAATCCCTATTCCAAAATTTTCCTTGCTTTCCTTAATCGCCTGCTCAATGTACAAATTGAATAACATCGGAGAAAGGCCACAACCCTGTCTTACTCCCTTCCCAACTGATGCTTCCCTTTCATGCCCTTCGAGTCTAATAACTGCGGTCTGGCTTTTGTACAAGTTGTAGATAACTCTCCTTTCCCTGTATTGTACCCCTGCTGACTTCAGAATTTGAAAGAGTGTATTCCAGTCAACATTGTCAAACGCTTTCTCCAAATCTACAAAGGCTAAAAATGTAGATTTGCCTTTCCTTAATCTATCTTCTAAGATAAGACGTAAAGTGAGTATTGCCTCCCGGGTTCCTACGTTCCTCCTGAATCCCAACTGATCTTCCCCTAGGTCAGCTTCTACCAGCTTTTCCATTCTCCTGTAGATAATTCGTGTTAAAATTTTGCAACCATTACTTATCAAACTGATGGTTCTGTAATTTTCACACCTGTCTGCACCTGATTTCTTTGGAATGGGGATTATTACATTTTTCTTAAAGTCTGAGGGCATTTCGCCTGTCTCATATATCCTACACACCAGTTCAAATAGTCTTGTCATGGCTGGCTCTCCCAGAGACTTTAGTAGCTCTGAGGGTATATCATCTACTCCTGGGGCCTTGTTCCGGCCTAGGTCTTTCAAGGCTCTAATACGGCAGATCCGGTAATTAAGAGTAAATTGGTAAATATTAAAGTTTCAGAAACACTAATTTTTGTCAGAAGTAAATTCGTATCATATATATCCACATGAAAATTCATTGCTTGAAATGTGCATTAAAACTGCTTAAGACACTCGACATTCAATTCAGTAATATTTTAGCTTTAATTAAACATTTTATCAGGAATCAAAATTATGGAGTTATTCAGTTAATAACAGTAGACACACTAATCAGCACAATAGGCCAGTTAATTCTTTGCAATAGGTTTTTGAGCATGATGTACCGGCAAATTTAGACAGTAAGTTCTGTCGAACATCATATGTGAAGCCATCTGCAGAAAATTAATTAAGATCAAACAGGCAGATTTAGGGTTCTCACTTGAATGCTGATCTACAGCTCAGCTCCATGGTTTCTTTATCAACATACCGATAAGAAAGTTCCTTCTGTTTGCGTACATCTTAGTTTCCCGACGTCAAACGGTAACATATTAATTTTGAGTGAAATACATGACATAAACGTGTAATATTCTGCAAATTTATTGTTTTCACTAACCGGTTTTCGGCTGTTATGACATCATCAGGTAAACACTACAGAGATATAGCGATGCAGCTAGGAGTATACTTTCAAAAATCTTAAGTAGCTATGTAGATGATACATGTACATTCATTTTCAAAGTAGACTAGTATGACAATTAACATTGAGACAATATGACAAAATAAACATTGACAGAACATGACAACATATAAACTACAAAATTTGTGCTAAGAAACTAAGCTGAACACTAGATATTGCCTGAACAAATTATTTTAAGTTTAATAGGTCAAACAATTGCAACGTAGAAGGGTGAGAATAAACTGACAAGGAAAGTACATGGGCTCGAACAAACGTATCTGTATGAATGTTTGGTTAGAGGATCTCTACGTAAACCTCAATGTGCTGATGGGTGTCGTTTTTCAGCAAAGCTCTGCAACCATGCTCTAGATGGCACTGTAGATGTAATTGTAGACACCATACGTAATGCAGATATCTGAACCTTAACTATCGTTTATGTTCTCTAGCGAATTGTGATGAAAAGCCGTGATGATAGTTGCAACTCTAACCTTCTTCCCGAAAGACTTTTGGTATTCACTGCCACTGCTTCCATTGCCTCTTCCCGCACTTACCGTAGCACTACCGCTTGCAATGAGTTGTTCATCATTATCATCCCTATTATCATCATTATGTGTTAGTGTTACAACAGTATCTAACTTATGCTCATATTTCTGTACCATAACAGATACGAGAAAGCATGCAAATGATTCATCTTCTACACTAATACCATCTTCATGAAGAAGGATACTTCGTAACTTCATCTCAACCAATCGCAATACATTAGCAGGATTGATTAGCAATCGCCGCCCCATCTGACGCTTCACCAGACAAATACGTCACAAAACGCAAGTTCGGAGGCACACTGCACCATCCCTACTGGCGAACCGACAGGTCAAAGTGCAATGCGGCATGGCACACGCAGAGGCCTCTAACGGACGACTGCAGAGTTTTGGAGATGCGGGAGTATCACTAGTGCAATAAGGGATCTTTTCATTATCTCTCATACGATTTTGGTGTATATGTGTTTGTTAGAGCCCAAGTACTTTCCTTGTGAGTGGAAAATCTGTGAATATATATATAGGTCAAAATTTAAATGGTTAAATTGTAGTTACTAGGTTAAATGTCCAATATTACTACAAGAATAATAAATTACAATTGGTTTCTGGCAACTAGCAAAGCACCTGTGATCACAGATACCAATTGTAATTTATTATTTTGGTAATAATATTGGACATTTAAGGCAGTAACTATAATTTAACCATTTAAGTTCTTAGCTGTATATATTCACAGATATATCCCTCAATTGGGGTGGGGTTAAGGATAAGGAGCCTCGAGTGCAGTAGGTAAGCTGTAGCGGTTCTGGGCCTTAGCAGCCATGTGGGGGAGTAGGAGCTAGTACAGGAAAGCCCGGAGTGAACAGCCGTGTAAGATACCCCTCCGGCAGACTTGCCCATAGAGTATCATATACAGAGAAGCAGCCTACCCTAAACTACTGTCCTACGCTCCCCTCATAGTTTTGTAAGATGCTAGCAGGTGTCAGGTGGTTCCCTGGCTTTGGGTTCAACGTCAGAGGGTAGCGTAGATGGGAGGCTGAGGGGAGAGCTCGTGCCGCCTGCCACGAGGCCACGGCTGTGAGGGGAGGTGGTGGTGGGGGCAGCCGCTACCTGCCGCCTGCTCTGGCCAGTTTAAAGGGCTGCTTCTGACCGCAGCGCCATCACGAAACATCTTACGGAACTGCTGGAAACCCTCCCTCCCCGCACCCCGGAGCGTTGGACCGGGCCCTTACGGAGGTTTCCCGTCTGTATATATTTGTCTGTGCCTCGGCATACGCCCTTACCTTGCCAATGGGCCTGCCGACGCGCAGGTCGCGGGCGGTGAGCAGCCAGGGGCAGACGGGCCTCTGCAGCAGCACGCCCCAGCGCTCGTCCAGCGGCGCCGCGCGCCGCACGTGGAACGCCACCAGCTCCCGCACGCTGGCGAAGTGCCGGCCCGCGCTGAACCACCAGCCCTGCGGACCACGCCGCGCACCGCGCCTGTCTTCACGGGCATCCGCCAAAACACCGATACTGCGTCCAAAATCACTGCTTTACATCCGTAAAAAACACGTTTTCCACTCGTGAACCTTCTATTTACTCAAGAACATTCGCTAAAAATATTAGGGGATTAGTTGAGATACCTGATTTCTGAAATATTGTCAAGGGCAGACTGAACTAAAATGGTTCGATGTCTCCCTGTTGGTTCTAAAAAGTGGAGACAACAACATTACAGCAACCGAGATAGTGGATACAACAGAAACTTCCTGGAGAGAGTTGGTGCTGACTTGAGTTTACCCCACTAAACAAATAACACGAACAATTGGGTTCTGATAGTGTAGTGAACAGACAGTGCAATGTGTCGTACTTGAAGCTACGGCATGGACAGCCATAGAAAGGTTGGAAGTGGGACAGACACATTGGGAGGTGGCTCCAGCTACTGGAGTGTCCCAAAGTGTAATTTCCAGGACCTCGACGCAATTGCAGACAACAGACACTGTTAAAAGAAGGTAACACAATGGTCGTTGATGGGTGACACCAACAAGAGATGCCTGTTATCTCTGGTTAACAGATGTTGGAGACAACTCAGCTACAACGCAACGTCCAGGCACCGACAGGACGAGCAATATCAGCAGAATCAGAAGGAAATCGCCTTTGGGAATGTGGCCTATGCACAGAGGCCTGTGGAGTGTGCCCCGTTAAAACCACGACACATAGAAAGTGGGCGGAGGAAGGAAAGGATGGTACCACCGTGCACTCGACTTGGCACGGGCACGGCTGTGCCCCAAGATAATCCTTTATGTTGGCCATGAAATAATTAATGCTTTTCCTACTCTATGGCCGACAGTTTGTTTTATGTATCCTTGTCTGATCAGTAAAGTAAATATGAACATTTCGTTGCCAACATTAGCACACTATGCCACTGGCACGGTAAATAAACTGTAAACAATAGTTTTGTTGCTGAGTACTTCCAACTACCATGGACGCTCTTGATTCATCACAACCTCCACCTAAGTTTTTTTTTTTTCTGAAAATTCAGCGTTTTTTCCCCTCAACTTCCTTTGGGAGATAATTCTTGGTGAAGGAACGAAAACTTACGCCAAGTCTGTCCATTACAAAAACCCTGACAATTTTGTCATAAGTTTACACAGTGCTACAGTTTGAAACTCACGCAATTACACAGGCACTCAACACAGTCATACAACCATCACCTTCGGCTGCCGCATTTCTAATCACGCTCTGTGGCGACTAAATAGGCGAGGGGAAGGGAGAGGGAATAGGAAGGTTGCGTCACGGTGGTGGGGATGGGTACAGCACGGCCTAGATGGATTAACGAAATTCAGCTTAGGATTGCAGGCAGGTGAGGGGAGAAATATAAAATAAAATAAAGCACATGCTTGATTTCAATGGCTGCTTCACAACTCAGGCCATCTGGATCCTCCCATCCACCACCAGCTTTTCTGAACTGCACAGATGGGATCATACAGGCCTCTACCTACGATAACGTCACTTTTTTCCGTACCTTACTGTTCCTACCTCTCTATCCTAAATCTCCCCTATTTTGAGTGCTGCGTGAATGTGTGATCGTGTGTGTGTGTGTGTGTGTGTGTGTGTGTGTGTGTGTGTGTGTGTACGCGGTCGTGTATACGTTAAGTGTGCGCGCATTTTATTTATTTTTATTTTTACTTTTTTTTTATTTATTTAAATGTACAGCGTGTTACAAAAAGGTACGGCCAAACTGCCAGGAAACATTCCTCACACACAAACAAAGGAAATATGTTATGTGGACATGTGTCCGGAAATGATTAATTTCCATGTTAGAGCTCATTTTAGTATTTCTCTTTAAATGTAAATTGAAATAATTCGTGCAGACAATTGTCAAAATACCCAATTGTTTCGTTAGTATGTATGTAGTGTACTTCTTCGATTCACCGCCAGTTGGCCCAATTGAAGGAAGGTAATGCTGACTTCCGTGCTTGTGTTGACATGCGACTCATTGCTCTACAGTACTAGCATCAAACATTTTAGTACGTAGCATCAACTGGTTAGTGTTCATCACAAACGTGGTTTTGCAGTCAGTGCAATGTTTACAAATGCAGAGTTGGCAGATGCCCATTTGATGTACGGATTACCATGGGGCAATAGCCGTGGCGCGGTACGTTTGAATTGAGACAGATTTCCACAACGAAGGTGTCCCGACAGGAAGACGTTCGAAGCAATTGATCGGCGTCTTAGGGAGCACGGAACATTCCAGCCTATGACTCGCGACTGGGGAAGACCGAGAACGACGAGGACACCTGCAATGGACGAGGCAATTCTTCGTGCAGTTGACGATAACCCCAATGTCAGCGTCACAGAAGTTGCTGCTGTACAAGATAACGTTGACCACGTCACTGTATGGAGAGTGCTACGGGAGAACCAGTTGTTTCCGCACCATGTACAGCGTGTGCAGGCACTATCAGCAGCTGACTGGCCTCCACGGGTACACTTCTGCGAATGGCTCATCCAACAATGTGTCACTCATCATTTCAGTGCAAATGTTCTATTTATGGATGAGACTTCATTCCAACGTGATCAAATTGTAAATTTTCACAATCAACATGTGTGGGCTGACGAGAATCCACACGCAATTGTAAAATCACGTCATCAACACAGATTTTCTGTGAACGTTTGGGCAGGAATTGTTGGTGATGTCTTGATTGGGCCTCATGTTCTTCCACCTACACTCACTGGAA
Organism: Locusta migratoria; assembly: GCA_026315105.1. Classification (NCBI taxonomy): domain Eukaryota; kingdom Metazoa; phylum Arthropoda; class Insecta; order Orthoptera; family Acrididae; genus Locusta; species Locusta migratoria. The sequence goes on from CM048754.1 coordinate 118,108,711, forward strand.
CACGTTATCATGATTTCATATGGGATACTCTACCTGTGCTGCTAAAAATGGGCCTTTACAAGCACGACACAACATGTGGTTCATGCACGATGGAGCTCCTGCACATTTCAGTCAACGTGTTCGTACGCTTCTCAACAACAGATTCGGTGACCGATGGATTGGTAGAGGCGGACCAATTCCATGGCCTCCACGCTCTCCTGACCTCAACCCTCTTGACTTTCATTTTTGGGGGCATTTGAAAGCTCTTGTCTACGCAACCCCGGTACCAAATGTAGAGACTCTTCGTGCTCGTATTGTGGCCAGCTGTGATACAATACGCCATTCTCCAGGGCTGCATCAGCGCATCAGGGATTCCGTGCGACGGAGGGTGGATGCATGTATTCTCGCTAACGGAGGACATTTTGAACATTTCCTGTAGCAAAGTGTTTGAAGTCACGCCGGTACGTTCTGTTCCTGTGAGATCCGTCCATGATTATGTGATTTGAAGAGAAGTAATAAAATGAGCTCTAACATGGAAATTAATCGTTTCCGGACACAAGTCCACATAACATATTTTCTTTCTTTGTGTGTGAGGAATGTTTCCTGAAAGTTTGGCCATAGCTTTATGTAACACCCTGTATATTTATTTTATTTTATTCATTTTATTTCATTTTATTTTTCTCCCCTCACCCGCCTCCCCACTCCATTCCTAAGCTGCATCTCGTTATTCCCATCTAACCCACCAGTCCCTAGACTTAAAAACTACTTAATCTAACTTAAACTAACTTACGCCAAGGAGGGAGGACTCAAACCTCCGACTGGAGCAGCTGCGCAGTCCGTAACATGGAGCCTCAGACCGCACGGCTATCTCGCGAGGCACAACATGATCAATGTTACCTAAACCCATATTGATTATTAAAAAAGCCCATCGCGCTCAAGGAATCACATTAATAAAACTTGTTAGCGTAGCAGTATGATAATACATTAAAAGTTAGTATTCCAAGATTACATAATAGGTATATGAATCGAATTTACCTTCTCTTCCAAGAAACATTTTGGATGCTTTCTCCCCAAAATGACACAACATGTTTGTAATACCTCCATCAGTTTTCAGCTTTTTAAAGCAAATGGAGCATTGTATCTCACTGCTCCCGTACTTCGTGAAGTACTTCCACACTCGGGATGGTCACCACCGTGACGTAACCTTCCTATCCCCTCTCCTCTCCTCTCCTCGCCGCAGAGCGTGATTCGAAGTGCGGCAGTCGGAGGTGATGGTTGTGTGACTGTGTTGTGTGCCTCAGTGTTCTATTTTCTGAAGAAGGCCATGGCCGATAGTTGAAAGTATTGTACGTGTGTGTCTTTTGTATGTGCCTGTCGCTGCTCGACGCCATGTCTTTGCGGTGAGTTGTAAACTGTCCTTATTACTATATTATTTTTTGGTGTAATTTTTATATAAATATTATTTACATTTTTAACAATTCCATTATCCAATCGATTATATTGTATGTATTTATATCACTAATATTTATATAATGTATATTATAATAATATTAAGAAAGTGTATCATTAATGGAAAATTTCCATTATCTAGTTTAAGTCCAACAATTCGGTGGGTGAAGGGAGGGAGTGGTTAGTCCTCTTGGCCTCACACTGCGTGCTGCCCTACAAGAATTATTTACTTTATAGGTGAATACAGAGTAAATAAACTGCCTTGAAAGTCAGATTATATCCCTGTTCATCGAAAATGTCAGTCCCAAATGAAGTCATTCGAAAACAGCCATTGTATTTTTGAGTGTTCGCTAGAAAATGTCACGATTCTAGTGTTTCTGAGTGCCATGGCTCTGGTGGTGGGGTCAGTGACGGTGATTTCACTGTGCCATTAAGTCAGCACGGTGCAGGAGTTTCTCCAGCTAACATACATGCACCGCAATGCTCACAAACAACATTAATTGCGCCAATTAAAACGAAAGGATGAGGGCTGCAATCAGTTGTGCAGTCATATAGCTACGCTGCTCGATTTAAATCAACACTTGATGCGCCTCTTCTTGAGCATTGAAGATTACATCATTGCTGATCTGCGCGGTAAGCTCGTCGATTTATCACTAGTGGCAGAGCCGTTCCATGGACTGTCTCTCTTTGTTCTTGTGTCTGAGAACTACAAAGTCTGACCATACCGAGGAGGGTAAAACAACAGGAGGCGGCGCTCCTACGCAGACATTATCTGTCGACTTAAGCCAGTCCGCCATCTTGCGGTGCCAAGGAAATGTCTTAAGTTTGAAGCACTGTGTGGTTCCTGCCCTGTTGACTTCCATACGTTTAAATAACTGTCATTTCTGAGTACATATGTGATATAGTATACTTTATGGATGAATACGGAATTTCCAGATAACAGAAGTGTTATTTATTCATGCAAAATCTCATTCTGTAAGCATGACCTACATACCGGGATAATATCCAAATGCTTTACAAGAATTGAAATTCTCAGCTGAAGAATTCCATAGCAAATACAGAACAAGATTTTTCCAATAATGACAGAACTGAGCTGTATTATTTTCGTAAGTACTGAAGAGACGCTTTCTGTATTGATTACACACAAAAATTCCACGGGATTAAATATTCATACTAAAATACTATGCCATGAGGTCTTTGAAATTTCGAGGGAACCTATAAGTTATGTAATAAAAATGAAAAGTCATTGAGGAAAAAGACTAAAACAAATAGCAAGTATTAATTTAGGAATAAAATTTTTCTTTGTAAAAGAGCAAATTATTCTCATGATCTGCTTGCACATCCATAGGTAATGTAGGTAACCTTCTTTCCTGTTGAGTGAAATGTTCAGTTGGTAACAGGTTCAATTATTTCAAGATGATCAAAGAATACAAACATTCTCTAGTATGTAAATAACAACTGTAATTTTTTGTAGTTTGGTTTTTGTTTCGTAATAAAAGTGTGTGTGTGAAATGCAGTAATAGTGTTAATAAATATAATAACTGAACAGGTTATGGGCTCAGAACACTGAAAAGTGCGCTTATTAATGAAATATCAAGTGTTACCAAACTGAAAAAACTCTTAATCGTATGATATGAGGACTTTTAAGCTACAAATATTACTTGATGCTAAAAAATTGTGGAGTATTGTCAGTCGAAATAATTTACTGAGGCATCATACTTCTGAAGATAAAAAAAAAATGGATAACAAAAGATGCAAAGGCGAAACATTTCATACTTAGTATAAGCGAGAAGAACGTAAAAATACACGCCATGGCTTGTAAATCATCCAAAGGAATGTATGATGTGTTGACCATAATCTACAAATGTGGTACAGTGGAGCATTAGGATTCTAATAAAATTTTATTTGAAATACATGCAAAACGTGTTGCAGGGCATGTAATGTCTCAGAGGCATGTTTACCTTGAAATCGTGATCATTGACAAGATCATCAACTTTTCCACTATCTGATTTATCACAACATTGAAAAGTGTAACATGACACACAAAACCAGACTACTGTGTAGTTGTTATACATGTATCTATTGTTTCAGCAACTCATCTCCTGAGACCCTAGGATAGGGAACAGCAAAAGATCGAATGATCTCGTCTCTAAATCATCACATGGTGGTGGACGAATATGTGGGCATGAGTCAGTATTGGCAGACGTATGGACCACCATGTCATTCAGAATGGCGCTTTGACTTCTCAGAGGTATAGTGACGAGACCCTTCCACCTTCTGTTGTGTCCTACGCCAGTGCATAGGAGGTGGGTTCCTTCTGGTGGACGACAACGCTCGTACTCAAAGAGCTGCACTGGTAGACAACATACTTGAAACCGAGGGAATTTAATGAATGGAGTGGCCGGGTTGTTCACCAGACTTAAGCCCGACTGAGTATGTCTGGGATGCACTTGGCAGACACCTTGCAGCCAGACCAGCATCTTCCACAATGGTTGGGAGGAGCACACCACAGAACTGCAGAACCGACTCAACAAATCTGTATTTTCAATACGAGTGTTATCAGACATAGGAGACATAAAAATAACAAAGCTTGGATACTTTGCTTACTTTCATTCCATTATGTCATATAGTATAATATTTTGGGGTAACTCTTCAAGTCAGTCAAAAGTCTTCAGAGTCGAAAAGCATGTAATACGTATTATTTGTGGAGTAAATTCACGGACGTCATGTAGAAGCCTCTTCAAAGAACTGGGTATATTAACTACTGGCTCTAAAATTGTTGCAGAATGTCACAGGGTTCTGGTGGAGCTAGGGGAAAGCAACAGAGTAAACCTATTGTGGGTCCCTGGCCACTCGGGGATCAGTGGCAACGAACATGCCGACAGATTAGCCAGGATGGGGGCAGAGACTCCATTTATTGGACCGGAACCTGTCCTGACAGTCACCGAGGCAATGATCAAATTGGAGCTACGTAACTGGCTCAGAAGACAGCACGTAGAATATTGGACCAAAGTCTACCAACAAAAAACGTGGCAAGGTAATGATGCCAAAGCCATGTTTTAAAAGAAGCTCTGCAATCCTGGGCCTGAACAGGAGAGAGATTAGACTCATGGTTGGATTGCTGACAGGCCATGGGAATTTCAAAAAACACCCACATACAATGGGAATAACAGAAGAGGACCCTAAATGTAGGATCTGTGATGACGGTGATGAAACTGCATCAGATCTAATCTTCGAATGCATTGCATTGGAGAGTAAAAGGCACAGAATATTTGGGACAACCAGACCCGAAGAAATTGTGTCTAATAAAGAACTGGTAAAGGGACTCCTTGCACTGTTCAAGGGCATTGGTTGGCTTTACTAGATATACAGGGAGCGATACCGCACAATAAACTTAGTTTCGGTGCGGGCAGTGGCGGGTTGGACCAACCCTCTCAGTATATTTATTTCTTAATGAAATTTGTCATAAATAATATATCCCTTTTCCCAATGAACAGCTCAGTTCATACATACAATACTAGGAACAAAATGATCTACACAAGGACTTAAAAGCGCTTACTTTAGTTCAAATAGGGGTCCACTACTCAGGAACAGACATTTTCAATAATTTACCATCAAGTATAAAAAATTTAGCTAGACATAAAGATCAGTTTAAGAGGAGCCTAAAATACTTTCTAGTGGCCAACTCCTTCTACTCCATTAGTGAATTTCTAAATTGCACCAAATGATGCAAGTATCGGTACTCATACTATATTAGTATTATTATATTATCAGCTAAAAAAAACTTAAAAATGTATGTATCTGTATTTATATTATTAGTGTTATCTATTATACAGCTTGTAAATTTTGTTTCTTGACATGTTCCACATCCACAAGGATCTCCTCAACATGGATCTACAGAACGAAAAACTAATCTAATCTAATCTGCAGATGATTGGGTAGTACTGCTGTGAAGCTGGTTAGGTCGCAAATTCTTTATTATAGGTCACACTTCATGTACAGCGTGCCCTCAAAAATGACGCGTTTCGGAATTACCATCATCAGGTTAGCATCTCTTCCGTGCCATGTGCACACGTGAACAGATGTAAGTGTTATTTGATGTACATACAAAAGCAGGCAGTCTGCTTTTGTATGTATAGCAAATAACACATATTAAATGAACATTAACAAGAGCAAAACAAAAATAATGGAATGCGGTCTTAGAAAATCAGGTGATGCTGAAGGAATTAGATTAGGTAACGAAACAATGAAGGTGGTAGATGAGTTTTGTTACTTGGGTAGTAAAATAACATGCGATGGTCGCAGTACAGAGGATATAAAATGCAGAATGGCAATGGGAAGAAAAGCATTTTTGAAAAAGAGAAATTTGCTAACATCGAATATTAATTTAAGGGTAAGGAAGTCTATTCTGAAGGCATTTGTGTGGAGTGTTGCCTTGTACGGGAGTGAAACATGGACGATAAGCAGTGCGGACAGGAAGAGGATAGAGGCTTTTGAAATGTGGTGCTACAGAAGAATGCTAAAGATTAGGTGGGTAGATCGCATAACTAATGAAGAGGTACTGACCAGAATTGGTGAGAAAAGGAATTTTTGGCATACCCTGACTAAAAGAAGGGATCGCTTGGTGGACACATTCTTAGACATCGAGGAATCGTAAATTTAGCATTGGAGGGAAGTGTGTGGGGTAAAAATCGCAGAGGGAGACCAAGATACGCGTATAGTAAGCAGATTCAAGTGGATGTGGGTTGTCGTTCTTATGAGGAGATGAAAAGGCTTGCTCAGGATAGAGTAGGGTGGAGAGCTGCTTCAAACCAGTCTTCGGACTGAAGACCACAACAACAACACTTGCATCTGTTCACGTGTGCACATGGCACGGAAGAGATGCTAACCTGATGATGGTAATTCCGAAACGCGTCATTTTTGAGGGCACGCTGTACATGAAGTGTGACCTATAATAAAGAATTTGCGACCTAACCAGCTTCACAGCAGTACTACCCAATCGTTTCATCATGGTCGCCTGCCTACTCAATGACTTTATGTCGCATTTACAATAATCTGTAGATATTTCACTCATGGAAGAATATCCAAATATCCCTCAAGAGCTGACTGGTAACCTCACACTGTCCATGCCACACAGGTGTGCAACTGTACTGGTCATCCGAGATGATCACGCCATATTAGATGGCAACGAGAATAACTTTTTCGCTATTATGGTAGCCCCATGGTGCGTCGCTCTGTGTAAACGCGATATAAATGTGAAGTAAAGAGCTGAGTCAGCGAAATGTCGCACTGTATTATACACAATTTACAATTGTAACGAACATGTATAGTGAGTATGATATCTTACCTAATCCCCTGAGTGTTTGACCGGTGTAGGATAAGTAAATTAGTCCCATTAATCAGTACCCCACTATCTATAAGGCGGCGTTAGACGAAAACTGGGCATCGGCCAATTCGTCTTTGCGAGGCCCCTTTCATTTTTTTTCAGTGAGGAAGAAAACGTTAAATAAAACGAGCTGAATTATACATCGATGATCATTACACTAAAATTTTATAAGTATAATTTACAAGTATTTTTGCAATGACAAAAAACACTGAACAAACACAAATTAAAATAGACTATTGGGCTTTTTGCCTGACTGAATTTTTTTAAGATCGCATAATAAGTAATACTAGCCGCTATTTCGGCATGAATTGACAGTAGGCCTACTGAGAACGCAGACAGTCTTTCCTGGCTCCTCGTGCTTCTCAAGTACAAATTGAAATGTTTGTATAGCTTATGCGACTTAACTACGGGGTTATCAGTCCCTAAGCTTACAAACTACTTATGAACTAGCTAATACTAAGGACGGCACAAATATCCATGCCCGAGGGGGGATTCGAACCCCCGACCGTAGTGACCGTGCTGACCGTGACTGGAGCGCCTCAGTCCCCTCGGCCACCGCGGCCGGATCTCAAGTAAGTCTTAGTCAATTTTAACTTTGAGAAGCTTCTCTCGGCCGAAGCTGTACTCACTGGAACTGTGAGCATGATTCTGATTGTTATATAAACATTTGGATAAACTTCTTGCAAATTATTGATAGATCTGAAGCATTGAATTAAAATTTGTGGTGCGGCCGGGAATCGAATCCGGACCTCCATGCTTACTAGGCAGACGTCTTAACCGTTAGACTACCACACCACTAACGTTTAAGGCGCCTTGGAATAGTCTATGTACGATTTCCCTCCACAACACAAACTTTAATTCAGCTTCTTTGTTCCAAAGATAATTTAATTCAGCTTCTTTGTTCCAAAGATAATTTAAAGTTTGTCTTGTGGAGGGAAATCGTACATAGACTATTCCAAGGTTAGTGGTGTGGTAGTCTAACGGTACGCCGGGCGCCGTGGCTCAGCGCGCCCGGTCAGGGGGCTCAACGCCCTCTGTAATAAAAAAGCTGAGCCAACCATCCACCGAACAACCACGAACAAACTAAACGAACGACCGCGACCCATAGATCTACCAGAAGAGCAAAAAAAAAAAAAAAAAAAAAAAAAAAAAAAAAAAAAAAACGGTTAAGACGTCTGCCTAGTAAGCATGGAGGTCCGGGTTCGATTCCTGGCCGCAGCACAAATTTTAATTCAATGCTTCAGATCTATCAATAATGTCTTTGACATATTTGAGACGTAAATCCGTCTCAGGGATTATTTATTCGAATTTCTTGCAAATTGTTTTCTAAAACGTACAGAAGAAGTTGTTTTGCAAATAGGCCTATTTAACTAAAAATTGCATCACTGCTGCACTCATACGGAAATAAATACGGAGACCTAAATAGCTGCCGGTCGGGAATGGCCGAGCGCACTAAGGCATCATACCACGGCGGACGAGATCGCTTTCGTCAAGGGTCGAATCCCACCATTGAGAACGGATATTGTGTTCGTTTTTGGTTGAGCTAGTGGAAGTTAGATGTAGGTCGTCGCTACATAACCTAGCAGTTGAAGAGCGCCAGTAAACATCAAATAAAAAAAGTCAAAAAAATGCTAAAAGATTAACAATGTTTTGCGAGGCCCCCACAGGCGCGAGGCCGTCGTCGGTCGCCGACGTCGCCGACGCCTAGCGCCGCCACTGAAAATTGGTGTAGTAATTGATGATTACAGCTACAGTTTCGATTACAGTCGACTTATTTCAGTGTCGGTGAGATACTTTGCGAACACATTTTGTGTGTGTGAGAGAGAACGTCGCCCTGCTAGCGACATCAGCGGAGGGGTTGAGGGGACATGACGTTAGCGGCGGAAAAATACCAACCGGAAGTGCCTGTAATTTCGCAGTCAGAAGTATAGTATCTGTGTCTTTAACATCTTTGAGTAGGCTACGCAACGCAAAGTGACAGCTCAGAATGAAAACAAAGCAGACGATCATGCTATTTTGTGTTGACACTTGGGTAGTGTTCACTTCAGTCTGTTCATTACTCGCGAAATAGCTTGGTGTTTCTTTAGGTATTACGTAATTTTCTTTCCTGTCCGAGTGAAAAATAACTGTTTCACAGACAGTACGTATCTTTCAGTGACTATTCAACTACCCATTTTATTTAAATAAATATTCAATAATAACGTTCTTTAAATCGTGTTAGCCACAATCTATGTTGTACATAGGCCCTGCTGGCTTCTTTTTAGGAGATTCCGGCCAACGTTTGTTTGATTTTACAACTTACGTTTCGCTACCACCAATTTAGATTCAGATTGGCTAGCACTGTTGAAATTTTATACTTCATTGCTCTTGAAGACAAACTTGGGCCATGTCAGCAGCTCATAATGGGACGAAACGTCTGACTGACCTCAAACTTCGACAGAAAATCTCGAGACAGATGCCAACGGACAATATGTCAACAAACTGCCATAAAAGCTTAAAATGTACAATAGATAAGAACTTGGGAAACGTCTTTAAACATCTGTGTTTCTCAGTATCTTGAAGCTCCAGTAGCTGCGACCATTATTTCTCTTATAATTGACGATACCAATAGATTGTTTGGATTGTATTTACCTTGTACCCACAATAAAACATTTTAATGCACACTGTGTCATTAGCCCTTGTTTTGCAGATGAATAAGAAGCTGCTCATAAAATATTGTTATTATCACATTACACAGACAAACCTGTGTTAGGGTATCAACGTTTTCTTTACTAATGACCCGCATGAATGAATAATGTCTACTGCCAAGTCCCAAATACAGAAATATTTATCCTTCTCTATGTACTTTGTTAAGTGATATTACCCATCCGAAAATATTATTACGGTACATTTACAGTGATTTGTTATTAGGGCAGTATTCCCCTAAACAGACACTCGGAAATCGTCACATATTCGGAAATTACTATCCAAATAACTGTTTCATCCTTTGTTTTCTAATCAGTTTTAAATGTAAATAAAAGACAGAAACGGAGGACTAACTTTTAACACAATCAGCGAAGTTCATTTAAAAACGTAAAGACGAAAAAAAAATTTGGGTGTGGATATGAATCGAACATACACCTATACATAATACAAATTACCAATCCACAACGCTATCCATTACGCTATAACGACATGCCTAAAAATGATGCTTTGGATTACTTATACCTACACTTGAAGAGCTATGTTGTTAATTTGCTATAAATGACTATTTATTTATAAGGTAAGCGTTTTCGTGATTGCTCTTAATGGCATCACAATTGCATTCTTAATGTTTAATGTTCATAATTTCTAAATAAGCTCAATTTAAAATGGCGCCTGTCACATCCTGCCAGAGATTCTATCCTCGCTGTGTATAGTCTCTGGTCCAAAACGGAAGTGGTATTTTTCCGCCGCTAACATATACTGTTGAGGGGCAGCTGCAGTCTCCTCCGCGTCCGCCCTCACCTCGTGTACGACACTCGACTCAGCTCTAGTCCCACCCACACACACGGCGGGAATCGACGTCAGCCAAGTGGTTCCACCCGCATTATCTCACTGTGAGGTCGGCTGCCGTATAAGTAGAGAGATAAGATGTGCCACCATATCTGAAAGTGCAGGTTTATCACGCACCAGTATTATAAAAATGGGCTACGTTATCGTTCTCCACAGAGGAGCCTGACATGAGCTGACAGTCAGCCGTAGCTTGCTTACACTGTGGCCTCGACCAATATGCACAGAGTGACAAGTATTTACTTGAAACTTCCTGGCAGATTAAAATTGTGTGCCGGAACCGGGACTCGAACCTGAGACCTTTGCCTTTCGCGGGCAAGCGCACTACCGACTGTGCTATCCCGACACGACTCACGATGCCGCCTCACATGTTTTCATTCTGGAAACATCCCTTAGGCTGTGGCTCAGCCATGTCTCCACCACATCCTTTCTTCCAGGAGTGCTAGTCTTGCGTGTTTGCAGGAGAGCTTCTGTGAAGTTTGGAAAGTAGGAGGCGAGGTACTGGCGGAATTAAAGTTGTGAGGCGGCATCGTGAGTCGTATCGGGATAGCACAGTCGGTAGTGCGCTTGCCCGCGAAAGGCAAAGGTTCCAGGTTCGAGTCCCGGTTCCGGCACACAATTTTTAATCTGCCAGGAAGTTTCATATCAGCGCACACTCCGCTGCAGAGTGAAAGTTTCATTCTGGAAACTTCCCTTAGGCTGTGGCTAAGCCATGTCTCCACAACATCCTTTCTTCCAGGAGTGCTAGTCTTGCGTGTTTGCAGGAGAGCTTCTGTGAAGTTTGGAAAGTAGGAGGCGAGGTACTGGCGGAAGTAAAGTTGTGAGGCGGCGTCGTGAGTCGTATCGGGATAGCACAGTCGGTAGTGCGCTTGCCCGCGAAAGGCAAAGGTCCCAGGTTCGAGTCCCGGTTCCGGCACACAATTTTAATCTGCCAGGAAGTTTCATATCAGCGCACACTCCGCTGCAGAGTGAAAGTTTCATTCTGGAAACATCCCTTAGGCTGTGGCTAAGCCATGTCTCCACCACATCCTTTCTTCCAGGAGTGCTAGTCTTGCGTGTTTGCAGGAGAGCTTCTGTGAAGTTTGGAAAGTAGGAGGCGAGGTACTGGCGGAAGTAAAGTTGTGAGGCGACATCGTGAGTCGTATCGGGATAGCACAGTCGGTAGTGCGCTTGCCCGCGAAAGGCAAAGGTCCCAGGTTCGAGTCCCGGTTCCGGCACACAATTTTAATCTGCCAGGAAGTTTCATATCAGCGCACACTCCGCTGCAGAGTGAAAGTTTCATTCTGGAAGTATTTATTCATTAGCTGGAAACACGGCGTCGCCAGCGTGTTTACTTATTGTATACTCTGGTGGTCCACATCGTCTCTCCTCCTCGCCGTTCATCTCTTCCTCTGCCATCTCCCCGTTCATCTCCATTTCCTTCTGTCTCGGCTTATTTATTTCAGTCTCCCTCTGCTCTCCTATCTCCTCGGAAAACAAAGTTTGTGCTTATCTGTCAAAGTTTATGTGCAAGGTGTCCTTGCCAGGCACCATACGGTGGTTTTTGGATTATTAAAACTCTCTCTAAAGGGTATATTACACATTGCCGGCCGCGGTGGCCGAGGGGACTGAGGCGCTTCAGTCACGGTCTGCGCGGCCACTGTGGTCGGGGGTTCGAATCCCCCCTCGGGCATGGATATTTGTGCCGTCCTTAGTTGTAGCTAGTTCATAAGTAGTTTGTAAGTTTAGGGACTGATGGCCCCGTAGTTAAGTCCCTTAAGCTCTACAAACATTTGAACATTTTGTATATTACACGGAGCGTATTTGGTCGCTAGTCGCTGGCGTCTGTTGTCTCTCGGCGTATGGGCGAATAGCGAATGAATACGCTGACGCAACGACACGCAGCCACTTCAGACGCTAGCGTCTGCGTAAAAACAATTGAAACACGACGTAGCATATGATACATCGTTTTGGAGGTTAGGTGATACTAAACAGTTCTGTTTCGCAAGGTGCCACATGATAATTTTCAAGTCTACAGCAAATCGGAAACAGGATAACTTTAGTAATAGACTACGGTACCTTATAAAACATATAAGGGATTACAGTCATCAATATAAAAAACGTATTGAAATATTATACATCATACCTGTTGCTACATTCCTTCATGAAGAAACACTTACGCTGTGATGATGCCATATGGCTATATTACATGTATTGATGACTGTAAGTTAACGCATTATTTTTATTTTCTAAGGTAGTCTAATACTAGATGTATCCTTGTGTTTCTGATTTGCTGTAGACTTGAAAATGGTCATCCTGACCGAAACCGGTCGTCAAAACGTCGAGAAATTTTGTGATCATTGACGTAAATAAAGATACTAAAAGTTCTGTGTCCCACCAAACAAAATATGAAGTGGAATTGTAATCAAATTTCTGAAAATTTATCGAAGTTTTCCAGTATTATGGGACATTAAAAATAACGATTATTTAAATTTTATTTTAGGCGAGATCGCCATCCTCTGATGGTATTCTGTTTCCTTATTTTATCCTCTACCATTTACAGTAATCTATCAAAATTTTATCCTCTACCATTTACAGTAATCTATCAAAATTTTCTTATGTGATCCTGTATTTCTGTAGGCACGAGGACCTTCACACGATAATTCACCCAAAAGATTTGCAGAAGTGCCATATTTATCCCTGCTCGCAATCCACCTTCTAATCCATTTTCTTTTATTCTTTTCTACTTTTCCGTTTTGCTTTTGGTTCATTAATTGTTCTTTTAAGACTGTTACGAGAAACACAACGCCAGCATTTACAATTTCCTTCGAGATGTTGACTCGACTGGTGGCTGCTTTAGACGCTCCCGTATATGACACGGGGCTTCCAAAAACGCCAGCGACCAGCGTCTAGAGTACTGTAGCCCACCCCACTCCTTCAACTTTAGACTCTCGCATTTCGGAGCAGCGACTTCGCTCGCTGTCCCTGTTTACACGGAGCGAATTTAGCAGCTGCGTCCAAATACGCCAGCGACTAGCGACCAAATTTGCTCCGTGTAATATACCCTTAAGAAAATAAACCATCATGTTGTAACATACAAGGTAACTGGTAGCACGGAGTCAAAGTCTGTTAATAGGTACCCTCTATGATATGCCCGATCCTTTATTGTGGCGTTAGACTAGCGGCGATAAGCACCGTTGTTGTAATGATTCCCATCCCAGATCTTGTATCATTTCCGTAACGCTGTCTCCCCTGTATCGCGACAATACGAAACGAGCTGCCCTTCTTTGGACTCTTTCGATGTCCTCCATGAAACCCACCTGATAAGGATCCCACACTGGGCTGCAATACTCCAAAAATGGACGTACAAGCGTAGTGTATGCAATTTCTTTTGTAGTTCTGTTGCATGTTTTAAGGATTCTGCCAATAAAACGCAGTCTCTGGTTCGCCTTTCCCACGATATTATCTACGTGTTCTTTCCAGTTTAGGTCTGAAGTAATAGTAATTCCTAGATATTTTGTAGAGTTTACGGCCTTCACTTTTGATTATCTTGTAAACAAAGTTTCAAAATGTTCAAATGTTTGTAAAGCTTGTGGGACTTAACTATGGGGTCATCAGTCCTTAAACTTACAAACTACTTATGAACTACTTACGAACTAGGACGCACAAATATCCATGCCCGAGGGGGTATTCGAACCCCCGACCGTAGTGGCCGTGCTGACCGTGACTGGAGCGCCTCAGTCACCTCGGCCACCGCGGCCGGCGTAAACAAAGTTTAACGGATTTCTTTTTGTACTCATGTGGACAACTTCACACTTCTCATTATTGAGAGTCAATTGCCAATTTTTACACCATACTGATATCTTATTCAGATCGTTCTGCAGTTGGTTTTGATATTCAGAAGATTTTACTAGACGGTAAATGATGGCCTCATCTTGTGATATTCCTGGCCTATGGCCACTTCTTATTTTTGGCCGCTGACCGTTTCTTTGCTAACATCGCACGTGTCTTAAACGCGGAAGAAAGACAGAAGTGCAGCATATGTTAGAATGTGGGGTGGGGAGCAGTAGCATATGGCACAGTAGGTGCTGGTTCCCGTGGGAAAGCCCGCCTATGTTACTGGTGCTCTCCTCGCATTGGCTGCTGCATTTCACGTCACGTGATTGCTTTTCAAATTACTTTTGTTTATTATATACTAAATATTAATTAATCAGAGCTGAAAATTTATGATAAATATCTCTCAAGGACAGGTTAGATTTTGAGAGTTTAAAAAGTTCAAGGTGCCTTCTCTTATTGTAACAAGAGTAGAGCGATTTTGCAGAAGGCGCGCGACGGCCCTGTTTTGGCGCTAAACAGAGCGTCAGGTGCCCTCTACCTCTACCTCTAGTCTCGCAACGCGCCGCAGTTTCAGTCTCGAGCTGACCACTATACGCGCCGGACCGCGCCGGTCATGAGTAAAGATTTGTATAATAGCGATAACAGTCGAGGTCTCAACATGAACTACGGGCAGCATAGTCTGTGTCGTATTAACAATAGTTGTTCATATTTTTTTATTTATTTAATAAATGGCATCCCTGACAATTAAATATTCGCGATTCGCTTCTTATGCTTCCATGCAACAGAATGTATTTTTAGCCTCACTTGTATGCTGTAGAAGAACCAACGACCTGTGTGCTGTCTTCTGGACTGGGGACACACCTATAGAAGACAACAGGTTAGTCAGAACTCTATGCTTTCCATAAAGACTTGGACAGCAACTACGGCACCTCGTGCGTACTGTATGGCGGTACAAAGGCACACTGCTACGCAACAGCATCCGCAAGGATGTGGAGGTTTTAGGGGATTTGTGGGAGGAAGCAGTACCAACTTCTCTGTCCACAAAAATAAAACCCTAGGAAGCTTGTAATCTGCAAACAACATAAGAGAGCTACTTAGATTTTCCCCTAAATCGTTTATGTAAATAAGGAACAGCAGAGGACCAATAACACTACCCTGTGCAACGCCCGATATCACCTCTGTTTTAGTCGATGTCTTACCATCGATTACTACGAACTGTGTCCTCTCTGACAGGAAATCCCCTATCCAATCGCAAATTTGTCTGGGAAAAGTTGTGGCAGGTACTTGCAGAGAGCGGTGTCCCTCCCCACTTGACAGCATTGATCAAACATCTGTACAATGATCACTCCGCAGCTGTAAAGACAAGTGCTGGCATGTCTGATTCCTTCAGAGTTTCAAAAGGTGTGAGACAGGTTTGTCTTCTATCCCCACAACTGTACAACATCTATGCAGAACACGTCATTAGGAAAGCTCTTGATGGTTGGACCAAAGGCATCTCAATTGGCGGAAGAACTGTCAACAACCTCCGTTTTGCTGATGACACGGTACTTTTAGCCAACAGCGAAGATGAACTTGCTGAGCTACTAACTAGAATAAAAGACATTAGTCTAGCATATGGACTCGACATCAACCTCAGTAAGTCCAAACTCATGTTAATTGATCGAGAACAACAGATCCAGCTCACAGGTCAATTAAAGGAACTGGAAGTCATGCAGTCCTTCACCTACTTGGGTCAACCATCTGCAGCACAGGTAGTTGTGAAGAGGAGATAAGAAGGCGGATCACGCTAGGAAGAGTGGCTATGAAGAAGCTCACGAAGATCTGGCAGAGCAGAGCAATAACAAATAGCACAAAGATCCGGCTAGTTGAAACACTCGTGTTTTCTGTCTTCTTTTACGGCTGTGAATCATGGACACTCAAGGCCAGAGACAAACAACGCATTGATGCGTTTGAGCTTTGGTGCTGGCGTAGGATGCTACGCATAAAATGGACTGAAAGAAGAACAAATATGTCCATTATTGAACAACTGAACATCTCCAGACGCCTTTCTTCTCGAGTCGACGAAAAAATTCTCCAGTTCTTTGGCCATATTATGAGAAGAAACGGAGAAAACTTAGAAAAAATAATCTTACAAGGAAAGATCGAAGGCACAAGACCAAGAGGAAGAGCAGCGAGCAGGTGGATAGACCAAATCAAGAAAATCTCCGGTCTACCTCTTCAGCAGGCACTGAGAGAAGCTGACAACCGTCTGGGATGGAGACGCTTGGTTCTTGGGGTCATGACGCTCAGCAATGAGCACGACTTATGATGATGATGACCATAACCACGTAATTTGATTAAAAGCCGTTTGTGAGGTACGGTGTCAAAAGCTTTCTGGAAATCAATAATTACGGAATCGATTTGCGAACCCTTGTCGATAGCACTCATCACTTCGTGTGAATAAAGAGCTAGTTGTGTTTCGCATGAATTGGGGTATCAGGTGGACTCCGGCCACAGACGCGCACACCGCAGCTGCAGACTGACCTCTGGCGCCCTCTGCAGCACGAAGTGGTGGTGGCGCCCCCGCCAGCAGACGGACAGCGTGGGCCGCCACAGCCCCAGGAAGAACGCCTCCCTCACCAGGAAGTCGCCCTCCCTCCTCAGCAGGGACTCTGCGCCCCTCCGAGACAGTCGCCCGTACAGCCACAGGTCCTCGTCCACAGACAGCGGGCCCTGTAACTGACACACACCGCATCCAACTCTCGTCATCTGGCAAGAGCACCACAGAATTTGGTCAGGTCGATAGTGGACCAACTAACATACCTTTCCCAGACCATAGATGAGCACCAAATGGACTCATGAGGAGATGTCACCATGACAGGGAGAATGTACACAGAACACTAACGGAGGGGAGGCACTAAAGAAGGGACACCAACAAAGGCTTACCAAAAACCTAAAGCCAATGGTAGGAGAATGCAAACAACAAGGGAAAGGAAACCAACAAAAGGATGCCAGCTGGAGGGATGCCAACAAAGGATGCAAATGGAGTAGATGCCAAAGAGACAAGACTAACAGCGGGTGTGTCAACTAATTCCAACATGGGATGTCAAAAAAGGACACTCACAAGTATGAAGTGCGCACCACGTACTTTCGCCGCGCGCCGCCATGCGCGGACGGTGCGGCGTTCTTACGACGACAGCCACGAGCGCCCTCTGCTGCAACTCCGCTCGTGACCACCACTGAACTGCATTGGTCACTTGGGATTCAGACAGGCACTGAAAGGGACTCATCAGTACGCAGGCCTCTACATAGTTAACCTATGTCTCAGCAGTACACTTAGTTGGCAGTCATGAACTTTGTAAAAGTTAAGTATTAAACTATTTCTACGAAATATACAAATTGTTCTAATCTAGCTTAGTGTTTCTAGTTTCTGCTGTCCCACTGGCTGGTCACGTCAGAGACTCTACCCACACACGCGTGCATTCTATTTCCCTGTGTGGGTCTCTCTCTACTCAGCCACCGACACCCAGGACAACCAGTGGAAACGAGACACAAAAGTGGCGACGAGGCTGGGATACAAAATAATCATCAGGATGTCACAACAGTGATGCCATTAGAAGGATGAAAATATAGGGGTAAAATGAGGGAAGGGAAAAGAGGATGTTAACGCAAGGGGAATGCAAATGGATGGATGGGAACGGCGGATGCTAACGAAGGGATACAAATGGTCAATGAGAGATGCAAATAATGGGGTGCTAATAGGTTCATGTTAACAAGGGGACACCAAGAAAGGGATGCCAGTGGAGGGAATTCCAACAATTAACACCAAAATGGGGATGCCAACAAAGGGATGACAATGGAGGAAAGCAAAATAGGAAAACAAGGGGATGATGACAATAAAGTGATGCCAACAGGTGGGATGTAACAAATGGGAAGGCTAAGAAAGGATGCTTGTGAAGGGGAGATGCCAATAGGACGGGGGGGGGGGGATGTGATAAATTGACAGTAGCAGGTGGATGCCAAAAAGGTACACCAGATGGCAGTTAATGGGAATGCCAAAATGGGTCACCAATGGTGGGATGCTAACAAAGGGGTGACAATGAAGGTGATGCAAAACAAAGTGGCACCAACGGAAGAATGACAACAAAGCGATGTCAATAGCGAGGATGCCAACAAAGGGATACAGGTGGGTTGCCAACAATAAAGGGTTAACCCATTCATTCCCAGTGTTGTTCCTGGACAACAACGTATTAAAAGTTGATTTATACCGTATTTTGTGCATCAGTCCTTAAAGTTGCATTTTTGTTTATGACCACCATGCTGCAGTCTGCAGTGGCCGAGGAGACTAAGGCGCTCCAGTCACGGTCTGCACGGCCACTTCGGTCGGGGGTTCGAATCCCCCCTCGGGCATGGATATTTGTGCCGTCCTAGTTCGTAAGTAGTTCATAAGTAGTTTGTAAGTTTAGGGACTGATAAACCCGTAGTTGAGTCCCATAGACTGTACAAACATTTGAACATTTGACCACCTTGCTTCTAGTACGACCTTTTGCCGTTTGATACGGCATGTTGCCACTTCTGAGGTATTATTCTTGGAGGTTGTTTTCCATTGCGAGGCTGTGAGTGTGAGCTTGAGTGTGGTTCCTTTTATTTTATTCCAGGAGTGAATTGTCTTGTCTTTCGTGCTGTGGCGAAGAATATGCTAGCATTATTTATCTGGCAGTGTAACTATCAACAAAATAACGCCCAAGTAATAAAACACCTCGATACAAACGTCTGTGTTGTGCATGAAATACATGACATAAAAAATCAATAATTTGACCAAAAATTTTAAAATACACATTTTGATGTTTACTGCACTGAATTAATACAGGAAATGCTGAATTTTAATTTTTCCAAAGCTGATTTCATAATGTGGGATTGAAAGGGTTAATGCCAAGAAGGTATACAAATGGACAGTGGACACCAACAAACCGATGGCAACATGGGGGATGCCCACAAAGGGACACCAATGAGAGAATTCCAAAAAATGGACACCAATGTAGGGTCTGCAAGAAGGAACTCCAATGTGGAATCCATGGAATGGGTGCCAACATGGGGCGGCAACAAAGTGACACCAACAATGTGATGCCAATGGGGTGGCCTCCAAGAAAGCCAGCAGAGGGGATACCAACAAATACCCAAATAGGATGTCAAAAGGGAACACTATCTGACAAAGGAATGCCAACAGGCAGGATGCCAACAAATGACCACCAATTTGGGAATTCTATAAAAAAAGGGTGCCAATGGAGGTGAGATGCAACAAAGGTCAATGTAGGGGGAGTTCTCAAAAGGGTCTCCAATGGTGGATAACAAGAAAGGAAGTTCAAGAGGAGGTCAGCTGCAAACAAAGAGGTACCAATGGAGCGATATGAATGAGGGGATGTGAACAAAAAATGGCAATTGGAAATGCCAACTAAAGGACACCAACAAAGGTTTGCCAATACGGGACGCTAATGGAAAGGTTTCAACAAAGCAATGCCATCAGGGAGGACGCCAACAAAGGGACACCCTTGGGGGATGCCAAAGAAGGTCACCAATTCGGGGGAGGGGAGAATGGCAAGAAATGGATGAAAATGACATATG
Organism: Locusta migratoria; assembly: GCA_026315105.1. Taxonomy (NCBI): domain Eukaryota; kingdom Metazoa; phylum Arthropoda; class Insecta; order Orthoptera; family Acrididae; genus Locusta; species Locusta migratoria. Next base: position 118,128,473 of record CM048754.1, read on the forward strand.
CCAAAGGGGCACCAATGGGCGAATGCCAAAAATGTATGGCAACGGAGGGGTATGCAAAAAGATGGAGGGAATGCCAACATTGGATCAGGAAGGAGGGTTTAGACACTAATAAATGGATTCGAATTGGGGGATACCAAAAACATAATTTCAGTGTTTGGGATTGTCAATAAATAGACATCAATTGGGGCGAATGATACAAACAAATGGATGCCAACAGGGAGGGGATACCAACTGGGAGAATGTGGACAAAGGAACGCCAATAAAAGCGGTCCAACAGGGAATGCAAAGAAAGGGTCATAAATAGGATGATCGCCAATGAATGAATGACAATACAGTGTATGCCAACTATGGGACACAAATGGGCAATGTTAACAAAGGGATGCCCATGCATGGCAGATTCCAAGAAAGGAATTTCAAGAGGGGCTGATGCCACCAAAGTGATACCAAAGAAGGGATGCCAAAAGTCAATACCAACAAGGGGACGCCAACACAGGAATGCCATTATAGGGATGCCAATGGGGCGGATGAAATAAAACAACACCAACAGAGGGATGTCAACTAATGCCAACAGGATACTAGTGGTGATGATGCCAATGAAAAGATGAGAACAGACAGATACCAACAAAGGGACACTAATATGGGAATAGAGGAAGGGATGCCAATTGATGGGGTGTAACAAAGGGATGCCAATGGGAGATGCCAACAATAGGACACCTAGATGGGTGCAGATGCCAGGAAAGGAACGCAATAGAGGGGATGCCAAAGAGGGACAGTGGAGAGGAGGGTGCCAGTGGGGGGAAGCCAGCAAAGGAACATCAAAGGTCAATGACTGGGAGCCACAATGGGGTGACCATAGGTGGATCCCAATAAAGTGACATCAACAAAGGGATGACAACTGCAAGTCACCGATAATGGACACAAATAGTTTCTGCCAAAAAAGTATGAAGTATGTGAGTGGGTTGATGCCAATAAAGTAACATCAAGAGGGGGTAGATGCCAACCAAGGGATGCCAGTAAAGGAATCTCAGTGGGGTAGCTGCTAACAAACGCCAACAGGTAGGATGCCAACAGGGGATATCAAAAAGGCACACCAACCAAGCGATGACATTTGGGTGGCCCCCAACAACAACCAATAAGGGGAACAACAGCGAAGTGATTCCAACCAGGTGATGGCATCAGGGGGATGACAACGAAGGAACAGTAATGAGGATTGACAATAGTATGCCAAAGGAGGAGGATGTCAACAAAGGGTCACAAATGGGGGAATGCCAACAAAAGGACATTGATGGGGGTTGTCAATAAAAGGATACCAAAGGAGGAGGGACATCAACAAAGGGACAACAAAGGGTGAGATGCCAACAAAAGGATACCAATGCAGGGGGATGACAATGAACAGACACCAATTGGAGGTTGTCAACAAAATGACACTAACAAAGGGACGCCAACAAGGTGGTGCCAGTAAAACTCATTCCTTGAGATTGGGGGGGGGGGGGAGAATGGCACTATAAGATTTGTGCTGCAGTTTGTCGTAGATCTGGCACCGGGAAAGTCCCTCTTTCTTGACTCCAGGGTGGATGTAAAGCCTCAGTACACCTTCTTATTATAAAACTTCTGGAGGGACAGTGAAATATGACAATTACAGGAACATATTGGTAAGGTGGGCCATCTTTTACAGTATGTACCAAACATCAGGACTATCTGAAAATAGACAATTTGAACCTATGTCAATGTTTTTAAATGAAAAGGTGGCCGTGTGATATATCAAACAATATCAACGTATTTTGAGAAGTTCATTTCTGTAAACAGATTCGAGGTATCGGTAATGATTCAAAACCTACAACAAGAAAACGTTGTTGTTTGTTAAGCTTATGGGACTGAACTACGGGGTCATCAGTCCCTAAACTTACAAACTACTTATGAACTACCTTATACTAAGGACGGCACAGATATCCATGCCCGAGGGGGGTTTCGAACCCCCGACCATAGTGGCCGTGTAGACCGTGACTGGAGCGCCTCAGTCCCCACGGCCACCGCAGCCGGCCCACAACAAGATCCGTCTTTTGCACAAGATATCTTCTTTGGTGTTGAGGTAAATATTTTTATCAGTCAACTGTCACAATGAAATACCAGAATCCACACTGGATGAAAGGTAGTGGGTGCTGTAAAGTTACGATTGGTGTGTAATGTCGAGTGCCACTATAATTGGACCCATTTACATTGACCAGAGCCATAATACTCAAAGCTACCCGGAAATGCTGCAAAAAGTCGTGTTTCCCTTAGTTCTGAATGAGCCAGCTTTCCCTCTACTCTCAGCGGGATGGGGCTCCACCACTCTAGGGATCTGTTCATCAGTTGTCAGGCGGTTACTTTTGTTCCTGTTTCTGGTCACTGGATCGGCTGGAGTGGCCACCCAGGTCACCCGATCTCACACCGCTTTTATCTGTGCGGGCCATTTAAAGCCAATCGCATATTCAGGGAAATATAAGAAACGGACACCATCTCGAGCAAAGCACTGACAAAGCGTGTGCCAGCATTTCTGCTGAGGGCCATCTGCGAGAGCATGGCGATTGGGTCCGGCCTTCAGGTGTGCGTCTACCGGGAGGGATGGCGTGCCCAACACTGATGGACAGTCCGGTCTGTAGATTCAGACGAATCTTTCCTAACTTTTGAGCCATAACTGCTACGTCCAATTTGTTTACAGGTATGAGCTAGTCAGGAAATTCAGGTGTCATTGGATATACCAGACGATCTCATTCCCTAAAGAAAAAAAAAGATTTAGATTCAAGGTGACCGATTTCAAGACAGCGCTCATGTGCTGTAGAATCTGTAGAAGATGGACCACCTCACGCGTACTTTACTGGAATATTCAGGTTTGCCAGTCGTTGCAAAGTTTTTGAGGTAAAACGATGTACTGCGACCTTCGTCTCACCCTGCATTTCAACCACAATGTTGGCTAGCAGCGATTGTATTCCAGGAAAGAGTCTGTTCTTGCACAAGTTGTACAAATACTGCAAACGGTAGCATGAACCAATGCGGCTCATTTCACTTACAAGGAAAGTACATGGGCTCGAACAAACATATTTATATGAACGCTTGCTTACAGGATCTCTACGTAAATCTCAATGTGCTGGTGGGTGTCGTTTTTCTGCAAAGCTCTGCAACCATGCTCTAGATAGCACTGTAGTTCTAATTGTAGTCGCCATACGAAATGCACATATGTTAACTATAACTTATGTAATAATCATCGCACATGTTCTCTAGCGAATTGTCATCAAAAGCCGTGATGATGTTGCAACTTTAACCTTCTTCTCGGAAGACTGTTGGTATTCACTGCCACTGTTTCAATCGCCTCTTCCCGCACTTACCGTAGCACTACCGCTTGCAATGAATTGTTCGTTATTATCATCCCTATTATCATTATTATGAGTTTGTAACAACAGTATCTAACTTATGCTCATATTTCTGCACCATAACAGATACGAGAAAGCATGTAAATGATTCATCTTCTACACTTCTACATCTTCACGAAGAAGGATTCTTCATAACTTCATCTCAATCAATCACAATACATTAATAGGATTGATTACCAATCGTCACCCCATCTGACGCTTCACCACACAAATAACGTCACAAAACGCAACTTCGGAGGCACACTGCACCGTCCCTACTGGCGAACCGACAGGTCAAAGTGCAATGCGGCATGGCACACGCAAAGGCCTCTAACGGACGACTGCAGAGTTTTGCAGATGCGGGAGTATCACTAGTGCAATAAGGGACCTTTACATTATCTCTCATACGATTTTGGTGTATATGTGTTTGTTCGAGCCCAAGTACTTTCCTTGTTAGTGTTCCATTCTTATGCAGAGAGAATGAAAAAAGGGTCACTATACGTCTGCATATGGGTCGTAATTACTCTCGTCTTAGCCTTCTCGCTCTTTCGCCGAACGTAACTTGGCGAAAGGAGACTCAGCTTAAAAAAGAAACGAAGAGAAAGAAAAGAAAGGAAGGGAGATTAGAACTTCACGACACGTTGACAGCGTGGTCATTACACTCGAAGAACAAACTGCGATTGTTCAAATGTTTTTTTTATCTTATGGGACTTAAGCACGGCCGGCCGCGGTGGCCGAGGGGACTAAGACGCTCCAGTCACGGTCTGCACGGCCACTACGGTCTGGGGTTCGAATCCCCCCTCGGCATCGATATTTGTGCCGTCCTAGTTCGTAAGTAGTTCATAAGTAGTTTGTAAGTTTAGGGACTGATGACCCCGTAGTTAAGTCCCATAGACTATACAAACATTTGAACATTTTGAACTTACGCACTGGGTCATCAGTCCCTAAAGGTACAGACTACTTACGAACTAGCTAACACTAAGGACGGCACAAATATCCATGCCCAAGGGGGGATTCGAACCCCCGACCGTAGTGGCCGTGCAGACCGTGACTGACGCGCCTCAGTCCCCTCGGCCACCGCGACTGGAACTGCGATTCTTTTTGTTGCGCATGGAGAGGGAAATCGGCCGTGCTCTTAGAAAGAACCAGCCTTGAGAGGCTCAAAGAAATCACGGAAAACCTGCATCTGTGTGGCCGCGGGCGGGATTCGAAGCAGCGTCCTTCCGCGTGCGGGTCGCTTGCTCTGGACCTGCTGGACAGCGCTGTGGCTGCCCTCCGGCAAAGCCCTGGATAACGAGAGCACTGCGTGTGGCTCTACACCTACATCTACATGGGATACTCTGCAAATCACATTTAAGTGCCTGCCAGAGGGTTCATCGAACCACAATTACACTATTCATCTACCATTCCATTCTCGAAAAGCGCGCGGGAAGAAAGAACACCTGAATCTATCCGTTCGAGCTCTGATTTCTTGTATTTTATTCTGATGATCATTTCTATGTAAGTGGGAGTCAACAATATATTTTCGCATTCGGAGGAGAATTTTGGCGATTGGAGTTTCGTAAGTAGCCCACGCCGCAGCGATAAGCGCCGTTGTTGTAATGATTCCCATCCCAGATCCTGTATCATTTCCGTAACGCTGTCTCCCCTGTATCGACAGTATCTACGTGGTCTTTCCAATTTAAGTCTGAAATAATAGTAATTCCTAAGTATTTTGTCGAGTTTACGGACTTCAAGTTTGATTGATTTATCTTGTAAACAAAGTTTAACGGATTTCTTTTCGTACTCATGCGGACAACTTCACACTTTTCATTATTTAGAGTCAATTGCCAATTTTTACACCATAGACATATCTTAGTTACATCGTTCTGCAGTTGGGTTTGATTTTCAGATCATTTTACTAGACGGTAAACGATGGCGTCATCTGCAAGCAAGCTAAGAGAGCTACCTAGATTTTCTCCCAAATCGTTTATGGAAATAAGGAACAGCAGAGGACCAATAACACTACCCGGTGGAACGCCCGATATCACTTCTGTTTTAGTCGATGTTTCACCATAGATTAATGCAAACTGTGTCCTGTCTGGCAGAAATCCGCTATCCAATAGCAAATCTGGGGCGATATACCATAACCACGCAATTTGATTCAAAGCCGTTTGTGAGGTACGGTGTCAAAAGCTTTTTGGGAATCAAGAAATACGGAATCGATTTGCGAACCCTTGTCGATAACACTCATCACTTCGTGTGAATAAAGAGCTAGTTGTGTTTCACATGAACAATATTTTCTACATCCGTGTTGACCTCGAGTCAATAGATCGTTCTGTTCGAGATAATTCATAACACTTGAATACAGGATATGTTCCAAAGCCCTTCTGAAAATTTACGTCAATGAAATAGGCATGTAGTTTAGTGGGTCACTCCTACTGCCTGACCTGTGCAACTTTCCAACTTTTTGTACACATCGTTCTTTGAGAGAGCGGTTGCATATGGCTGTTAAGTAAGGAGTTATCGCTTCAACATAATCAGATAGAGATCTAATGGGTATACAGTCCGAACCAGAAGAGTTCTTCTTGTTAAGTGATTTTAGTTGCTTCACTACTCCGATGATATCTACTTCTACGTTACTCATTACGGCATCTGTTCGTAATTCGAAATCTGGAATATTGGTTTCGTCTTCTTTGGTGAATGAGCTATGTTTAGTAACTCTGCTTTAGTAGCGCTATCATCATCAGGTTCGTCATTACTATCATGTAGTGCGGGTATTGTTTGTGTTTTGCCCCTAGTACATTTAACATATGACCAAAATCTCTTAGGGTTTTCAGTCAAATTTCTATAAAGATTTTCGTTGTGATAAGTATTGTAGGCATCTCGCATTGAAGTCCTCGCTAAATTTCGAGCTTCTGTGTAGGACCGCCAATTCTGGGGATTTTGCGTTCGTTTAAATTTAGCATGCCTTTTCCGTTGATTTTGAATCAGTGTCCTGACCTATTTTGTGTACCAAGGCGAATCACGTACTTCTTTTATTAATTTATTTGGTATAAAACTGGCTCACCGAATTCGAGAGACTTTTGCGTGGAAGTTCTATATCGAATATGAGGAGGCACGGTTTCGGCTTTTTGCTGCACAGTAGCTTTTTAAAAGAAAAAAAAAAGTCAAGATCAAAGCTGATGATGTCAAATCGCGTTTAGAGTGCTATACACTCACCCCGTTTACATGGGCTCCCAAAACCGGATTTCGTAAACCGATTTCCCGATTCCGCTTTTCGTTGGTCATGTAAACACTCCAAAATCGATTCTGGAAATCCGCTTCTCTAAAGCGGTTTTCCAGTTCCACAATCGATTTTCGCGCCCATGTAAACGCAACCGTTTTTGAAGCGTTCTTGGCTTGTCAGATTGTGTTTTCTTGTTAAGAATTTTCGGCACATATGGAAAGAGTGATATTTTCTAATATGAAATAAAAGTATAAATATTAGAGTGAACACAAATCTGTGTATTTAAATAAAGAAAAATAGCGATTGTGCAGACTAAATAAGGAACTGAATCAGCTGTTTTCCAGCCGCCATTTTAAGTGAGCTACGAAATCCGATTCAGGCTATGCCATGTAAACACGACAGCGAAAAACGGTTTACGAAAATCGGTTTTCGTCTGCCGGAAGACGTGTTCCGTGTAAACGTAGTGACTGAAACGTCGTCTGAAGATTGAAAGCTGACCGACGTTGGTGTTTTCGCGCTGCAGTGAACGTGACCGACCTCCCGGACGCCATCGCCGGTCGCGCGGGGGTTTAGCGCGCTCGGTCAGACAGCTCAACGCCCTCTGTGATAGGAAGCTAATAAGGCGCAGGGGGGCGCAGTAAACGATGCGCAGTAGGAAACGCGTTTTCGTCATTCTGCGCATGACGTCACTGTGGGACACCTGGGAGCCAAACTATACGGAGAGTTGGTTGCTAACTCGTGTACGCGTGTGTGTTACCATTTCTACTGTATTTGCTTGACCCTCTCATTCCCACGTTATGAATTCAGCTTTGGAAAAATTAAAATTCAGTGTTTTCTGTATTAATACAGTGCACTAAAGATCAAAATACGTGTTTTAAAAGTTTTGGTCGCACTATTGATTTTTTATGTCATGCACAACACAGACGTTTGTATCGAGGTATTTTATTACTTGGGACGTTATTTTGTTGATGGTTAACACTGTCAGATCAATAATGCTAATATAATCTTCGCCACAGCACCAATGACAATTCACTGCTCAAATAAAATAACATGCACCACGCTCGCGCTCCTAATCACAACCATGTACAGACGGCTACGAAACACAAACTACAAGACGGACAGATTAATGCCTCATAAGTGGCTACACGCCGTACCGAGCGGCAAAAGTCGTACTTGCAGCATGTTATTCATCAACAACAATGCAACTGTAAGGATTGGTACCCAAAATACGGTATAAATCAGCTTTTAATACGTTGTTGTCGAGGAACAACATTGGAAAGGAAAGGGTCAAATAGTTTTTTGTTTTTTGAGGTTTTATTTATTTATCTTTCACTTCACAGATTGGAAGTAAAAAGTTCATAGTGGCAAGTATATTGATTTCCCGAGTGCTTGTCGCGCGTGCTATAATTTCTGCTGTAATTCTTTGAAATACTTCTGTTATTATTTATACAATGCCAGGCTGTGCTATTACGGGTTGTAATTCTCACAGCAGGAACGCAAAGGGAACAGAAACAAAGTTTCATTTTCCCCTCCAGATGAAACGTTAAAGTGTGGCTCTCCAAGTGCTACAGAAAGGACACTGTAAATGTTGCACATTCTCGAATAAGCTCCCGGCATTTCAATGAAACCGATTATGTAAGGTATTTACAATTGGAGTTGCTTAATTTGCCACGGAAAAAAGTGTTTGAAACTTTCCTGTTCTTTTAAAGTCAGCAGTTCATATTAAAGAAATTGTCGATATGTTTGTGATTTGATATGTTACTGATACGTGCCGCGAAAATCTACGATAGAATATGACCCAGCAGCCTTAACTGCAATATTTTACAGCAGAATAGCACTTTGTACTTAAGGCACAAACAATTTTCGTCAAAAACGTATAAATGCACATTCCGCGCCACAGCGGACTAAGCCTGTGCAGACCGTTTGGGAGCGCGCAGTCCCACAGTGACGTCACAGCGCTAGCCAATGACAGAGCAGAGCGCTTACTGCCCAACCTTATATTTATTAACCTTGATAAGGCGAATGCTCAGCCGACAACCCAGAACGAACGAACCTGAAAAATAAAAGACAGCCCATGGCGTGGACGGTCAGACTGTGGGTCTAGGTTAGAACCTCCATCCTGACAATTTCTTGGCCCACTTTAGGTTACGGCAGTAACACAAAAAATTGGGCCTCTGCGATCGTCTTTTGACAGATCGAAATTTAATTTTAAAAAATCGAACTGACGTGTTTTACGGCCCACTTTAGATTTGTAGTTTTATAAGTTTTTACAAACATTTTGACCAAAATAATAAAAAATTAATTAACAAGAGTGTCTGAAACCCTTTTAGGAAAAAATTTTTTTAGCTATTGGCGAGTTCGGAACCCACTACGCTACGGCTATCAATCGGAATGTGAGTCCTATAATATCAGACTATTCATGACCGTTGTTAACTGATGCTAATATGGCATTTGTAGACACTAGATTATCATTTGTCGTACGAAGAACGATGTGTTATTGTTAATTCTTCAGTGCGCCATTGCTTTGAAATGATAACGTGTAAGTTACAATAAGAGAATCATCAAATACGCAACGTAGCATGGTGTATGGCAGAGAGAGTTCTGGGCGAGGAATGTCACGTGACGTCTCCGAACGGCTGGTTTTCGTTAATTCAATGGAGGGTGTCAAATCTCTGTTATTTTTACAAATATGTCTCAAACGATACGAGATATGAGAAAAACATAAGGGAGCTAAGTTGTAGAGAATTTTCTCCTCTACCAATTAGGTTATTCAATTTTTGTGTCATATGAACGATTCGTTTGCAATTACAATTATATTACAAACGGCCTTTTTTGGTATTACTGCCGTATTTTTTGTCCGAAAAGTTTGAAAAGGGGAGGTTCTGGTCTCTGGCGGCCTACAATCATGTCTGTAAAATTTGGTGCTGATCGGTTGAACGGTTCGTCTTAAAAACAGGGAACACGTTACGGACAGACAGACAGACGGACAGACTGACAGACATCCCAAAATCGCCGTTATTTTTGCAAATATCTTTGAAACGCTACGAGATATGAAAAGAACGTAACAGAGCAAAGTTGTAGAGAATTTTCTCCTCTGCAAATTAGGTTATTCAATTTTCGTGTCGGATGAATAGTTAAGCCGTTATTTTCATTTAAATTTCAAGCTATCAAAAGACGATCGCAAAGGCCCACTTTTAGTGTTACTACGCACGAATTTATAGAGGAGAAAATTCTCTTCAACTTTGCTTTATTATTATTATTATTATTATTATTATTATTATTATTATTATTATTATTATTGTAACTCGCACCGTTTCAGAGATATTTGTAAAAATATCGGCGATTTTACGATGTCTGTCTCTCTGTCCGTCTTCTGTCTGTCCGTCCGTAACGTGTTCCCTGTTTTTAAGATGAACCGTTCAACCGATCAGCACAAAATTTTACAGCCATAATTGTTGGCCGCCAGAGACCAGAACCTCACTTTTCAAAATTTTCGGACAAAAAACACATTAGTTACACTAAAAACAGTCATTTGTAATACAACTGTAATTACAAACAAGCGGCTCATCTGTCACTAAAACTGAAGAACTGAAGTTGTAGAGGAGAAAATTCTCTACAACTTTCCTCTCTGACTTTCTTTCGTAACTTGCACCGTTACAGAGATATTTGCAGAAATAACGGCGATTTGACACCGCCTCTTGACTTTACTTAGACCAGGCGTTAGGAAACGTCACGTGACATTTCCCGCCCAGAACTCTCCCTGGCATACGCCATCTTGCATCCTGTACTTTATTATTTTCATAGTATAACTTACGCTTTGTCATTTCAGAGCAATGGTGGCGCACTAAAGAATTAACAAAAACACGTCGTTTTCGTACGATATATGATAATCTAGAGTCTAAAAATGCCGTATTAACATTAGTTAACCACTGCCTTCAATAGTAGGAGAATTAAGTAAGGAAAGGTTTCGTAACTGTTCCTCGTAGTATAGTGGGCAGTACGTTTGTTCGTAATTGTAAACTACGTGGTCGGTGGTTCGAAACCCACCACTACCAAAAATTCCTTTTTCGCCTTTCTTTTTTCCGAAAGGGGTTTCGGTCACTCTTATTAATAAAATGGAACTATGTAATGCAGTATATAGAGTTGTGCATATGTAAGAATGCTCACTCTCAAACGAGCGCGTTTTTTTACATCCCGTAAAACACATAACAACGAATTGAAGAATGGTCTTCTGAAGAATATGCACGTAATTTGGGAGGAGCATGTTTCTTAAAGCTAAACTCAGATACGACATAAATTTGGTCAAATACGGTTAGAAAGAATATTACGAGTTGGATGCATGGATATTATCGCAATAGTAGAGCTGTAATCGTGTCGCCCATAATTTATTACTATTTGAATTTTTATTAATTTTGCCCGAAATGTTTTCAAGAAATCATAAAATTACAAGCAAATCTAAAGTGTGCCGTAAAACAAGTCAGTGCGACTTTTTTATATAGTCTCGTATTTGTAACACCTTTTTGTCGCCTAATTTTGAATTAGAGCATCGGGAGTTGTGACTAATATTCAATTAAGTGTATTATCTTTTTATGGCTGTTTCATTTGTAATACGCAGTGCAAAAATAATCTTCTTATATATAAATGTGAATGTCTGTTCGGTGTACGTTTATCACGTCTGAACCACAAGACATAAAGAGCTAAACATTTGTACAGTTACTAATGTCTACCCGGGGAAGGCTTTAGGCACGGTTTTATGGCTATCGGATAGCTATATATATATATATATATATATATATATATATATATATATATATATATATATATATATATATATATTAATGTGAATGTCTGTTCGGTGTACGCTTATGACGTCCGAACGACAAGACGCAGAGACTTAAATCTTTGTACAGTTACTAATTTACACATGAGGAAGGTTTTAGGCACGGTTTCATAGTGATCTTTGAAAAACATATTTACTCTTTGAAAATGGTTTTATTGGTTGCATTGTTGGTTGAGGGTTGATAATAATAAAAGGGTCGAGTGTATTGGGATGGAAAGTTATCGGTGTACATAGAATTCTAAGCGCGCGCGTGTGTGTGTTAATATCTCGCTCTGCAGCGAATCGGACTGAAGGTCAGCGATGACATTCAAAAACATTCAAATGTTTGTAAATCTATCGGACCAAACTGCGTGGTCATCAGTCCGTAGCTTACAAACTACTTAAACCTAGGTAAACTAACCTAAGGACAACACACACACCCATGCCCCAGGGAGGGCTCGAACCTCCACGGCGAGCAACCGCGCGCTCCGCAGCGAGACGCTTTAGACCGCTCGGCTACTCCACCGCGGCGGCGATGACGTTTGCGACTCTATAACAAGGAGGTTACATACAGCTAAACGTGATATCTTTGGTCTACGCGTGCTACAATGTCTTCAGCTCTTTCTCTGTAAGGATAAGCATACCAATAAGGAAATATAAGAATAAATAAATAAAGCAGTAAAAAAGAAATTTCTTTTAATACATCTCTTTAAAAATATCGATTTGACGTTTCGCGCATTACATCAAGTGTTAGATCTGTGATATTATTACAATCATTATTGTTGAATTTCGTGCATTTTTACGTGTGATTTGATGTGTACTACTTACTTTCCTGAAAATGTTGATTAAAAATGTTTGTTTCTAAACAAGGTATTGTGTTTCTTTTCATCCTTCAAAACCAGCGTCATAGCAGTCTTCTGAAATAGAGATGGGATAATCGAAACATCTGACGGTTTCGAAACCAATGAAACCGTACCATCTGTGGTTTCGAAACCATGAAACCGTGAATCAATGTATATTTTATACTGAAATCTTCGTTCTAGGGGGGGCAATATTTTGCACTATGTGGACAAGGGTACATACAAGAACCTGTCAACCATAAAGTATATATTTACTTCTTGGTCTGTACGAAACATGTTGATAAAGATTTTCTCCCGTGTTGTTGATGTTGCCAACATAGTCACACGAGACCACCGGTATGGTAGGTAAAAGTTTACCCCGTTAGGAACTCACAAACTGCAATACGGTACGCATATTACAGTGATGGATCATAAATGCTACTTTCTATACATACTAAATAAATTATAGGGAATAAAGGGCACACTAAATAATCACAAATAATGCTATGGAATTACAAAAATAATGAAATAAGAGACAAGTTCACCACTTCTACGTCTTGACCGTTACACCACCGCCGCAATTCCTTTAACATGACAGTCGAAAAATTATAACAATTGGAGGTAACATCGTTTTCACTCGTAAGAAACTAACTCTTTAACACGAGATTAAATATGCGATGTACCCTTGTTCGTATAAAAAATGTCATTTCAGGCTTCATGTTGTATCTTTTTTTTTTTTTTTGAAATGTAGATTCACTCGTGTTTTAATATGGTAGATAAACCTAGAATTTAAGTGGTTATTTCAATGCAAATAGTGAACGTTGTTTTGCAGACTCACGAGTGTCAACTACTGTTTGACACTCTCTTCAGTAAAATGAATCACCACATTTCGATACCATTAGTCTGTTCCGCCTTTCTGCATTAGTAGTTTGAAACATCGGTGTCGTGAAACCGACACGAAACCGTGAAACCGACACGAAACCGTGAAACCGACACGAAACCGTGAAACCGACAGGAAGAAACGGTTTCAGTGTATCGACAATCGACTGCGAATGTGATACGAAACAGAATGGAATGAAACCGCATGGTTTCGAAACCGTTGCCGGTTTTGAAACACTGAAACTGTTGTGTGTATCGAAACCTGGTTTCGAAACCATGAAACCGTAGCCAACTCTATACTGAAAGACAGCTTATCTATCATAATCAATCAACACGCGAGCGGAGCCGCGGGTTTAAGCTAGTAAATAATATAAATAAAAAAACGCTTTTAAAGAGTATGACTACGTAATTCGAAATACGGGGCGTTTATTCGTGAGCGTTGCCACAGCGAGGAGGGTGAAAGTTATCTTAAAAGCAACCAGATCATAAATATTTATCACTTCAGGCACAACACACGAACGACATATTGCCACGTTCAAGTGCTCTCCGAGATATCGTTCGTAGAAAACATATCTCATTTATCAGCAATCACTCGTCCGAGCCTCTATTTCAAGATACGCTTTTATACTCTTCGTGTGTATGGAAATTAATTTCTGATAGACCTCTCTTCGGCAATAGAAATCACGTATGTTTCCACGTGAATGTGGCAATATTTCGTTCGTGTGTTGTGCATGGTGTGACAAGTATTTGTGTTTTGGTTGCTTTTATGGTAAGTTTCACTCTACTGGCTGAGACGAAGCTGACGAATAGATTGTCAGTAATTGCAACTACTGAATAATATAGTTAACTAGCTTATACCCGCGGCTCCGCTCGCGTGTTGTTTGATTACAGTATGACAGATAAGCAATCTTTCAATAGTGTGATATGAGACTGGTTTTGAAGGAACTGAAAAATATTCCTATCAGATTGCAGAAGTCTATGCACTTACTGTTTATCAAGAAAGTAAGTAGTGTAAATCAAATCACACGTAAAAATGCACTCGTTTCGAAGAATCCAATCACAAAATTCAACAATAATAAATTGATCACTTGATGTAATGCGAAAGACGTCAAATCGATTTTTTTAAAGAGACGTATTAAAATAAATTTTCTTTTTTACTGCTTTATCTATTTATTCTTATATTTCCTTATTCATATGCTTATTCTTACAGAGAAAGAGCTGAAGACATTGTAGCACGCATAGACCAAAGATATGGTCTGTGGCATCACGTTTCGCTGTGTGTAATCTCCATGCTATATAGTCGCAAACGTCATCGCTGGCCTTCAGTCCGAATTTTTTTTTTAGAACTTGACGACTTTCAACCACCATATCTTCCACCCCCTTATAGCTATCGGCATGGAACTGCTATCGTGTACAACGGGAGACTTCGGAAAACAATTACACACAGACCATTCGTTTGTGTTCTGTAGTTTTCGCTGCAGAGCGAAATATTAATACACACACACACGCATAGAATTTTACATTCACCGATAACTTTCCATCCCAATATACTCCACCCTTTTATCATTATCAACCCTCATGCAACAATGCTACCAATAAATCCATTTTCAAAGAGTAAATATAATTTTCAAAGAGTAATTATTGTTCCGTTTTTACTTTATATTCTTCAAATTACTAAATATCTATCAGATCGCTATAAAACCGTGCCTAAAACCTTCCTCGGGTATAAATTAGTAACTGTACAAATATTTAAGTCTCTGTGTCTTTGTCATTTGGACGTCATAAGCGTACACTGCACAGACATTCACATTAATATATATATATATATATATATATATATATATATATATATATATATATATATATATATATATATATATATATATATATATCCGATCGCCATAAAACCGTGTCTAAAGCCTTCCCCAGTTAGACATTAGTAACTGTACAAATTTTTAGCTCTTTATGTCTTGTGGTTCAGACGTCATAAACGTACACCGAACAGACATTCACATTTATAGATATAGATAAGATTTTTAATTTTATTTTATTAATTTATTATTTTTGCACTATGTATCACAAACGACACAGCTGTAAACAGAAAATACAGTTCATATTAATCACACTTCCTGATACTCTGTTTCAAAACAAGGTATTAGAAATACAATAATACTATGAAAGAGGTGGAACAAAAATCTACCTAACAATCGCCATGACGCAGATTCCAACCACGCTGCACTGTTTGCCAGTCCAAGCCCTGGGCCGTTCGGAAAGTCGGTCATGTTTGCGAGCACCCGAACTACACCATGAAAACACAAAGACGTTATTTACTCCAACGTCATTAACGTTTAATATCAAATATCTATCCATATCTATATATAAAAGGCTTGTGTGTGTACGTGCTGACAGACTTTTCTCCATGACCACATACTGCCACCCACTCGTGGTTGTGGTGGCAGATAGCGCTTGGTCTAATGATGTTAGTAAGGGAGTTTGGTCGCGGTGCGTGGCAGTGGGTGAGTGTGACGAGCAAAAATTCGCAAAATATGCAATAAATACTCTTAGGAAAAGCTATATGCTCTGTGACTTACGAACTTTACGGTACGAGTCAAAATCTGTTTATTCTTACAATCGTCAGACAATGCGGTGCTTTCAGACTTTAATAACGACGAGGAATATCAAATACGCATTTTTTTTTTTTTTTTTTTTTTTTTAATAGATCACATCTTTCCGTCAACCACACATTACCGACTATGTAAAGAGACACGAAACAAAGATAAAAATCCAGATAGACTCAAAGATAAAAATACTCGTGGAACATTGATCACTGTCGTGGAAGCGTGGTGGAAACACAGACATACATTAATGAATGTCTCTTAGGCCATAGATATTGATATGCCTGTGCCAGTAAGCTCACTGGTGTGTGCTAATCAGTGATCTCTGATACATATAGCCGCGACACTCTCTGCTGTGAAAGGTGTTATCGTTTGACAGCTGGGTCAAGAAAACTATGCGACGTAGTCCTACTCAAATCCCGGCGGCCTCCTGTGATAATGTTGGCAACAGATGTCGAATAACGAGAATCATGTGACATCGTTATAAGCCAATCGCGTGACACGCAAATATTTTGTCGTGAAATCAAGCATACAGCAGGAACAGCAGTATTTATCTACACTCTATGTGGTTCGGTCATCTTTGCAACGATTTTATATCGTGTTATTGATGTTGCCAACATAAAAACACGAGGCCGCCAGGATAGAAAGTAAAATTTTACCGAATCAGATACATCCGTTGTTGTCACATCTCATTATGACCAGCACTTTCATGCGAAACTCTTTTGTATAAAGTCTCATGATTCACACAGTTTTACAATTCATTCCAAATTCCTATTCAAGAAGATATTTGTGAAAACTGTTACAAATCAATATTCGCACTTATGCAATATCGTTTTCAGAAATGTAATTTGCCAGCCGCTTTCGGCGCTGCTGTTGCAATATATAACTTTATGAACACAACCTAACTTTGAATTTACATTGTTCCGAAGCACGGACTTAAATTAATTTCACTCTTAGTATGAAAAACTTTATGAACATTCATCGTTTTCGACAATGACTTCTACTTAAATTTGACATCTTGGCTAGAAGAACTGAGTTTATTGACAGAGAGATCCAACAAGGATTGTGGTTTTGCTGACCTACGTCCGGAACCCAAAGAACCATGATGTACACAGGACCTTCTTTCACAACCGTTGCGAAGCACGGGCATATAAGCTAGTCATTATATAAATTCGCTAATACGAAAACTGTGGTACAGATTACTAATTTATTCGTACAAGAAGGCCAATGAAAGTTACATAACTCGAAAGATTGTTTGTCATAGATTTCACGAATATAAATATTATGTGTGCATTTAGCCATTAAAAGTGCTAAAATGAAGTAGAAATTTTCCTATCTACAGCTTGGATCAAGTTCTACATTTCCAACAATCAGCTCACTGATTGGCTATTCGCCTCGACCAAAGACGTTGTAATGCAGCGCATCTGCAGTGTTAAAATGACGTATTAAAATAAGTGAATATCGAAACATGGAGTGCTCCCAACTCACTTTCTTGTGCCGTTCAAATGATTCATTTTCGCAGTGATTAAGAGTGGTTAAAGGAAATGGATGTTTTCATATGAATGCCGATATACAGGATGATGCGCCGGGAGAGGCATCTAGCGGTGGTCGGGTGGAACTAGGAAGTCGAGAATGCCGATATAAATGATGATGCGCCGGGAGAGGCATCTAGCGGTGCACGGGTGGAACTACGAAGTCGACATGTTGTCAGCTCTGGAATTCTGAATATCGCATTATCGAAATAACATTATTTCTTGGCGTTGTATAAATATACGAACACCGAAATTGTAGTTCCATTTCAAATATTAGGCTAATGAAAGTTATATAATTCGAAAATGGCATGAGAAGTATATACTTCCGTTTTTATTTGTTGTTATTGTGTCAGGCATTTTCCTTAACACGTAAAAGATACCGTTTCATACTTCCCAGTGCCGGTTAAATTTTACCAAATATCCCAGTGGCCTCGTATGATAATGTTGGCAACAGATGCTGAATAGTGAGAATCCTGTGAGTCTTCATTTTAGCCAATCGCTTGACAATGCTGATGTTTTCTCATTGAATCTTCGCTTTATGAGGGCAATTATTTTTACTGAGCAGACGAGGGTGCATACAAGAACCTGTCAACCATAAAGCAGGAACAGCATTATTTTTTTACTTCATGGTCTGTACGATACACTAATCGAATCATTCTATGTGGCTCGAACAAATGGGCAAAGATTTTCTATCGTGTTGTTGATGTTGCCAACATAATCACGCGAGGCCGCCGACGTGATACGTAAAATTTTACCCCCAGTGACCATTGTAAACACAATTCGTCGATTTTCGACCACAGGCAACACTAGTTTTAGTAAAAATGCTCATCTTTAGACGATATTTCGATGTATAGCATTGAAAACACGTTTCTCCATCGTAAATCTTGACCCTGATTTTTTTCAAAAACTACAGAGAGTAGCAAAAAGACGAAACACGTGTATCTTCATATTCTACATAGAACGCCCGTGGAAAATTCGTTCGGAATCGGTGGCTCGCATCTCAGAGCCTCTCCTTGCGAGATTCCAGCGTCGCAGCGAAGCTCGCTTCGCGCCTCTGAACGGCCTCTGTGTCCTCCTTTCAACCTCTCTGGTCGAGAATCACTTGGGCGGTTCTCAAGGCGGGATCGCACGAGTTTTACATGCAGACCAGCGCTTTAGTTGGGTCGGTACGGCGTACCGCCTAAAATTCAAACTCGCTGCTACCGTACCGGCTAAAATTCTTTCTTAAATCTATAAAAAGTAGCCCAACTCTGAATTGTCGAATGGATTTCGGAAAGAAAAATGGGAAAGTTTTAGGTTCGTTCCAGTTGCGATCATAACCGTCCAAGCGTTCAAATTGCACTTTCGCACAATTCCAATGGAATCTGACTGGCGCTCAAATGTTGGAATTAGCCAATGGAGAGTTCCGACTAGTCTGAACCGAGACAGAGGAAATGCTTCTTACCGACTCCAAGGCGTTTAAGAACCTTGCTCCAAAGAGATAAGCCACTACCATGGAGGTAAAAATAAGAAGAGAGAGCATGACGTCACGACTGTGAAGCCGACAGATACATTCGGCCGCCATATTGTTCCGACCAGAAGAGTGCACGTCTAGTCTTGTATGAATAGAAGTGTCTCACGTTTTCGGATCTTTTCATCGTAAATAATTAAAACACTTAAGAAATTTCTCATAATTAGATTGAACATAACATTGCAGGTAAAATAATGGAAAGGCTTTTAATGATTTCATTAATCAGGGCAGCTTCACTAATTCACAGGATTGTTTTTAAACCTTTACTTCCTACTCCTGGTTCATGTGTTACATGTCAGATTATTAGTGAAGTACAACTGTGATGAGTTACATGCTGTATGCATCATGATGCCAACAAGCCTAGTGTAAGCGACTTACAGTTAACTATTCAGATAGAATAAAAATACTTAGACAAGCGATAAATAAACTTTCAGTCGTAATGTACAGTAATGCAATTTCCCCGAACAGTTTCTTATTGTATGAGAAGTGTTTACTGTCTCTATACACAGCACTTTCTAAAGTTCCATTTAAAAATGAAACGTTTCACATAACGAAAATTAGTACTCTAGTATCATGAATAGGCTACATTCAGTTTTGGCTGTAGTTTTCTAGACTTCCAGTACTGAGCATATTTTCGTCGAACTTTAGGTACAATAGACAGGTAGGCCTATACATGGTGTTGTTGACATTTTTTCCGTCTGCAAACTATCACGTATGCACGTATGTACTGATGTGTAGCACTTTCCTTGACAGTATTCTAGTATATATCAGGCACCTGGACGGTTTTCTGAACAAAGCTAACGTAATGTCTATACCACTGGCTATGTAATATTAAAATCGCATCATGAGATCGCTTACACTGCCGACTGACAAAGCATTTTGTAATCTTCAATTAAATACGAATTTGGACAGGAGAGACGAGAAAATGTTTGTGTGGCATCACAAACACTGCAGTAATACTGAATGAACCAACTAGACAACGTAAATTGTATACACAGTGCACCTAGCGACTTTTAATACGTACTTGGCCATAATGTTCCATACGTGTTTTTGTCAGAACAACATGGCGGATTGCCACGCCCACAGGCTTCAAACAACAGTACTGCTAGGAAGCTTAGCGCCATCTCCCCTTATTCTAACCTCCTTGGCCACTACATACGCAAAGTCTTTTGTATGCCTATTAGTTGAAGAAAGTAAGTGCGAAATTCCAGCAAATATTTTAAAAATTTATGGGACTGTACATCGCAAAATTTTCACTTAATTTCCATTGATTGAATCATGAAACACTGCACGAGTTACGTATGTTTTCATGCTTAGCACGGCACGTTTTGAGAACGACTCGCTGTCAAGATAAAATATTTACCACAAATATCGTGTTTACTTAAACTGACTACAGTGCGAAAAGACGGTAAAGATTATAAAATATTGGGTCGTAGCACTAGTAGGAACTAAAATAGAAGCGAATTTTAATCTCTGTGAACAATGGTTCTTCAACCAGCTGGATGTGTAAATTTTGGCTACGACATGTTCAACTGTTGGTGACGCTGCCAAATTTGCTTAGTTGTGGCCAAGGAAGTTAGAATAAAGGGAGATGGCATTTTCTACGCCGAGCACATACGTCAGTTGAAGCCTGTCCGCCATCTTGGTCAGCTTTGGAATTCTACTTCTCCGTTAAAACTATGAGTTAACTAGATCCTCTTACAGTTAATGCAGTGAACTGACAGTCACTGGAAAGTAAGTACTTTCAAACAATATACATTCTTGAATAAATAGTAATAAATACTCAACAAAATACTCAACAAAATTTAATTCTTAACCGTTAATTTGCACTCGTTTAACACGTTGTATATTCCGGCAAAACCGTCGGACGTTTTGTTCTTGTTTTAAGTGACATAAAACATCAACTCTACAATACGAACACTTCTCCAAAATTTAGCAATATGGCGGAGGCAAGGTTCACTTTTTCAGCGTAAGGGCGTCTCCCTATATTCTAACCTCCTTGGTTGCGGCAACTAGTATATTCCACTACAATCTGTAGCATGACAATTCATTACCAAACGCCTTTAGTATGAATTAGTATAAATGAGGCTACGACCTGTCGATTTTGACCAGCCGCATGAAAACAGCCAATGAGAAGTGGCGTTCCAGCAGCCATCTTTGAGACATTGCATTCAGGTAGCCATCGTGAGACATCACGTCTTTGTGAAACCTTAAACAAACCGTAAATATGAAAACAATTGACGCCACACAGAAATCACAATCAATGTTTTTGTTTTTTGAATTACTCAGGTAACCACCAACTTGCCGTCAGTAACAATTAACTAGTTTTAATTCCTGGCAGCAACAAGCACTCTTATTGTCTTCTCGAACGCCAACCCTGATTAGTTACGACATGTCGTTGTCCAAAGCCGATGGGTGGTATCCTCATCTACACTTAATCCTTGAATACAACAAAAATGAGTTTCAAATCTGTACATTATGGCTATATTTTGTTATTCTATTCACTTGCCTGAATCTTTACTTTATTAATTTTCTAAAAATGCCAATTTGACTCAATTCATGTGGAATGTGCAGACTACCGCCTAATTTTTTTCTGACGAGCAAATTACTACCTAAAATTATTTTCCAACTAAAGCTCTGATACAGACAAATCACATCTTTCAGAATTCTCTCAATAAACTGCAGTCGACCATCCGTTTTCCCCACGACAGTCCTTCCATTTCATATCGCCTAGATAATTAACGCGACTCTGTCATCAGCTAGACTACTAATGCGGGATTGTTTCTGCTGCTCATCTGCGTCCCCTTACCTTTTCTACATTTAGAGTCAGCTGGCATTCCTCACACCACCTAGAAATTTGTTCAAAGTCATCCTGCATCCTACTGCAGCCATTCAATGACGACACCCTCCTGTATAACCCAGCAAACAATCGCAAGTTGCAACTCACTCTGTCCATGAGATCATTCATAAAGTTAGAAGATGATAGCGGTCCTGTCGCATACGTGACGATGCCCTGGTCTCTGATGAACGCTCACCATCGAGGACAACGTACCGGCTTCTGCAGGTGGAACAAACTGGAATGTCCAAATCTTGGCAACCCTGAGGGACCAAGCGGCTGGGGCCATAATTCCCTAGGGCAATACACATGCACCCTTGCTCGAGGGAGGACTCGAATCTCCGACGCGAGAGGACACTAAGTCCCCGATGTGGAGCCTAGAAACGTCGGCATTCACGTGCAGTACAGGTCTAACATTTTCCGTCTCTCGCCTTTCCGCACAGAAAGGAAATGCTGAGAGCTGTATATATCATACACTTATGACATTAGTAAGCTATGAGTGCACAATAGAAACACGATTTACAGTCCTGGTCATTAAAATTGCTACTCCACGAAGATGACGTGCTACAGACGCGAAATTTAACCGACAGGTAGAAGATGCTGTGATATGCAAATGATTAGCTTTTCAGGGCATTCACACAAGGTTGGCGTCGGTGGCGACACCTACAACGTGCTGACACGAGGAAAGTTTCTAACCGGTTTCTCATACACAAACAGCAGTTGACCGGCGTTGCCTGGTGAAACGTTGTTGTGATGCCTCGTGCAAGGAGGAGAAATGCGTACCATCACGTTTCCGACTTTGATAAAGGTCGGGATTAACCTATCGCGATTGCGGTTTATCGTATCGCGACATTGCTGCTCGCGTTGGTCGCGATCCAATGACTGTTAGCAGAATATGGAATCGGTGGGTTCAGGAGGGCAATAAGGAACGCCGTGCTGGATCCCAACGGCCTCGTATCACTAGCAGTCGAGATGACAGGCATCTTATCCGCATGGCTGTAACGGATTGTGCAGCCATGTCTCGATTCCTCAGTCAACTGATGCGGACGTTTGCAAATCAAGAACCATGTGAACGAACAGTTCGATGACGTTTGCAGCAGCATCGACTATCAGCTCGGACACCACGGCAGCGGTTACCTTTGACACTGCATCACAGACAGGACCGCTTGCGATGGTGTACCCAACGAATAGTAAAACGTCATTTTTTCTGATGAATCCAGGTTCTGTTTACAGCATCATGATGATAGCATCCGTTCTTGGCGACATCGCGGTGAACGCACATTGGAAGCGTGTATTCGTCATCGCCATACTGGCGTATCACCCGACGTGATGGTATGGGGTGCCATTTTTTACACGTCTCGGTCACCTCTTGTTCACATCGACGGCTCTTTGAACAGTGACCGTTACATTTCAGATGTGTTACGACCTGAGGCTCTAACTTTCATTCGATCCCTGTGAAACCCTAAATTTCAGCTGGATAATGCACGACCGCATGTTGCAGGTCCTGTACGGACCTTTTTGGATACGAAAAATGTTCGACTGCTGCCCTGGCCAGCACATTCTCCAGATCTCTCACCAACTGAAAACGTCTGATCAGTGGTGGCCGAGCAACTGGCTCGTCACAATACGCCAGTCACTACTCTTGATGAACTGTGGTATCGTATTGAAGCTGCATGGGCATCTGTACCTGTACACGCCATCCAAGCTGTTTGACTCAATGCCCTGGCGTATCAAAGCCGTTATTACGGCCATAGGTGGTTGTTCTGGGTAATAATTTCTCAGGCACTATGTACCGAAATTGCGTGAAAATGTAATCACATGTCAGTTCTAGTATAATATATTTGTCCAATGAATAACCGTTTATCAACTGCATTTCTTATGGGTGTAGCAATTTTAATGGCCAGTAGTGTACATAACTATTGAAAAACTGATAGAGTCCCATCTCTGGAAAGATCAGTTCGGATTTAGCAGAACTGTAGGCCGGCCGCAGTAGCCGAGGGGACTGAGACGCTCTAGTCACGGTCTGCACGGCCACTACGGTCGGGGTTCGAATACCCCCTCGGGCATGGATATTTGTGCCGTACTTATGATTAGCTAGTTCATAAGTAGTTTGTAAGTTTAGGGACTGATGACCCCGTAGTTAAGTCCCATAAGCTGTACAAACAAAAACAGAACTGTAGCAAGTCACTAAGTGATACTAACGTTGTGGCTTGTCCTAGGACAAAAACAGAAGGAAACGAAACCTACATTTATAGCTTTTGTAGATTTGCACAAATATTGGTGGCTGGAATACACTCTTTCAAATTGTGATCGAAGTGACGGTTAAATATAGGCCACGAGAAGTTGTATACAACTTGCACTGAAAGCGGAGAGCGGTTACAACAGTTGAATGGAAGCTTTGGTTGGGAGAGAAGTGAGGCCGGTGTTCTTCAACCTGTCAGTGAGCAAGCTGCGAAGGAAAGCAGGGAGAAATTTCGAGTAGGAATTAAAGTTGACGAAGAAGAAAGCGAAACCGCGCGTTCCATTCCACGGTGGCGGTTGGCGCGGCAGCAGCGGTGAAGGAGGCAAATGAGCGGCAGTATCGGTTGCCATTTTCTGTTTTCATTTTATCCCATAGACTAAAGATAACATAGACTGCGCATGTCCCTATCTCTGCTGTGTTGTGGTTTGAAACCAACATATAAATTTCCCCGAGTCACGTGACCGAGTTTTCCTCATTATGAGCAACAGTTTTTCTCATTTACAGGAGAAATCAAGCATTTATTTTAAAAATAAAATGACTTCTCGTAATTCTATTACACATCTAGTAGTAAAGGTAATGTAACTTCACATATTAATGCAATGATTGTCATGTTTACATGTGCCCAGGATAAAAGTACCGAATTGTCAGTTATGTTTAAAGGCAACCGAATCACATATCCTCGGTGTTTGTGTTGCGCTATGTATCCTTTACTTTTTGCAACTTGTGAATGTGATTATCGATGGGAAGGTACTTCAGGCTGCTGTTGAGCGAGTTTATATGTGAGCATGTAAGTCATTTCTGGTGAAAATCTGCTTTCAATAACGTTATACAAAGCTACACATTCATACGACTATTCATTATACCTATAAAATCATTTCTTGTCAGAGTGCATCGATAATATTTCCCTACTACCCTATTATTTATTATAAATAGCCAATACTTTGGTTGTTCTACCTTTTGGTATCATGGTCTAAAGTCTTAAATTATAAACTGTTGTATTTTGTTAAAATTGGACATTATGGATGCAAACAAATTTCATTTCTTATAAAAGCACAGCGAAACATTTCGCATGTATTGTTGAGGAATCGTAATGAAGCTGATGCTCCTTTCAAAATGATATTTGACCTTTTACTCCTGTGTAAACTATAAACTAAAAGACACACAGTGCAACGACAACAATGTTTCGCTTAAAATCCATAGTTTTGTTGCTTGTAAAAATAACTATCAGTACGTTTCATTTAGGCACATGTAAAAACTGTAGCTATCGCATTAATTCTTGCAATTGCGGAGAAGTAGCACCAACTGTACTACTGAAGATGTAATAGAATATTCTAAGACATTTTTGTTCAAAGCTACGCTTAATTTCCACTACAAAGGATAGGAACTGCAATTCCCCCCTACATTTCGCATTACTCGTAACGATGAAAACGGTTTCCTGCCCCGAGTCACGTGACTTAGATGTTTCAATACAATGACGTCACGCACAGTCTATGTTATCTTTGGTCTATGTTTTATCCAATTGCGCGGTTAGCGCAACGTCAGACTGGGCGGACAGGGGGGATGTCTGGTGTATGTGAAGCGGTGAGGCAGCAGTTTGACGCTCGTGTCCTGTAGTCGAGAAACTGCCGGGGTGCCGGCTCCTCCTCTGCTGTGGCGTCGTTGACGGCAGTGCCAAAAGTGTTCAAATGTTTGTATGGTCTATGGGACTTAACTACGGGGTCATCAGTCCCTAAACTTACAAACCACTTATGAACTAGCTAACACTAAGGACGGCACAAATATCCATGCCCGAGGGGGGATTCGAACCCCCGACCGTAGTGGCCGTGCAAACCGTGACTGCAGCGCCTCAGTCCCCTCGGCCACCGCGGCCGGCGATGGCAGTGCCACCGCATTCTCAAACTGCCCCCACGACCGCTTCAGACGCATCAGACTAGTCTTGTGTAGGTCGCGAACGAACTAGTTCGGAAGAGCGCTCCCACAGGCGAACTACGCGAACTAGTTCGCAGATCCCTCGCCTCTTAGTTCGTCCGCTCCTTTTCCGAAGACTAAGGCCGGGTCCACACATTGGAACCAACGTTGGCGCCAACGGTATTCGTCCAAATTTCTGCATGGTGCGAAAATTAGCAATTGACACTAAATAAAGAAAAGTGTGAAGTAATACACATGACCACTAAAAGAAATCCGTTGAACTTTAATTACGCGATAAATCAGTCAAACCTTAAGGTCGTAGATTCTACCAAATACCTAGGAGTAACAATTACGAACAACTTTGACTGGAGAGAACACATAGAAAATATTCTGGGGAAGGCGAACCAAAGGCTACGTTTCATCGGCAGAACGCTTCTAAGATTCACCAGTTCCACCAAAGAGACTGCCTACAGTACACCTGTGTATCCTCTCCTGGAGTACTGTTGCCCCTTGTGGGACCCTCACCAGGTGGAACTGACGGAAGACATTGAGAAGGTTCAGAAAAGGGCAGCTCGTTTTGTTCTATCACGTTACGAGGGGGAAATCGTCACGGAAATGTTGCACGAATTGGGGTGGAAATCATTCAAAGAAAGACGTTATTCATTGCGGCGTGATCTGTTTGCGAAGTTTCAATCACCGACTTTTAGTTCTGAATGTGAAAATATTTAGCTAGCACCCACCTACTTAGGGAGACATGACCATCCCAATAAAATAAGAGAAATCAGATCGAAAACGGAACGATTTAGGTGTTCTTTCTTCCCGCGCGTATTAGAGAATGGAACGGTAGAGAAAAGTTATGAAAGTGGTCAATGAACCCTCTGACAGGCACTTGAATGTGATTTGCAGAGTATCTATGTAGATGTAGATGTGTGGAACGGTGAAATAGCGTTGGAACCAACGTTGGCTCCAACGTTGGTATGGATCCGTTCCTTGTCGGTTTTTCGACCGAACATCAAAGGACGTTGGGCCGATATGGATACGTGGTCCACACATTGGCGCCAACGTTTCATTCTTTGTCATCTGCACGTCTGGAAACTGTTTCTTTCTTCGTTCAATGTTCGTCGCCGATTATTTTAACGTTTCAAAATCTCTTTGTCAATATTAGCAGTGTATCAGAAAGTGATTCATTTGTGAAAGCAGCCATAAAAATCGCAATGTCACGTCAAAACAGACGCAATTATTGAAATTAAAAACTTTTCAGAATTTTAACACGCTCAATTACTGAATGAAGTTTTTAAAATTAACTTTACCTAACATTTCCTGTCAAGTTTCGCATATTGCTTTGCAAACATCAGGCACTACCAGTGATATCACTTACAATGCTATTTTGAAAAGGACGTGTAGACTTCTAAAACTGTCTCCCTCCTGTAGCAAGAAATCGAAGCGTCAATACCAAAAGAACTTTAGCAGGTATAGCGTCCCTCCAACATGTATCTTTCTATTTTATTTAAAGTAGCAGGCCTAAGTTTTAATAATGTGTATGTACTACTAGTAACATATTTTAAAACTTACTGATTTTATAATAAATGTTCGGTGGGAAGTGATACAACACACCCTGTCATCTTTTACATACATTTACTTTTTTGATCTGCAGTGACAAAATGTTATTATTCATATTCAAAAGTCTTAATGCATCGGCCGCGATTTGTGCGTTAGATATGTTTACGTTGGCTCTCGACGAATTCAAATGAATGTTGGCTCCAATGTGTGGGCGCTGTCTCAAAAACATTGACCAATGTTTGCGCCAGCGTTGGTACCAATGTGTGGACGCGGAGTAACGGGGAACAGCGAGAGGACGCGAGAGCGCGCAGAATCGCGTGATTCCCTTCTGCCAGTTACCTTCATTTCGAGCTGAGATACAGTTCAGCTGTAGTTTCATATTTCACTGCCACAAGAAATCCATTTTAAAATTAAAGTACTACGAGTACTCTGTATGCAAAGTAGTTGAATACCATTGTATCACCCATTCGTGTAAATAGCTGGATTATTTGCCTAAGTATTTGATGTCAAAATGCCCAAAAATACGGGTAATAGCACACGCTTTGGCAACACTGATTCATTATATGAAAAAGCGGTCATAAAAAAGAGCTCTTTTAGTAGCGGTAGCAAAAGCCAAAAAGAGCGGACGAACTAGAAGGACTGCGCGAAATAGGAGCAGCGGACGAACTAGGAACAGCGGGCGAACAAGGAGCAGCGGACGAACTATGAGCAGCGGACGAACTAGAAGCTTCGGACGAACTAGGAGCAGCGGACGAACTAGGCGTAGCTGGACGAACTAGGAGCAGCGGACGAACTAGGAGTAGCTGGACGAACTAGGAGCAGCGGACGAACTAGGAGCAGGACAAACTAGGAGCAGCAGACGAACTAGGAGCAGCGGACGAACTAGGAGCAGCGGACGAACTAGGAGCAGCGGACGAACTAGGAGCAGCGGACGATTATGCCAAACGTATCTCGCTTCATAGTTCGTTGGATTCTTTTCTTCTGCTGATGAGAGCCATTTCGAGGTGAGCGTCTGCCTGCTAGATTACGTAGTTCAGTGCTACAAAATTTCTGTTTTGACGTGTTCTGCACTCTGCAATATCTGACTAATAAATTCCATAATGCCAAGATATAGAGATAACTCTAAGCTTAAACGAGAGAAATTATCCACAAACTGTTTCTTTTGGTCTGAGTGATATCGTTAGCGGCTCAAGCAGCAAGCGCATGAAGCAGCTAGGTGGGGGAACTTCTCCCTCCACCTGCATGCGCAGACCACGCCGCTCAGCCGTCGCTGGGAGCGGACGAACTAAAAGAGCGAACTAGTTCGTGGCTCCCGATCGCGAAATCGGACTAAACTGCGTGGTCATCAGTTCGTACTTTACAAACTACATAAACCTAGGTAAACTAACCTAAGGACAAACACACACACCCATGCCCCATGGCGGACTCGAACCTCCATGGCGAGGAGCCGCGCGCTCCGCAGCGAGACGCTTTAGACCGCTCGGCTACTCCACCGCGGAATCTCTCTTCCCAGTCTGAAGATGCGATGTGTAGTGGTACGTAAATCAAATGTTCAAATGTTTGTACAACTTATGGGACTTAACTACGGGGTCATCAGTCCCTAAGCTTACAAACTACTTATGAACTAGCTAAGACTAAAGACAGCACAAATATCCATGCCCGAGGGGGGATTCGAACCCCCGACCGCAGTGGCCGTGCGGACCGTGACTGAAGCGCCTCAGTCACCTCGGCCACCGAGGCTGGCGTGGTACGTAACTTTAATCATCTACCCATTTCCTAGTTAAGCTCAGTTTTGCAGTCGAATTACTTGATTAATAGTGTGTTTATTATGTTTGTGACGATATTTTAAAAATATTTAAAACAATATCTTTGTGAAATATGTTACATTTTATCTGTTGCATGTTCAACATCGACTACGCAGCGGCACACCGTGCAAATTTCTTCGCCGACGACAGAGATATGTAGCTGGTCACTGCCTGATGTCTGCCGAAGGCCGTCATGGCGGAGAATTCAAGCTGTGTGATGTTGCCAGTGATCTCTATACGGGTAGCGCTCGTTTCACACTGGCATTTGTAAACGTGACGTCATTCTGACGTAAGGAGGCTGGCACTGGTGGGCTTTCGACTATCGACTTTTGCGAGCGCGTTTGAGTGGCTCAGTGTCGACTGCACGAATTCGGATATTCATTTTCTGTGTGCCATTGTGTGATCATTTGTGCTGAGCGGGAAGTAGATGCTTATAAAAAGCTGTTTCAGGCAACATTACAGGAATATTGACAGAATCTAGGCAGAGAAATGGCGTGCATAGTTATAGCACTAAATGTAAAAGTAGTGTATGCTCACAGGTTTAAGGTGAAAAAAATCACAGTACTTTTAAATAGTGTGTGATAGAACAATAGTGTGTGATAGAACTTAACCACCTTCGCCTATCCCAAATCCCAATACGCGATGGTGAAAGTGAAGTTATGCGTTGCGATTCGTTACGTAGAAAGTCAAAGTTTAATACTGGAATTGAGGGAGCAACAACACTATGTGTTATCGACGGTGAAAGAAAACTTTACATGCATGTTTTTTGCCAACTTAGTGTGGTTAGTAGAGGGACTTGGAAAAACATTTCAAAACATATCTATTTTCAAGCGAAAAAATAAACATATGAACACGTCAAACAGTATAAGAGCATAAATAGAGCCTGTTTACTTTATCCATTACGATTTGCCCACTGACATTGTTAATACCGTCGTAAACAACTGAATTTTTCTTTCATTATGCCGACTTTTTCATACAAAGTGTTATTTAATGACAAATCCGTCATCAAATTACAATGTTATTCAGATAAAAAGTTTTCTTCACTCTTTTCTGTTACAATATTACGAAACGTAAATCATTTTTGGTTTCAGATATCCGACCTCGCTTTTAGGACGACACAGAATTGAGAAAAATATGTAAGTCTTTATGAAACATTTGGAATTACCGCTAAAACAAAGTAAACAATAAAATAAACATTAATAAGACACATTTGAATATAAACCCTGCAATCATCGAGTACAACATGAAAATCGCGTGACGAAAATAGGTTAACTTCCAATGTTAGCAGACAACTGTTCCGACAAAACGTTCTTATCGAGAAAGCTTGACGTGACGTGACGGTCCGGTGACGGACAGTGTGAATGCCACCATTAGAAATGCATTGTGGAATTTTCTGACGTACAGTGAATTCGTCTTAAAAAGTTCTCGTTACACCTCGTTCCCATATACTCATAAACACTAAACAGTCTCGAATGTCTCGATGCTGTAACGATCGACAGATCGATAGCCGCATTCACACCACTGATACGTCACGATGACGTCACGAGTGCAAATGCCAGTGTGAAACGAGCGCTGCCCATCTCTATACACAGACCAAAGACATACATTACTAGACTGGTAAACGTCACAGACATACATTATTACACTGGCAGACTTGCCTCTGTGACTGAAGTTTGATGCCGCCATCTTGCCTCACCTAACGTCAACAAGTTTCCGTACGGTACTACTATGATCTTCTGACGCGATATGACGTTGTATGCTTTACTAGTTGGTTTGGACATCGTTTGAATTTGAGCTAATACTTTCGCATTTTCGAATCATGTCATAAGAAGAACATGTTATGTACGTTACTAACATTAACATCTAGTTACTTTCTACCATTTTGTTGTGTTGCCAACATAATCATTAGAGGTCAGCGAGATGATAGGTAAAATTTTACCGTTGTGTACATTTAAAGCAGAAGTAGTTATCTGAAAAACACTTACAAGAATAAAGCTATGTGTCGTTCACGACAAATAACACATTTATAACGGTCATACTATTAAAAGAAAAACCGAAGTTGATCGAAACTGGAAACAGATTAATAAAAACAAGAAACGCGATTCATTAGTGTGTGCGTCAAAGCAGACTATAGATTCCGTAAGAACTCTCGAAAGAATAGGGGTACACTTTTATAATGGACATACTACTGAAAAAAAATCCAAAGTTGAATGAAATTGGTAACAGATTAATAATAACAGCAAATCAATGCAACTCATTACTGTATGTGTTGAAGCTTACTCGAGCTTAAAAAAATTCAGCCATATACAAAACAAGAATTTCCTACATGTCAAAACTCTAAGGACAGCATAGTTACGTCAGTTGTTCCGTATTTTTGCGACTGTTTTCTGTAATAACACACACTACTGCTTGCTAGTTTATAGTATAGAAATATGGCGGCGAGACTTCACTGACAACAATGATATTGTATACGGCATTGCCAGTCTAGTAGTGTATGTCTGTGTATACTGCCAGATGTTGAACTTCAGTTGTCTGAGCGTGCCAGTCATAGATGTTGATATACAGTTCCTTGCCAAGGAGGTTAGAATAGGGGGAGATGACCTTGATGCCACAGAAGTGAAGCCGTTGCCGCCATATTATGGTGCCAATAACACTGCTCACACCGCTTGGAACAAACGTGACGTCATTTTTACGTCCCACGCTGTATCGAAGATCGCAAGAAGAGCTATCGACTTGCGGTCGCATAACTTTGTGCAAACGTGATATGCTACTGTAATGTGAATTAGTATATTTTAATAGCTATAGTATCATAATAAACGTCGTCGTTGGTTCGATTACAGTCGGCTGCAAAAGTGACATGCTTGTATATTGACTTATTTAATGGTAGCATAAAAACACCTCGTTCTCGGAACGACAGGTTATAAACAAACGCTGATATCGTTTCGCAACTTTATCCTGATATAGTGATTGTGAGCCGTTTCTATTTTTTTCTTTCTTCGCCTTCGTGTTTCTAAAATACTACGGGACTTCTTAACAAAATTAAACTAAGCACAAAATATGGAAATTCATGTCAATATTCAAAATATTGGTGACAAGCAAGGAATATCGTTCTAAGCACACACTCAGAAATCGCGACACTTTCGATAATAAACAGGCAAATATTGAGATAAGCTAGGAATATCGGCCTAACTACTCGCTCGCAAACACGATATTCGGAAGTAAACAGCGAAATATTTCTGAGAAGCGAATAATATAAATGGAATCGGCACTTGCTTATCAGCAGTTTATATATTTATTCATATTTCGATTGCTGTTTGGAGAGATATTGTATACCGTACATTAAGCATCTTTTAGTATTACAATGTAGCCTATTAAACGTTTCCCTTAGGCTTTTCTCTAACCATATCCTCGAAAATCATATATTTGGAACATAGGTAAAATATTTGTGGGAAGGAAAACAGAAATGTGATTGCTGGTCGTATCATTTCCACGAAATCCGTTCTCAACAGAAATGTCATTGCTGGCCGTATCATTTCCAGAAATTCCATTCTCCGTTTTCTAATCAGACTAAAGTCACCAGATCGATGTCACTAGTTCCTGAGACAACGCTCTCATACAGGTAAAAGCATGTATTGCATACGATACTACCGTTATTTGAATGTACGATGTAAAAAAAAAAAAAAAAAAAAAAAAAAAAAAAAAAAAAATCCATAGTAGGATTTTCGAACCAAAAACCTTCGGATTTTGGACCTAAAACGCTATCCACTATGCTACAACGACTTGCAAATTGTTATTTACATGTAGTGATAAGAAATGAGTCGAGAACAGTTTTTGTGATTAATCTATAATGTGTTGTTTCACTTAAACGGCTTACTGCGTATTGTAAAACCAAAACTCTTAGAAATACGGCAAATCGAGATGGCGTCTGTTGCATTGAAGTATCGAATAACAGGCGATAGTCGATAGCTGTTTGCGCGGTCTTCGATACAGCGTGTGACGTAAAAATGGCGTCACGTTTGTTCCAAGTTGTGTGAGCAGAACGCTACGCCAGTAACATTTGTGGTGACTTGTGTGTATTCTACTGTCTGGCCTGTATTTGTCCACAAAAGTATATTATGTCAGATATGTACTCGACAGTCATTGAAATGTATGAAAGTTAACAGGGCAAGAATCACAGAGTGCTTTAATCTGAAAACATATTCCCTTGGCTCCAGAAGATAGCGGACTGGCTTCAATCGACAGCTAAGCTTTGAATAGTAGCGCCGACTCCTCTTATTTTAACCTCCTTGTTCCTTGCCAAATTCAAATGTGGCTGCTATGAAGTATTACAAGAAACGAGAAGAAAATACGTTTCGAATACGCTTCCATATTAGCCCGTTACATCGCGTATTGACATAAATTTCTAGAGGTAAGCAAGTAATTCTTTGTCATGTAATAACTGATCGAAATTCGTTTGCCATATTTAGACATGACGGACAATGCAAAAACGTGTGGAAAACATCTGAATGTGCAGGCACGCTATAGTTCTATGCTCAGACACCAGAGTTATACATCCAGTTTGTATAGAGATCAATGGCTGTTGCGCAGTGAAGTCGACAAATTTTTTCATTGTTGATAATGTTTTAAAAAAAGAAAGGAGTTCAGTTCTGAATCAGTAATCATGGAGCGTTATTTATCTTGTGTGAATATTTTGATTATCTTTATGTAATCAGGAATTGAAATATATTGTTACGACGAAAGTTTGTTTCAAGATTAATTTGAATTTATAATGTATTATCAAGTCATTAATATATTTGGATGCATGTATTTATTACTGAAGAATAATATAATTTTGTTTGGACTTTAATGGAGGACTTGGACTGTGGTTGTGTTTGCGCAAACTTTGAAAATATTTTGTGTATAATCTTCGTGACGAATTTTGACAGATAATGAAATAATGTCTGGATGAGATGATTATTTTGATGGACTCAGCAAAAATTGTTTAATGCGAATTGGTATTCCTGAAAGAACCTGCAAAGACTTTAGTACGAAATTCATATAATCAAGAATAGTTATATATTTCATTTTTTTTTTTTTTTTTTTTTTTTTTGTGATGGTATCAGTCCACCCGTACCCGCCAAGTAATTGGATAAAAATGAAAATTTAAAAAAAATTGCATCAGAAACTGCTGATTAGTTGACTGAGAAACTATGTGGTTTGCCGATAACATTGTTGTTGTGTCATGTGCACCAAAGGACCTGGAATATAAACTGTACGTAATGGACTGCGTGTTGAAAGGAGGGTGTAAGGACAACATTAACAAATGCAAAACAATGTAAAAGAATGAAATGGAATAAAACTAGACGATGCTGAAACAAGACCTTTTTGATTAAAGTAACGAAGTAGTGGAAATAGTGGACGGGTTCTGTTAATTGCACAGTAAAATATCTGATAATGGCCAGAGTGGGGAAGGTACGAAGTGCAGATTGGCAATGGGAAGAGAAGCGTTTCTGAAGAAGAGAAACTGGTCGACATCAGATATGGGCAAAAGGGAGTACAGACGTCTGAGAAATGAAGTTGACAGCAAGTGCAGACTGGCTAAGCAGGAGTGGCTAGAGGACAAATGCAAGACAGCAGAAGAAAAATTTGTTAACATCCAATATTAATTTAAATGTTAGGAAGTCCTTTCTGAAAGCTTTTGTCTGGAGTGTAGCATTGTATCGGAGTGAAACGTGGACGATAGGGAGTTCAGACAAAAAGATGATGAAGCTTTTGAAATGTGCTGCTACAGACGAATGATGAAAATTAGATAGGTAGATCACGTAACTAATGAGGAGGTGGTTAACCGAATCGGGGAGAGAAGGAGTTTCTGGCATATCCTGACAAAGAGAAGAGATAGATTGGTTGGACACATTCTGAGACATCAAGGAATTGTGCACATAGCATTAGAAGAAAGCATGTGGGGTAAAAATCGTAGAGGGAGTTCGAGGGACGAATAAAATAAGCAGACTCAAAAGGATGTAGGTTGCCGAACGTATTCTCAGATGAAGAGACTTGCACAGGACCGGGTAGCGTGGAGAGCTGCATCAAACCAGTCTGCGGACTGAAGACCACAACAACAACAGACCACATAACTAATGAGGAGGTGCTGAACAGAATTGGGGAGAAAAGGAGTTTCTGGCATATTCTAAGAGAAGGGATAGGTCGGTGGGACACATTCTAAGACATCAAGGTATCGTCAAGTTAGTATTAGAAGGAAGTGTGTGGGGTAAACATCACAGAGGGAGACCGAGGAACGAATATAGTAAGCAGATTCAAAAGGATGTAGGTTGCTGAACGTATTCTCAGATGAAGAGACTTGCACAGGATAGGGTAGCGTGGATAACTGCATCAAACCAGTCTTCGAACTGAAATCTACAACAACAACAGACCACGTAACTAATGAGGAGGTGCTGAACAGAATTGGGGAGAAAAGGAGTTTGTGGCATATGCAGACTAAGAGAAGGGATGGGTTGGTAGGACACATTCTGAGACATCGATGAGTGGTCAGTTGTGCAGTGGAGGGAAGTGTGTGTGGGGGGGGGGGGGAAATGGCAGAGGGAGACTGAGAGAGCTTACAGTGGGCGTGGGTTGCCGTCGTTATGTGGAGATGGAGGGAAGTGCGGGAGCTGCACCAACCAAAAGGCAAACACTGTGCGTGGACGCCAGCAGCATGGTGCGCTGCAACCTTCCCTGTTGTCTGCATACCTACCTGTGGCTGGTAGGCGTTGTACAGCGATGGCTCCTCCTCTTCGGCCAGACGCCTCGGCCTGAAGCAGCACGACATGGCGATTCTCCCGCGCTACTTGTGGGCGCCAGACTGCGAGACGACAACAGCGGGAGCCTCTGACAGGCGCGCCCACCGGCTAATCTTGAAGGAAGTGCCCAGCGGCGAGCGATAAGATCCACGGTATCACCTGTCCTCCCGGCCGCTATCTGGGGAACGACCTGCACCCAGGTTTTGGCGCGACGTCGACAAAGCAAAGAGTGCTGCAGCTGATGCGATACCGACTGCATTACGGCACAGAGTAACATATACAGAGGAGCAGCCCCCCTTAAACCACTGTCCTACGCTCCCCTCGTAGTTCTGTAAGATGCTAGCAGGTGTCAGGCGGTTCCCTGGCTTAGGGTGCCTCTCGCACGTCAGAGGGTAGCGTGGAGGGGAGGCTGAGGGGAGAGCTCGTGCCGCCTGCCACGAGGCCACGGCTGTGTCCGGATTGCTGGCGTTTGAGGGGAGGTGGTGGTGGGGACAGCCGCTACCTGCCGCCTGCTCTGGCCAGTTCAGACCAGTCATGGGACATCTTACAGAACTGCAGAAAACCCCCCGCCCTGCACCCCTGAGCGTGGGACCGGACCCTTACGGAGGTTTCCCGTCTGTATATATTTGTCTGTGATTACGGGTAGGAGCTGCCATAGCTTTGTCATTTCCTTCGTGAACATCTTGTGCTGTACAGGAGAGGGCATACCAGTAGGTGGCTCGCATCTTCATCAGCCCCACAGTCGCGAGAAGTGTCTGCGCTCGCTGGAAGGATTGCCCATTTCTTCAAAATGTTCAATTGTTTGTATAGCTTTGGAACTTAACTACAGGGTCATCAGTCCCTAAACTTACAAACTACATATGAACTAGCTAATACTATGGACGGCACAAATATCCATGCTAGAGGGGGGATTCAAACCCCCGACCGTAGTGGCCGTGCAGACCGTGACTGGCGCGCGGCAGTCCCCTCAGCCACCGCGGCCGGCCCATTTCTTCAGGTTGCTCTTGCATCGGGGGACGCCCACTCTTATGTGGTTGACGGACTGCCACACAGGGTATTGTAGGTTTGCGCCAGGAGCCATTTCTTCTGCGGGCAGTGAGCTCTTCCATGTTGTGAGACGATTTGCCTCTGGTGTTCCCTCTAGTAGCGCGGTCCTAGCTAGGAAACTCTTGCGGGATTTAAGTCGGTGTCTTGCTGCCTGGTGACCATACAGAGGATGTCTGTGGTCAGTCTCCTGCTCTTTTCTTTCATAGTCTGCAGCAATGGCCCTCCGGATATTGGGTGGGACTATTCCAACTATTGGATACAATTTCTACATTGGTGTTGGCTTCAAGCACCCTGAGACGATCCTTGATGTATCACGGACCGGAATATCTACATCTACATGGGATACTCGCAAATCACATTTAAGTGCCTGGCAGAGGCTTCATCGAACCACTGATATATTATCATTTTACTGTTGGAATTGTTGAGAGGCTGTGTGAGCCATAGAGACGCACTCCAGGCTGAGAAATAGAGACCATTGCAGATAACAGGCTAAAACAGACACGTATATCTTACGGGATGTAGGCACTAAAGGAGTCTCCTAGCGAACTGCTGATGCCCTCAGCCACCGTCCCAGGGTGGAGGTTACCTTTCGGAGAAGATGGGCGTAACTTCATATAGCGTCTAGACGCTGTTGTAAGACGTTACATTAGTGCTTGGTGGCCAACAGGCTCGTTTTAATGTACGTAGCAAAGTTGATACCAGTCACTTGGGAACAGCAACGTCAGTGGTTCCACGAGGCTAGAGTGAGAGTGTAAAGAAGAAAAACTGCAAGTTAGCAGCTCCCCTGAGGCGTGGCCAACTGTCGTAAACCATTGTTGTTGTTGACCATACTGGGTAGCAACGTGACGTTTTACTTTCAGCAGAACAAAGTTGCTATCAAGTATGGATTTTGTTAGTGCACAAAACAAGCCACCTCCCAACCCGAGGAATGGCAGAAGGGACAGGACTGAAACGTGGTTCGCTAGAGGACTCAGAGAGGGCAAGCCACAATTTAGATTGGT
The DNA here is from genome assembly GCA_026315105.1 of Locusta migratoria. Taxonomy (NCBI): domain Eukaryota; kingdom Metazoa; phylum Arthropoda; class Insecta; order Orthoptera; family Acrididae; genus Locusta; species Locusta migratoria. Next base: position 118,166,439 of record CM048754.1, read on the forward strand.
TGAACCAAGCAGCGGCCAATAGGAAATTGTTAACTGTCGGAAAGTGGGGAAAAGAGGTGCGCCCACACCGGCCGTTAAAACCCCCGGTTTTTGGATCAAGAGGGGAGTTCTCAGTCAGACGAGTGACTATCGCCGTCGGCCTCGGGGTGCTCCATGACAGTCTGTTTCTCGAGGGAATTCCGTCTGTCTAGGGGATGCTGCTAAGGAAAGTAATTACTGGTTTCTGTTGTGGCAGACGATTTATACTTCTTGTTTTTTTTTTAACTAACTAACCACAGTGCAGTAGACTTAGTATGGGATGCAATAAATTCAATGCAAGGTACCTAGGAGTTCCATAAAGTTTCCTAAACAAGTATCCTCTCGAGTCCCGAAATCCGCATCTCTAGTAGATGCCTGTACTGCCTCTCTGCAATCACTCCTTTCCGGCTCGGGATATGCAGACTGACCTTGCTACCTCTTCCCTCTTTCCTATGTAGGACACGAAACCACCATTATACTATTAATCTTCCATTCCATTCTCGAATATCGCGCGGGAAGAAAGAACGCCTCAATCTCTCCGTTCGAGATCTGATTTCTCGTATTTTATTCTGATGATCATTTCTACCTATGTAAGTGGGAGTCAACAATATATTTTCGCATTCGGAGGAGAATGTTGGCGATTGGAGTTTCGTAAGTAGCCCACGCCGCAGCGATAAGCGCCGTTGTTGTAATGATTCCCATCCCAGATTCTGTATCATTTCCGTGACGCTGTCTCGTCTGTATCGTAACAATACAAAATGGGCTGCCCTTCTTCGTACCCTTTCGATGTCCTCCGTAAAACCCACGTGATAAGGATCCCACAATGGGCAGCAATACTCCGGACAAGCGTAGTGTATGCAGTTTCTTTAGTAGTTCTGTTGCATGTTTTAAGGGTTCTGCCAATAAAACGCAGTCTCTGGTTCGCCTTTCCCACGACATTATCTACGTGTTCTTTCCAATTTAAGTCTGAAGTAATATAATTCCTTCGTATTTTGTGGAGCTTACAGCCTTCACTTTCGATTGTAAACAAAGTTTAAAGGATTTCTTTTCGCACTCATGTGGACGAGTTCACACTTCTCATTATTTAGAGTCAATTGCCAATTTTTACACCATACTGATATCTTATTCAGATCGTTCTGCAGTTGGTTTTGAACTTCAGATGATTTTACTAGATGGTAAACAACCTAAGAGAGCTACTTAGATTTTCCCCTAAATCGTTTATGTAAATAAGAAACAGCAGAGGACCAATAACACTACCCTGCGGATCGCCCAATATCACCTCTGTTTTAGTCGATGCCTCACCATGGATTACTACGAACTGTGTCCTCTCTGACAGGAAATCCCCTATCCAATCGCAAATTTGGGGCGATATACCATAACCACGCAATTTGATTAAAAGCCGTTTATGAGGTACGGTGTCAAAAGCCTTCTGGAAATAAAAAAATACGGAATCAATCTGTGAACCCTTGTCAATAGCACCCATCACTTCATGTGAATAAAGAGCTAGTTGTGTTTCGCATGAACGATACTTTCTAAATCCCTGTTGACCTTGGGTCAATAGATCGTTCTGTTCGTGATAATTCGTAATATTTGAATACAGGATATGTTCCAAACCCCTGCTGCCAATAGACGTCAATGAAATAGGCCTGTAGTTTAGTGGGTTACTCCTACTGCCTTTCTTGAACATCAACTTGCTTAGCGTGCGCTGAAGCGTCCCACACAGGAGCAGCATACTCGGCGGCTGATATACAAACCGCAAATGCAGAATTCCTTAGGAGGTGCGGGATAGCTCCCCAGCTGATACCAACCAGCTTCTCAAGTATCCCATTACCAGCACTGACTTTTTGTTTCACGTTCAGACATTGCTGCCCTGTCCAGACTGACACCTAGGTAGACTGGTGTTGGGCAATGTTTCAGATGCTCTCCTCGCCATGTGATGTCCAGTTTGTGCGCCGCGGTGGAGTAGCCGAGCGGTCTAAAGCACCTCGCTGCGATGCGCGCCGTTGCTCGCCGTGGAGTCCTCCCTGAGGCATGGGTGTGTGTGTTGTCCGTAGGGTAGTTTCCCTAGGTTTAAGTTGTTTGTAAGCTACGGACTGATGACCACGCAGTTTGGTCCGATAGATTTACAGACATTAACCAGTTTGTGCTCCGCTTCTCTGTTCGTAAGTGGAAGGCGCTCACTTGAGTTTTACTGGGATTGGGCTTCAAGTGGTTGGCATCATAATACTTGGAGAGTTCGTCCATTGCTAGAGACAGTTTCTTCTCTACTTCTTTAAAGGTTGGTCCCTGAACAGCTATTGCTGTGTCATCGGCATAGATGAAGAGCCTAGTATTTGCTGGTATTGGCTGGTCATTCGTGTAGATGTTGTACAGTGCTCGGAAAAGCACACTGCCTCTGGGAAGACCATTCTTCTGCGTTCGCCATCTGCTTCTTTTACCCTGTAATGAAACTTGGAATCTTCTGTTCTGGAGGAAGGTGCTAACAACAGAAGTTAGTTAATAGTCCTTAGTAACGTCAATCACTTTCCTCAACAGTTTCCTGTGGTTCACGGTGTCGTATGCAGCTGTTAGATCAACAAAAGCTAGCCGGCCGCGGTGGCCGAGGGGATTGAGGCGCTTCAGTCACGGTCTGCACGGCCACTACGGTCGGGGGTTCGGATCCCCCCTCGGGCATGGATATTTGTGCCGTCCTTAGTCTTAGCTAGTTCATAAGTAGTTTGTAAGTTTAGGGACTGATGACCCCCGTAGTTAAGTCCCATAAACTATACAAACATTTGAAACATTTAGATCTTGGCAAGATTTTCTACCGTCTTGTTGGTGTTACCAACATAACCACGCGCAGGCGCCGTGATAAGAAGTAAAATTTTACCGTTGTAGTTCGTAAGTAGTTCATAAGTAGTTTGTAAGTTTAGGGACTGATGACCCCTTAGTTAAGTACCATAAGCTGTACAAACATTTGAACATTTTGAACAAAAGCGACTGCAGAAATCTCACCACGCCCATCTTAGGGCCATTGCTTTTTCTTGTGTACATTAATGACCTCATCAGTTACACTGCCAGAAGCAGAGTTCGTTTTGTTTGTAGATGATACAAGTATTGCAATAAATAGCATGTCGAGCTTGGTTTTAGAAAGGTTTGCTAATGACATTTTCATTAACATTAATAAATGGTTTAAAGCCAACTCATTGACATTAAACTTTGAAAAGACTCACTACATGCAGTTCAGAACATGTAAGAGACTCCCATCCATTGTATGCATAAAGTACGAAGAAGAGCAGATGGAAGAGGTTGATAGTATAAAAGACCATTCGATAATAAATTCAATTGGGAGGAGCACACCACAGAACTGCAGAAACGAGTTGACAAATACGAGTGGCATGAGACATAGGAGACATAAAAATAAAAAAGCTTGCATACTTTGCTTACTTTCATTCCACAATGCCATATGGTATAATATTTTGGGGTAACTTTTCAAGTCAAGAAAAAGTTTTCAGAGTCCAAAAGCGTGTATACGTATTATTTGTGGTGTAAATTCAAGGACATTCTGCAGAAGCCTAGTCAGGGAACTGGGTATATTAACTACTGCCTCTCAGTATATTTATCCCTTAATGAAATTTGTCATAAATAATATATCCCTTTTCCCAACAAACAGCTCAATTCATACATACAATACTAGGAACAAACATGTCTACACAAGAACTTAAAAGCACTTACTTTAGTTCCAAAAGGAATCCACTACTCAGGAACACACATTTACAATAATTTACCATCAAGTATAAAAAATTTAGCTACAAATAAAGATCAGTTTAAGAGGAACCTAAAAGACTTCCTAGTGGCCAACTCCTTCTACTCCATTAGTGAATTTCTAAATTGTACCAAATGATGCATGTATAGGTACTCATACTATATTAGTATTATTATATTATCAGCTTGAAAAAAGTGTATATACCTGTATTAGTAATATTATATTATCAACTTGTAAAAAGAAATTGATATGTTCCACATTAAAATAGTTTTTATATAATAATAATATCTCTATTATACTAAAACCATTATTTTTTCATACATCACATTCCTCTGTCGGTTGTTCAGTGGTCTCGAAGATCTCGTAACTCGCCTGCCAATAATACATCACAAACTAATACAACGTTGAGTTCTTATACGTCATGGAATGAACCATCAACGTGAAACGTTTCATTTTTATGCAAATTTATTTATCCATTCTTGATGAAGCACAGAAATAATGCAGGAGTAAGACTGGTTCACAACACACTTCCATCCTAACTAAGATGTTACTCCTCTAAGACTCACTTTAGACTCTCCTAGTTCGCACCAATTCGCGCGAATTAATACATAATAATATTTCTAGAACCTTCTAGAACACGGAAGTACAATATTTAAATATTTAACAATTTGTTCATAAAACATAATTCAATTTTGTTTTACGTAAAGATACACAATATTATGACAAATGCAATAATAAGTTTTTCCTATTTAAACAAACTGTACAAAAGATCGTAAGTAAGTAACAATTAGTGCAGTATTATTATATGTTTACATTATTGTTACGACTTTCAATAATTAAGTAATTTAGGTTGTTAAAAGACCCAAGTAATGAAAGTGATAGTGAATGTGACTTGACAGAAGTGCTATAAAATGCTTATGTAATGTAAACATGGAATATTACCGAATGAAACTTCACTCTGCAGCGTAGTGTGCGCTGATATGAAACTTCCTGGCAGATTAAAATTGTGTACCGGAACCGGGACTCGAACCTGGGACCTTTGCCTTTCGCGGGCAAGCGCACTACCGACTGTGCTATCCCGACACGACTCACGATGCCGCCTGACAACTTTACTTCCGCCAGTACCTCGCCTCCTACTTTCCAAACTTCACAGAAGCTCTCCTGCAAACACGCAAGACTAGCACTACTGGAAGAAAGGATATGGTGGAGACATGGCTTAGCCACAGCCTAAAGGATGTTTCCAGAATGTCTCCACCATGTCCTTTCTTCCAGGAGTGCTAGTCTTGCGTGTTTGCAGGAGAGCTTCTGTGAAGTTTGGAAAGTAGGAGGCGAGGTACTGGCGGAAGTAAAGTTGTGAGTCGGCATCGTGATTCGTGTCGGGATAGCACAGTCGGTAGTGCGCTTGCCCGCGAAAGGCAAAGGTCCCAGGTTCGAGTCCCGGTTCCGGCACACAATTTTAATCTTCCAGGAAGTTTCATGGAATATTAGGTTACAATACTACGACCAACTATGGTATCGAATACTTCAATATTACAAATAAACGGGACCCTCCTGGCTATATGCATTACAACATCGACGAAGATCACATCAAGACGGATCTATGGAACGAACCAACAAATCTAATCTAATCAAAATCAAACTGTGGAGCGCCGAATGGTCTGTTCTGGATTTGCCCAGTAAGCTTCGAACCATCAAGGAGACGACAACTGTCTGGAAGTCCTCGCAGCTGGGGCTCTGTGGGGACTCCGTGGTAGTCTTGTGTAGTTCGTGAACGAACTAGTTCTGAAGAGCGCTCCCACAGGCGAAATACGCGAATTAGTTCGCAGATCCCTCCCCTCTTAGTTCGTCCGCTCCTTTTCCGAAGACTGACGGGGAACAGCGAGAGCGCGCAGAATCGCGTGATTTGTAGGTAATGTTCCTTCAATGACCTATTAAAAATAAAGAAATCCTTTTTAAAAATAAAATACTACAAGTACTCTGTATGCACAGTAGTTGAATATCATTGTATCACCCATTTGTGTAAATAACTGGCTTATTTGCTTAAGTATTTGAAGTGTAATTGCCCAAAAATATGGGTAATAGCACACGCTTTGGCAACGCTGATCATTATATAAAAAAACTGTCATAACAAAAGAAAGAGCTCTTTTAGTAGTGGTAGCAAAAGCCAAAAAGAGCAGACCAAGTAAAAAGAGCGACCTACTTCGCGGTCGAGCTGCGAACTAAAAGGAGAGTTTCCGGTCGCGAACTAAGATATGCTCGATCGGTCGCGAAATAAAATATGCGCGATCGGTCGCGAACTAAAATATTTGCGATCGGTCGCGAACTCAAATACGCGCGATCGGTTGCGAATTAAAACATGCGTTATTGGTCGCGAACTATTATGCCAAAAGTATCTCGCTTCTTAGTTCGTTGGATTCTTTTCAAATGTTCAAATGTTTGTACAGCTTATGGGACTTAACTACGGGGTCATCAGTCCCTAAACTTACAAACTACTTACGAACTAGCTAACACTAAGGACGGCACAAATATCCATGCCCGAGGGGGGATTCGAAGACCCGACAGCAGTGGCCGTGCAGACCGTGACTGGAGCGCCTCAGTCCCCTCGGCCACCGCGGCCGGCATGGATTCTTTTCCGAAGACCGATGGGCAATAGCGAGAGGGCGCACAACAGAATTAAAAATGACGTGATTCCCTTCTGCTGATGAGAGCCATTTCGAGGTGAGCGTCTGCCTGCTAGATTACATAGTTCAGTGCTACAAAATTTCTGCTTTGATGTGTTTGGCGCTCTACAATATCTGACTAATAAATTCGATAAGATATAGAGATAACTCTAAAGTTAAACTCGAGAAATTGGTTTGCGTGATATCGTTAGCGGCTCACGCAGCAAGCGCATGAAGCAGCTAGGTGGGGGAACTTCCCCCTCCACCTGCATGCGCAGACCACGCCGCTCAGCCGTCACTGGGAGCGGACGAACTAAAGTGAGCGCTCCCGATCGCGAACTATTATGCGCAAGCAGGCGCGGCTCGTATTTAAAGGCTCTGAGGCGGAGCCGCCCAAAAAGAAAAAATATTTGAAATATATGTATCAACAACAGATTACAGAATTATAATGATCAGAATTCATTTAGCATTTTTCCGTCACACGGATGTAAAGAATGAAGATGAATGTTTTTGGAACTGTTGATATTGAACGATGTTTTTCAATCGGGTAGTAGCCTTTCGGCTGCGGCTTGAGGTGTCGTTTAGCTTCATGTAGTGGAGGGTTGGGGGTGGGGGTTCGTTGGTGTATTGCTTTTATGGGCGTCTCGAAGGCTCCGAGCTTGTAGCCTAAGAGTGTCCTACCAACCTCCACACTACTTTCACGTTCTTCTGCTTACTTCAAAAGAGAATTAAGAGTGGCTGAAACTCCACTATCGAATCTCTTGTCTCTCTATATGTCTGTTATGTTTTGGTGCGCGGTTTACCACTCGTTAGTTTTACTGTTTTAATACAATTTTAGATAACTTTTTGTTTCTGATATTGGCTGTTGTATCCGGTGTTAGAATAAGTTCGCAAATTTCTCACTAGAGTGCACTACAATGCGGTACCGTAAAGTGTCACCACCTAGTGAGAGAGTTGCGAATGATTTAAGAAAAAAAACGCGCGAAATATATCCCGTTACTTTCGATTCCGTTCTCGCTGATTTGAGTTTGCGGTTAATGTGTGTTATTAGTTTCGTCTTTTGTGCGTGTATTGTGGCTAACTTTTAGTGACTTTTACTTCAAAATGATCTGCTAGAATCGATTTATGAAGTAAGCCTCAATCTCATAAGGAGTGAACTGTCGCAGACAAATTACCTCGCAATCGAAGTTGACGAAACGACTGACTGTGCAAGTTTGTCTCAATTGGTCTTCATAATTCGCTATGAATTACTGGGGAAAATAAATGAAAGATTTATTTCCTTTGTACGAGCGAAGATCCACACTGCAGAGAATGTAACTGCAGCAATTCTCTGCGAACTGGAGAAAATGAATATACATCAAAAACCGGAAAAACTGATAGCTCCGTGTAACGACGGTGCTCATGTTATGAGTGGCCGCAATAATGGAGTTCGGATAAGAATGAAAGAAGTGTATCAAAATGCGCACTTTATTCACTGTTACAATTATAAATTACACCTCATGTTCACAATTGAAATTATCATAACATTAAAAAAGCAGCGTAGTTATTCCACACCACTTTAAAGATTCCTGCAAACAGTGTCATTTAGTATTGTTTATTGCGATAAAGTCTTGAGACATAATATCAGTAGATAAAAGCTAGCCGGCCGCGGTGGCCGAGCTGACTGAGGCGCTCCAGTCACGGTCTGCACGGCCACTACATTCGGAAGTTCGAATCGCCCCTCGAGCATGGATATTTGTGCCGTCCTTAGGATTAGCTAGTTCATAAGTAGTTTGTAAGTTTAGGGACTGATGACCCCGTAGTTAAGTCCCATAAGCTATACAAACATGTACTGATAAAAGCTATCAGAAGGCTTTATGTTGGTTTTAGCCTTTGATTTTTAATTGCTTCTGAAACAGGAAGAAGGTGTAGTGCGTAAAGTTTCAGGTAAAATATGACATTGCCCCCCCCCCCCTTTTCTGGAAATCGTCGACTGATACGTAGCTCGAGGTCGACGTTTGTTCCGATGTCAGAGCCTTCCCTAGTATGAAAACCACGAGCCGCGCCTAGTCTTTACCTAAAGCCACTAAATTAACAGTCACATCGGAATATTTACTTAGATATGACATACATTTCAACGACTAGAACTACTTTAGCACACAGTACAGCCAATGTTTTGGGCACAAACTAATGGCGAAATACGCATTTTGCTGGCTTCACTTTTTCAGTGTTAGGGCGTCTCTAGAGATTCTAACCTCCTTGCAGAAACCCGTCACGAGCGAAGCTCGCTTCGCGCCTGTGAACGGCCTCTGTGTCCTCCTTTCAACCTCTCTGGTCGAGAATCACTTGGGCGTTTCTCAAGGCGGGACCACGCGAGTTTTACATGCAGACCAGCGCTTAGTTGGGTTGGTACGGCCTACCCCCTAAAGTTCAAACTCGCTGCTACCGAACCGGCTAAATTTCTTTCTTAAATCTGTAAAAAATAGCCCAACTGTGATTTGTCGAATGGATTTCGGAAAGAAAAATAGGAAAATTTTAGGTTTGTTCGAGATGCGATAATAACCGTCCAAGCGTTCAAATTGCACTTTCGCACAATTCCAATGGAATCTGACTGGCGGTCAAATGTTCGAATTAGCCAATGGAGAGTTCCGACTAGTTTGAACCGAGACACAAGAAATGATTTTTACCGACTCCAAGGCGTTTAAGAACCTTGTTCCAAAGAGATAAGCCACTACATACGCAAAGTATGCTTTATCGTTGCCTATTCGTTGAAGAAAGCAAGTGCGAAATTCCGGCAATTCTTTTAAAAATTTAAGGGACTGTACATTTTGACTTAATTTCCATTGATTTAATCTTAAAACAATGCACGAGTTACGTATGTTTTCATGCTTAGCACGACACGTTTTGAGAACGACCTACTGTCAACATAAAATATTTACCGTAAATATTATGTTTAATTAACCGCCTTTTTCGCAGTGTAGTCAGTTTAAGATTATAAAATATTGGGCCGTAGCATTAGAAGGAACTAAAATGAAAGCCAATTTAAATCTCTTTGAACAATGGTTCTTCAACCAGCTGGGTATGTAAACTTTGGCTATGACATGTTCAACTGTTGGTAACACTGCCAAATTTGCTTGGTTGCGGCAACTAGTATATTCCACTACAATCTTTAGCATGACAATTCATTACCAAACATGTTTATTATGAATTAGTGCAAATGAGGCTACAACCCGTCGGCATTGACCAGCCACACGAAAGCAGCCAATGAGAAGTGGCGTTCCGGCTGCCATCTTTGAGACATTACATTCAGGTAGCCATCGTGAGACATCACGTCTTTGTTAAACCTTAAAACAAACCATAAATATCAAAACAATTGACGCCACACAGAAATCACAATCAATGTTTTTAATTGTTTTTTAAATTACTCAGGTAACCACCAGCTTGCCATCAATAACAATTAACTAGTTTTAATTCCTGGCAGCAACAAGCACTCTTATTGTCTTCTGGAATGCCACTCCCGATTAGTTACGATAAGATGTCGTTGTCCAACGCCGATGGGTGGTATCCTCATCTACACTAAACCCTTGAATACAATAAAAATGACTTTCAAATCTGTGCATTATGACTATATTTTGTTAGTGTATTCACTTGCCTAAATTTTTACTTTATTAATTCTCTAAAAATGACAATTTGACTCAATTCATGTGGAATGTGCAGAGCACCGCCTTAATTTTTTTTTCCGCCGAGCAGAGTACTACCTAAAATTATTTTCCAACTAACGCTCTGATACAGACAAATCACATCTTTCAGAATTCTCTCAATAAACTGCAGTCGACCATCCGTTTTCCCCACGACAGTCCTTCCATTTCATATCGCCTAGATAATTAACGCGACTCTGTCATCAGCTAGACTACTAATGCGGGATTGTTTCTGCTGATCATCTGCGTCCCCTTACCTTTTCTACATTTAGAGTCAGCTGCCATTCCTCACACCACCTAGAAATTTGTTCAAAGTCATCCTGCATCCTACTGCAGCCATTCAATGACGACACCCTCCTGTATAACCCAGCAAACAATCGCAAGTTGCAACTCACTCTGTCCATGAGATCATTCATAAAGTTAGAAGATGATAGCGGTCCTGTGGCATACCTTACGATGCCCTGGTCTCTGATGAACGCTCACCATCGAGGACAACGTACCGGCTTCTGCAGGTCCAACAAACTGGAATGTCCAAATCTTGGCAACCCTGAGGGACCAAGCTGCTGGGGCCATCATTCCCTAGGGCAACACACATGCACCCTTGCCCGAGGGAGGACTCTAATCTCCGACGCGAGCGGACACGAAGTCCCTGACGTGGAGCCTAGAAACGTCGGCATTCCCGTGTGGAACAGGTCCAACATTTTCCGTCTCTCGCCTTTCCGCACAGAAAGGAAATGCTGAGAGCTGTATATACCATACACTTATAACATTAGTAAGCTATGAGTGCACAATAGAAACACCATTTACACTCCTGGTCATTAAAATTGCTACTCCACGAAGATGACGTGCTACAGACGCGAAATTTAACCGACAGGTAGAAGATGCTGTGATATGCAAATGATTAGCTTTTCAGGGCATTCACACAAGGTTGGCGTCGGTGGCGACACCTACAACGTGCTGACACGAGGAAAGTTTCTAACCGGTTTCTCATACAGAAACAGCAGTTGACCGGCGTTGCCTGGTGAAACGTTGTTGTGATGCCTCGTGCAAGGAGGAGAAATGCGTACCATCACGTTTCCGACTTTGATAAAGGTCGGGATTAACCTATCGCGATTGCGGTTTATCGTATCGCGACATTGCTGCTCGCGTTGGTCGCGATCCAATGACTGTTAGCAGAATATGGAATCGGTGGGTTCAGGAGGGCAATAAGGAACGCCGTGCTGGATCCCAACGGCCTCGTATCACTAGCAGTCGAGATGACAGGCATCTTATCCGCATGGCTGTAACGGATTGTGCAGCCATGTCTCGATTCCTCAGTCAACTGATGCGGACGTTTGCAAATCAAGAACCATGTGAACGAACAGTTCGACGAAGTTTGCAGCAGCATGGACTATCAGCTCGGAGAAAGTGGCTGCGATTACCTTTGACGCTGCGTCACAGACATGAGCGCCTGCGATGGTGTACCCAACGAATAGCAAAACGTCATTTTTTCTGATGAATCCAGGTTCTGTTTACAGCATCATGATGATAGCATCCGTTCTTGGCGACATCGCGGTGAACGCACATTGGAAGCGTGTATTCGTCATCGCCATACTGGCGTATCACCCGGCGTGATGGTATGGGGTGCCATTTTTTACACGTCTCGGTCACCTCTTGTTCACATCGACGGCTCTTTGAACAGTGACCGTTACATTTCAGATGTGTTACGACCCATGGCTCTAACTTTCATTCGATCCCTGTGAAACCCTAAATTTCAGCTGGATAATGCACGACCGCATGTTGCAGGTCCTGTACGGACCTTTTTGGATACGAAAAATGTTCGACTGCTGCCCTGGCCAGCACATTCTCCAGATCTCTCACCAACTGAAAACGTCTGGTCAGTGGTGGCCGAGCAACTGGCTCGTCACAATACGCCAGTCACTACTCTTGATGAACTGTGGTATCGTATTGAAGCTGCATGGGCATCTCTACCTGTACACGCCACCCAAGCTCTGTTTGACTCAATGCCCTGGCGTATCAAGGCCATCGCAGAGGGAGGCCAAGAGACGCGTATAGTAAGCAGATTCAAGTGGATGTGGGTTGCCGTTCTTATGAGGAGATGAAAAGGCTTGCTCAGGATAGAGTAGGGTGGAGAGCTGCATCAAACCAGTCTCCGGACTGAAGACCATAACATAACATAACATAACACAGGTGGTTGTTCTGGGTAATGATTTCTCAGGCACTATGTACCGAAATTGCGTGAAAATGTAATCACATGTCAGTTCTAGTATAATATATTTGTCCAATGAATAACCGTTTATCATCTGCATTTCTTATGGGTGTAGCAATTTTAATGGCCAGTAGTGTACATAACTATTGAAAAAACAGATAGAGTCCCATCTCTGGAAAGATCAGTTCGGATTTAGCAGAACTGTAGGCCGGCCGCAGTAGCCGAGGGGACTGAGACGCTCTAGTCACGGTCTGCACGGCCACTACGGTCGGGGGTTCGAATCCCCCCTCGGGCATGGATATTTGTGCCGTTCTTAGGATTAGCTAGTTCATAAGTAGTTTGTAAGTTTAGGGACTGATGACCCCGTAGTTAAGTCCCATAAGCTGTACAAACAAAAACAGAACTGTAGCAAGTCACTAAGTGATACTAACGTTGTGGCTTGTCCTAGGACAAAAACAGAAGGAAACGAAACCTACATTTATAGCTTTTGTAGATTTGCACAAATATTGGTGGCTGGAATACACTCTTTCAAATTGTGATCGAAGTGACGGTTAAATATAGGCCACGAGAAGTTGTATACAACTTGCACTGAAAGCGGAGAGCGGTTACAACAGTTGAATGGAAGCTTTGGTTGGAAGAGAAGTGAGGCTGGTGTTCTTCAACCTGTCAGTTGGCGACCTGCGATGGAAAGCAGGGAGAAATTTCGAGTAGCAATTAAAGTTGAGGAAGAAGAAACAGAAACCGCGCGTTCCATTCCACGGTGGTGGCTGGCGTGGCAGCAGCGGTGAAGGAGGCAAATGAGCGGCAGTATCGGTTGCCATTTTCTGTTTTCATTTTATCCCATAGACTAAAGATAACATAGACTGCGCGTGTCCCTATCTCTGCTGTGTTGTGGTTTGAAACCAACATATAAATTTCCCCGAGTCACGTGACCGAGTTTTCCTCATTATGAGCAACAGTTTTTCTCATTTACAGGAGAAATCAAGCATTTATTTTAAAAATAAAATGACTTCTCGTAATTATATTACACATCTAATAGTAAAGGTAATGTAACTTCACATATTAATGCAATGATTGTCATGTTTACATGTGCCCAGGATAAAAGTACCGAATTGTCAGTTATGTTTAAAGGCAACCGAATCACATATCCTCGGTGTTTGTGTTGCGCTATGTATCCTTTACTTTTTGCGACTTGTGAATGTGATTATCGATGGGAAGGTACTTCAGGCTGCTGTTGAGCGAGTTTATATGTGAGCATGTAAGTCATTTCTGGTGAAAATCTCCTTTCAATACAAAGCTACACATTCATACGACTATTCATTGTACCTATAAAATCATTTCTTGCCAGAGTGCATCGATAATATTTCCCTACTACCCTATTATTTATTATAAATAGCCAATACTTTGGTTGTTCTACCTTTTGGTATCATGGTCTAAAGTCTTAAATTATAAACTGTTGTATTTTGTTAAAATTGGACATTATGGGTGCAAACAAATTTCATTTCTTATAAAAGCACAGCGAAACATTTCGGAAGGTTTGTTGAGGAATCGTAATGAAGCTGATGCTCCTTTCAAAATGATATTTGACCTTTTACTCCTGTGTAAACTATAAACTAAAAGACTCACAGTGCAACAATGTTTCGCTTAAAATCCATAGTTTTGTTGCTTGTAAAAAGAACTATCAGTACGTTTCATTTAGGCACATGTAAAAACTGTAGCTATCGCATTAATTCTTGCAATTGCGGAGAAGTAGCACCAACTGTACTACTGAAGATGTAATAGAATATTCTAAGACATTTTTGTTCAAATCTACGCTTAATTTCCACTACAAAGGATAGGAACTGCAATTCCCCCCTACATTTCGCATTACTCGTAACGATGAAAACGGTTTCCTGCCCCGAGTCACGTGACTTAGATGTTTCAATACAATGACGTCACGCACAGTCTATGTTATCTTTGGTCTATGTTTTATCCAATTGCGCGGTTAGCGCAACGTCAGACTGGACGGACAGGGGGGATGTCTGGTGTATGTGAAGTGGTGAGGCAGCAGTTTGACGCTCGTGTCCTGTAGTCGAGAAACTGCCGGGGTGCCGGCTCCTCCTCTGCTGTGGCGTCGTTGACGGCAGTGCCAAAAATGTTCAAATGTTTGTATGGTCTATGGGGCTTAACTACGGGGTCATCAGTCCCTAAACTTACAAACCACTTATGAACTAGCTAACACTAAGGACGGCACAAATATCCATGCCCGAGGGGGGATTCGAACCCCCGACCGTAGTGGCCGTGCAAACCGTGACTGCAGCGCCTCAGTCCCCTCGGCCACCGCGGCCGGCGATGGCAGTGCCACCGCATTCTCAAACTGCCCCCACGACCGCTTCAGACGCATCAGACTAGTCTTGTGTAGGTCGCGAACGAACTAGTTCGGAAGAGCGCTCCCACAGGCGAACTACGCGAACTAGTTCGCAGATCCCTCGCCTCTTAGTTCGTCCGCTCCTTTTCCGAAGACTAAGGCCGGGTCCACACATTGGAACCAACGTTGGCGCCAACGGTATTCGTCCAAATTTCTGCATGGTGCGAAAATTAGCAATTGACACTAAATAAAGAAAAGTGTGAAGTAACACACATGACCATTAAAAGAAATCCGCTGAACTTTAATTACGCGATAAATCAGTCAAACCTTAAGGTCGTAGATTCTACCAAATACCTAGGAGTAACAATTACGAACAACTTTGACTGGAGAGAACACATAGAAAATATTCTGGGGAAGGCGAACCAAAGGCTACGTTTCATCGGCAGAACGCTTCTAAGATTCACCAGTTCCACCAAAAAGACTGCCTACAGTACACCTGTGTATCCTCTCCTGGAGTACTGTTGCCCCTTGTGGGACCCTAACCAGGTGGAACTGACGGAAGACATTGAGAAGGTTCAGAAAAGGGCAGCTCGTTTTGTTCTATCACGTTACGAGGGGGAAATCGTCACGGAAATGTTGCACGAATTGGGGTGGAAATCATTAAAAGAAAGACGTTATTCATTGCGGCGTGATCTGTTTGCGAAGTTTCAATCACCGACTTTTAGTTCTGAATGTGAAAATATTCAGCTAGCACCCACCTACTTAGAGAGACATGACCATCCCAATAAAATAAGAGAAATCAGATCGAAAACGGAACGATTTAGGTGTTCTTTCTTCCCGCGCGCTATTAGAGACTGGAACGGTAGAGAAAAGTTATGAAAGTGGTCAATGAACCCTCTGCCAGGCACTTGAATGTGATTTGCAGAGTATCTATGTAGATGTAGATGTGTGGATCGGCGAAATAGCGTTGGAACCAACGTTGGCTCCAACGTTGGTATGGATCCGTTGCTTGTCGGTTTTTCGACCGAACATCAAAGGACGTTGGGCCGATATGGATACGTGGTCCACACATTGGCGCCAACGTTTCATTCTTTGTCATCTGCACGTGTGGAAACTGTTTCTTTCTTCGTTCAATGTTCGTCGCCGATTATTTTAACGTTTCAAAATCTCTTTGTAAATATTAGCAGTGTATCAGAAAGTGATTCATTTGTGAAAGCAGCCATAAAAATCGCAATGTCACGTCAAAACAGACGCAATTATTGAAGTTAAAAACTTTTCAGAATTTTAACACGCTCAATTACTGAATGAAGTTTTTAAAATTAACTTTACCTAACATTTCCTGTCAAGTTTCGCATATTGCTTTACAAACATCAGGCACTACCAGTGATATCACTTACAATGCTATTTTGAAAAGGACATGTAGACTTCTAAAACTGTCTCCCTCCTGTAGCAAGAAATCGAAGCGTCAATACCAAAAGAACTTTAGCAGGTATAGCATCCCTCCAACATGTATCTTTCTATTTTATTTAAAGTAGCAGGCCTAAGTTTTAATAATGTGTATCTATTACTTGTAACATATTTTAAGACTTACTGATTTTATAATCAATGTTCGGTGGGAAATGATACAACACACCCTGTCATCTTTTACATACATTTACTTTTTTGATCTGCAATGACAAAATGTTATTATTCATATTCAAAAGTCTCAATGCATCGGCCGCGATTTGTGCGTTAGATATGTTTACCTTAGCTCTCGACGAATTCAAATGAATGTTGGCTCCAATGTGTGGACGCTGTCTCAAAAACATTGACCAATGTTTGCGCCAGCGTTGGTAGCAATGTGTGGACGCGGAGTAACGGGGAACAGCGAGAGGACGCGAGAGCGCGCAGAATCGCGTGATTCCCTTCTGCCAGTTACCTTCATTTCGAGCTGAGATGCAGCTCAGCTGTAGTTTCATATTTCACTGCCACAAGAAATCCATTTTAAAATTAAAGTACTACGAGTACTCTGTATGCAAAGTAGTTGAATACCATTGTATCACCCATTCGTGTAAATAGCTGGATTATTTGCCTAAGTATTTGATGTCAAAATGCCCAAAAATACGGGTAATAGCACACGCTTTGGCAACACTGATTCATTATATGAAAAAGCGGTCATAAAAAAAGAGCTCTTTTAGTAGCGGTAGCAAAAGCCAAAAAGAGCGGACGAACTAGAAAGAGCGGGCGAACTAGAAGGACTGCGCGAACTAGGAGCAGCGGGCGAACTAGGAACAGCGGGCGAACAAGGAGCAGCGGACGAACTATGAGCAGCGGACGAACTAGAAGCTTCGGACGAACTAGGAGCAGCGGACGAACTAGGCGTAGCTGGACGAACTAGGAGCAGCGGACGAACTAGGAGTAGCTGGACGAACTAGGAGCAGCGGACGAACTAGGAGCAGGACAAACTAGGAGCAGCAGACGAACTAGGAGCAGCGGACGAACTAGGAGCAGCGGACGAACTAGGAGCAGCGGACGATTATGCCAAACGTATCTCGCTTCATAGTTCGTTGGATTCTTTTCCGAAGACCGTGTTTGCCTTCTGCTGATGAGAGCCATTTCGAGGTGAGCGTCTGCCTGCTAGATTACGTAGTTCAGTGCTACAAAATTTCTGTTTTGACGTGTTCTGCACTCTGCAATATCTGACTAATAAATTCCATAATGCCAAGATATAGAGATAACTCTAAGCTTAAACGAGAGAAATTATCCACAAACTGTTTCTTTTGGTCTGAGTGATATCGTTAGCGGCTCAAGCAGCAAGCGCATGAAGCAGCTAGGTGGGGGAACTTCTCCCTCCACCTGCATGCGCAGACCACGCCGCTCAGCCGTCGCTGGGAGCGGACGAACTAAAAGAGCGAACTAGTTCGTGGCTCCCGATCGCGAAATCGGACTAAACTGCGTGGTCATCAGTTCGTACTTTACAAACTACATAAACCTAGGTAAACTAACCTAAGGACAAACACACACACCCATGCCCCATGGCGGACTCGAACCTCCATGGCGAGGAGCCGCGCGCTCCGCAGCGAGACGCTTTAGACCGCTCGGCTACTCCACCGCGGAATCTCTCTTCCCAGTCTGAAGATGCGATGTGTAGTGGTACGTAAATCAAATGTTCAAATGTTTGTACAACTTATGGGACTTAACTACGGGGTCATCAGTCCCTAAGCTTACAAACTACTTATGAACTAGCTAAGACTAAAGACAGCACAAATATCCATGCCCGAGGGGGGATTCGAACCCCCGACCGCAGTGGCCGTGCGGACCGTGACTGAAGCGCCTCAGTCACCTCGGCCACCGAGGCTGGCGTGGTACGTAACTTTAATCATCTACCCATTTCCTAGTTAAGCTCAGTTTTGCAGTCGAATTACTTGATTAATAGTGTGTTTATTATGTTTGTGACGATATTTTAAAAATATTTAAAACAATATCTTTGTGAAATATGTTACATTTTATCTGTTGCATGTTCAACATCGACTACGCAGCGGCACACCGTGCAAATTTCTTCGCCGACGACAGAGATATGTAGCTGGTCACTGCCTGATGTCTGCCGAAGGCCGTCATGGCGGAAAATTCAAGCTGTGTGATGTTGCCAGTGATCTCTATACGGGTAGCGCTCGTTTCACACTGGCATTTGTAAACGTGACGTCATTCTGACGTAAGGAGGCTGGCACTGGTGGGCTTTCGACTATCGACTTTTGCGAGCGCGTTTGAGTGGCTCAGTGTCGACTGCACGAATTCGGATATTCATTTTCTGTGTGCCATTGTGTGATCATTTGTGCTGAGCGGGAAGTAGATGCTTATAAAAAGCTGTTTCAGGCAACATTACAGGAATATTGACAGAATCTAGGCAGAGAAATGGCGTGCATAGTTATAGCACTAAATGTAAAAGTAGTGTATGCTCACAGGTTTAAGGTGAAAAAAATCACAGTACTTTTAAATAGTGTGTGATAGAACAATAGTGTGTGATAGAACTTAACCACCTTCGCCTATCCCAAATCCCAATACGCGATGGTGAAAGTGAAGTTATGCGTTGCGATTCGTTACGTAGAAAGTCAAAGTTTAATACTGGAATTGAGGGAACAACAACACTATGTGTTATCGACGGTGAAAGAAAACTTTACATGCATGTTTTTTGCCAACTTAGTGTGGTTAGTAGAGGGACTTGGAAAAACATTTCAAAACATATCTATTTTCAAGCGAAAAAATAAACATATGAACACGTCAAACAGTATAAGAGCATAAATAGAGCCTGTTTACTTTATCCATTACGATTTGCCCACTGACATTGTTAATACCGTCGTAAACAACTGAATTTTTCTTTCATTATGCCGACTTTTTCATACAAAGTGTTATTTAATGACAAATACGTCATCAAATTACAATGTTATTCAGATAAAAAGTTTTCTTCACTCTTTTCTGTTACAATATTACGAAACGTAAATCATTTTTGGTTTCAGATATCCGACCTCGCTTTTAGGACGACACAGAATTGAGAAAAATATGTAAGTCTTTATGAAACATTTGGAATTACCGCTAAAACAAAGTAAACAATAAAATAAACATTAATAAGACACATTTGAATATAAACCCTGCAATCATCGAGTACAACATGAAAATCGCGTGACGAAAATAGGTTAACTTCCAATGTTAGCAGACAACTGTTCCGACAAAACGTTCTTATCGAGAAAGCTTGACGTGACGTGACGGTCCGGTGACGGACAGTGTGAATGCCGCCATTAGAAATGCATTGTGGAATTTTCTGACGTACAGTGAATTCGTCTTAAAAAGTTCTCGTTACACCTCGTTCCCATATACTCATAAACACTAAACAGTCTCGAATCTCTCGATGCTGTAACGATCGACAGATCGATAGCCGCATTCACACCACTGATACGTCACGATGACGTCACAAGTGCAAATGCCAGTGTGAAACGAGCGCTGCCCATCTCTATACACAGACCAAAGACATACATTACTAGACTGGTAAACGTCACAGACATACATTACTAGACTGGCAGACTTGCCTCTGTGACTGAAGTTTGATGCCGCCATCTTCCCTCACCTAACGTGAACAAGTTTCCGTACGGTACTACTATGATCTTCTGACGCGATATGACGTTGTATGCTTTACTAGTTGGTTTGGACATCGTTTGAATTTGAGCTAATACTTTCGCATTTTCGAATCGTGTCATAAGAAGAACATGTTATGTACGTTACTAACATTAACATCTAGTTACTTTCTACCATTTTGTTGTGTTGCCAACATAATCATTAGAGGTCAGCGAGATGATAGGTAAAATTTTACCGTTATGTACATTTAAAGGAGAAGTAGTTATCTGAAAAACACTTACAAGAATAAAGCTATGTGTCGTTCACGACAAATAACACATTTATAACGGTCATACTATTAAAAGAAAAACCGAAGTTGATCGAAACTGGAAACAGATTAATAAAAACAAGAAACGCGATTCATTAGTGTGTGCGTCAAAGCAGACTATAGATTCCGTAAGAACTCTCGAAAGAATAGGGGTACACTTTTATAATGGACATACTACTGAAAGAAAATCCAAAGTTGAATGAAATTGGTAACAGATTAATAATAACAGCAAATCAATGCAACTCATTACTGTATGTGTTGAAGCTTACTCGAGCTTAAAAAAATTCAGCCATATACAAAACAAGAATTTCCTACATGTCAAAACTCTAAGGACAGCATAGTTACGTCAGTTGTTCCGTATTTTTGCGACTGTTTTCTGTAATAACACACACTACTGCTTGCTAGTTTATAGTATAGAAATATGGCGGCGAGACTTCACTGACAACAATGATATTGTATGCGGCATTGCCAGTCTAGTAGTGTATGTCTGTGTCTGTATACTGCCAGATGTTGAACTTCAGTTGTCTGAGCGTGCCAGTCATAGATGTTGATATACAGTTCCTTGCCAAGGAGGTTAGAATAGGGGGAGATGACCTTGATGCTACAGAAGTGAAGCCTTTGCCGCCATATTATGGTGCCAATAACACTGCTCACACCACTTGGAACAAACGTGACGTCATTTTTACGTCACACGCTGTATCGAAGATCGCAAGAAGAGCTATCGACTTGCGGTCGCATAACTTTGTGCAAACGTGATATGCTACTGTAATGTGAATTAGTATATTTTAATAGCTATAGTATCATAATAAACGTCGTCGTTGGTTCGATTACAGTCGGCTGCAAAAGTGACATGCTTGGATATTGCCTTATTTAATGGTAGCTTAAAAACACCTCGTTCTCGGTACGATAGGTTATAAACAAACACTTATATCGTCCGAAGTTTCGCAACTTTATCATGATATAAAGACTGTGAGCCGTTTCCATTTCTTTTTCTTTCTTCGCCTTCGTGTTTCTAAAATACTACGGGACTTCTTAACAAAATTAAACTAAGCACAAAATATGGAAATTCATGTCAATATTCAAAATATTGGTGACAAGTAAGGAATATCGTTCTAAGCACAAACTCAGAAATCGCGACACTTTCGATAATAAACAGGCAAATATTGAGATAAGCTAGGAATATGGGCCTAACTACACGCTCGCAAACCACACGATATTCGGAAATAAACAGCGAAATATTTCTGAGAAGCGAATAATATAAATGGCATCGGCTTGCTTATCAGCAGTTTATTTATTTATTCATCCTTCGATTGCTGTTTGGAGAGATATTATATACCGTACATTAAGCGTCTTTTAGTATTACAATGTAGAATATTAAACGTTTCCTTTAGGCTTTCCTCTAACCATCATTATATATTTGGAACATAGGTAAAATATTTGTGCGAAGGAAAACGGAAATGTGACTGCTGGTCGTATCATTTCCACGAAGTACGTTCTCAACAGAAATGTCATTGCTGACCGTATCATTTCCAGGAATTCCATTCTCCGTTTTCTAATCAAACTAAAGTCACCAGATCTATGTCACTAGTTCCTGAGACAACGCTCTCATACAGGTAAAATCATGTACTGCATACGATACTACCGTTATTTGAATAAGAAAGGCCCACAATGTGTTACGATTAAGCAACATCTACATTATGTTACAAACTGTGCGATTAAAAAAAAATATTTCCATAGTAGGATTTTCGAACCAAAAACCTTCGGATTTTGGACCTCAAACGCTATCCACTATGCTACAACGACTTGCAAATTGTTATTTACATGTAGTGATAAGAAATGAGTCGAGAACAGTTTTTGTGATTAATCTATAATGTGTTGTTTCACTTAAACGGCTTACTGCGTATTGTAAAACCAAAACTCTTAGAAATACGGCAAATCGAGATGGCGTCTGTTGCATTGAAGTATCGAATAACAGGCGATAGTCGATAGCTGTTTGCGCGGTCTTCGATACAGCGTGTGACGTAAAAATGGCGTCACGTTTGTTCCAAGTTGTGTGAGCAGAACGCTACGCCAGTAACATTTGTGGTGACTTGTGTGTATTCTACTGTCTGGCCTGTATTGGCCCACAAAAGTATATTATGTCAGATATGTACTCGACAGTCATTGAAATGTATGAAAGTTAACAGGGCAAGAATCACAGAGTGCTTTAATCTGAATACATATTCCCTTGGCTCCAGAAGATAGCGGACTGGCTTCAATCGACAGCTAAGCTTTGAATAGTAGCGCCGACTCCTCTTATTTTAACCTCCTTGTTCCTTGCCAAATTCAAATATGGCTGCTATGAAGTATTACAAGAAACGAGAAGAAAATACGTTTCGAATACGCTGTTACATCGCGTATTGACATAAATTTCTAGAGGTAAGCAAGTAATTCTTTGTCATGTAATAACTGATCGAAATTCGTTTGCCATATTTAAACATGACGGACAATGCAAAAACGTGTGGAAAACATCTGAATGTGCAGGCACGCTATAGTTCTATGCTCAGACACCAGAGTTATACATCCAGTTTGTATAGAGATCAATGGCTGTTGCGCAGTGAAGTCGACAAATTTTTTCATTGTTGATAATGTTTTAAAAAAAGAAAGGAGTTCAGTTCTGAATCAGTAATCATGGAGCGTTATTTATCTTGTGTGAATATTTTGATTAACTTTATGTAATCAGGAATTGAAATATATTGTTACGACGAAAGTTTGTTTCAAGATTAATTTGAATTTATAATGTATTATCAAGTCATTAATATATTTGGATGCATGTATTTATTACTGAAGAATAATATAATTTTGTTTGGACTTTAATGAAGGACTTGGACTGTGGTTGTGTTTGCGCAAACTTTGAAAATATTTTGTGTATAATCTTCGTGACGAATTTTGACAGATAACGAAATAATGTCTGGATGAGATGATTATTTTGATGGACTCAGCAAAAATTGTTTAATGCGAATTGGTATTCCTGAAAGAACCTGCAAAGACTTTAGTACGAAATTCATATAATCAAGAATAGTTATATATTTCATTATTTTTTGTGATGGTATCAGTCCACCCGTACCCGTCAAGTAATTGGATAAAAATGAAAATTTAAAAAAAAAATTGCATCAGAAACTGCTGATTAGTTGACTGAGAAACTATGTGGTTTGCCGATAACATTGTTGTTGTGTCATGTGCACCAAAGGACCTGGAATATAAATTGTACGTAATGGACTGCGTGTTGAAAGGAGGGTGTAAGGACAACAGTAACAAATGCAAAACAATGTAAAAGAATGAAATGGAATAAAACTAGACGATGCTGAAACAAGACCTTTTTGATTAAAGTAACGAAGTAGTGGAAATAGTGGACGGATTCTGTTAATTGCACAGTAAAATATCTGATAATGGCCAGAGTGGGGAAGGTACGAAGTGCAGATTGGCAATGGGAAGAGAAGCGTTTCTGAAGAAGAGAAACTGGTCGACATCAGATATCGGCAAAAGGGAGTACAGACGTCTGAGAAATGAACTTGACAGGAAGTGCAGACTGGCTAAGCAGGAGTGGCTAGAGGACAAATGCAAGACAGCAGAAGAAAGTAGAACTATGGGAAAGATAGATACTGCCTACAGGAAAATAAAAGAAACATTTGGAGACAAGAAAAGCAGCTTTATGAATATCAAGAACTCAGACGGAAAACCAGTACTAAGCAAAGACGGGAAAACAGAAAACAGAAAGATGGAAGGAAAGATAGAAGGCCTGCGCAAAGGAAATAAACTTGAAGGCAGTATTCTAGAAATGGAAGACGAAGTAGAGGAAGGTGATATAGGAGATACTATACTGCGAGAAGAATTTGACAGAGCGCTGAAAGCATCTGGAATAGATGATATGCCGTCTGAACTGCTGATATCGTTAGGTGAACCACTCATGAAGAAATTGATCCACCTGATACGCAAGATATATGAGACAGGGGAAATACCTTCCGACTTCAAGAAGAATATTGTAATTCCAGATCCAAAGAAAGCAAGTGCAGACAAGTGTGAAAATTACGGAAATAAGTCATGGTTGCAAAATACTAACACGAATTATTTGCAGACGAATGAGAAAAACTGGTGGAATCCGAGCTTGGGGAAGATCAGTTTGGATTTAGGAAAAATGTAGGCACTTATCTTAAGATAAAAGGGCAAATCTACTTTTTTAGCATTTTTAGATCCGGAGAAAGCTTTTGATAATGTCGACTGGAATACAGTCTTCCAAATTCTGAAGGTAGCAGGGGTAAAATATAGGGAGCGGAGAGTTATATTTAACAAGTAAAAAAAAAAAAAAAAAAAAAAAAAAAAAGAATAGAAAGCGGTCATTAAAGTCGAAGGGCAGGAAAGAGACGCAGAGGTTGGGAAGGGAGTAAGACAGGGTTGTAGCCTTTTCCCAGTGTTCTTTAATTTGTACATTGAGCACGAAGTGAATGAATGCAAGGAGACATTCGGAGAGGGAATTAAAGTTTAGGGAGAGGGAATAAAAAGTTTGCGGTTTGCCGATGACATAGTAATTTTGTCAGAGACCACGAAAAGATCTGGAAGAGCAATTGGACGGAATGGAGAGTGTGCTTAAAGGAAGGTATAAGAAGGACATTAACAAGAGTAACACGAAGTTAATGGAATGTAACGTCAGAAAATCAGGCGATGCTGAAGGAATCATATTAGGTAATGATACAATAAAAGTAGTAGATGAATTCTGTTATTTGGGTAGCAAGATAACTTCTGATGGCCGAAGTAAAGAAGATGTAAAATGCAGAATGGCTATGGGAAGAAAAGCGTTTCTAAAGAAGCGAAACTTGTCAACATCCAATATTAATTTAAATGTTAGGAAATCCTTTCTGAAAGCGCTTGTCTGGAGTGTAGCATTGTATGGGAGTGAAACGTGGACAATAAGGAGTTCAGATAAAAAGACGATAGAAGCTTTTGAAATGTGGTGCTACAGACGAATGATGAAAATTAGATGGGTAGATAACGTAACTAATGAGGAGGTGCTTAACCGAATTGGGGAGAGAAGGAGTTTCTGGCATATCCTGACTAAGAGAAGGGATAGATTGGTTAGACACATTCTGAGACATGAAGGAATTGTCAACTTAGCATTAGAAGGAAGCGTGTGGGGTAAAATTCGTAGATGGAGACCGAGGGACGAATAAAGTAAGCAGATTCTAAAGGATGTAGGTTGCCGAAAGTATTCTCAGATGAAGAGACTTGCACAGGACAGGGTAGCGTGGAGAGCTGCATCAAACCAGTCTGCCGACTGAAGTCCACAACAACAACAGGCCACATGACTAATGAGGAGGTGCTGAACAGAATTGGGGAGAAAAGGAGTGTCTGGCATATTCTGACTAAGAGAAGGGGTAGGTTGGTGGGACACATTCTGAGACATCAAGGTATCGTCAACTTAGTGTTAGAAGGAAGTGTGTGGGGTAAAAATCGTAGAGGGAGACCGAAGGACGAATACAGTAAGCAGATTCAAAAGGATGTAGGTTGCCAAACGCATTCTCAGATGAAGAGACTTGCACAGGAGAGGGTAGCGTGGAGAGCTGCATGAAACTAGTCTGCGGACTGAAGACCACAACAACAACAGAGCACGTAATGAGCAGGTGCTGAACGGAATTGGGGAGAAAAGGAGTTACTGGGATATTCTGACTAAGAGAAGGGATAGGTTGGTGGGACACATTCTGAGACATCGAGGAATGGTCAGTTGTTCAGTGGAGGGAAGTGTGTGGGGGAAAACCCCAGAGGGAGACAGAGAGAGCTTATAGTGGGCGTGGGTTGCCGTCGTTATGTGGAGATGGAGGGAATCATGGAGAGCTGCACCGACCACAAGGCAAACAACCTGCGTTTCGCCGCGCCTTTCGCTCTTGGCTGCAGACCTACCCGCGGCTGGTAGGCGTCGTACAGGGACGGCTCCTCCTCTTCGGCCAGACACCTCGGCCTGAAGCAGCAATCCATGGC
Organism: Locusta migratoria; assembly: GCA_026315105.1. Lineage (NCBI taxonomy): Eukaryota > Metazoa > Arthropoda > Insecta > Orthoptera > Acrididae > Locusta > Locusta migratoria. The sequence continues at coordinate 118,192,517 of CM048754.1, forward strand.
AGTTCTCGCGCGCTACTTGTAGGGGCCAGACGGCGAGACGACAACAACGGGAGCCTCTGATAGACGCGCCCGCTGCACTGCCGCCTAATCTTGAAGGAAGTACCCAGCGGCGAGCGATAAGATCCACGGTATCACCTGTCCTCCCGGCCGATATCTGGGGAACGACCTGCACTCAGGTTTTGGCGCAACGGCGACAAAGCAAAGAGTGCTGCAGCTGATGCGATACCGGCTGCATTACGGCACAGAGTAACATATACAGAGGAGCAGCCCCCCCCCCTAAACCACTGTCCTACGCTCCCCTCGTAGTTCCGTAAGATGCTAGCAGGTGTCAGGCGGTTCCCTGGCTTAGTACCGGTAGACCGCACTAGAGGCGCTTCTGAGGGTCGCATGGAGGGGAGGCTGAGGGGAGAGCTCGTGCCGCCTACCACGAGTCCACGGCTCTGTCCGGCGTTTGAGGGGATGTGGTGGTGGGGACAGCCGCTACCTGCCGCCTGCTCTGGCCAGTTTAAAGGGCTGCTTCTGACCACAGCGCCATCATGGCACATCTTACGGAACTGCTTCAGCACCCCCCACCCCGCACCCCTGAGCGTGGGACCAGGCCCTTATGGAGGTTTCCCGTCTGTGTGTATTTGTCTGTGATTACGGGTAGGAACTGCTGCGCCCTAATTCAGTGCAAGGGACTAGAGAATTAAGCCATCATCAGATTGGGAAGAAATTACATTCATTCATTTCCGTGTCCGGTGGGTCAGCATTTCCAAAATATAGCAGCTGCCATAGTTTGCCATTTCCTTCGTGAACATCTTGTGCTGTACAGGAGGTGGCATACAAATAGGTGGCTCGCATCTTCATCAGCCCCACAGTCACAAGAGGTGTCCGCGCTCGCTGGAAGGATTCCCCATTTCTTCAAAATGTTGAAATGTTTGTATAGCTTATGGGACTTAACTACAGGGTCATCAGTCCCTAAACTTACAAACTACTTATGAACTAGCTAACACTAAGGACGGCACTCATATCCATGCCCGAGAGGGGATTGGAACCCCTGACCATAGTGGACGTGCAGACCGAGACTGGCACGCCGCAGTCCCCTCGGCCACTGCGGCCGGCCCATTTCTTCAGGTTGCTCTCGTATCGGGGAACGCCCACTCTTAGACTGTCCACACAGGGCATTGTAGGTTTGCGCCAAGAGCTATTTATTCTGCGGGCAGTTAGCTCTTCCATGTTGCAACATGATTTACTTCTGGTGCTCCCTCTAGTGGCGCGGTCTTAGCTAGGAAACTCTTGTGGGATTTAAGGCGGTGTCTTGCTGCCTGGTGACCATACAGAGGATGTCTGTGGTCAATCTCCTGCTTTGTTCTTTTAAAGTCTGCAGCAATGACCCTCCGGATATTGGGTGGGCCTATTCCAACAATTGAATACAATTTCTGCACTGGTGTTGGCTTCAAGCACACTGAAATGATCCTTGATGTATCATTGACCGCAATATCTACATCTACATGCAAATCACATTTAAGTGTCTGGCAGAGGGTTCATCCTACCACTATTTTTATTTATCTCCCATTCCATTCTCGAATAGCGCGCGGGAAGAAAGAACACCTGAATCTCTCTGTTCGAGCTCTGATTTCTCATATTTTATTCTGATGGTCGTTCCTACCTATGTAAGTGGGAGTCAACAATATATTTTCGCATTCGGAGGAGAATGTTGGCTATTGGAGTTTCTTAAGTAGCCCACGCCGCAGCGATAAGCGCCGTTTTTGTAATTATTCCCATCCCAGATCCTGTATCATTGCCGTGACGCTGTCTCCCCTGTACCGTTACAATACGAAACGAGCTGTCCTTCTTTGGACTCTTTCGATGTCCTCCGTCAAACCCACCTCATAAGGAGTCCACACTTGGCAGCAATACTCCGAAAATGGACGGCCAAGCGTAGTGTATGCAGTTTCTTTTGTAGTTCTGTTGCAGGTTTTAAGGGTTCTGCCAATAAAACGCAGTCTCTGGTTTGCCTTTCCCACGACATTATCTACGTTTTCTTTTCAATTTAAGTCTGAAGTAATAGCAATTCCTAGGTATTTTGTGGAGTTTACGGCCTTCACTTTTGATTGATTTATCTTGTAAACAAAGTTTAACGGATTTCTTTTCGCACTCATGTGGACGAGTTCACACTTCTCATTATTTAGAGTCAATTGCCAATTTTTACACCATACTGATATCTTATTCAGATCGTTCTGCAGTTGGTTTTGAACTTCAGATGATTTTACTAGATGGTAAACAACCTAAGAGAGCTACTTAGATTTTCCCCTAAATCGTTTATGTAAATAAGAAACAGCAGAGGCCCAATAACACTACCCCGTGGATTGCCCAATATCACCTCTGTTTTAGTCGATGCCTCACCATGGATTACTACGAACTGTGTCCTCTCTGACAGGAAATCCCCTATCCAATCGCAAATTTGGGGCGATATACCATAACCACGCAATTTGATTAAAAGCCGTTTATGAGGTACGGTGTCAAAAGCCTTCTGGAAATAAAAAAATACGGAATCAATCTGCGAACCCTTGTCAATAGCACCCATCACTTCATGTGAATAAAGAGCTAGTTGTGTTTCGCATGAACGATACTTTCTAAATCCCTGTTGACCTTGGGTCAATAGATCGTTCTGTTCGTGATAATTCGTAATATTTGAATACAGGATATGTTCCAAACCCCTGCTGCCAATAGACGTCAATGAAATAGGCCTGTAGTTTAGTGGGTTACTCCTACTGCCTTTCTTGAACATCTACTTGCTTAGCGTGCGCTGAAGCGTCCCACACAGGAGCAGCATACTCGGCGGCTGATATACAAACCACAAATGCAGAATTCCTTAGGAGGTGCGGGATAGCTCCCTAGCTGCTACCAACCAGCGTCTCAAGTATCCCATTACCAGCACTGACTTTTTGTTTCACGTTCAGACATTGCTGCCCTGTCCAGAGGGACACCTAGGTAGACTGGTGTTGGGCAATGTTTCAGTTGCTCTCCTCGCCATGTGATGTCCAGTTTGTGCGCAGCGGTGGAGTAGCCGAGCGGTCTAAAGCACCTCGCTGCGATGCGCGCGGTTGCTCGCCGTGGAGGTTCGAGTCCTCCCTGAGGCATGGGTGTGTGTGTTGTCCGTAGGGTAGTTTCCCTAGGTTTAAGTAGTTTGTAAGCTACGGACTGATGACCACGCAGTTTGGTCCGATAGATTTACAGACATTAACCAGTTTGTGCTCCGCTTCTCTGTTCGTAAGTGGAAGGCGCTCACTTGAGTTTTACTGGGATTGGGCTTCAAGTGGTTGGCATCATAATACTTGGAGAGTTCGTCCATTGCTAGAGACAGTTTCTTCTCTACTTCTTTAAAGGTTGGTCCCTGAGCAGCTATTGCTGTGTCATCGGCATAGATGAAGAGCCTAGTATTTGCTGGTATTGGCTGGTCATTCGTGTAGATGTTGTACAGTGCTCGGAAAAGCACACTGCCTCTGGGAAGACCATTCTTCTGCGTTCGCCATCTGCTTCTTTTACCCTGTAATGAAACTTGGAATCTCCTGTTCTGGAGGCAGGTGCTAACAACGGAAGTTAGTTGGTAGTCCTTAGTAAGGTCAATCACTTTCCTTAACAGTTTCCTGTGGTTCACGGTGTCGTATGTTTTGTATCCCATCCTCGTCGCCACTTTTGTGTCCCAGTTTCGTCGCCGCTTTTGTGTCTCGTTTCCGTCGTAGGTGTCGGTGGCCGAGTAGAAAGTCCGACACAGGAATAAAGGATGCACGCTTGTGCAGGTACGAAGGTGAGCAGCCAGTGGGACAACAGAAACTAGAAACACTAGAGTAAATTAGAACGAGATATATATTGCACAGAATTTATACAATACTTAACTTTTACATAGCTCAGTACTGCAGAATGCTGATACATATTTGAGCTAGAGGCCTGCCTAGTGCCTATCCGATAGCCAAGTCTTCACTGGTGCCTATCTGATTCCGAAGTGTTAGCTGGTTCCTATCTCAGTCCCAAGTGAACGATGTCGTTCAGTGGTGGCCACGAGCGGAGTTGTAGCAGAGGGCGCTCGTGGCTGACGTCGTAAGAAAGCCTCGTCGTGCGTGCATGGCGGCGCGCGGCGAAAGTAGGTTGCGTGCACTTTGTACTTGTGCGACACCACAGTATGCAGCTGTTAGATCAACAAAAGCGACTCCAGAAATCTCACCACGCTCATCTTAGGACCATTGCTTTTTCTTGCGTACATTAATGACCTCTCATCAGTTACACTGCCAGAAGCAGATTTCGGTTTTGTTTGCAGATGATACAAGTATTGCAATAAATAGCATGTCGAGCATAGTTCTAGAAAGATCTGCTAATGATATTTTCATTAACATGAATGAATGGTTTAAAGCCAACTCATTGACATTAAACTTTGAAAAGACTCATTACATGCAGTTCAGAACATGTAAGAGATTCCCATCCAGTATATGCATAAAGTATGAAGAAGACCAGATAGAAGATGTTCACAGTATAAAATCCCTGCGATTACAGCTTGATAATAAATTCAATTGGTAGGAGCAGACCACAGAACTGCAGAAGCGACTTAACAAATCCATATTTTCAATACGACTGTTATCAGACATAGGAGACATAAAAATAACAAAGCTTGGATACTTTGCTTACTTTCATTCCATTATGTCATCTCTATATATAAAAGTAAGTGTCCCGATTGACTGACTGACTGATTGACTGACTCATCATCGCCCAGCCCAAACCACTGAAGACAGAAACTTGAAATTTGTGGAGGGTGTTGATCTTACTCTGTAGGCGTCATTTAAGAAGCGATTTTTCGATATTCCGTCCGTAAGGGGGTGAAATAGGGGATGAAACGTTTTTTGAAAATACGTAGCTATTTAGGCAATTTTGAAGCTAGAACTACAAATTTTCGGATTTTAATTCAGGGTTCGAATTTAAAAGACACGTGTATCGGCATTTTTTGAAATTCGACAAATAAGGGGGTAAAATAGGTGACGCAAAAAATTGATTTTCAAAAATATGTTGCTGTTAACTCAAATTTCAAGCTATAACTACGAAACTTAAGATATGGATTCTTCGCCAGGATTGAAAAGAAACAAATGGTGCAGACCAAACAGCCTATGACTGCGAAGCAGCGGGGGTTCAGCTAGTATGGTATAATATTTTCGGGTAACTCTTCAAGCCGCGGTGGAGTAGCCGAGCGGTCTAAGGCGCCTCGCTACGGAGCGCGCGGTTGCTCGCCGTCGGAGGTTAGAGTCCTCCCTGGGGCATGGATGTGTGTGTGTGTGTGTTGTCCTTAGGTTAGTTTAACTTAGGTTAAGTAGTTTGTAAGCTTCGGACTGATGACCACGCAGTTTGGTCCGATAGATTTACAAACATTTTATAACTCTTCAAGTCAAGCAAAAGTTTTCAGAGTCCAAAAGTGTGTAATACGTCTTATTTGTGGAGTAAATTCACGGACGTCCTGCAGAAGCCTCTTCAAGGAACTTGGTATGTTAACTACTGTCTCTCAGTATATTTATTCCTTAATGAAATTTGTCATAAATAATATATCCCTTTTCCCAACAAACAGCTCAGTTCATACCTACAATACTTGGAACAAAAATGTCTACACAAGGACTTAAAAGAACTTACTTTAGTTAAAAAAGGAGTCCACTACTCAGGAACACATATTTTCAATAATTTACCAACAACCATAAAAAATTTAGCTAGAAATAAATATCAGTTTAAGAGGAACCTAAAAGACTTCCTAGTGGCCAACTCCTTCTACTCCACTGACGAATTCTTAAACAGAACCAAATGATGCACGTATGTATATTCATACTATTAGTATTATTATATTATCAGCTTGTAAAAAGTGTATGTACCTGTATTAGTAATATTATATTATCAACTTGTAAAAATAAATTGACATGTTCCACATTATAATAGTTTTTTGTATAATAATAATATCTCTATTATACTAAAACCATTATTTTTTCATACATCACCTTCCTCTGTCGGTTGTTCAGTGGTCTCGAAGATCTCGTAGCTCTCCTGCCAATAATACATCACAAACTAATACAACGTTGAGTTCTTATACGTCATGGAATGAACCATCAACGTGAAACGTTTCATTTTTATACAAATTTATTTGTCCATTCTTGACGAAGCACAGAAATAATGCGGGAGTAAGACTGGTTCACAACACACTTCCATCCTAACTAAGATGTTACTCCTCTAAGACTCACTTAAGACTCTCCTAGTTCGCACCAATTCGCGCGAATTAATACATAATAATATTTCTAGAACACGGAAGTACAATATTTAAATATTTAACAATTTGTTCATCAAACATAATTCAATTTTGTTTTACGTAAAGATACACAATATTATGACAAATGCAATAATAAGTTTTTCCTATTTAAACAAACTGTACAAAAGATCGTAAGTAAGTAACAATTAGTGCAGTATTATTATATGTTTACATTATTGTTACGACTTTCAATAATTAAGTAATTTAGTTTGTTAAAAGACCCAAGTAATGAAAGTAATAGTCAGTGTGACTTGACAGAAGTGCTATAAAATGCTTATGTAATATAAACATGGAATATTACCGAATGAAACTTCACTCTGCAGCGGAGTGTGCGCTGATATGAAACTTCCTGGCAGATTAAAATTGTATGCCGGAACCGGGACTCGAACCTGGGACCCTTGACTTTCGCGGGCAAGCGCTCTACCGACTGAGCTATCCCGACACGAAAGGCAAAGATCCAAAGTTCTAGTCACGGTTCCGGCACACAATTTTAATCTGCCAGGAAGTTTCATATCAGCGCACACTCCGCTGCAGAGTGAAAGTTTCATTCTGGAAACATCCCTTAGGCTGTGGCTAAGCCATGTCTCCACCATATCCTTTCTTCCAGGAGTGCTAGTCTTGCATGGTTCGCAGGAGAGCTTCTGTGAAGTTTGGGAAGTAGGAGGCGAGGTACTGGCGGAAGTAAAGTTGTGAGGCGGCATAGTGAGTCGTGTCGGGATAGCACAGTGCGCTTGCCCGCGAACCCAAAGTTCCCAGGTTCGAGTCCCGGTTCCGGCACACAATTTTAATCTGCCAGGAAGTTTCATCGAATATGAGGTTACAATACTACGACCAACTATGGTATCGAATACTTCAATATTACAAATAAACAGGACCCTCCTGGCTAAATACATGACAACATCGACGAAGATCACATCAAGACGGATCTATGGAGCCGGCCGCGGTGGCCGAGGAGACTAAGGCGCTCCAGTCGACACCCCGGAGGTGTCGCTCCAGTCACGGTCTACACGGCCATTACGGTCGGGGGTTCGAATCCCCCCTCGGGCATGGATATTTGTGCCGTCCTAGCTCGTAAGTAGTTCATAAGTAGTTTGTAAGTTTAGGGACTGATAACCCCGTAGTTTAGTCCCATAGACCATACAAACATTTGAACATTTTTTTGTATCTATGGAACGAACCAAAAATTCTAATCTAATCAAAATCTAACTGTGGAGCGCCGAATGGTCTGTTCGGGATGTGCCTAGTAAGCTTCGAACCATCAAGGAGAGGACATCTGTCTGGAAGTCCTCGCAGCTGGGGCCCTGTAGGGACTCCGTGGTAGTCTCGTGTAGTTCGCAAACGAACTAGTTGGGAAGAGCGCTCCCACAGGCGAACTACGTGAACTAGTTCGCAGATCCCTCGCCTCTTAGTTCGTCCTCTCCTTTCCAGAAGCCTGACAGGAAACAGAGAGAGAACGCGAGAGCGCGCAGCATCGCGTGATTTGTAGGTAATGTTCCTTCAATGACCTACTAAATAAATAAACAAATCCATTTTGAAAAATAAAATACTACGAGTACTCTGTAAGCACAGTAGTTGAATATCATTGTACCACCCCTTTGTGTAAATAACTGGTTTATTTGCTTACGAGTTTGATGTCTAATTGCCCAAAAATACGGGTAATAGCACACGCTTTGACAACTCTGATCATTATATAAAAAAGTTGTCATAACAAAAGAAAGATCTCTTTTAGTAGCGGGTAGCAAAAGTCAAAACGAGCGGACGAACTAAAAAGAGCGACCTACTTCGCGGCCGAGCTGCGAACTAAAAGGAGAGTTTCCGGTTGCGAACTAGATATGCGCGATCGGTCGCGAACTAAAATATGCGCGATCGGTCGCGAACTAAAATATGTGCTATCGGTCGCGAACTAAAACATGCGTTACCGGTCGCGAACTATTATGCCAAACGTATCTCGTTTCATAGTTCGTTGGATTCTTTTCCGAAGACCGACGGGCAATAGCGAGAGGGCGCGCAGCAGAATTAAAAATCACGTGTTTGCCTTCTGCTGATGAGAGCCATTTCGAGGTGAGCGTCTGCCTGCTAGATTACATAGTTCTACATCTACATGGGATACTCTGCAAATCACATTTCAGTGCGTGGCAGAGGGTTCATCGAACCACCATCATACTATTTATCTCCCATTCCATTCTCGAATAGCGCACGGGAAGAAAGAACACCTGAATCTCTCTGTTCGAGCTCTGATTTCTAGTATTTTATTCTGATGATCATTTCTACCTATGTAAGTGGGAGTCAACAATATATTTTCGCATTCGGAGGAGAATGTTGGTGATTGGAGTTACGTAAGTAGCCCACGCCGCAGCGATAAGCGCCGTTGTTGTAATAATTCCCATCCCAGATCCTGTATCATTTCCGTAACGCTGTCTCCCCTGTATCGTGATAATACGAAACGAGCTGCCCTTCTCTGGACTCTTTCGATGTCCTCCGTCAAACCCACCTGATAAGGATCCCACACTGGGCTGCAATACTCCAAAAATGGACGGACAAGCGTAGTGTATGCAGTTTCTTTTGTAGTTCTGTTGCATGTTTTAAGGGTTCTGCCAATAAAACTCAGTTTCTGGTTCACCTTTCCCACGACATTATCTACGTGTTCTTTCCAATTTAAGTCTGAAGTAATAGTATTCCTAGGTATTTTATGGAGTTTACGGCATTCACTTTTGATTGATTTATCTTCTAAACAAAGTTTAACTGATTTCTTTTCGTACTCATGTGGACGACTTCACACTTCTCATTATTTAGAGTTAATTGCCAATTTTTACACCATAGACATATCTTATTTAGATCGTTCTGCAGTTGGGTTTGATTTTCAGATGATTTTACTTACGGTAAATGACTGCGTCATCTGCAAAGAAGCTAAGAGAGCTACTTAGATTTTCTCCCAAATCGTCTATGGAAATAAGGAATAGCAGAGGACCAATAACACTACCCTGTGGAATACCTCGATTCCTACAAACTGTGTCCTGTCTGACAGAAATCCCCTATCCAATAGCAAATCTGAGGCGATCTACCATAACCACGCAATTTGACTAATTGCCGTTTGTGAGGTACGGTGTCAAAAGCTTTCTGGAAATCAAGAAATACGGAATTCGTTTGCGAGCCCTTGTTGATAGCACCCATCACTTCGTGTGAATAAAGAGCTAGTTGTGTTTCAAGTTGTGCTACTAAATTTCTGTTTTGAAGTACTCTGCAATCTGCAACATCTGACTGATAAATTCCATAAGGCCAAGATATAGAGATAACTCTAAACATAAGCGGGAAAAATTATCCGCAAACTGTTTCTTTTTTATTGCGTGATATCTTTAGCGGTTCACGCAGCAAGCGCATGAAGCAGCTAGGTGGGGGAACTTCTCCCTCCACCTGCACGCGCAGACCACGCCGCTCAGCCGTCACTGGGAGCGGACGAACTAAAAGAAAGAGCGCTCCCGATCGCGAACTATTATGCGCAATAAATATCAATTTAAACAATCCCTGAGACGAATTTTCGTCTCAAATATGTCAAAGACGTTATTGGTAAATCTGAAGCATTGAATAGAAATTTTTGGTGCGGCCGTGAATCGAACCCGGACCTCCATGCTTACTAGGCAGACGTCTTAACCGTTAGACTACCACACCACTAACGATTAAGGCGCCTCGGAATAGTCTATGTACGATTTCCCTCCACAACACAAACTTTAATTCAGCTTCTTTGTTCCAAAGATAATTGCCACTACTGCCAAGGCTCTCCATGTAGCGGAATAGCACCTCAGCAATGGACATGGTGGAACAATCCTTTTATGGTGATATAAATATCAATTAATAGAAATAAAGAAAATATGTCAAAGACATTATTGATAGTTCTGAAGCATTGAATTAAAATTTGTGGTGCGGTCGGGAATCGAACTCAGACCTCCATGCTTACTAGGCAGACGTCTTAACCGTTAGACTACCACACCACTAACGATTAAGGCGCCTCGGAATAGTCTATGTACGATTTCCCTCCACAACACAAACTTTAATTCAGCTTCTTTGTTCCAAAGATAATTGCCACTACTTCGGGTCTCCTTCCTCCCCTACAACCCGTCCTTCCGCTCGCCAAAATCGCCTTCTCCGGCTAGCTTCTGTAGCTTTGATATTTGTGTGTTCATTGGCAAATGAAGGGAAACTTCTTATTGATTACGAAATGAAACTGACGCTTAGAAAATAATCAAATTGTCTTGTTGGCTTCTTCATCAACAGACGTGAAAAACTTAATTCCTTTGAAACCAAATTAAGGACCTGCTTAGTAGGGTTTATAAAACCCATCCCTTCCATAAAGGAATGAAATGTGTCTCCAGGTAAATTATAATTATTGTTCCTTTTCTTCTTCTGTACTTTCATGGTGGCACATGCGCTGTTTCGGCTTACCGAGTACTGCAAAGTTGCCTTCACGTAAAGACTGCTACTAAAGTTTATGCCGTTTCACTCGTTTTCTTTGTTTCCTAATTATCGTTTTCTATTTGTTTGTCTTCTCAGTATACCTTGAAGTATCGGCCAGCAACAGCTCAGGACTACCTTACGAAATCCCAGAAGTTTTAAGGACATAAAAAAAAAAAAAAAAAAAAAAAAAAAAAAATAGTTAAAACTTAAATATAGAAAATTAAAAATACTTCTATGGGTGCTACCCATCTTTTCTTATGTTATGGTTCTAAGTAGAAAATTCGCATACTTGTCTTTATATTTCTTAGTTCTCGTAAGTTTTTCGTGTTCTGTCGTGAGATAAATCCAATAGTCTTCTTTAGTCTTGTTCTTTTCTGAAAATATGTAGTACACAGTATGACCTTTAATCCAATTTATTGCTCTTCGTTTTGTGTTAGACTACCACACCACTAACGATTAAGGCGCCTCGGAATAGTCTATGTACGATTTCGCTCCACGTCACAAAACTTCAATTCAGCTTCTACGTTCCAAAGATTTATCAATAATGTATTTGACATATTTGAGACGAAAATGCGTCTCTGGGATTGTTTATTTGTATTAAATTGATATTTATATCACCTTAACAGGATTGTTCCACCATGTCCATTGCTGAGGTGCTACTCTGCTGCATGGCGAGCCTTGGCAGTAGTGGAAATTAACTCTGGAACACATGTTGTTGTTATGGTCTTCAGTCCGGAGACTGGTTTGATGCAGCTCTCCACCCTACTCTATCCTGAGCAAGCCTTTTCATCTCCTCGTAAGAACAGCAACCCACATCCACTTGAATTTGCTTACTATACGCGTCTCTTGGTTTCCCTCTGCGATTTTTACCCCACATACTTCCCTCCAATGCTAAATTTACGATTCCCCGATGTCTAAGAATGTGTCCTACCAAGCGATCCCTTCTTTTAGTCAGGGTATGCCAAAAATTCCTTCGCTCACCAATTCTGTTCAGTACCTCTTCATTAGTTATGTGATCTACCCACCTAATCTTCAGCATTCTTCTGTAGCACCACATTTCAAAAGCCTCTATTCTCTTCCTGTCAGCACTGCTTATCGTCCATGTTTCACTCCCATACAAGGCAACACTCCACACAAATGCCTTCAGAAAAGACTTCCTTACCCTTAAATTAATATTCGATGTTAGCAAATTTCTCTTTTTCTAAAATGCTTTTCTTCCCATTGCCATTCTGCATTTTATATCCTCTGTACTGCGACCATCGCATGTTATTTTACTACCCAAGTAACAAAACTCATCTACCACCTTCATTGTTTCGTTACCTAATCTAATTCCTTCAGTATCTGGAACACATAAGCTGAATTAAAGTTCGTGTTGTGGAGGGAAATCGTACTTAGACTATTCCAAGGCGTCTTAATCGTTAGTGGTGCGGTGGTCTAACGCTACCGGGCGCCGTGGCTCAGCGCGCCCGGTCAGAGGGCTGCACGCCCTCTGTAATAAAAAAGCTGAGCCAACAGCACATCGAACAAGAACAAACAAACTCGTCCAACATCCGCAAAAAAAAAAAAAAAAAAAAAAAAAAAAAAAAAAAAAAAAAAAAGTTTAAGGCATCTGCCTGGTGAGCATGGAGGTCCGGGTTCGATTCCCGGCCGCTCCACAAATTTTAATTCAATGCTTCAGATTTATCGTTATTATGCGCCAGTCTACTCCCTGGCCCTGTGCCGCCTCCTCACCGGCCACTCCCGGCTGACCTGCGCCACCTCCTCCGCCGTACACCTTGCGCTCTACTGTCCTGTTCCAGCTCCCCTGCGGCGTACCTTCAACCTCCCGAACACGCTCATTTTGGCGCTCCGTCACGATGCCTCTGTGACCGATTCCGTTTTACGGTTTCTTCGTGCAGGAATGTTTTACCAAACGTATACAGAGAAGTAGGCCATTCCGGCCCCTGGCGAGTAGAAAACTCCCAGACGCCCTTGCGCACCATGACGTCATGGAGAGGATGCTGCACTATTGTGCCACTGAGTAGGGCACGGAAGTCGTGATGTACAGCCGAGAACCGAGAAAAGTAGTTTGTTTCGAGGCAGTCACGAGCGAGGGTTACTATAAAGGTGAGGACACACATATCCGGGCTGGGACACGTCAGAGTATCGGCCGTCACCCGGAGAACGAAATATACCTTTGAAATGAATGTGGGTGGTCACACGTCACCCGGGCCGGGCACGGAACGTCAACGGACCGGGAGAGGGCCGGCCGGAATTCGCAAAGTTTAATTTTTCACGTGACGTGACGGGCACGGACGCCGGACGACGCGACGGTATTGTTTCTCAACAGTGGAAAACAGTTTGTTGTAAAAAAATGAACGCGGAACGTTTAATTGAAGAAGTCCGTTAATTTCCGGTTCTTTACGACCAGACAGACGTGAAGTACCGGAATATCGATTACAAGGACAAACTGTGGAAGACAATTGCAGCAGAACTGCAAGCCAAACGAAAGATAAAAAAAATTACTCAAGTTTCAATAGCAGAAAAATATACATTTAGTAATATAAAAATGATACAAGTTGGAATATAAGAAAATATTTATTTAGTAATGTAAAAATTCTACAAGTTTTAATACCAGACAAATATTAATTTACTTTTTATTTCGAAAACAAAAAAAAATTTTTTTGCTTTATGTCACTGGTATATCGTCTAGGCGACATGTTCTATCCATCGCATTCCAAACTCGCTTGTGGAGAACTAAAGAATTTTTTTAATTCGTCTCGTACATAAAATGCAGCATCTGATGATCTCCCATGAACTCGTGGTAGCTTTCGAAGATGTGATGCTCTTTCTGACCCTTCAGCAGTTTCCTTTTGATCCATTCTCTGTTCGGGCACTGTGTAACCTTCCATTTTTCGAATAAAGTTGTACAGTACACACGCTGCTGTCACAATATCACTGTAGCAATTTAAACGTATATTTTTACTAAATTTTATATTTACCTGTAAATTATTAAAAGAAAAAAATACCAATTCTAACCTTAAAACTTCTGTTTACTTTTTGTGTACTCTTTTTTGTACATACCTTTAAAAAAACAGCCAGGCGTTTTTGGGTGAAATTGATTGTCTCCAAAAAGTATCGTTTTTCCTCAATCGTGGTTCTACTTTCTCTAAATGTTGATAGAAGGTGTGCTACGTCATCCTAAAATATTCATAAAACTTCGTCTAATCATTCTTGAGATGAGGAAATAATGTTCGAAACTCTCCCTGTACTTGTTTTCCAGGATTTCTTCGTTTTCTTTGCCTTGCTTCTGTTTCTTCTTCAATATTCGTAGAATATATGACTTCAACTGCTATTGGGCAAAGCTGAAAATGTGTACCCAGCCGGGATTCGAACCCGGGTCTCCTGCTTTCTAGGCAGTTGCGCTGACCCCTACACCACTGGGGACACAGTGATCACCGCACCTGCAACGACTACCCATGCACGCCTCCCGTCAGATACAAATTCCCAGCTTCGCCCTGCCCATAGTACTCAAACTCGTAGTTTAACTAATTCCCGTAAGAGTAAGGGCTTGAAACTTGCCCACCCCTCCCCACTAACGATAGGATCATTGCCCGTCACCGGCATATTATATATATACATGTGGCGTCTGTTCAGAAAGAACAGACGTCACTTCTGATGCTGCAGCTGTTATCATTTAATATTCACAGAATATATGACATCAACTACAAATAGGCAAAGCTGAAAATGTGTACCCAGCCGGGATTCGAACCCGGGCCTCCTGCTTTCTAGGCAGTTGCGCTGACCCCTACACCACTGGGGACACAGTGATCACCGCACCTGCAAGGACTACCTAAGCACGCGTCCCGTCACATACAAATTCCCAGCTTCGCCCTGCCCACAGTACTCAAACTCGTAGTTATGAACTAATTCCCGTAAGAGTAAGGGCTTCAAACTTGCCCACCCCTCCCCACTAACGATAGGATCATTGCCCGTCACCGGCATATTATATATATACATGTGGCGTCTGTTCGGAAAGAACAGACGTCATATTCTGATCCTGCAGCTGTTATTATTTAATATTCGTAGAATATATGACTTCAACTGCTATTGGGCAAAGCTGAAAATGTGTACCCAGCCGGGATTCGAACCCGGGTCTCCTGCTTTCTAGGCAGTTGCGCTGACCCCTACACCACTGGGGACACAGTGATCACCGCACCTGCAAGGAGGAGGCGTGGGCAAGTTTGAAGCCCTTACTCTTACGGGAATTAGTTAAACTACGAGTTTGAGTACTATGGGCAGGGCGAAGCTGGGAATTTGTATCTGACGGGAGGCGTGCATGGGTAGTCCTTGCAGGTGCGGTGATCACTGTGTCCCCAGTGGTGTAGGGGTCAGCGCAACTGCCTAGAAAGCAGGAGACCCGGGTTCGAATCCCGGCTGGGTACACATTTTCAGCTTTGCCCAATAGCAGTTGAAGTCATATATTCTACGAATATTAAATAATAACAGCTGCAGGATCAGAATATGACGTCTGTTCTTTCCGAACAGACGCCACATGTATATATGTTTCTTCTTCATCTACAAGCGCAATGAGTCATCATTCACTATTACTAAAATTAGCGAACGTATTTACAACTTTCACAAACAGGAACACAGATCAGCACGTCTGAGTCACTACAATCAACTGACACGGACGTGTGGCCGCTACAGGAACGCGCAGGCCCGACCTTGACAGTGCTGTGGCACAAAGCACTAATACGATTCGAATGACGACGAACGTTATTTGTCACGTTTGTCCCAAGGACGAGCACCTGCGACGTGAATGCCTTGTTCGATGCAAACCAAGGACAAAATGAATGCGCAGTTGCTCGCCGTAGAGGTTCGAGTCCTCCCTGGGGCATGGGTGTGTGTGTTATCCTTAGGTTAGTTTACCTAGGTTTAAGTACTCTGTAAGATACGGACTGATGACCACGCAGATTTACAAACATTTCAACATTTTTGAACAAAATGAATGAGAAAACTGCGCGTGTGTGTTCTGCTCGTTTTCGGCCTGAGGATTATGAGCGAGATCTGAGAAATGTTATTACCAACAACAATCTCGTCCATAAACATTTCGAACTAGCATGGAGAAGAAATTGTAGTAAGTAGTGTTGGAAACGAAAAGGTAAAAAGTCAGAACATACATAACACTTAAAATAACTGAAACTCAAAAAATTACCGTGATATAAATGAATTCACACAAATGCAACATCTTTTGGCGCTTTACTATATTGCTCAACGACAGTGAATGACTCGCTGTAGCTGGCCGCGGTGGCCGAGCGTACTGCGGCGCGCCAGTCACGGTCTGCACGGCCACTACGGTCGGGGGTTCGAATCCCCCCTCGGGCATGGATATTTGTGCCGACCTTAGTAGTAGCTAGTTCATAAGTAGTTTGTAAGTTCAGGGACTGACGATCCCATAAGTCCCATAAGCTCTACAAACATGTGATTTGACTCGCTGTATTCTATAGGCGGTTAAATTTTAGTTGCTATCACTGTGACCTTGCGTGATAATGTTGGCAACGAATGCTGAATGCTGGCAATCATGTGGCGTTGTCTTTGACCGATCGCGCGTCTATTTAAAGGTTTGTCACAAAATCTTCGTTTTACGCGGGCAATTACTTTTACTAAGCGGACAAAGGCACGTACAAGAACCTGTCAACCATAACGGTGGAACAGCATTATTTATTTCCTTCGTGGTCTGTACGAAACACTAATCAACTCATTATACGTGGTTCTGATTTGAATATTAGATCTTGGAACAGATTTTCTACCGTCTTGTTGGTGTTACCAACATAACCACGTGAAGGCGCCGGGATAGGAAGTAAAATTTTACCGTTGTAAAGCTAGATAATTACGCGATATATGCGGATTTTGCTATTTAAACTATAAACCAGTTTAAAATAGTTAACATATCGGGAGTGTTGCAGTTTGAAGAAGAATTTACTGCTTTTCACGGAAATAAGAGTGTAAAAAAAAAAAAAAAAAAAAAAAAAAATCCTTATCAAGTCTAAAAAATGTTCAAATTTTTGTATAGCTTATGGGACTAAACTATGAGGTCATCAGTCCCTAAACTTACAAACTACTTATGAACTAGCTTACACTAAGGACGACACAAATATCCATGCCCGAAAGGGGATTTGAAGCCCTGACCGTAGTGGCGGTGCAGACCGAGACTGGCGCCCCGCAGTCCCCTCGGCCACTGCGGCTGGCATCATCAAGTCTATGTGCTCTATTTTAAAACAAGAGTTTCCTGAGGTTCATGTTCAAATGTTTGTTAAGCTTGTTATTGTTGTTGTGGTCTTCAGTCCGGAGACTGGTTTGATGCAGCTCTCCACAATACCCTATCCTGAGCAAGCCTCTTCATCTCCACATAAGAACGGCAACCTACATCTGTCTGAATCTGCTTACTGTATCCATCTCTTGGTCTTCCTCTGCGGTTTTTACCCCACACACTTCCCTCCAACGCTAAATTCACAATTCCTTGATGTCTAAGAATGTGTCCTACCAATCTATCCCTTCTTTTAGTTAAGGTATGCCAGAAATTTCTTTTCTTCCCAATTCTGTTCAGTACCTCTTCATTAGTTATGCGATCCACCCACCTAATCTTCAGCATTCTTCTGTAGCACCATATTTCAAAAGCCTCAATCCTCTTCCTGTCTACACCGCTTATCGTCCATGTCTCACTCCCATACAAGGCAACACTCCATACAAATGCATTCAGAAAGGACTTCCTTAGGCTTAAATCAATATTCGATGTTAACAAATTTCTCTTTTTCAAGAACGCTTTTCTACCCATTGCCATTCTGCATTTTATATCCTCTGTACTGCGACCATCATTTGTTATTTTACTGCCCAAGTAACAAAACTCATCTACCTCCTTTATTGCTTCGTTTCCCAATCTAATTCCTTGAGCATCACCTGATTTTCTTACACTGCACTCCATTACCCTAGTTTTGCTCTTGTTAATGTTCATCTTATATGCACCCTTCAGCACACTGTCCATTCCGTTCAATTGCTCTTCCAGGTCCTTTGCTGTATCTGACAGAATTACTATGTCGTCGGCAAAACGCAATGTTTTTAATTCTTCACCCTGAACTTTAATTCCTTCCTCAAATTTCTCCTTGCTTTCCTTCATAGCTTGCTCAATGTACAAATTGAATAACAATGGAGAAAGACTACAACCCTGTCTCACTCCCTTTCCAACCACTGCATCCCTTTCATGCCCTTCAACTCTGACAACCGCTGTCTGGTTTTTGTACAAGTTGTAAATAACCTTACGCTCCCTATATTTTACTCCTGCTTGCTTCAGAACTTGAATGAGTTTATTCCAATCAACATTGTCAAAAGCCTTCTCCAAATCTATAAAAGCTAGAAATGTAGGTTTGCCTTTTCTTAATCTGTCTTCTAGTATAAGCCGTGTTCCTACATTTCTCCTGAACCCAAACTGATCTTCCCCGAGGTCGGCTTCTACCAGCTTTTCCATCCTTCTGTATATAATTCGTGTTGATATTTTGCATCCATGACTTATTAAACTGATGGTTCTGTAGTTTTGACACCTGTCTGCACCCACTTTCTTTGGAATGGGGATTATAACATTTTTCTTAAAGTCTGAGGGTACTTCACCTGTCTCATACATCTTACACACCAGGTGAAACAGGTTTGTCATGGCTGGTTCTCCCAGAGACTTCAGTAGCTCTAGGGGAATATCATCTACTCCTGGGGCCTTGTTCTGACCTAGGTCTTTCAGTGATCTGTCAAATTCATCTCTCAGTATAGTATCTCCTATTTCATCCTCATCCACTTCTTCTCCCCTTCCTACAATATTGTCTCGAAGTTCATTTCCTTTGTAGAGCCCCTCTATATACTCTTTCCACCTTTCAGCTTTCCCTTCTTTGCTGAGAACTGGTTTTCCATCAGTGTCCTTGATATTCATAAAGCTATTTTTATTATCTCCAAATGTTTCTTTTATTTTCCTGTAGGCTGTATCTATTTTTCCCCTATTTATACATTCTTCTATATCCTTGCATTTGCTTTCTAGCCACTCCTGCTTAGAAATTTTGCACTTCATGTCAATCTCATTTCTTAGTCGTCTGTATTCCATTTTGCCTGTTTCATTTACTGCATTTTTATATTTTCTCCTTTCTTCGATTAAATTGAGTATCTCCTGTGATATCCAAGGATTTTTTTGTAGGTCTTGCCTTCCTACCTATTTTGTCCTCTGCTACCTTCATTATTTCATCTCTCAATTTTACCCATTTCTCCTCTACTGTTTTATTTTCCCCCGTTTCTGTCAATTGTTGCCTAAAGCTCCCTCTGAAATTCCTAAGAACTTCAGGTTCCTTCAATTTATCCAGGCCCCATCTCCTTATTTTCCTACCTTTTTGTAGTTTCTTCAGTTTCAGCCTACAGTTCATAACCAACAAGTTATGGTCAGAGTCTATATCTGCCCCTGGGTATGTCTTACACTGTAAAACCTGGTTCCGAAATCTATGTCTTACCATTATAAAATCTATCTGGTATCTCCCGGTGTCTCCTTGTCTCTTCCACATACACAACCTTCTTTTGTGATTCTTGAACCAGGTGTTTGTTATAACTAAATTATGTTCCGTGCAAAATTCTACCAGGCGGCTTCCTCTTTCATTCCTTTTGCCCAGACCATATTCACCTACTATCTTCCCTTCCCTTTCTTGTCCTACTACCGAATTCCAGTCTCCCATAACAATTAAGTTTTCCTCTCCCTTAATTGTCTGAATAATTTCCTTTAGCTCCTCATATATTTCTTCGATTTCCTCATCATCGGCAGAGCTTGTTGGCATATAAACCTGTACTACTGTTCTCGGTGTTGGCTTCGTATCTATCTTGACAATGATAATGCGATCACTGTGCTGCTCATAGTAGTTTACCCGCATTCCTATTTTCTTATTCATTATCAATCCTACTCCTGTGATACCCCCAACTAATTTTGTATTTATAATCCTGTACTCGCCTGACCAGAAATCCTGTTCATCCTGCCACCGAACTTCACTAATCCCCACTATATCTAACTTCAACCTATCCATTTCCCTTTTTAAATTTTCTAATTTTCCTACTTGATTAAGGGATCTAACATTCCACGCTCCGACCCGTAGAATGCCAGTATTGTCTTTCCTGATGATCACATCCTCCTGAGTAGTCCCCGCCCGGAGATCCGAATGGGGGACTATTTTACCTCCGGGATATTTTACCCGAGAGGATGCCATCATCATATGTTCATACAGTAGAGCTGCATGTCCTCGGGAGAAATAACGGCTGTAGTTTCCCCTTGCTTTCAGCCGTTCGCAGTAACTGTGTGGCAATGCCACATTAGCTGATGTTACAAGGCCAGCTCAGTCAATCATCCAGACTGTTGCCCCTGTAACTACTGAAAAGGCTGCTGCCCCTCTTCAGGAACCACACGTTTGTCTGGCCTCTCCACAGATACCCCTCCGCTGTGGTTGCACCTACGGTACGGCTATCTGCATCGTTGAGGCACGCAAGCCACGCCACCTCGGCAATGTCTGTGGTTCATGGGAGTGGTGTTAAGCTTAAGGGACTTAAATGCGGGGTCATTAGTCCCTAAACTTACAAACTACTTATGAACTTCCTTATTCTAAAGACGACTTGAACATCCTTTCCCGAGAGGTGATTTCAACCCCCTACCGTAGCTGCCATGCAGACTGTGACTGGCGAGCCGCAGACCGCTCGGCCACTGCGGCCGGCGACGTTCATGAAACAGTTATTACTCCTTATGTAAAAACGAGAACATTTATAAGGGTTATGCATCTCAATCAAGAAGCAAAATTAAAAAGAATGAAGAAATGTTCCGCAAAGCGGTTATGGACTGCATCGTCGACTGGTAAATGGCAGTAGACACAGACGACATTAACGTTTGTTCCTTCATCAAACGAGTGAGTTATCTTTCATCTTAATTATAATTCATTTAATGTTAGTGTGCACAAAACCAGTGATACCGCTTATTTAGACACAGAAAGCGAAATGAGCGACTATACCGCCATAGAGCCAGTGGTCCGGTGCATTTGAACAGGGCTGCGCTGCGCTAGGCTTCTCGTCGTGACGTCAGGACGCTCCAGCCAATAGCAAGCGTTTTCGCCGGAGTGACCCCCCTGGGTTTTACCGGCTGCTATGGGTTTTATTGTTGGTTTTCAGTCCAATATCTGTGTTCCTCTTGTCGTGTCTTCTGACTAGAGGTTTTCGTCATTCTTGGGGTTGGCTTTTCCCCTTTTGGCCCACTTTAGGTTACGGTAGTAACACTAAAAGTGGGCTGTGGTGTCGCACAAGTCCAAAGTGCGCGCCACCTACTTTCGCCGCGCGCCGCCATGCGCGCACGGCGCGGCGTTCTTACGACGTCAGGCACGAGCGCCCTCTTCTGCAACTCCGCTCGTGGCCACCACTGAACTGTATCGGCCACTTGGGAATCAGGCACCAGTTAAGACTTGGCTATCGGATAGGCACTAGGAATCATCAGTAGGCAGGCCTCTATCTAAACTGTGTATCAACATTCTACTAGTCTGCTGCTCTCCAAGTTAAGTAATGTAATTTTTCTCGATATATATATATATATATATATATATATATATATATATATATATATATATATATATGTCTTATACTAATCTAGCTTGCCGGCCGCAGTGGCCGAGGGGACTGAGGCGCTTCAGTCACGGTCTGCACGGCCACTACGGTCGGGGGTTCGAATCCCCCCTCGGGCATGGATATTTGTGCCGTCTGTAGTCTTAGCTAGTTCATAAGTAGTTTGTAAGTATAGGGACTGATGGCCCCGTAGTCAAGTCCCATAAGCTCTACAAACATTTGAATTAATCTAGCTTAGTGTTTCCAGTTTCTGCTGTCCCACTGGCTGGTCACCTCCGTACTTGCACACGCGTGCATCCTTTATTCCTGTGTCGGTCTCTTTCTACTTGGCCACCGACACCTACGACGAAAGGCGGAAACGGGACACAAAAGTGGCGACGAGGATGGGATACAAAATGGGCCTTTGCGATAGTCTTTTGACAGTTCTAAATTTAAATGAAAATAACGGCTTAACCGTGCATCTGACACAAAAAATTGAATAACCGAATTTGTAGAAGAGAAAATTCTCTACAACTTTCCTCTGTTATGTTTTTTTTCATATCTCGTATCCTTTCAGAGATATTTGCAAAAATAACGGCGATTTTGGAATGTATGTCTGTCTGTCCGTCCGTAATGTGTTCCTTGTTTTTTTAGACGAACCGTTTAACTGATCAACATCAAATTTTGCGCACATAATTGTAGGCCACCAGAGACCAGAATCTCCCTTTTTCAAATTTTGCGGACAAAAAATACGGTGGTAATAAAAAAAAAAGCCGTTTGTAATATAATTGTAATTGCAAACGAACCGTTCATCTGACACGAAAATTGAATAGCCTTATTGGTAGATGGAAAAATTATCTACAACTTCGCTCTGTTACGTTTTTGTTTTTTCATATCTTGCATCGTTGCAAAGATAATGGCAAAAATAACGGCGATTTGACGATGTCTGCCTGGCTGTAACGTTCCCACTTTTTAGGTAGAACCGTTCAACCGATTGGCACCAAATTTTACAGTCATAATTGTTGGCTACCAGAGACCAGAAACTCGCTTCTTGAAATAATTCGGGCAAGAAATACGTTAGTAATACCAAAACAAGCCGTTTGTAATGTAACTTTAATTGCAAATAATAACGGAGTTTTGACACCCTCCATTGAATTAACGAAAACCAGCCGTTCGCAGATGTCACGTGACATTCCAGAACTTTCTGTGGCATACGCCATCTTGCGTTGCGTATTTGATGATTTTCTTATTGTAACTTACACGTTGTCATTTCAAAGCAATGGCGCACTGAAGAATTAACAAAACAACGTCGTTTTTCGTACAATAAATGATAATCTAGTATCTACAAATATTAAAAGTGTTTTATCCAATGCAGCAACTGTTAAGATTATAAATAAATGAATTGCAGCAACCAGTTGCTTGTCGTTATTTATTTTGAACTTCAACGACCGGTTTCGGGCGCTTGAGTGCCCTTCTTCTGGTCTCTATATAGACAAACAAGTGTATTGGTATACAATAAGGCTATAGAACGTATAAAAGTCGATTACAGAAATATGCAGCAGTTTCGAACCAAATAGAATGTAATAAAGATAAGTTCACATAATGGGATGAAATTAACACTTACATTTTTGTACTGTTGCTTAATAGATAAACATGCTACTAGTGGAATCAACGCTAAGTGCAAAGATTATGGAATGAATAACAGTCAGCTGGTAACAAAGTATCTATGGATGAGACATATAGTAAAGGAGTAACGATAAATAAAGGGGGAAGAAGGCTATGGGAAAACAGTAATATTCAAAATAGTTGAAGAAAAGCATAAAGAGAGGAGCAGGTGACTGATAAATCAGTCGCTTAGCAGATTAAAATATTAGCATCAGATAACAACGGCCATCAATACTATGAGATTAAAGAACATAACTTCTATCTTTTAGCCCTAGCGTAGTGGGCAATGCGTTGGACTGTGACGCTGAAGGTCAATGGTTCGGAACCCGCAACAATTTTTTTTCTCTAAAAGGGTTTCAGACACTATTATTAATTAATTTTTTACTATTTAGATTATTATTTTGGTACAAAATGTTTGCAAAAACACAAAACTACAAATCTAAAGTGGACCGTAAAACACGTCAGTGCGATATTTTTCCTCATGGTCGGTCAACCACATTCATTGGCCCTGTCGTTTTATCCCATTTACCTCGAATATATGTTATTGTGTGATGGGCGTCTCTTGTACCGTCTATTGTTCACTCTGACAATACTTTATTGACAATGGGTTCTTTTATTCCACACTACTTTAAATTCATTATAGGCGCTTTTATCAATGACTAGCTTAACTCCCACTGCTTCTCATGAGTAGGCTGGTTGGTCTGCACCAGTTGTTTCTCCCTCTTAACATAAATTTTCATAAATATAGCTTAAGTAGTATCATAATGAAATGGTGTGATACTACTTGTAGCCACGGCAGAATGGCCGTGTGTATTGAGGCGCCATGCTGCGGTGCGCGCTGCTGTTCGCCGTCGGGGGTTCGATTCGCCCCTCGGGCATGGCTGTTTGTGTTGTCCTTAGCGTAAGTTAGTCTAAGTAAGTTTCTGTTAGTTTAGTTACTTTGTAAGCCTTAGGGACTGATGACCCTGTAGTTAAGTCTCTCAAGAATTACAAACATTTTAACATTTGATTTTACTATTTCTAACCCACTGTGGCACCCGTTAATAGTAGAATTTAGAAAAATACCAAGTATGCAAATATCATTTTTTTGTAATTCTTCGTTAAAATTGGATTGGTAGCAACGTATTTTCAAGAAATGTTTCACCTCCTCTTTCACCCCCTAAATGATTAATTTTCTGAAAATACCGAAACACATATCTTTTTAATTCTGAGCAAGAAAACATACCAATTTATGTGGTTGTATCTTCAAAAGCGCCTTAATAGCAAACGATTTTCGAAAAACATCCCCTCTCCAATTTAGCCCCCTTGATGGTTGAATTTCCAAAAATACCGAAACACGTATTTTCTAAATTCTAACCAGCAATACAAATATCACTTTCTTCAGCTCTAGCTTCAAAATTCTCTTGATAGCAACGTGTTTTCTAAAAGAATTTTTCATTCCCTACTTTACCCTCCTACTAGTTACTAGTTGAATTTCCAAAAATTCTGAAACTCGTATTTTTTTTTTTTTTTTTTTTTTTTTTTTTTTTTTTTTTTTTTTAATCCTGACCAAAATTCCGTATCCGAAGTTTCGTAGTTGTAGCTTAAAATTTGAGTTAACAGCAACATATTTTTGAAATTTTTTTTTGCGTTCGCTATTTTACCACCTTATAGGCTGAATTTCAAAAAATGCCGAAACACGTTTTTTTTAATTCGAACCACGAATTAAAATCCGATTTTTTTTTGTTCTAGCTTCAAAATTGCCTAAATAGTAACGTATTTTCAAAAAAAATTTCATCCCCTATTTCACCCCCTTGCGGAAGGAATATCAAAAAATCGCTTCTTAAATGACGCCTACAGAGTAAGATCAACACCCTCCACAAATTTCAAGTTTCTATCTTCAGTGGTTTGGGCTGGGCGATGATGAGTCAGTCAGTCGGGACATTTCCTTTTATGTATAGAGATTGTGTTTTTCTACGTGTCGCCCAGTGATGCAATGGGGACTGATGGCCACAGCAGTGTAGTCTCCCTAAAACCTCAAACCAACCAACGAACCAACCAGCGGGTAGGAGCTCGTCCCCTCCTACTGGCAGTGTCCCGCAGCGTTCCAAAGCCGCCCTCACATCACACGGGACGTGTTGTCCCAACGTGGCGCAGGCCAGACGTGCTGTCTACCTAGTCTATTATAGCTACAGCGCGCTCCGAAACGACCCACTCCATCCAATAGCGACCTTCCTATCGGTACTCACCAATAAGAACTGGGCAATACATAACTCACAAGCGAACATCGTCAACTCGACCTCATATTTTCTTGAGAAGAAAATACATCAGCTAGATATCAAACCCAGAAATCGATATCAAGTGAAAATTTGGGCCATTATCCAGATACTACGTAGTTACGGCCTCCTCAGAGTACAGCTTTTAAACATTCGCGCACTCGGATTGCTCCTCGCACGGCCCGCTTCACTGCGGCCGCTTAGTGCCCCAACACGTACTGCTGTGGAATCAAGGGACAACAGCCAGTTCCCCGAAATCGATATCTATAAATGTGAATGTCTGTTCGGTGTACGTTTATCACGTCTGAACCACTAGACATAAAGAGCTAACAATTTGTACAGTTACTAATGTCTACCCGGGGAACGCTTTAGGTAGGCTTTTATGGCGATCCGATAGGTATATATATATATATATATATATATATATATATATATATATATATATATATATATATATATTAATGTGAATGTCTGTTCGGTGTACCGTTATCACGTCTGAACGACAAGACGCAGAGTCTTGAATATTTGTACAGTTACTAATTTATACCCCTGGAAGGTTCTAGGCATGGTTTTATAGCGATCTGATAAGATATTTAGTAATTTGACGAATATAACGCGAAATGCGTTGGTATTATTGCGTAGCTATGAGTCGTATTACTGACGGACTGCACAACTGTGACGACAGCATTTGTCCCTTTTTTTGCAAGAGATCGACCTGATGCCATTTCTAAATTAAATTGGTTTTTGGAAGGGACTAAACAGCGACGGTTATCAGTCTCTAAATTAAATCCATATTGTAAACATTACGTGTACCGACCACTTCAATAACAACTGTGGTGTCGGCGATGAATTTTTCACAGCCATTAATCACGGCTGTTTCGTTACGTAACTTTTTTGTTGTTGTAAAATGAGTTATCTTTCGTGACACAATACCGTATTTCTTCTTGAAACCGTAAACCCACCCAGCAGATGGCTTGAACTTTTTTAGGCTCACCTCCACTGCGGCTTGAACGTATTCGACGAATTAAAACCATCAAAGCATCTTTCACTATCAATGAGGACCTCAATTCCACGCCCAAGCCCCCTTGAAGCAATGAAAGTGCTCGACGAATCTGACGGCGGTGAAATGGCAGCGTCGTTATCGTCGACGTCATCCTCTTGTGAATCTGCACCGAACGTCAAACTGCTATTTTCCTCTATATCCAGCACGTCTTCATCAGTGCAGTTGTCTACGATAACATCAACGCAGTTGCAAGATATAAGGAAAAGCTTAAAGAAATCGCCATGTATTTTCTTTTGCCGTGTATAGTACGTCTAAGTCGAGTATTACCACAGAACATACATTACTAGACTGGCAAACTTGCATATTTTTACAAGGTCTTTGACTTGCATCTGTGACAGAAGTTTGATGCCGCCATCTTGCCTCACCTAACGTCAAAAAGTTTCCGTACGGTACTACTATGATCTTCTGACGTGATATCACGTTGTAGGCTTTACTTGTTGGTTTGAACATCGTTTGCATTTGACCTAATACTTTCGCATTTTCGAATCGTCTTATAAGAAGAACATGGTATGTACGGTTAAATACATTGATCTCTATACACTCTGGATGTTGAACTTCAGCTATCTTAGCGTGCCAGCCATAGATATTCATATTTAGTTTCTTGCCAAATTCAAACATGGCTGCTAAGTAGCATTTTAAGAAAAAGAGAAGAAAATATGTTTCGATTCCGCTCCGATATCAGCCTACAACATCGCTTATTGAATTAAATTCCAAATCAAGAGGTAAGAAAGCAATTCTTTGTCCGTAATAACTAATGGAAACTCGTTTGCCAAATTTAAACATGGCGGACAATGCGAAATTGTGTGCAAAACATATGAATGTGCAGGCACGCTGCAATTCTATGTCAAGACACCAAAGTTATTCATCCAGTTAGTATAGAGATCACTGGTTAAATATTACATCTAGGCAAAGACTTTCTACCATTTTGTTGTGTTGCCAACATAATCATGAGAGGTCGGCGAGATGATAGGTAAAATTTTACCGTTATGTACATTTAAAGCAGAAGTAGTTATCTGAAAAACACTAACAAGAATAAAGCTATGTGTTGTCCACAACAAATAACACATTTATAACGGTCGGTTTAAAAGAAAAACCGAAGTTGATCGAAACTGGAAACAGATTAACAAAAACAAGAAACGCGACTCATTACCCGTAGTGTGTGCGTCACAGCAGACTATAGATTTCGTAAGAACTCTCGAAAGAATAAGGGTACACTTTTATAATGACCATACTACTGAAAGAAAATCCGAAGTTGAATGAAATTGCTAACAGATTAATAATAACAGCAAATCAATGCAACTCATTACTGTATTTGTTGAAGCTTACTCGAGCTTAAAAAATTTCAGCAATACAGAACAAGAATTTCCTACATGTCAAATCTCTAAGGACAGCATAGTTACGTCAGTTCATCCGTGTTTTTACGACTGTTTTCTGTAATAACTCACATGACTGCTCGCACGTTATAGTATAGTAATATGGCGGCGAGACTTCACTGACATCAATGATACACTATACGGCATTGCCAGCATGGAGGTAAAAAGAGGGGAGTGGGCATGACGTCACAAACTTGAAGCCGGCAAACCTAGCTCCGCCATTACAGTTTGTTCAAAACATTAGTTTTCTGCTGAGCTGCTGTGTTGAGTTGTCGAAGAGTTGCAGTTGATAATGCCTGTGTGTATTATTTATGGTTGTATTAACAGTTTTGATATCATTAATAATGTGAAGAAAATCACATTCCATTATGGTCTGTGAGTCTTTTGAACAAACAAACATGGCTGCTGACCGGCTTCAAACAGAAGTACAGCAGACGCCAGTAGTGGCATCTCCCCTCTTCTTACCTCCATGATTGCCAGTCTAGTAATGTATGTCTGTGGGTATTACACTGTAAAAGATCTTTGGCAAAGATCTTTTATCAAAGCCCTTTGGTCAAATCTTTGACGGTGTAGTAGGTCGTCTTTTATAAAAGATTTCTTTTATAAAAGATATTTGATAAAAGTTAGCAGGAGAGCCTAGCTTTTATAAAAGTTCGCCATTGTATACATGCGTCTTTCCTTGCTTTGGCGCCTTTTAACCTACAAATTAACGTAAACGTGTATTTGTTGCGTCGCTACTGCTACAGTGATCGTTTCAAAGTGTGAAGTGTACGGAATATTTCTTAATACAAAGCACATTTACTAAAATATACGGTTAGACTCGTATAAAGAAAAAGGTACTGCTGTCAGTAGTATTCTAAGTGGCTCACTGTGGATGATGATAGGGAATAAATTATATGGATCAAAGGATATATGTAGATGCATAAGTGAAATAAATGTTTTTATTTGTACTCTAACCTAACCTCATAATTCCTCCTAAAGTGATTTACCTCTTGGTTCACTTATGTCTCGAATAATACGTGAAATCTTAGGCCTACACTGTAGGATTCGTGTATGTTACTGCATACTGGAATAAATTTTGTATGTGTATATAAATGTGACGACCTTCAACGGAAAAGGCATTCATTATTTCCGTAATGAGATACTGCACTAGTTAGCTCCATATTTTGTCTTGCTTTGTACGATGCATTTCGATATTTAACCACAAGTCCAGGTATTTATACGGATATTTTAGGTTTCGGAAAATGAAGCAAAATAAATGTCAGACTGCAATAAATTATAAAAATGTCTTTCACACCGCATAATCCGCAATGAAGCATAACATGAAATAACAACGAAAATATTCTCTCTTCTTAATTATGATAAGGTGTCTAACGAGGATATGTTTAGCGTGATACATATTAGGCCTAAATTATTTCAGTGTTTCATTATTTACCCATTGACACAGCTTTAGGGCTTCCTGAAACATAGGTTATGATGAAGTATTTATAAATATGTGGGCGAATTAAAATGTTTGCTCACACGTTCTTAAACAATTTAGGTTGTTATGTCCTAGCAGTGTAGCTCGTGAAGTACATTTGTGCTAGCACTTTTCGTATTTTCCTCTCGCTATTCACGGTTTTATCTAAAATTGTTTCCATTTTTCGTTCTGTCCAATGAATGCACTCCCGAGCAGCATTATATTACGTACTATAATACAGACGATTGACTATTTTAGAGTCTTTTCCGAGCAACTATGACGAAATATTTTACGCTAGTGTAATGTGCTCCTGTGAAGTAGTTTTGTCAAAGATCTTGGATAAAATCTTTGACAAAAATCTTTGTCAAAGATCTTTTACAGTGTAATACCAGCCTAATAACTGCAAATGATTATGCTTACTGGAGACGAGTTTAAAGAGCTATCATTATTTGACATTTAATCGTCGCAGATTAGTCATCATTCCATACCGCTCCTGGAGAAGTCACACGACAGCCAGACGTGCCTTTATTCGTAGAACCGTTTTCGAGTGGTACTTCAGCTCTTCGTCTCTCAAAGATGTACTTTGCTATGGAGTTCCTCCAAAGAGTATAATTTAGGAAACTTTTCAATATCGTGACGGTAAACAATAAACATTGAGAGTTGAGACTGAGTAGAAGCATGGAACTTGATAAAGAAGTGTGTGACATTTGTGGTCAATTTTTTTCGTTTAGGAAGAATTTGTATAGCTAGACATATGAGGCATATAGTAAGAAACAAACTAATGTCTTCGCATGATATGCCCGCACATTTATCAGTGTAATTCTGTGATTGCAGTAAAAGATAGATCTGTCTGCATCCGGTGAGATTTTTTATTCAATTTTAATTAACTGAAACATGAATATTCACATTGCACTTAAACACACACACGAAAGTTCATACAATTAATTCCGTGTAATATCTTCGCTTTCACACTTCCCTTGATTCTTGCACTGTATTTCACCATTTTCGTAATTATACATCCCTATTACGAAAAAAACACTCCTGATGCAACATCACATTAAATAACTTCAATAACCAAGCCGTTTTCAGGGCAATTTGGTGTCATACACTATCCGGAAGTGACCTTTATATACGGGTAACCCTGTATGGAAAGCAACAATTTATAAATTGGAGAGATCTGATTTTAGACATACATTGGACAAAGGGGCTGGCAGTTTTGTATCACACGTTACACCATAAAGAAAACTGGTACCTATGCAACAGGCTAGTAATTCTCGTATTCAAACAAAATCGGCAGTCTTCAGGCCTATAGACATTGTGTTCGTAGACCTCCTTAAGATCTTAAATCGTAAACAAAGGCATTTAACTGTAAAAAATAATGTATTTGTCGTAATTATTTAATGCACGTTAGCTTTGAAATTGCATTGTTCAATGATACGCGAGCTACGTGCCTTGGAATTCAAACGCGAAACTTCCACTTTTCCAAACAATCGCAAGTCAAATGCAGCATTCTGGCAGTGGATTGTAGATTCGGAATCTGAAAGTACAAACAACATTTTACTTTCAACTCGGAATATAAATACGTAACAGGTACGGAAATGCAGGTAACACTTTCCAATTACACAACTAAGCAAGTAATGGACAACTGGTTTAATGCATCTGCTAGAATGGCTGCTGAAGACTTGACAACCACCAAACCGAGATGGCGTTCTCTATACTGAGCACACATGTCAGTTGAAGCCGGTCCGCCATCTTGGTGAGTTGTGGAATGCAATTTCTCGGTTATAGCTATGCGCCAATTCGACAGTTTTATTGCTGATGCATTTTATTGTAACTCAGTACAAAGTTCGAATGTTTGTAAATCTATCGGAGCAAACTGCATGGTCATCAGTCCATAGTTTACAAATTACTTAAGCTAAGTTAAAATAACCTAAGGACAAACACACACACACACACGCCCCTGGGAGGACTCGAACATTCACGGCGAGCAACCGCGCGCTCCACAGCGAGACGCTTTAGACCGCTCGGCTACTCCATCGCTGCTATCAAGATTCGTTTGCAAGAGACTGCTGTATTCCGAAATGACATAATGTCTGCTTTATAAATGTAAAAGAACAATAAAACAACGTTCATTATTTGCACTGAAATAAACAGTTAAATTCTAGGTTTATCTACCATATTAAAAACACACGAGTGAAACTACATTCTTTAAAATAAGATACAACATGAAGCCTGAAATGACATTTTTTATACTAACAAGGGTAGATCGCATATTTAATCTCGTGTTAAAGAGTTGGTTTCTTATGAGAGAAAACGAAGTTACCTACTGTCGTTATAATTTTTCGACACTCATGTTAAAAGAATTGCGACGGTGGTGTAACGGTCAAGCGTACAAGTGGTGAACTTGCCATCTTACTTTATTATTTTTGCAATTCCATAGCATTACTTGTGATTATTTAGTGTGCCCTTTATTTCCTATAATATATTTACTATGTATAGAAAGTAGCATTTATGATCCATCACTGTAATATGCATACCATATTGCAGTTTATGATTTCCTGGCGGGGTAAACTTTTACCTACCATATTGGCAGCCTCGTGTGATTATGTTGGCAACATCAACAACATGGGAGAAAATCTTTATCAATATGTTCCGTACAGACCAAGAAGTAAATATATACTCTATGGTTGACAGGTTCTTGTATGTAGCCTTGTCCACATAGTGAAAAATATTGCCCTCCTAGAACGAAGATTTCATGACAAAACATACATTGCTTCATGGTTTCATGGTTTCGAAACAGTGTTTCGAAATCACAGATGGTACGGTTTCATTCGTTTCGAAACTGCCAGATGTTTCAGTTTTCCCATCTCTAATTTGTAGAAATAACCTAAGGACAAACACACACACACACACACACACACACACGCCCCAGGGAGGATTCGAACCTCCCACGGCGAGCAATCGCGCGCTCCGCATCGAGATGTCTTAGACCGCTCGGCTACTCCACCGCGGCTCAGTACAAACTTTGTACTTTGAAACGGTACACTTTCTTAAATATTTGTTACGATTTGCCCGCTGAAATCTTAAATACCGTCGTACATAACTGAATTTTTGTCTTTTATTAGAACTGACTTTTTCATTTAAAGTGTTATTTAATGTAAAATGCGTAATGAAATTACAATCGTATTCAAATAAACAGTTTGCTTCAGTCTTTCCTGTTACAATGTTATGTACCATAAACAATTTCTTGGTTTCAGATACCCGCCCTCGATTTTAGGGGAACACTCAATGGACAAAAATATGCAAGCCGTCATGAAACATTTGAGATTTCTCCCCAAAAAGAGGTATAACTACAAAATAAAGATGAATAATACACATTTGCATATAAACAGTCCAATCGTCGACTACAAAATGTTAGCAGACGGCCGATCCGTCAAAACATTCTTCTCGGGAAAGCTTGACGTGACGTTGACGTAGGGATGGCGGTTGTTGCTGAAACAACCGGTTTTCGGTTATAACGGTTCTTTTCATCTCCACTTTAACCGCACCGTAAAAATTGCTCAAGATAACCGGTTTTTTAAATATCCAGTTATCGGTTTTTATTGCTATTATTTCCAGTAGAGTTCGACCGAAACATATAAATTCGATTACGGTGTCTGTTTCGGCCGAAACCGAAACTTACGAAATTTTGTTAAAATTTAGGTAAATTTTCGTTATACGAAAAATCACTAGTCTTTCCATATTTTGCAAGATCCCCTCGCAATACTATGCCTTCTTGAGTGTGTGTAAGCCTAGCCAGGAGTCCGTAGAAGACGATATATGAAGCATACAGATCTACTGGCCTAGTATTTCCGTCCGGCAGTTGCGAATATTGAGCCAACCACTCCGTAAGTTGGACTTGTGAGCCAGCGTATACGAATATATATCACATGATCAAAGAATTTTCAAATGGGTGTGAGTTCTTATGAGATCTAACTCCATAGCTCATTGATCCCTAGGCTTAAAAACTACTTAATCTAACTAACTTACGCTAAGGACAATATACACACCCACGACCGAGGGAAGAGGGAGGACTCGAACCTCCGACTGGAGCAGCCGCGCAGTCTATGACCTGGAGCCTCAGACCGCACGGCTACCTCGCGAGGCACCACATGATCAATGTTATTTAAACCCATATTGGTTATTAAAAAAAACCCTCACTTTCAAGGAATCACATTAATAAGTCTTGTTAGCTTAACAATATGATAATACGTTAAAAGTTATTATTCCAAGCTTACATAATGAATCGAATTTACCTTCTTTTCCATGAAATATTTTGGATGTTTTCTCCTTAAATGACAGCATATTTGTAGTACCTCCACCCGTTTTCAGCTTTTTAAAGCAAATGGAGCATTGTACCTCACTGCTACCATACTTGTGAAGTACTTTCACACTCGGGATGGTGCCATTTAAGACATAACCAATGTCTGGTGACGACAGCAAGGAACTGCCGCATGACCAGACGGAGGCAAGTCTTGTACACTGCCGGTGCACGCGCGTCATCTAATAGGCCACGCCACACGGCAATAGGTGTATCGCTGCCTCAATAGCTGCACCAGTTCTTAAGTTCTTATGCGTTTGTTGCGCGTTTCTGACTGCCAGGATTGTTCTTAAATTATCACTGATCGCTTTTCTTAGTCACTGCGATGACCTAATATTTCACAGCAGCGGAAATTTTAGGAATAGCCCTAAATATTAGGGTCTACTAGTTTTAAGTTCTTAAAATTATTTACAAAAATATTTTGAACCACTACTACAGGAAGTAGTCGTACCAGTTTTTTTACCCGGTTCTTGGCAATAACTAAAAAATACCGGTTACAACCGACACCAAATAAATACCGATAAAAACCGGTTATTCAAAACTAAAATACCGGTATCGGTTTTAATCGGTCAGTTTTTCCCATCCCTACGTTGACGTGACGGTTCGGTGACGGACAGTGTGAATGCCGCCATTAGAAATACATTGCGGAATGTTCTGACGGACGGTGACGCGACGTGACGGACAATGTGAATTGGCCTTTATTCCTGTTTTTAAGTGACGTAGAACATCGGCTCTACAATACGAACACTTTACGAAGACTCAGCAATATGACGGAGGCAGGCTTCCTTTTCCAACGTAAGGGCATCTCCCTATATTCTAACCTCCTTGACAACCACAGACATATAATTATCGTTGCCTCCAAAGTACGTCTTTGAGAGCCGAAGCACCACTCGAAAACGGTTCTACGAAGAAAGGCACGTGACAGCGTGTGGGTTAATTTACATCGCGAACACAAACCGATTACCAGACTCTGCTCACAGTACCAGACATTCGGCCATTAAGCGGACCGAGTGAGGAACAACCCGAGCACGCAAATGTTTAGAGCTGTACTTTGAGGAGACCGTAACTGCGTAGTATCCGAATAATGGCCCAAATGTTCACATGATACCGATTTCTGGGGTTGATAACTAGCTCACATATTTTCTTCTCGAGAAAATATGAGGTCGAGTCGATGATGTTCCCTTGTCAGGGTAGTAAAAGATTTATGGCTCGTTGTCTCTGTTCATAGGGTTGATTTATGTATGTCAGCTTCTATGCCCTAAACAGCTATCCAACCTGTTTAAATAAGATCAATAATTAATCTGTAGTTTAGCCAGTCTATCAGTCTGCAGATAATGATGCGGAAAATATATTTAAACAAACATAAATTAAAGCTCTGAATAATCAACAAAATGGATTCTAAGATAATGGAGTTTATAACTCTTTTAGGATATGAAAATGCGGAGGCGGTCCTACTTTATACATCGGTAAATAACTGAATATTTCCCCAACTATTGTTCACGAGAGGCACAATAAGTATCACACGCACTCGAGAGTAAAAGTTCCACATTGTTGTTGTTATGGTCTTCAGTCCAGAGACTGGTTTGATGCAGCAAGCCTTTTCATCTCCTCATAAGAACGGCAACCCACATCCACTTGAATCTGCTTACTATACGCGTCTTTTGGTCTCCCTCTGCGATTTTTACCCCACACACTTCCCTCCAATGCTAAATTTACGATTCCCCGATGTCTAAGAATGTGTCCTACCAAGCGATCCCTTCTTTTAGTCTGGGTATGCCAAAAATTCCTTCCCTCACCAATTCTGTTCAGTACCTCTGCATTAGTTATACGATCTAGCCACCTAATCTTCAGCATTCTTCTGTAGCACCACATTTCAAAAGCCTCTATTCTCTTCCTGTCCGCACTGCTTATCATCCATGTTTCACTCCCATACAAGCCAACACTCCACACAAATGCCTTCAGAAAAGACTTCCTTACACTTAAATTAACATTCGATGTTAGTAAATTTCTGTTTTTCAAAAATGCTTTTCTTCCCATTGCCATTCTGCATTTTATATCCTCCAGATTATCACTCGTAAATTAATTAATTGCAGTACCAAATTAATTAGTGATTAGTTACAGTATTTGTTATGAAACACAGTTTATCAATCCTGTACTCTGCTGATGACAAACTAACACAATTCCACAGCCTTTAAGCAGCAAAGATTAGAGCTAATGAAAATTTCATAAACACATCTAAAAATAAGTGTAAAGCAGCTTGCATAGTAATAAATAATGAATCAGGGAGAAAAGTAAGAAAGAAACCAGAACCTTTAGCACCGAACATAATTAATGAGTTCTTTGTAAATAGTGTTAAAAACATCACTCCTACTGACACTCTGAAATCAACATATATGGACAGTAAACGCAACTATATCTCAAAGATAACTAAGGGATTAAACTTCAGTTGCACACAGGCCACCCCTAGAGAATTGTCTAAAATAATAACAAAATTCAGTAACTCCACAACTGAAGATTATTATGGTTTCTCTAATGCTATACTGAAACAAATCTCAGATACAATATTGCTTACTTTAACTTATCTCATAAACTACAATTTTAAGGAGGGAATCTTTCCAGATTGTTTAAAAATGACTATCACAGTTCCCATCCATAAGGAAGTATCAGCTGGTGTCGCCGCCTCATCGCCCAGAGCGCTAAGTATCAAAATTTAATTCCGTGAAATTTCGGTGCCAATTAATTTCTTAATTTTCGTTAGTGCTTCTGTTTTTAAGAGGTTTCTTCTTACCTACTTGGCAGATTCGTGTGTGCTACTGTTTTAAGAGTTTATTCTCGCATATTTTGATACATACCGTGTGTATAGTTTTCGTCTGCTGCAACAGTGTTTTCCATAGATTTTCTTGTTTTATTTTAAAAACTGCCGGACTCAGTTTCGTTGTTTTGACAGTGTAATAACCACTAACGGCAGTTCAGTCAGCTACCAGCCGCCTTCGTTAAATTACTAGGCTAGTTAAATGTTGATTATTTAGTTTTCTACTTTCTACAATTAACTGTAACTGTCAACTGTTGTGATCGAGTGATATTGTAGCAGTTGGGCCTCACCCAGTCACTTAATAAAGAACCATGACGGCACATGGCGCATGTGCGGTGACTATCGCAAGCTCAGTGCTAAGACTATTATGGACCACTTCCCGATTCCGAACGTCACCGATTTTTCCAAATTACTTGCCGTTTCTAAAGCTCTATCGGTTGTTAACTACAAGTGTGCTTGCCATCAAACTCCTGTGGCACCTGAGAACATTGATAAAACGGCCATCACCACTCCGCTCAGCCTTTTCCAGTATCATTTCATGCATTTCGGACTTAAAAACGCCACAAAAACATGACAACGATTTATCAGTGAGGTTTTACAAGACTTAAAATTTTGCTTTGTGTATGTAGACGACATTCTGATTTTCAGCTCCTCGTTTGAGGAAAACAAAAAATATTTGCAAATCATTCTCGACAGGCTGACCGAAGCTGGGATCGAGTTGAATGACAAATGCCACCTGTATCTCCCATCAGTACAGTTCCTCGGGAATACAGTTTTGTCAGAGGGCATTGCTCACCCCCCCCCCCCCCCCTTGACAAGATCAACTCGGTAAAAAACATCACATGCCCCTCCACTTACAAAGAGCATTGTAGGTTCCTATTAAAGGCGGCAGTTGCCCAATGCGGCTGAGGTTCAG
The DNA here is from genome assembly GCA_026315105.1 of Locusta migratoria. Taxonomy (NCBI): domain Eukaryota; kingdom Metazoa; phylum Arthropoda; class Insecta; order Orthoptera; family Acrididae; genus Locusta; species Locusta migratoria. The sequence continues at coordinate 118,229,811 of CM048754.1, forward strand.
ACCCCCCTTACAGACACGTTGGCTGGTAAGCACACGTCAGGTGACCGCTCGGTGATCTGGACAGTCCAAATGATGGAATCCTTCAATGCACTCAAAGAATTATGTGCTCGAGCAATCACGGTTGCTCACCCGCATCCTGACACAGAGGTTTTTCTCACTACAGACGTGAGCGACACCTTCATCGGTGCAGTTCTCAGCCAGTCTCATGATGGTGTAATCTCTCCACTTCAGTTCTTTTCCAAAAAATTAAACAATGAACAACGCAAGTATTCAGCCTTTGACAGGGAACTTCTTGCCATCTAGGAGACCATTAAGCATTTCCGTGCAGAACTTTTAAGGTCACCCCATTCACGTTCTTACCGATCACAAACCACTTGCTGCTGCCATCAAAAATCCCCCAGCTGACCTGCCTCCTAGGCGCTTTCGCTACCTCGACTACATATCGCAATTCACAATGGATGTGCTTTATATCAAAGGCGCGGATAATGTAGTGGTGGATTTCCTCTCTTGCATCAATCTCTCTAACCTCTCCACCCTACAATCCGCCCATGATCTCTTTGCTGTCGTCTCTGACCCTTCCTCTTCCCTAAATCCTATCTGCAGCACCTTTCCGGAAGTAACTGGCGAGGTATGGTGTGATGACTCGATGGGTAAACACCATCCCTTCATTCCCCACTCTCTTCAACATCCCATTTCTCAGATACTCCACAAGCTCGTGTGCACCCGTTGTCAAAGCCTCGACACGCCTGGTATGTGAGCATTTCGTTTGGCACATGAGGCGGGATTGCCAGGCCTGGGCCCGCTCTTGTGTGGCGTGTCAGTGGAACAAGGTCACGTCTCACACTTCCCCTTGGCTTGGTTCATTCCCTCCTCCGTCCATCAGATTCCAGCACGTCCACTTAGATCTTGTTGGCCCTCTGCCACTAGTTGACGGTTACTGGTACATCCTTTCTATGATCGACCGATGTAGGCCACACCTCTGCTTAACATCACCGCTGAGTCAGTTGTGCATGCTTTCATTTCTACCTGGATTGCTGGCTTTAGCTGCCCCTCGGTCATCACAACTGACCAAGTACGCCAATTCGAGAGTGCCCTTTACCTCAATATCTGCCCCTTCTGCAACATTTGCTGGATCCACAGCACCACCTATCATCTGTAGAGCAACGAGCTGGTGGAGCAGTGGCATCGGACCCTAAAACGGCCCTTCGGTGCCACGGGTCACTTTGGCTCGACACCCTTCCCCTGGTTCTACTTGGCCTCCACTCGACATATAAGTAGGATCTCCATGACACTGTTGCGGAGTTCGTATACAGCCAACAACTCACCTTACCGGGCCAGCTTGTCTCCCCAGCCCCTCCCCCCTCGCTCGAGGACTTCCCTTCATTGGTCGACCGAGTCCACATTATCTGCGCTGTGGTCTCCCCTTCCCCTCCTGATAGCCACTCTCTTTCGCCTGTAAGGGTACCTTCGGACCTGCACATTTGGGAGTTCATGTTCTTGGGTGATGACACCTTGTCCTGTTCTCCTCCATACAGCAAACACCTTTACCATCCTCCTCCATGGCAAACCATCCGCTGTATGCATCAATCACCTAAAGCCTGCACACCTCGATCCTGCTTCTCCTCCAGAGGTCAAGGCTCCCTCCTCTTCCTTCTCATTGTTTAAGGCTCCCCCTACCCTCCCTCCCGCACTTTCCGCCCCTCTCCTTCGCCATCGGATCACGCACCACCTTCGGTCGGTGACTCCTCTTCCTCCTCTCTGTCCTCCCTTCAGAGGTTTCTCTTGTCCCCTTTCCTCCTCCGAGCCCTGCTATCAATTCTCCATCCCCATTTCCCCACCACTTACAACAGAGGTGTTCGTCGTGGTGCATGACGATAACTTATTCGTAATGTGCACATAGTCCACTAAAGTGAGCTCATTAAATGTTCCCAGTTCGCCTGCGATTTCATTCCTTCCAAGGCTCGGGCCTTCCTGCTCCCGTTGAGCACTGTATTAATCGTAGTTCCGATTCGTGGCTCCAGGGCGAGCCGTCGACTCTCGCGACATGTCATGCTGCCTCCTCGATTACAGAACTTCATTGTTTGAAGCCCTACTGCACGTCTATTGCCTCCCCTGCTGTCCTACCAGATGGGACCACAGAACTCATTGTGTTTGCCTCTTCCAGTGCTTTTGACTCTTCCTTCCCCCCCTCCCATGACTCTCAGGAGTACTACGTACTGCAGGGAGGGGGGGGCTGTGTAGCGGCGCCAGCCACCAATTCGAGTGTGTCTGTGTATATCGACCATAGTCAAGAATCGAGTGGCACATCTTATGACAATCTTTGGTATGTTTCCTTGTTCTTATCCGCCATGTTTAAACCAGTCGGTGTTTGTGCTCTGTAACGACAGCACCAAGAAAGTTATTGTTCCATATAGTGTGTGGTTATTGGGTTCCACTGCCCTTAGTAACTTCCACAGCTGTTTGGCTGTTTAAGCAGTAACCGCAAGCTATCAAGCTGCCAGATTCACGCATGCACAGAATTGTCTGAGCTGTAGTGGGATGGCGCTCCATGTGATATATGTTTACTTTTCATGATGGTTTCATTTGTTTGTCTTCGTCTGCAAGTGTCTTGTCATATGAAAACAAAACAGATTTCTGTGACTGGGAACTGTTGCGTGAATTTATTCACAACATCTCTGAAGGCTAATAAAATAATATGATAATATTTCAGTTTTCTGATTTTATTTCCATGTTATTAGCAGAGGTCAAGCTTTGAGTTGAACATGTAATGCACACCTGTCAGGTCATTTTATATATTTTTAGCTGGTAAAAAATTGTGCAGTGTACATGAGTTCCCTGGACTTAATATATACTAAAGATTTCATTCAGTGAACGAAATTGACATGCTATATTGAAAAAGTGTCTATTATTGTTGTAATATTGTAATTTATTTGGACACTCGACTCATTATCGAGTGTTCATACAAGATCAATAATTGTTCGATTTGAGCAACATTAATGTTATCTTTGTCAGTTTGCTAACAAATTTGGCCTGTTACAATCAACTACAATAAACTGTTCTTTGCCACAGAGGCGTGAATTTATTTGAAAGAAACAATATTCCAGACATGCCTTGTTTAAACTGTTCACTGTGTTTTAAAGAGCTCGCATTTTATCTTATAATGCATATAGTATTAACAGATTTCATATTCTACTATAATAAATAACTAAACATCAGGGTATACTTAAAAGAAATTGGTATTCTGAAAACCACAAAGAAAACCTTAATATCAGGTACACCTACGTTAATCTGGACATGTTTATCTACTCTTAAAGGCGAATAGTGGTTTGAGTAAGATTACGAAACTGATACCCTTGGTTTATCCTCATGTGTGTTGTTTGTTTTATGAAACAATGTTGGATAGGTTAATGCTGCACGTGGGAATATTAGTAAATGTTTACTTGAAAATTAATATGCAGAAGATTTAATCAGTAACTGAAAATAAAATAAATACCTATAGAGGAAAAGGTGGTATTATGGGCTACCACTTTATTTTTGAACCATAAATTCCAAACTTGTCAGTGAAATTTGCTGAAAACCTCAAAAAATAATCTTTATGATGTTATAAAAAAGCCAAACACATATGTTTTAGTTTAAATCATTATGCAACTTTAATATGGAAACATGTTTACAGAATTTACATATTGTGAAAAAATGTAAATGTGGTGGTAATATGGGCTACTTTATAAACACACAAAAAAGTCAATATTATTTCCTGTAGATTTTTAGAGTAATTGGAAAATAGCAAACCCTTTATACTGGGACATGTTTGTCATAAGTTGTTCATTTAGGGATGGCAGAAATCACAAATATAATGTTACGTTTCACAACCACCACACACGTTGTGTGCCCACATTTCCCACATTAGGCACTGGATCCATAGCTCTCCTTTAGTGTCTTGGGAATATAACTCCTCACAAAAAAGGCAGGTAGCATCGTCATCTCCAGGCTTTTCAACACCGACAGTGGGCTCTAGAACTGACTGCCCAGAATCTATCGCTCCCTCCTCTGAACTCTCGAATGATGATTGTAGGTCGATGATCAATTTTCGCTGATGGAGTTTTGCTTTTTATTCCTTGTTTCTTTCTTTTGTGATCACCTGGCTTACATCTCACATTATTCGTATTCCCTGTTACATCATCACTTTCGATCTTCCTTTTTTTTGTCCACTTCTTTTTCCCCCGTTCTTTTTATTTTCCCTTTTTTTTGGTTAGCTTCCTTTTCTTAGTGCTTTGCTGTAATTACAGCTGCCTTTCCTGGCTTAGGTCATTTGTTTGTTGACTTTTTCTTATTTTTTGGAACAGGCAAAATGTCCTTTGGTGAAGTCTTAATGTTTCCTATTGGAATGTGGGACGCACTGCTTGGGCCAGCTTCTGCTAGGTCTTTGGCACATGGTGTGTACCAGTAGAGGACTGGGGCAAGCCTTTTGTGTTATCAGGCTGAAACAGAAAACCACACAGGGGTTTTAATATGGGCTACTGTAGTGGGTAGCCCATATAACCACCACAGCTGTTGTCCATATTACCACCCTAGCCCTCTTGGAAAGTAAAACGTCGCTATACGTTATAAAGAATCTTTAATAAACCAACTTCATGAGCATTAGAGAGATAAATATTTATATAATATGTAATTAAGAACTTGACAGCTAATTACACATTGACAGTACATCTAATATGACTGTAAGTTCTCACCTTTCAAAATCACGAAACAGCTCACCACTAACATTCCTCGTAACTGACTGCTGCAGAGCATTCTGTGACATTTGTACGAACTAGCCACTACTATTTACTGAAGTTGCTGCTAGAATGTGCGGGCTTATTAGTCAGATATTAAGCTAGTCCATATTGCAACCACTAGCCCATAATACCACTTTCGCCTCTATTGATAGCTTAATAAGAAAAAAAGTTTTCTTTTGGCACCTACTATCCATGAAACAATTATTCATATATCTGTGGTACATTCCCTAGGCTTCAATTTATGTCTTACTTTGTGTTTTTTACGTTTTAAATTTATAGACTGACATTCCTTGGCAAATTACAGGAACACACTGCCAACAAATTCTTCAGTGTTTTATCATTGCACACATTTTCGTTATTTTGTTCGTCTGATGTATTTAGTGAAAAGTTTCAATACCCTTATCCAGGTTTCATTAAGTAGCACAAATAAAACCGAAAAATATACCATTATTGTTCTGCATAATTGCTCGGCATTATATAAGAATACCAAAATAATGAGGTTGCAGTTCAGTTGTTGACCCAGTGCTATGCACGAGAATCCTGCCAGAATTGGGACGAAAAGCGTTCAAGCAGTGCAAGCTCCAAATTCATCATTGTAGCTGCGCATGCGCAGTAACGCCTACTTGCTCACACTTGAAAGTAGCTTTCTGGCAGCTATTTAAAACTTTTACCATCACACCACTTTTATTTTAATTAACTCGTATTATAAAACTTCGATCGTTCTTTATGTTCATAGAATTGATGTCCAAAAACTGCATGCTTTCGTCCTAGGCAAAATACACTGCTAAATCAAATACGGCAAGTTTCATCTTCAAAATGGCGTCTGCTCGATTCGACATGTCCAACCGGAGGTAGCCGGAGGCTCTGAATAAAATGCGCGAAACGAACGCTCCGATTACAGCACTAACTGCGACCTTCTTGTTCGTGACCCTAGAAAGCTCAGGATTTAACATCCAGTATCATTTTACAGTGTTACAGAATGGTTATCTTGTGACGATTATAGCGTCTTGTTGGGTTTTTAGGTAATTTGGTGGAATGCTTGGAAATCGAATTCGAAACGCTATATATTAGTTGCGCTGCCAGATCGATCTCAGAGGTCGAGCGGTAGCCATGTTTTGTTGTGAATTATACCGGTGACGATTACAGTTAATTTATTGAGCGATCAAAGGTACATCAAGAACCTGTCAACCACAGAGCAGGAACAGCATTAATTATTTAGTTTATCGTCAGCACGAAAAATTAATCCTGTAAAACTTTGCAATTCATGGTAAAGGTTTTATTCGTGTAGGCATAATTTTTGCGTACTTAATTACGACATACCTTACCTTCAAAGGTAAGCAGCCATGATAGCAGTCAGTAAGACACCGTATATTCTGGTCAAAGGGAATCTACTGAGGGATCCTATAATTCGTCTTGGGAAAAATAAGATAGATCGAAAGAAAATTGCCAGATATTTAGGAGTATATCTGGATGAATGTCTCTCCTTCAACAACCACGTAAGATTAGTAACGGAAAAAGCTGTGGTGGTACTCCATAAAGTAGCCAGAATTAATACAACTAGATACAGAATGCCACTAAATATGATCAGATCAGATTACTATGTGATTTACGAATCCATAGTTAGCTTTGCAGCGAGCTCGTGGGCTAACCATCTAAAGTTGTTAACAAATATTACAAAATGTTCAAATGTTTGTATAGATTATGGGACTTAACTACGGGGTCATCAGTCCCTAAACTTACAAACTACTTACGAACTATCTAACACTAAGGACGGCACAAATATCCATGACCGAGGGGGAATTCGAACCCCCGACCGTAGCGGCCGTGCAGACCAAATATTATTACAGTTGCTCATCGAGAACAAATAAATGTCCTCCTAAGACTGTCTGGAGCCTTCAGTACTACTTCAACTGAGACATTATGTATAATTTTAGTGACTTATTCCATAGATTTAACTGTTAAATACCGAGCTGCTGCATATTGGCTACGAAAGGGAGAACTCGGTGAAGTTCTCGAGATAACAAACGAAAACATCCACAACAAGCAGGAATAGAAGATGTGGAGAATTCGAGCTTGTAACAAGAGTGGGACACTAGTAGCAAAGGAAGACGTGTCTACTCCTTTTTCCCCAGTATAAAAGAACGTCTTAAGATGACCTACCGTATGTGAATCCAAGCAGAGATATGATTCACTTCCTATGCTACATACCTAAATTGTAAGAACTTAAAGCAGTCAGACACATGTGATTGTGGTCTTGTCGGCACACCAGAGCATGTAGTGCTGTACTGTAACAGGCATGACCAAAATAGAGGGAAGCAACAAATTGGTGTTAACGTTTTTGACGCACTGAGAGACCCAGATACATGAGAGGAATTAAATACGACAGCAGATATGATATCTAGAGCTCAGCTAACAGAGTTTGAGCGAAGAAGACAACGAGGGCTGCAGAACTGGCAAATGAACATCCCCACCAACAGCAATTCGACGACAGCAGTATCGAAGTGGAGGAAGGCAAGCCTATCTGAGGCCAGCAATCCAGTAGTAGAAGCAGCAGAAGTGGAGGAAAGCAGTGATGAAGACAAAGAAAGGAAGGTAGCTTAGGGTTTAACGTCCCGTCTACAGCTTGGTCATTAGAGACTGGATGAAGACGATCCATCAAGTACCTCTTTGGGCAGCACTTCAGCTGTAGAAGCAGACGGTATAGAAGAAAGGGACTAAGAAGAAACAGTATTTATATATGACTGCAACTAATTTTATTTCTTACTACGAGTCATAAGCTTCGGTCCAATTTTATTAATTTAAGATTATAGTATTGTTCCATTTTAGCACAGAACTAGTTATTTTAATTGTAAATGATCCTAACTTGTTTTTACTCAACTTACACTTCTGAATCAAAGCACTGAACTTCAATAACTCAGAAGCCAAAGTAACTGATTTCGGCTGTATATATGTAATTCTAACAATGATTCAATAATTTTAATGTCATTATTCATTCTAATACAATCTCAATTGTTAGTTAACTTATTGTCACTTCTAAAATTAACATATTCAATAAAAGATTGCACTATTAAAGTCTAGCAAGTCTAGATCTTAGTTTTTATTTTTGAATTAATATCCGAATAATTGTAATTTTTATATCATAATGACTCAAATTAATTACTTTTAATGTTACTGTTTCAACTTTTAATAATTTTACTTTCATTTTAATATCTATTAAATCAGATTGTAATAGGTAAAAAATGTTACTTTTACTATTTACAATATTTCTGACTCTTTTGTAAATTTTAATATTTCAATCTGGTCATATTTGTATTCAACATAGCTTGAAGCTACTATATGTTGTATCTGTAAGTGTGTCAAACCAGCATAACTTTGAGAATTATCAGCACGGATGTTGGAATAATCAAGAGTCTACCACAAACTGAATTTTCTATATTGTATTACGGTATTCAGTAAGCATATCTGTATAATTTTTTTATTATCTATTACTTAATGAGTTTAATAAAGCTGCAAAATGAAAACTACATCAGAGGACAAGCAGGTCCACCTCCATGTGGTGGGACATGGAAACGTCACTCCCAACAGACACTAGATATGTTGAGGTGATGGTTAAGAGACCTACCTCTGATATTTAACGACCTGTATAAGTTTTTAGATGACGGGTCCTTAAAGAGTAGCAGCAGTGGAAAAAAAAACTTACCTTAAAATACGTGTTTTACAAATGTATTTTAAGCATTTAATCTGCTCACTTTCGTTATATTGAATTATAAATACAAAATCCGCCAAATACAGCACATTTACTTCCGATCTCCTGAATTGAAGGCTACACAATGCAATGTTCATTTGTTACTCTCTGCACAGACCACATGATGATGTTAGCAAATCACAACACAAAGGAAGAGTATCATGGTCAGCCAATGGTAACCAAAACTTACTGCCATGGCAACATGAGAATAAGAATTTTTGACATTGGGAATTAAATATGCCCTAATGTTTTATACACGAAAGCACACAATGTTTACAAGATGTGAAAATTAAGGAGTTAACATGAAGTTTCAATTATTATATTGTCGAAATCACTTGATTACACTTTCATACAGATGATAAAATAAATGAAACATGCTATACCTGCTCTATAGTCGACAGGTTGTTATACGTACCCTTGTCTGGTCAGTAACAGTTATTGGCCTCGTAAAATGAAGATTTAGAATTACTTGATGACTGTTTCGTACATATCATAAAATAAGTAAAACACGCTATTCCTACTCTACGGTTGACAGGATCAAGTGATTCTAAATCTTCGTTTTACGAGGCCAATTACTTTTACTGATCAGACTAAGATACATAGAAGAATCTGTCAACCATAGAGCAGGTATTGCATCTTTTATTTACCCTATGATCTGTACGAAATAGTCATTAAGTAATTCTAAATCTTCATTTTACGAGGCCAATAACTGTTACTGACCGGTCAAGGCTACATACAATAATCTGTCAACCATAGAGTAGGTAGAGCATGTTTTATTTATTCTATCATCTGCATGAAAGTGTAATCAAGTGATTTCGAAAATAAAATAATTGAAACTTCATATTAACACGTTAATTTTCACATCTTGTAAACATTGCGTTCTTTCGTGTGTACGAACATCACCGCATATTTAATTTCAAACGTCAAAAACTCTTATTCGCATGTAGCCGCGGCTGACCACGATAAATATCTGCTGTGATTCGCTAACGACATCATCACGTGGTCTGCGCAGAGAATTACAAATGAACATCGCATTGAGTAGCCTTTTATTCAGGAGATCGGAAGCAAATGTGCAGTATTTGGCGGATTTTGTATTTATATTTCAATATTATTAAAGTGAGCAGTTTAAATGCAATGGCACTTGAAAGACATTTGCAAAAATGCTTTTTTAAGATGCCGTCCACCATGGCCTCCCATTTAGCTATTTTTTGAGAGTGTGTTGCAAACCTGAAGTTGTGATAATGTTGGTGGCTAAGTTGGCAACCTGGTGTTCTGTATGAGGTCACGTGTTATAAACATGTATTTCAACTTCAAGGCGGGTGGTGTATGAACTTAACAAAGGCGCGTTCTGAAGTAGGTAGGTAATAGGTAGGTTAAATAACTACAGTACATACTAATGAGCTTTCTCGCACTGTTGAACTTAGTTTTTTTTTTTTTTTAATATATATAATATATAGCTAGAAGTTGGCTTTCGTTGCACTACCACTGCTTGAGTTATTTGGGAATCGTGTGTTGCAGCCGAATATACTAAATTACAGGATGTTTGATAATTAAAACAGGCTACTCTAGAAGTTACCAGAAAAAGCTAATGATGTAACTCTTATAACATACTGATTCTAGATTCGTAGATGGTGCAGAGAACAGAACGAAAGCGCAGAGTGACGGAAGACAGGCCTTCCTTTAAGTTTAGTGTATTACACAATCCATTTGCCACTTCATTGAAATTCTCGTTTGCAATAACGCAACTAAATTTGAATATGATTTTCTACTTAAAAATTAACATTTTTATCGTTTATATAAACTTTCTGTCCATTCAATATCTTATTCTGACAGTATCAGCCACACGATACAAGTTTAAACGAATTAAAATTTGTTATGATTAATAAGGGAGTTGGACTATTGTTCATTATTACCGGTAATCTTGCACCAAATAACAGTGTTGGCGCATTCGGTGTTCAGGGGACTTTTCAATTACCGTACAGTATACTAAAGGATGTGTATTACAAATAGACTACTAGGGTCTAGTTAGTTGCGATAACATACTGGTGCACCAAATGACATTAATGTGTGTAGCAAGATGGAAGAACAGTTTGTGAATCATTATTAAGAAAATGTCTATATAGAGATATCTCGGCAATGAATACAGCATACGAGATACATACATTTAAGATTCTGCCATTAGGCCTAGTCCAAAAGTGTCTCGTAGCTGTTGTAAATCTTGTTTACTGCTAATTTCACTTAATTATCTTTTATAAATTGCCATTAAAATGTCATTTTACTGTTGTTAAAGTGGCTTTGGCTATTAGTGAACTTGTTTATCACTTATTAAGGTAGTATGGGTCTGGTCTCCATGAAGTGATGGTAATCTTTATTGCAAAACACACATTGACATTGACTAAGTTAATAGTGAGAAAATGTGGAGCTTGTCAGAAAAGTTGGAAATGTCGTTTCTGTATTGTAGAAACTGACCTCATAAATTCTATTTATTTATTTAGCCACACATCATCTTTTGGCAAAGCAGGAGCACCCTGAAAATTAAACTCATAACATACTGAAAAGAAAATGTTACTTTACTGTGTTGAATTGACATGGAATGACCCATAAATACTTGTGTAACTATATAGGTGCTGTATATAATGATCTGATAAACTTTGCAAGACACATTTATGCACTGCTGAGCTGCCACATAGTAGATGAGATGTCTGTGATATTTAAGACCAAGGATATTTCAATTATAAGTGGAGGTACAAAGAAGCATCAGAGTTTATATAAGCTTACAAAACTTTACTAGAAGACTTCAAACTATATATTTACTTGCTTTGTTGTTTGTGAAAGTATAGTGTAGAATTTGTGAATTTGACGATTGTTTGCTTCTTTCCGTACACAAATATAAACTCAACATCTGTACACAACACAAATATTTATTACGTAAGTGACAATATTTACTGGTTGCTTAAATTTTAAAATGCCTGCTTTTTTCGCCCTATTGTTAGTTTATAAAATTGCACGCATTTCAACCACTATTGGAAGTTGTTGGTTTATATATCACAGCAAAATATGTTGAAATACTAATTTAGGAACATGTATTTTATTTAATTCATGTGTTCCCATCCATTCAACATACACATATACAAAAATACACACAGAACATATAACATAGACCACAGAACATTTATATCAGCCATGGAATATATAGTCCTACACATTAGTTCACTTCACTGTGCACAGAGCAAATATTTTGTTCACCAAAATAGCAACACCTCCCCTTCAACAAATATTTGAACACTGCATCATCTTGTAGCACTGTGCATAAAACTTCATGTTAAACCATATAATGTCACCAATTTCTTGAATTTCTCCTTACAAATCAGAAAGCATATCCTCTGTGCACAGATAACTAATAATAATATGCTTCTCTTTTACATGATATCTGATAAAATGATGCCTAATATCAATATGCTTGGAACACACACTTGTTATCTGACTCTGAGCTAACTTGATAGCACCCATGTTGTCACAAAATTACAGTTCCTACCTCTGTATCCCAAACCTCGCCTGATTTGAGTGGTGTGTGAATGTGTGATCGTGTGTGTGTATATATGTGTGTGTGTGTGTGTGTGTGTGTGTGTGTGTGTGTGTGTGTGTGTGTGTGTGTGTGTGGTCTTGTGCACTTGCAGTGTACATGAATTATTTTACTTTATTTTATTTTCTCCCCTCACCCGCCTCCCCACTCCATTCCTAAGCTGCATCTCGTTATTCCCATCTAACCCATCCCCACCACCGTGACGTAACCTTTCTATCCCCTCCCCTCCCGTCCCCGATTCGCTGCAGAGCGTGATTCGAAGTGTGGCAGTCGGAGGTGATGGTTGTATGACTGTGTTGTGTGATTGCGTGAGTGCACTATTTCTGAAGAAGGCCATGGCCGATAGCTGAATGTGTTGTATGTGTGTGTCTTTTGTATGTGCCTGTCGCAGCTCGTCGCCACGTCTTTGCGGTGAGTAGTAAACTGTCCTCACTATATTATTGATGGAAGACAGTGCTATATACTCAGCCTCAACAGTACTCAAAGCTACTGTTCTTTCTCTTGCAGGACCAGGATATTAATCCTCCCATCAATTTGAAACAGCTACCTGTAATAGAATGTCTGTTATGCAGTTCATTACCCCAGTCAGCATCACTATAACATTCAAGCTCCCAGTTTCCTGTCTTGTGATAACTTAATTTGTAATCGGCAGTGCCTTTTAAATATCTAAATATTCTTTTAACAGCAGCCCAGTGTTTAATTCTAGGCTCTTTATTAAATTTGCTCACAGTATTTGTAGCAAAGGCAATCAAAGTTTGAGCTAAATATAAAAGACTTCCCACTGCCTCCAAATAAGGTGTTTTTCTCATCACACAAGTTATCTTCTTCTGTTATTGACAACTTTACACCCTGTTCCATAGGTGTGGAAACTGCTTTACAATCATTCATGCCAAATTTTTCCAGTATCCTCTTTGTGTACACTGACTGATCAATTGACAATTCTTCCCCATTTTTATTTCTTAGAATTTTCATCCCAATATATTGTTTCACTTCACCTAAATCATGCAAATAAAAATCAGACTGAAGTTGTTTCTTGAAGTTTTTCATTGAATCTTCACTTTTTGTTAAAATAAAAATGTCACCAACCCATACAGCCACAATGATAGTTTCCTTTCCATCTCTTCTTTGATATACACCACGATCTACTGATTGACTCATGTCCATTTTTGTCAAGGATTTATGTAAGCACTGATTCCAACAATATCCACTCTGTTTAAGACCATACATACGGTACTCTTTTTTAGGCACCAAATTTTATTCTTTTCTTGAGGAATTTTCTTGGCTCCCTCTGGAATCACAAAAATTTCTTCTTCCAATAATAATAATAATAATAATAATAATAATAATTTCGTGTGGCACATTGGCCTGGTGCAAGTCTTTCAATTGGACGCCACTTCGGCGACTTGCGTGTCCCTAGCCTACCCCAGTTATCCGACCGGGGAAAGGAAAGGGGACCTACAGCTTAACGTGGAATCTGAACCTCGTGTCGTTTCTGGCGACTCCTCACATTGTTGAGAGGTGAAGGATGGGTTAAGGTGCGGACTGAAAAAATCAGAGGTCCGACCGGGTTTCCAGTCAAGCATTTTACTCAAAGACCACCGGGCCCGACTCTTCTTCCAATTCTCCATTGAGATATGCAGTATTTACATCCATGTGGTGGATTAACATATTTTCTTTTACAGCAAAAGATAGAGGCATATGCACTACAGGTGGAAATGTTTCTTTATAGTCTTTCCTCTTTCTGGGAACAACCTTTTACCACCAAACGAGCTTTAAATTTGGGTACTGCTTCTTCAGGGTTTTTAATTCTGAAGATCCATCTCACTCGTAATGGTTTCTTTCCTTGTGGTCTATCAACCCATTCATAAGTATCATTCTTGGAAAAAGACTGCAATTCCTTTTCTATTGCTTTCTTCCAATCATCTGCATTTGGACTGGCCAAGGCTTCTTCTACTGTCAGAGGTTCATTGTTGAATGTTTGAGCGGCCATTTGTCTCATCATCTGGATACAGCTTGGGCTTTATAATACGCGATGAACGCTGTAAATTAATGTGCTCTGTCACTGGAGTTTCTTGAATCTCATCATCTGTTTCATTTTCAATAAACATATCAGAATTATCCTGAAAAGCTTCTTCTTCTGTAGTTTCTAAATTTACTTGTGCCCTTGCATGTTCTTGTACACTTTCTTCATGATTGATATCTAAACATTTATTTCATTTTTATTTGATTCTAAAAATGCCACATCTCTGCTAGTTATTACCCTTTTGTTTTCGGGAGTTATAAATCTGTAACCTTTGGAATCTTCACATTATCCAATGAAAATATATTTTTCAGATTTGGAGTACCATTTTCTTCTAAGTTTGTCTTGAATTTTTATCATGGTTTTACATCCAAAAATGCTTAAATGATTTAAATCAGGTTTGTTTCCAGTCCAAACTTCATATGGAGTCGTGTGTGGTACAGCTTTAGTAGGTGATCTGTTGTTTAGGTACACTGCAGTTGATACTGCTGCTGCCCAATAGCTTTTTTGTAATCCTGCATCCTGTAACATGCTTCTTGCTTTTTCTATAATTGTTCTGTTAGCCCGCTCCGCTACTCCATTTTGGGCAGGACTATAGCGAATTGTAGTTTGATGCTTGATCCCAAGTTCACTTAAGTGATGCCTAAACTGGTTATTTAAGTATTCAGTTCCATTGTCTGATCTGAGAACTTTTATCTTCTTACCAGTCTCTCTTTCAACCCTGGCACAAAAACTAGCAAATATCTAATTCACTTTGCCCTTGGTTCGAAGAAAATATACATGCGTAAATCTTGAAAAGTCATCAATGAAGGTTAGAAAATAATGACTACCTCCTATAGATTCCTCTTCCATAGGCCCACAGAGATGTGTGTGTATTAGCTGCAAAAGCTCAGTAGACCTACTTTTACTTGTTTTAAAAGGTAATCTGGCTTGTTTACCTTGCATACATATTTCACAAGGAGAGTTACAACTCTTAAATTCCTTTACCCCTGTACTCATATCTTTTAATAAAACCATACTCTTTCTATTAAGATGTCCTAATCTCCAATGCCATAAAAAATCTTTTGCAGAATATACTGGGTAACTATTTCTAACTTGCATAACATTCAATTTATAAATACCTCTTTCTTTACTTGCTGTAGCTATCACATTGCCACTGCAATCAATTATTTCTGCACCATTGGAATCAAAAATTACTTTGTTGCCTTTATTCACTATTTCACTTACTGAAAGCAAGTTTGTAGCAATATTCTTCACGTAATGAACATCATGCGGTGTAATATCTTGTGATTCACCTTTTGACATTCAAATTGAAATTTATTTTTCCTACTAGTTCACACTGTAATTGAGAACCATCCACTGTTGAAATGCCAACATGAGTTTTAGGAGAAACATCATATAAAATTGAGTGATCTTTTGTAATATGCATAGATGCCCCAGAATCCAGATACCAATCTGCACTTTTATCTTCAATTTTATCATGAGAATAAAATGCAGCAAGTGCCTTACCTTTATTAGTTGCCTTCCTTTCTGGATCCTTAACTGTACTTGCCTTTTCCATGCACTGTGATGCAAAATGTCCCTTTCTTTGACACTTATAACATCGAATAGGCTTCTTCTTTTTGTATTTTGAATACAAAGCCATTTCCTTGTCCTGAAAAGGATATTCTTGTGCATTCTTAACATCTTGCAATATTTTTACTTTCACACTGTCGCCGGTAATTGGTATTCCTGAACTCTCTAGACCCATTATCATTGGTGAGTACTTATCAGGGAGTCCTGCTAACAGCAAGGTACCAATCCATTCTTCAGCAATATCAAAACCTATATTTCTCAGGCGATTCGAAGTGGAGATGATTTCGTTTACATATTCATCCAGTTTTACATTCATTTCAACGTGTAGTGATGAGCTCTCTCAGCAAACCCACCTTCCTGGTCAGACCACCATCTTAGAATGCTCTTCTTAGATTTTCCCATACTTCCTTTGCTGTGCTAGCCTTTTCTATATGTGCATAATTTACAGGATCAACTAGAAGAATTAATTTGGACTTTGCTTTACGATCCTTCTTCTGGAAATCTGAATCTGTGGATTTTAATGTTCCATCAATAACATTCCAGAGTTCAACCACCTGCAGATAAGCTTCTACTGCAAATTTCCAAGTAGCATAATTCTCTCGACCCATAAGCTTCTCAATCTGTGGTATCTGGGCAGTGGACATTTTGCACAGTTTCAATATAATTACTGAAAATTATTACTGGCATCAAACACTAATATTTTCTACCATTCACTGGTTAAACTTATTTTTAAGTAAACCACTCTGGGCCCATAACCTGTTGGTTTATTATATCACAGCAAAATATGTTGAAATACTAATTTAGGAACATGTATTTTATTTAATTCATGTGTTCCCATCCATTCAACATACACACATACATAATACACACAGAACATATAACAGAGACCACAGAACATTTATAACAACCATGGAATATATAGTCCTACACATTAGATCACTGTGCAAGAGCAAATAGGCTATCTTGTTCACCAAAATACCAACATGATCTGATAAAATTTGCAAGGTGCATTTATCCGCTGCTGAGCTGCCACATGGTAGATGGAGATATGTCTGTAATATTTAAGACCAAAGATATTTCATTTATAACTGGAGGTACAAAGGAGCATTAAAGTCCTTATAAACTTACAAAACTTTGCTAGAAGACTTCATACTATATATTTACTTGCTTTGTTGCTTGTGGAAGTATAGTGTAGAATTTGCGAACTTGTTTGCTTCTTTCCCTACACAAATATAAACTCCACATCCGTACACAACACAAATATTTATTACATAAGTGACAATATTTACTGGTTACTTAAATTTTAAAATGCCTGCTTTTTTCCCCTATTGTCAGTTTATAAATTTGTATGCAATTTCAACCACTGTTAGAAGTTGCCTTCCTCCACACCCTGAGTTAGGCTACTTGCAACAGTGGCTCAAACAAAATAAAAATGTGGTGTCGTCGCCTGAAAAGTTTTACTATAAATGAGAGTGGTCGCAGAGGCATTCCCTTACATTAACTGAAGTATGTTTAAAAATGGGTACCGGTACCCATGAACTGGATAGGTAGCTGTTACATTCAGTACAAAAATTCCTTTGTGTCATTTTCTTAATGTGAAACTGGACTGGTAGAACAATAATGTGAAAAAGCTCATTTCAAAATATAGATGCTGTAAATTTGAATTTCAAAATACTAAGTTTTCAAGATTTGTGGTTTTTAAAGTTCTCCTGGTGTATTTCGTGATGAAAAATTTTGTGGGTGTGCAGCTGGTTGCCAGTGTCAGACGGGCACAATTTTTCGGCAACAGACCATCGTCAGGTGCGCTGGTGAACTGACCGCTAAGGGTCCAGTATGGGACTTACATACCCTTCTCCCGGGGCGGGGCATCCAGCATCTCTTCTGTTCGTTTCCCCGGCTCTAGGTCATTCCGTCTATTGTTCACGTCCGGGGTCATGTGCTGGTGACGTCTCTGCTGTTGCTCTGCCTGTCCTCTTAGTCAGTTCTTCTGGGATTGTTTTTACTCTTCTTAATCTGGATTAAAGCAGGATCCCAGGCCATACTGACAATGTAACCACTGTCCCGATTGATATGAGGTTGCCTTACTCAAATTACAATACATTCTTCAATGATACAGTCCCAGTAGACATCTGTCTCAGAACCTTTGTCCAGTCTTAAATAATTCCATGCAATTCAGAAATGCAGTGTTCAGCAATTGCCGACTTATTAGTTTGTCGTAGTCTGGTGTGCCACCGGCAATGATCTTTAATAGTATGCACCGTCTGACCTGTATGACTCTTGCCACATTCACAGGGGATCTCATAACTTTATGTCTGGGTCAGGCCGTGATATTGTATACCACAAGTACTTAAAATTGAAAAACTGTTAATCACAAAAAGCTCTGTGTTGTCTAGTTCAGAAAACTATGCAGTACTTAATCCAAGAGCTCAAAAAATTTATTATGCCCTTACTAAATATATGCAGTTAACCAATTACAAAATTTGGTAAATGAATTATAAAAGGAAGAGCAGGAAATAAACTTTATATTCAAGGATGAAAAACACCATGCTTTTTCTTGTCCTTCCGTAACGCTTGGTAAAATAATTCACATTTAAAATGTAGAAAGAGGATACAGATATTTAAATGCATGAAAAAATTGCTGTTGCTTAGGAGGTTTGAGGCATATATGTTAAGGTCAACTTTTCCATTTTTAAATAGAGATTTTTGCTCTGATATCCCGGAAAAGTGCCCTTCAGTAACAAAAAAAAAAAAAAAAAAAAAAAAAAAAAAAAAAAAAAAAAAAAAGCATGGCCTGACCTGTATAATATCTCTCGTTGCAGGTGGTAGACACATCCTGCCACTAGGCGACTCCTAGAAGCTGTGAGCCGTCTACTGTGGCTCCCAAATCAGACTCCCGCCACGAGTGGCGTCTGCAGCTGACGCACACGTCGGGTGTCTACCGCAGCCGTGAGTAGAGGTCTCAGTCCCTAACTCTCAGCAGTGACCGCCAGCTCACTTCCAGTGTACGAATGCCACTGGTATCTCCTGGGTGGAAGTGTGAAATCGCTATAAATGTGTTGGCACACTAAGAATTACCTTGAGATTCTTAATTGGTAAGAATTCTTTGTAGTAATTTGTGGAACAATTATTTGGCCACAATACAAAAAGAAATTTTATTCGCATGTTCTGATGTTCTGATGGCTTTGTGTTGATTTTCTTTTAACTTTTTATGCTTCTGTTTTCAACATAGGTATTTCAGTGAAACTTGTCAAAGGAATGTCCAGACTCTTACCTGCGAGTGATGTCTATAATGATATATCCTTTGTACTTGAGATTGAGCAGAAAACTATTATGTTCTATAACACATTTTAGCTCAGTGCGGTGAAACTGAATTTTCTGTGAAAAACGCAGATGCATACAACACAATAAATGATTTAATCAGAGAGAGAGAGGGGGGGGGGGGAGAGAGATCTTTTGGTAGTGCTTTGTAAATGCTGAAGTTTTGCTAATGAAGATAAAGGCATACCTGCCAACTCTCCCGATTCAGGTGGGAGTCTCCTGATTTTTCGCTTTTTCTCCCGCCTCCTGATTTTGCCATTATTTCTCCCGGGTTTTAGCTTATATTCTAAAACCCAACATTCGATTTCCGCCAATGGTCAAAAGTCCTGTGACCATTTATCAGTTCAAAATAAATACATATCGAAATTCATAGAAATTAGGAGTTGCGCTTGACTTATATAATGATTGTTTCTGCTCTTTCCTCGTATTTGCAAATACACATGTAGTGTTTAAATGTTGTGATGTTTTGACAGTGCACGTAAGTGAAATCACTTCAGTGGTTTTTTAATCGCTAGTAACCTTTTGACTGGATAGTTAGGGGCATCAGTTTCATATGCGAATTGCAGAAAGGCAAATTTCGTGTAAACGGCAATTTCACGTGATTAGGGGATTTCAATTCGGTGGTATGTGTTCCAGTATGGCAAGAAATATAATCAGTTTAAAGCAGTTTTCGGAACAGTCTTCTATTTTGTACTCTTTCTCGATGTGATATTTCCACATCACATGGTGAAAAAAGCAATGTACCAAAATACGTGCAGAGAAAATGAAAAGTGTGCGAGTAACAATAAAAGACTGAAATTGCTGAAAAAAGTGAAAGTGATCATGTCATACATGTAGAGTGCTTATTTACATTATTTATTATAGAGCACTGTTTACCAATTAAATACAATGACTATATGTGGGTCACTTGTTCCGTAACATGTTCCCAGGTAGCAGTATAGCACAAATATACAGCTGTGAACTTTTTTGTTTTGATCAAAATAATCAAACACTTTACCTGTACTGTCTACAAAATATAAGGATGTAATCAACAATTGGGTTAACGCGAGGTGTTTTTTTTTTAGCCATTATGTAGCGTTATGAGATTATAGGAAAAGACTAAAATCAGTTATCTTAAGGTTTATAGTAAAGTGCGCTGCAGTTTTTGATAGAACGTATCTCCTGATTTTTTGAAGAATCCCCCGATTTTGTAAACTGGATCTCCTGATTTCTACATTTTGAAGGTTGGCAGGTATGTAAAGGAAGGCAGTAGGAAAGTTACAGAACAAATAGGCAGAACTGTGGTGAAATCTTTATTCATAAAGATATGATGAAATTGAGGTAGTCCTGTTGCATGTTTAATATGGTAAAAGTCTCGACCGGTGGCATATCCCAATGTACTTTAGTGACGAGGTGCGCTAGTGTTGGCAACAGTGGCTGTGGATACTGGGATGAATGGCGGCACACAATGTTTACAATATGTGAATATGAATGTGTTAATGTCACAGTTTCTGTGATTTTATTTTCGAATCACAGCATTGGAATGTAGAACATTGCATACTATAATACTACGCTTCTCCACATGCAATGTCTTTCTGTTCAGATGTAACACTTAGTTGTTACGTAAATCGAAATCCGTATGCCTCTCAAATGATACGAATTACTTTGATTTTTTAAATGTCATAATTTCGTAATTTGGTAGAACAAAAGCAACAATTTAATCTGTACTCTTCGATTCCTGTCTAATCACATCCGCCACAATCACATGTTCGTTAAAAATCATAACATTCGCTCACATCAATTGAAGCTGTACTCTTAGGTTCCTGCCTAACCACAACCTTGAAAATCGTGACATATTCGTAAAAATATTTTTCGATGTACCCCTCTCCTGTCAGTAAAAGTAATTGGCCTCGTAAAAGGAACATTTAAACTCACTTCAGTACTGTTTTGTACAAATCATAAATCCAATAAAAATGCTATACCTGCTCTATGGTTGACAGGTTCTTGTATGTACCCTTGACCGGTCACTATCATTTTTTGTCCTCGAAAAATGAAGATTTACAATCACTTGATTACAGCTTCATACATATCAAAAATAAATGAAAATGCTATACCCGCTCTATGTTGACCGCTTCTTATACGTATCGCGTGCTCGAATTGACCAGAAAGTTGAAGCATGTTGTATGGAAAAAAGGTGAAACTGCAGAGTCTGTTGCCCGTGTTATATTAGCATGACATGTATGTTGGAAACTTTGAGTGTTTCTGGACCGGAGATTCGGGCGTTACGCGCCCTCACATAAAAACCTTCTTGTTTAACCTACACCTAACCTAACTTTTACTTACAATGATCATTGTTTCATACAGATCATAAAATACTAAAACATGTTATACCTGCTTTATGGTTGACTGCTGTGGTGTATACATATTCTGTAGTGTTGCCAAAGGTTGCAGCGCATGGGCAACAGACACTACAGTTTATCCGTGAAAAGTAATAACTCATTCGTAACAAAACAAATACTATTTATTTATGCAGCATTGGCTTATACAACTTATTTGTTTGGATCATACACGGTTGCTACTGCTTTCAAAAAACATGAGAATAAGTCTGTTTCATGCTTGTGTTGTTTCCTCCATACATATTCAAAAAGGTAAGAATCAAAAAGATTTTTACACTGCCTGGTGCCGTGTAAAGAGTGTTTGATGGCAGCCCGTGTGCCTTCTATTGTATTAGTATGAGCACCTGTTTCTGGTGATTTTGTGATTGACAGTAAGGTGTTTAAAACCTTCATGTTCCAAACATTTGTACGAGGAAAAACAGTCAAAAATAATTGTTGTACCCGGCAAAATATTCTCTTTTATCAGCTGTAGAACAACATTCCTCGAACACCGAGGAACAACTCTATAGAAGCACTTATAAGTGCCTCTTTTGATGGCATCGAAGACCGATCTTCTTGATACTTGTTGACTCTCCCGAACTGGGATTCGTCAATTTCAACCACGCAAACTTCACCAACCAGTTTCTCGTTTTGCCGGACACACATTTCGGTGCACACTTCACGACAAAACTGTCGCCAATCGACTACTGTTTGTTTCCCTAATTTAAGTTCTCTTCCAATAAACTTTGACTGGCTTTCATAAACCCACAAATAGGTGAATTGCAGAATGGTAGCAATTGTCAACCTGCTACCGGCAAACCACAATTTATTTCTTATGGAACATTTAGTAAAATGCCCACTCCTATTGCATGTCCATGCAACACCATCAAGCCGATCTCGCGACCTTTGTAGTATCGTATCCAGTCCGCATTTTTTCCACTGCCTTTTCTCAGCTATTAATCCACGGCACATACACCACTGAATGATATCGCCGTGCAGTATAAGTTCAGTCAAGTCCGTCCAATAAATGGGATTGCCTGCCATAATCAAACGAAAATACGCAAACACTCATCAACACAACCGAACTCTAACTTTAATTCTGGCACTATAACACAATAGATATTTTCTTGCTTCTCATTGGCCATTCAAAGTGTATTCTCGCTTCTCATTGGTTATGTCAAAGTTACACGCCGTTGGCTATTCTAACTACATTGCCAACCTAACACTGCTACGGACGCACCGAGACGCTTCTCCTGTCACTGAGCGAGACTTTAGCCGTTTAATATTGTCACAAATAAGACTATTTTGTCACAAAACCACCTTGCTGTGGGACAAGGAATAACTAACAATAGTCAAGAAATAAGTACATTTTATTACAGATACATTGGCAGTCCCTAGAGTGGAGGGTGGTTAAATCGGAGAGAATTTTGTTAGCCATGAAGTCATAATACTATAACCAGAGTAGGGGCCAAACGGCCGAGTTTACCTCCCTGTAAACTGAATGGTAAGTGCATACCTGTCAACTCTCCTTATTTAGTTGGGAGTCTCCTGATTTTTCGCTTTTTCTCCTGCCTCCTGATTTTGCCATTATTTCTCCCGATTTGTAGCTTGTGTCCTGAAACCCAAGATTCCATTTTCCAACAATGGTCAAAAGTCCATTGTTCATTTATCAGTTAGAAATAAATACGTATCGAAATTCATAGAAATTAGGAGTTGCACTTGACTTGTATAATGATTGTTTCTGCTCTTTGCAGGTATTTGCAAATACACATGTAGTGTTTCGAAGTTGTGCTGTTTTGGAATGTGATGTTTTGTCAGTGTACGTAAGTGAAATCACTTCAGTGGTTTTTTAATCGCTGTTAACCTTTTGATTGGATAGTTAGGGGGCATCAGTTTCATACGCGAATTGCAGAAAACAGGCAATTTTCGTGTGAACAGCTGTTTTACGTGATTATGGGATTTCAATTCGGTGGTAGGTGGTCCAGTATGGCAAGAAATATAATCAATTTTTAAACAATTTTCGGAACATTTTTTTCTGTTTTGTACTCTTTGCCGATGTGATATTTCTATCACGTGGTGGAAAAAGCAATGTACCGAAATAGTGCAGAGTAACAGTAAAAGACTGAAATTTCTGAAAAAAGTGAGTGTGATCATTTGATACAAGCAGAGAGCTTATTTACATTGTTTATTATAGAGTACGTTGTACCAATTAAATACGACTGTGGGTCATTTGTTCCATAACATGTTCCCAGGTAGCAGTGTAGCACAAATATACTGCTGTGTACTTTTTTGTTTTGATCTAAAAAATCAATCACTCTACCTTGACTGGCTACAAAATGTAAGCATGTAATCAACAGTTGGGTTAACACAAGTTTTTTTGTAGCCATTAAGTAGTGTTATGAGATCATTGGAAAAGACTAAAATCAGTTATCCTAAGGCTTATGGTAAAGTGCACCGCAGTTTTTGATAGAAGGTATCTCCTGATTTTTTTTTTAAGGAATCGCCCGATTTTCTAAACTAGGTCTCCTGATTTTTACATTTTGAAGGTTGGCAGGTATGTAAGTGCACCAGATGCTTCCACTCGCCCATCATTGTAATAGATGCGAACAGTTGTCAAAGTCGCCCGAGATTGTTCGCGAGGTGGATACTTCGAAGCTCTGCAACTGAATGGCAGTGTGTGGCTGTTGACCGGGCACGGCACCGCAGTGTGCTTCCGCTGTTTCAAAGTAGTCGCTGTAGCCAACCTTACAGGTAGGGGGAGAGAAACCGTTGGTGAATCTTAGCCCCTGTGTCTCGGACACTCAGGTTGGGACATCTGTTTGGAGCGCGGTACAAAGCTGGTAAGCCTCTGCCATGGCGTGGCTTCTGCTTGCTTTTAAATTTAATGGCTACAGGAAATGTTTCATCTTGAGCAATTTTTACATTAAAGAAATGGGTAATGTAGAAATGACTCTGTCCCATTCGATTGTCCTAAGTAAGCAATCATTCTGTGATGCTCCTTGGTTGCTGAAAATTAATAAAACGTCCTAAATTAAGTGACTTGGGACTCAACTGCGTAGCGGAATAATGTGATGCTGCAACACAAATAAACCGCATCCACACAATTGTGTGTGTATCGGGTCTGAAAGGGCTAAAGTTTAACATACAAGAAAGTAATATACATTACAATACAGAGACACTATTAAAACATTCCAGCACCATACTGTGGCTCAGCGTCTTCCTCTTTATCTACTTTTCTTTGACCTTCTGGCTATCCTGGTCTCCTGGGTGGCATTTCTAGCAGAAACTTCAGTGTAACAGATATGATCCATTTTTGACAGGTAGTCTGCCCTTTATGTGGACAGAGTTTGACAGTGACAGTAAATGGTCAATTTGCTTCTCCACTGTAAATTTTGTTTCACTATCTATTGAATACACGTGACATGAGAGAACTTCTATTTTGGTCTTTAACTCTGTTCCTTGACATGTCCCTTTCTCTTCATTGTTTTGTTTCCTCATTGAGGACAAAATGGTTGATGCTTCTTCAATACAAGTACTTTCCACCTGTTTCACTCTTTTATTTGGATGCAATCCATATGTCGTCACTACTGCGTGAGTGTTTCGTCTGCAAATATTTAAATTTACCAAACTGTCTGGACAACAGCAAGAAAGAGTGGATACATATTTCACAAACGAAGACATAAAAGTCTGCAATCAAGACTGCATTCCGGTGATTTCAATTGAACTTCGTATATAACATCACTTATTGTTTGCGATTTCACGTAAAATTCTCTCCCATTATTACAGCCTTTCACGTGGCTTCTGTCAATGTTTGTAGACGCACTGTGGCATTCCCGGATCTGTTTAAGCCTATGTGAGTGTCTGCCCCTGACCAGTTTTCCTATTCTCTCAAAGAAGTTATCTCTCACAAACTTCATTAGCATTAGCGGCCTTTACACGGGCAGTTCTGCCAGCCCGATTTGTGCCGTGCTGCGCCTCGCAGGTAGCGACCCGGGCTGAGCCAGTCCCGGCACGCAGAACGTCCTCACGTTTACACGGCCGCGCTTGCAGTACAGCTTTAGACGGCAGCGCTCACAGTCCAGAACCATGGCAGACTCGTGCTGTTGGACAAAGGAATTTATTGAATTATGCCGTCAACGGCCTTGTTTGTGGCGAATTGGCAGTAAGGAGTACACAAATAAAAACGAGGCATACGATAGACTGGTAACTTTATGCAAACCAATTTTTCATAACGCTGATAGGGAATTTGTTGCAAAAAAAAATAATAATAATAATTAAAGGTTTACGTGGTTCATTCCGAAAAGAAATGGAAAAAGGTTTTGGACAGCAATCGATCTGGTAGGTCGAGTGATGTTTATGTGCCCAACCTATAGTATTATGACCTAACATTCATAATGGATCAGGAGCTTCCGTCGTCAAGCATATCGAATATGGATGTAGAATATGAAAGACGTGTGGGTGACACTGATAAGTGTGCTGTGAATGAGGAGCATCTCGATGACAGTATCACCACACAAGAGATTTTTGTAATTGAGGAGCAACAACTTACAGAAGGAAATGAACAGGTTAGTGTTAAATTGTTTTATTTTTTACAAGACGTAATCAGAGATGTAACAAAGGAAGGCAAAAATATACGTTGTGAGATTACAGTACTTAACAGACATGTAAATGAAAAGTCTTAGGCTCTTCCTAATTTCAACATTTCGTCTTGCCAGGACACACTCCCTTCTGAAACAAAATATTTCTTATATAACTCCCCATTCCCTTTAGCATTTTTGTTTGGATTTCTACATAACATATTTTGCAAACTATGTAGTTCCGTTGTTTGTCGCCAATCTGCTTTGCACACTGAGAAGGTTTCTATGTCTTCTGTATCCAGAGCTGATGGTGATAGATAGCCATGATTGTTTCTGCGCATAAAAATATGCAAAACACAGATAGCCAAAACATAACATATTTTTTCTGCTTTCATATTAGTGGCTGTGTTTAACACTCGAAACCGTCGTATAGTGCTTTGCATGTCTCTGGGGTAACAGCACATAGTGATGGTGCTGAAATTCCTGTGCTGAATTTTAAGTCCTCAAAATAGTGACCAGTTGCCAAAAATCCGAGTGTCGCCGTTAGGCGTTCTTCTGCTGAAATGCTTTTTCTCATCACTGTATCTGTCTTGGTAATTTTGTGCTTAATCAGATCCAGCAAAATGTTAAGAGGCACAATTCATCCGTAAATAGTTTTTACAATCGTCGGGGAAATTATTGCGCAGTTCAGTAATTAAAGGCAAATGACTGTAGCGGTGCCTGTATTCTTTCACCCAAACATGGCGCTTCGACTTCTTTCGGTAGATTACAAGTGCCACGCACATCCCAGCCGCAGCGATAGCACGGACACGGTGTCCCTACAGCTGCTACCCGCTGCCCTGATGCCGCGCAGAACTTTCGGACTCGTCAGACACACCAGACGGGCCGCTCCTGCACGGCGCGCCACCCCCTGCTGGGCTGTCCTTCACCGCTCCACGCAGCGGTTCTGCCGGCGTTCCTGCCGGGCAGGCGCGCCCGTGTAAAGGCCACGCTATTGCCAACAATCTGTCCAATCTGTTATTTGTTTTGCCATCAAGGTAACAGTATTTGAAGACCCTATGAAAGGCTTAAAGGTACATATTTGTATTTGTGTTGAGGTTCTGCCGATGAAAATATGCCCAAAGTTGTGGTCTAAAGCCATACTATTCTGTACAATAGTGTCCAAATGCTCTTGTCTGCAGATCTTTGTGCAGTTGATTTTCAAATGCTTCTAGTAACTCACCAAATTTGTTTATATTTGGCTCTTCTAACAAAGTATGCAACGCTTTATAAACTCACAATTGTTTGGTTTTTCCACTGTGCACTTTGAATAAATTATTTTTCCATCTTTTATCAATGTGCCAGGCACACAGTAAAGTATTTTCTGGGAGATCCATCACTTGCGCCCGCACGGGTCGTAAAACATTTGTATCATCTGACATAAAGACAGATGGTTTAATCCTCCCAGCTTTTGCCACGACTCAAGTGTAAAAAAAAAAAAAGTCATTACAGCAGTAGTTTCTCGGCTTGATATGCAAAATGGCACAGCCATACCACACCCAAATTCATCAATAACCAACAAAGTTGTAAGTAAAAGTTTATGTACATTAGTACAGTGTGTTGAGTCAACACACACAGTATTTGACCCAAATCGTTTCAGCGTATCACACTGTAAGTCTGTCATTAAAACAATAACTCTGTCTTCATCAGACAAATTTTCCACTTGATCACAAACTTTTTTGTTCATTAAGCCTCTTCACTCCTGAGATGAAAAAAAAATTCACAGGAAATTTTTCTTTTCATATTTTACAACAAACTAGTACCCAAGCATGTGTGGACCCCAGGGCACACTTATCACAATACGGTACTTGTTTTTAATTGCATTTTCCTCTCTTTTCCTCAATAAAAATACTTTTTTTAAATACTCATTTTATTGTAAACTTAACTACATATGCTAA
The DNA here is from genome assembly GCA_026315105.1 of Locusta migratoria. Taxonomy (NCBI): domain Eukaryota; kingdom Metazoa; phylum Arthropoda; class Insecta; order Orthoptera; family Acrididae; genus Locusta; species Locusta migratoria. The sequence goes on from CM048754.1 coordinate 118,257,695, forward strand.
TCTACACAGAAAATAAGTATTTTTAATTATTTCAAATACATTCTGAATGGATTCCATCCCTCACATTGTCCAAAATTCTCTGGAATGTTACACCAGCCGCTATTTTCCCTGTAACATTCTGAGTATGATACTCCATGTGTTGCCTCCTAAGTTTGTTTGCAGCGTGTAATCCTTCCCTTTCATGTAAATTCACTAATTGAACAAAATATTTCCATCTGATTTCATTATCATTGCCCGAAATGCTACCTTCTAAAAGATTATGCTTCTCTGCGAGTAAATTACGTGCCAGCTTTAACATGTGAGCTGTTTCAAACACTTTCCTATCCCTATTTTAAGGGTGGGGAAACACTGTGCAGCCTGTTCGTCACAAGTGGTCCCTAACTTTGACATAACTTAAAGCAAACTGTTACACCCATGTAGTGACTGGTTCTCAAGATACTTCTTAGAATCTCGATCTGGTAGCAGTTTGCATTCTCAAATACTAAGAACTTGACTGTGACTAAAATGACATCATTCATCAAAGCTAACAGGTGGTATCCCCGTCTTCAACTGACCATCTCAACTTTATAGATACTAACAAATCACTAATCGAATTCATTCATATACTTAGGAGAAACAAGTAGTTTTCCAATAAAAATGGTTCCATTTCAACAATAACTACCTTTTTACTTTATACAAAATTTTGAAAAATACAGGCATAGAAAAATCTGATCATGATATTCTGTTGAAGAAAGTGTGACTAAAACAATTACATCCATTTTTACTTGAATGACCAAATCAGATAAATAAAATACAAAGACACACAAACTTACTAGCCTAGGTGTTATGAAAATATACAAACAAATAAAATTTAATGAATACTTTGTTTTCATTACGGCCTAATGATCTAAAAGGTAGGCCTACAGTTTTGTGACTGTCATCTCGCCAACAAACATGCAAGTTCATCACGTTCAGAGCATGAAGGGTTTTTCATTTTCAGATTGTTTCTTTGTCGACTAGAACGGTGAGGATTTATTCTCTCGTTTGCTGGTTCTTGCATATTTCCAGCCACTTGTGGGAAGTGTACACTGGCTTTATCTTCTGCAGCGTTAAGAATAATGCCGAGGGGTGCTAACTGCCTCTTTACCGCTTCATACCCTGCCCTCGACTTGACATTCTGGATTGTTTTCTAAACTTTTGCCACTAAAGATTCTAGCTTATTTTCCAAATCGGAGTCTTCCTTTGCATACTGCTGGATTGGACAACTGGTCCACAAGTGCTGTAGCTTCAGCACACGGAACTGCTGCTACCGATTCACTGTGTCCGGTAGTGTGTGCTATGACAGTCGCTCTTTTGTAACTTGACAAACCAAGTGCACATGTTTACACTTGTTCCACAGAATAGATGCATCAGCGCAAGTGCAACTGAAAGCACCAATGCGAGCTGCACATTCCCTACATTGTAGCTCTCAGTTGTACGGTTCCAAATGTTTGGACACCAAATACAACTCTGTGTTTCTTGATGATGAAACATTCCAGGACACTGGACTGACCTGCAAAACTTTGTCTCGAGACAAACTTAATGACGTTCTGTCGTGTTTCCAGATTAGAAATCTTCTGGGGCAGCTTACCCCTGTAAATAGATACAAGCTAGTCTCTCATTTTATAATTCAGGAACCACTTCAATGCATGAATTCCTTTTACCAGCCATTTTACTGTTTTCCATTTTAAATATATATGCTTAAGGTTCCTATGTAAATTTTCCAGTGCCATATTTGTGTTTATTCCAGCATTAATTCTGTGGCAAAATGCCCACTGATCACACATACCGAAAAAAATTTTCAAAATACTTAGGAAACTGTTTTGTATCATTTTCTTTGCTTAATTCTTTTTTTCAAATCATTTTTCATCATCAAAGTGTTGACATCCCTTTTGAAATAACAGTTTTGATCTTTTTGTAGACTAAAGTTTTATTTATTTTGCCTTCAATTTTGTTAAAGTTCTGTTTCGAGGCATTATCCACATGCTAGGATCAGTACACCCACGCATTATAAAAAGAATCGTCCACATCTGACATAAATCACTTTGGAATTTTAGTTTCTTTATTTAAGGATTTCAATATTGCACCAAAGAAGACTTGGAGTGTCACAGTGTCGCCTCTACTGCAAACCATAAAGGCACAAGGGAAACCTTCCCTCAAACTGCCCAACACAAGAAGAGTGTAGAAACTTTCAGTTGTAACTGTTTGTGTCGTGTGTCATCTGCACAAATCACATCACTTGTATATTTTTTTAATAATTCAAGTTGACATTCATTGGTTGGAGTCAGACAAAAATCATTTTCGTTCAGCTGTGGACATTCGGGAAGTATGCATTATTTGAATGTTGTTTCATTTGTTCAACCCATGTTTTGACGCTTATGCAGTCTTCGTTATGCAGCACACTGTTATGTTCCACAACTATTCTCTCCACGAGAAACCTTTATTTCCCAACAATTCTTCTATGTACAAACACAATTTTCGGTGTGGTGCTTTGCTCGTAATAACTTGTCTTAGAAGAGTTAGCCACCACACTTTAGCGTAGAAATTAATCACACAAAAAGGCCAAGTGCCTCGGTAACTAATATGGAAAAGAAAAAATTCGCGAATTGTAACTCTTTAACTCGGTAGAGGTCACCGTAGAACGGCGACGCGAAGTCCTGGGTCAACTCGGGTCGCTCTTGCTGCAGAGTGGTATGCTGGCCAATAAGACGAGTGGAATCTTGCACTTTATTGTATTAACTCATGGCCAATAGCTACAACTACAAGACAAAAAACCATCAGTACAATGTATTAAAAATATTAAGACCTTAAAAAAGCTAAAATGCAATTTTCAATCATGTCCATCAAGCAAATTTTGCTTGTTGGCTCCTTGATTTTCTTTACAATAAATGATTAGTAAATATGTTTACTTGGGTAAATACTCATACTTCATAGGTTGCGGAAATAAAATCCGCTACCAGTCACAATTTTTGGCGGTTTATTAGAACACTACCGGTTTCGGGCTTGTGCCGATCCTCAGGTGTTTACATTCAGACAACTGCTTAAAGAAAACGTTAATTACTTTGTGCTTATCATACAGTTATAAATACATAGGTATCCTATAGATATACATATATATAAAACAAATATGGTATGTGGTGGAGTGATTTGTGATAAGGCTCTAAGTGTACTCACATATAAGTATCCAGTTGGTATTTGTACATTTCTCATGGATATTGGTTGAGAACAGTGTAGTAACATGATGCTAATTTGCACTCCCATGTTTCAGGTTTTGCACAGTACACTTCATAACTGTCACTCCAAACATCACCACAGTACACTTTATCACTGACACTCCAAGCCTTGCAATGTTTACATTTAGGCACATATTATGGTCAAAGAACTTGGCTCAAGATGTACAGAGAGGTACACACAGAAGTACAGAGATGCCACACACATAGCTATATCACATGGTACTAATCCCAAAAGCGAGATTTGTTATACTATTGTGGAGCCACACTGTCATTTATCACATGTAGAATACTTGCTAGTGAATTAGATTATAGAGTGAAAAGTGGTCTTTATCATATTTTCGTTTCAAAACATTTGTATAAATTACGGTGCGTTTTTTTTTTTTTTTTTCTTTAATTTAATTTTATTTATTTATTTATTTATTTCATGTATCTCTTATAGAGGCTGTTTCTGTTTTGTTCTGTGTTTAGTTGTGAGGGGGTAATAAGTGACAGTTTTTGTTTGTGAATAATTCATTGAAAATGTTCAGAAACGATTTGCTAGTTTCACCTGTTCATTAAGAATGAGATGTGGCGAGTTGGAACTACGGATGTAGATTTCATGCTCTTCAAGGAGATTCATTTTCTTCCCTTTGTTGACAATATGTAAAATTTTTAGGTTGTCTTCAATGGCTGTGGCAGAGTGACTATTATCTTTCAGATGTGTTGCGAAGGTGGATTTATCAAAATGATTTAACCTGAAGGCATCCATGTGTTCACGGTACCTTGTAGTGAAACTCCTGCCTGTCTGGCCAATGTAGAACTGTGGGCAATTGTCACATGAAAGCTTATAAATAACTGATTTCCGGTGGCGTTGGCTGTTTGATTTGATGTTGTGGATGAGGTTCTGTTGAAGCTTATTGTTAGTACTGAAGGATATTTGAATACCACTGTTTCGGAAAAGGTTAGCAACTTGATATGAAGTTTTTCCTATAAATGGGATGCAAGCAAATGTGTGTATCTGTTCTTGTGAGTTAGACCTAGGAGGGGTAGAGTGTTTCTTTTTAATTTTGTTGTTGAGTTTGTCAATTGAATCTGGGTTGTATCCATTTCTGTGAGCTATTTATTTGATAATTTCAATTTCTCTTTGTTCGTCTAGTGGGCTGAGTGGAATTTTGTGCATACGGTCAAGTGCATATGTTATCAGTAGAAAGCTTAAAGAGATTCTAGAAAATTTTTATATATTATTTCAGTACTTTACTTTCAAAGAAGAAATTAAAGTCAGCATATTCATATTCTGATCTGAAGTCCACATACGAGGACCTTCAGAAAATCAGTTATTTCGTAGTAATTAGCAAAATATATTCAAATCGGAACTATCTCTGAATATCTAGAAGAGTTAACACACTACGGAAAAACACAGCATTTTAGTCTAATATTTGAGCGTAGCGATTATCTATATACTCTTCAGACTTCTAGCAGCAGCCGTTTTGAATGCACGACCAGCTGTAAACCAATGCATCAGTCGTTCTTTACGAGGAGCTGCGCTGTAGTGTTGAAACTGAGAAATAGGACTGTAAACGGAAAAATACGCGTATTTGCGGAGAAAAAAAAAAAATCAATGAATGTAGGTCGACATCTGTGGACCACCAGAACGAAGAGGTTAGAAAACAGTCTTTAAATTGTTCCAAAAACATTGCCACACTATCATCATTGGTATGAAACTGGTGACTATCAGTTTTGAACCTCTGTCTGATATTTTGGATATCTTTTCTAGTAAGTAGGTCTAGTTTCTCCCGGCACTCTGAATGGATGAAATCTCTCACATCATCCAGAATTCTCTGGAATGTTACACCAGCCGCTATTTTCCCTGTAACATTCTGAGTATGATACTCCATGTGTTGCCTCCTAAGTTTGTTTGCAGCGTGTAATCCTTCCCTTTCATGTAAATTCACTAATTGAACAAAATATTTCCATCTGATTTCATTATCATTGCCCGAAATGCTACCGTCTAAAAGATTATGCTTCTCTGTGAGTAAATAACGTGCCAACTTTAACATGTGAGCTGTGACACACACTTTCCTATCACTATTTGCAGTGTGGAGGACAAACACTGTGCAGCCTGTTCATCACAACTGATCGCTAATTTTGACATAACTTAAAGCAAATTGTTACACCCATGTAGTGACTGGTTCTCGAGATACTTCTCAGAATCTCGATCTGGTAGCAGTTTGTATTCTCAAATACTATAAACTTGACTGTGACTAAAATGATATCATTCATCAAAGCTAACAGGTGGTATCCCTGTATTCAACTGACCATCTCAACTTTATAGATACTAACAAAACACTAATATAATTCAGTCATATACTTAGGAGAAAAAAGTGTTCACAAATAGTTTTCCAATAAAAATGGTTCCATTTCAACAATAACCACCTTTTACTTTATACAAAATTTTGAAAAATACAGGCATAGAAAAATCTGTTCATGATATTCTGTTGAAGAAAGTGTGACTAAAACAATTACATCCATTTTTTACTTGAATGACCAACATCAGATAATTAAAATACAAAGACACTTACTAGCCTAGGTGTTATGAAAATATGTTGTTGTTGTTATGTTATGAAAATATACAAACAAATAAAATTTAATGAATACTTAGTTTTTGTTACGGCCTAATGATCTAAAAGGTAGGCCTACAGTTTTGTGACTGTCAGCTCGCCAACAAAAATGCAAGTTCATCACGTTCAGAGCATGAAGGGTTTTCCATTTTCAGTTTGTTGGACACAGATTGTTTCTTTGTCGACTAGAACATTGAGGATTTACTCTCTTGTTATCTGGTTCTTGCCTATTTCCAGCCACTTGTAGGAAGAGTACACTGGCTTTATTGTCTGCAGCATTAAGAATAACGCCGAGGAGTGCTAACTGCCTCTTCACCGCTTCATACCCTGCCCTCGACTTGACATTCTGGATTGTTTTCGAAACTTTTGCCACTAAAGATTCTAGCTTATTTTCCAAATCGGAGTCTTCCTTTGCATACTGCTGGATTGGATAACTGGTTCACAAGTGCTGTAGCTTCAGCACATGGAACTGCTGCTTCAGATTCACTGTGTCCGGTAGTATCTGCTACGACAGTCTCTTGTTTTGTAACTTGACAAACCAAGTGCACATGTTTACACTTGTTCCACAGAATAGATGCATCAGTGCAAGTGCAACTGAAAGCACCAATGCGAGCTGCACATTCCCTGCATTGTAGCTCTCAGTTGTACGGTTCCAAATGTTTGGACACCAAATACAACTCTGTTTCTCTCGATGATGAAACATTCCAGGACACTGGACTGACCTGCAAAACCTTGTCTCGAGACAAACTTAATGACGCTCTGTCGTGTTTCCAGATTAGAAATCTTCTGGGGCAGCTTACCCCTGTAAATAGATACAAGCTAGTCTCTCATTTTATAATTCAGGAACCACTTCAATGCATGAATTCCTTTTACCAGCTATTTTACTTTTTTCCATTTTAAATATATATGCTTAAGGTTCCTATGTAAATTTTCCAGTGCCATATTTGTGTTTATTCCAACATTAATTCTGTGGCATTATGCCCACTGATCACACACCGAAAAAGTTTTGAAAATACTTTGGAAACTGTTTTGTATCATTTTCTTTGCTTAATTCGTTTTTCAAATGATTTTTCATCATAAGAAAAGTGTTGACATCCCTTTGAAATAACAAAGTTTTGATCTTTTTGTAGACTACAATTTTATTTATTTTGCCTTCAATTTTGATCAAGTTCTGTTTCGAGGCATTGTCCACATGCCACAAGCAGTACACACACACATTATAAAAAGAATCATCCATATCTGACATAAATCAACTTTGGATTTATAGTTTGTTTATTTAAGGATTTTAATATTCCACCAAAGAAGACTTGAATTGCCACAGTGTCGCTCTACTGCAAACCATAAAGGCACAAGGGAAACCTTCCCTCAAACTGCCCAACACAAGAAGAGTGTAGAAACTTTCCGTTGTAACTGTTTGTGTCATGTGTGCCATCTGCACAAATCACATCACATCACTCTCATATTTTTTTTAATAATTCAAACTGACATTCATAGGCTGGAGTTAGACAAAAATCGTTTTCGTTCAGCTGTGGACATTCGGGAAGTATGCATTATTTGAATGTTGTTTCATTTGTTCCACCCATGTTTTGACGCTTATGCAGTCTTCATTATGCAGCACACTGTTATGTTCCACAACCATTCTCTCCACGAGAAACCTTTATTTCCCAACAATTCTTCTATGTACAAACACAATTTTCGGTGTGGTGCTTTGCTCGTAATAACTTGTCTTAGAAGAGTTAGCCACCACACTTTAGAGTAGATATTAATCACGCAAAAAGGCCAAGTTCCTCGGCAACTAATACGGAAAAGAACAAATTCCCGAATTGTAACTCTTGGTAGAGGTCACCATAGAACGGCGATGCGAAGTTTTGGGTCAACTCGGGTCGCTATTGCTGCAGAGCGGTATGCTGGCCAATAAGACTAGTGGAATCTCGCACTGGGCGGTGACTACAACGTGAAACACGTGAACTGGAATTTCAGAGTCACCGACGCCCACAGAAGTCGCATTCTAGCAATACTGGAGCGTCACGATGCCGTCACGTGAGCCCACCCACTTCCCAAGAAACGGAGGGCAACCAGATGTGATAGACTTCGCGATCATAAAAGGCGTCCATCAGTACATTTCAGCATCTACGAGAAAGACACTGGTCAGACCGTGACCCCATTATCTTCACACTAGACACCAAAGTGACGTCGCCAGCGAGAAGAGGCCTGGACATAGGGGGCATCAGGTGGGACAACTACCAGGCCGCAATCGAGGATGCACTTCCAGACACGCCCGGCCCGTCAGGAAATGGCCGCGACACAGCACTGTGTCACATGCAATCCATTGTTGCAGCAGGCACGGAAGCCACACCGTAACGAGACAGGAACAGTGATGAACCATGCGGACCACCGCGCCGACATCTCGTATGAGAACCGACTGTTAGGGGAATGGCACTTGACGAGAGACCTGGCAACAAAGCAGGAGATAAACTGCCTGCGAAGGTACATAAAAGCAGCGGCAGAGAGAGACACAGGCAGCAAGAATGGGCTGAAAAAATCGGCAGCCTCAATCTAGAGGACAGCAAAGCTTGGAGAATGGTCAAATTGTTCCTCTGCCGGACCGCCAACATACCGCCGCTGCTAGTCGACGATGACTTTGTTAGCGTACCTAACGCCGAGGCAAATGCCCTGGCAGATGTGTTCGCCAACAATTTCACTCCCATCACCGGTCGAATTGATCCAACCTCGCGGAACATCTCCCACGCTACCTGGAAGCGAGAGAAGATTACGACCACATCGTGCTGATCACAGCAAATGAGGTGAAGACGCAGCTTCGGCACTTCCAAAACGAGAAGGCGGGTGGCCATGACCAAGTCACAAATTTGCTTCTGAAGCAATTTCCAAAAACTGCTGCAGACATACTGGCAAACATCTTCAATGAGGTGCTGCAGTTCGGCGTGTTCCCGACATGCTGGAAACACGCCGAAATTGTAGGCTACCACTGTTTGATGTTGAAAATCCTTTGTATCACAATAAGGTATAATGATCATTATTTGTAAAGGAAAAATAATTGGAAGACTTAATTTCAAATGAAGTTTCAATACTTTTTGTTGTTTAACTGTGTTGTAAAAAGTCATGCCAGAAAGGAGAAGCTAGAAGTAGTTGCCAGAAAACTCAAAAGCATAATGCCAGGAGCAGGTGCACAAATGTGCAAAGTGAAATTTTGTTTGCTGAGATCGCACTGTGGGGTGGAAATAAAAAGTAAGAGTTGTATGCACTTACCTTGAGAAACATTTATAAGTTCTTTAGAAAGTCCACTAAAACATGTCTAAACATATAGCCAAAGAATGTTGATTTACAACGGGCAGTTAATCCCATTTCCTCAGGTTTATGACTCTACAAAACAAGCAAAAGTTCCGAGCCAAGGTACTAACAAAAAATTCAGTTGATTTTGACATGTTCATTTACTTCCTCAGTAATGTGAGTGATATAGTGTCTTAATTATTTCAACACCAAAATGAAATTTAACAACACAGATGAGAAAAAATAGAAAACAATTTTATTATTCACAAAGATTAATTTTACTACTCAGTAAGAACACAGGCTAAGATATTAATACACAACATTCATAACATTTAATGTAAAATAAGTCATTAAAAATAGAAAATTTAACTGCTTCCTTCTGCCACTGCACGTATTCTGTGCTACTGAAATATTGCAAAACTTGTCACGTATCTCTCTAGCATTGGATGAGGTCCTACTGCCAATTTGAGTTCCGATATCTGATACAGCTTCATCCAAACGCCGAAATCCTTCCTCCAATACACAGTATTCCGTATTCTCTTTATCGGTACTTAAAATGTAAGTTTCATCCACATCAATAAAAAAATTGTACAGAATGCACAATGTCTCCACAGTTAGCTCTAACTTTTCAACAGGGAGCCTAATTGTGCTCAACAATATTCTGAATCTATTGGCTGGAACGCCAAATGCATTTCTGCTACATGCCGGGCCCTTTCCAGCTTGTAATTAAAAATTCTCTTCTCTTTACTTACGCCACATTCTTTATATGGTTTCATTATGTGCGGAAGGAGTCGAAAAGCATCATCTGCCACAGTGACATGAGGCATTGATAAACTGCTATTTCGCATAACTTTTTCTGGCAGTACACTCAGTAAGTTGTCTTTCAGTGTGACAGATATCACTGTTAGCAAACACACCTCCGTCGCTGACTCTCCCATTGCAACCAATATCTACTGAAAAAAAGCGATAGCGTGCATCAACAACTGCCAACAGCACAATACTGTTAAATTTCTTATAATTAAAACACACTGCCAACAGATCTTGGGGGGGGGAGGCAATATGCTTCCCATACATAGCACCTGGAAATAATGCAGACAAAAGTTAAATACACACTCAACGTGTGCACTATCTATATGTAGTAAAAGAAGAAATACATATATAGTTGGGGAAATTGCCGTAGGTCATTAAATTCTTTCGAAATCTGCAACCATTTGCTGCTGGTATCTGGTGCCTTTAACAAAGAAGAATGTTTATAAAATTTGAAAAGAAACTCCCTCTAAATATTATTTCCAAATAAGAGATGAAATTTCATAATTTTTGTTATTAGCCCTAAATAGAGACATTTGGTATTACTGTAACATGCTCCACTTAGGTATGCAACAGCACATTGGACATATGCAAATACAGTAAAACCTCCTTTTTACCCTTTTCAGTGGACTGATGCAAAAAAGTGTAAAAGGCAGGAAAGTGTAAAATGCAGGAACATTTAAGAAACACAAGAAGATAAAAATAAATTCTTTTTACTATCTTTATGGTTACATTGTTCAAAATATGAGACTGAGAATTTACATTTGCCTATTTAAAATAATCTGAAATAGTTAACTTTTTTGTTTCTTTTTAACAGCAATCAGCTGTACTTGTCTCTGCACAGAATACAATGCATCAAATATGCTATCATCACCTGATGCATTACCTATGTATTGTCTTAAAATATTAATAGCTTCCATTGCTTCTTTACTGGTTGGAACAACTGGTTCTTGGTCATCATCTTCATTGTCCTCTTCACCATCCTGCTCTTATCTTCCTCAATGTTTTTCAATGATGCTGTCTACTGTTGGCACCTCTGATGTGATGACTGAAGCATCAATACCAACATAATCTTGGAACGTTGATGACTTGTCTACCACAGAAAAGTCTGGAGGCTCAGACAAACCTTGTTCCTGTGACTCCTGTGTTTTATCTGCAAATTCAATTTCGGCTTTCTTGACGCAGTTGAAAATAGTCAAGGTTGTCACATCCATTCATGCTTTAGCTACATAATGCATACCATCCAAAAGTGATATTGTCATGGATTTTGGGTCCATGCCATTATCATGCATAAATACAGCCTTCTGCACAAGCATACTTGCGACGAACGAAACAACTTTTATCAATTTCAACAGTGTGACCTGTGCCTCCTAGAGATAACGGATGTAATAAATATTCGTGACAAATGTCTCTACAGAACTGTTTCGAGTCTACTATTGTGTGTGTGCTACCAATTTCTAGCTCTCTCACCATCCGGTTGGCGGTACTCTCCCAATACAGGGCTCTAAACAAGAAGTCAATTGCAGCGCTCCTGGCGGCTAGCGCGCGAACTCTCTTCACAGTGTGTATCACAGTGCCTTTGTGGCCGGAGTTCGAACTCCGGACGAAATGAGCTGACGATTTCTCATTGGTTTGCTACAAGTTGGAACGCAATGCTCTTTTCACATAAATATGTATGAAATTCAGCTTTAAAAGTCGTGACCTGGTACCGGTTATGCAAACAAACAAAAAAACTTAAAACGTTAATGACGCGAATGTATTGTATTGAGAGAATAGGGGTTCTGTTGGGACCGATAAAAATGAACATAAAATGCGGGGAAAACGTAAAATACGGGGACATAAAAACGAGGTTTTACTGTTAATACTTATGAACATACATATAACTCTAGAAATGGTTGATATTAGCATTGAAGCCGTCCATCAACCAAATAACCCACACTACTTGTGACCAATTTTGTATTTTCATTTAATCTTTAAATGCGTCACAGTCAGTATTCATACTGTATTCAATTTGAAATGGCAAATTATGATGTACGCAGTTTAGGGGGTACGGGATCAAAGTTTCTCTGATTGTCAGTTTACTGAAGACGAAAAGTCACAATCTCGTGTGTCTGTTCGAGCAGTACTTTCACATTTGCGTGTCTGATAGATGGTTATTGTAATCTTCGTAAATAATTTACACGAAGAATATGGTTATTAATAATTATTTATTTGTTAATATAATAACACTGTTTTTCACTGTGTCACATTTTTTCAATCCGCAGGATTAGGATAAACTCACAAGATGATATGCTCAACAAGATGATGAAATGCATTATTTTGAAAACATTGTTGCCACAAGAATTCGGACAGAAAATTGTTTATCATACTACGATGTGTACCAAATCACCGTTTGTTTTTTTCCCTTTGCTTTCTGCCACACAGATTCAACATGATTTGTTGTTGCATGAGTAATAGGATCCACAAAATTAATTGAAGGATTAAAAGTTAATTGCTTATATCCCAAATCATTAACGGTATTGTATGCAGCTCATAAGTCAGATATAACAGTTGCCCCAGGGAGCACAAACTTTTGTAAAATAGGCAATAAAGTTTCAGCATTTCTTCTGTCTACTGTTACCATAAAACTTTCCTTAGTTACAACATCATAACCACCAAACTCCCACTGTTCTTTAACTGCATGACCGCGTTCATACTTGCAAAACAACTTTCATCAATTTCAACAGTGTGACCTATGCCTCCTAGAGATATCGGATGTAATAAAAAATATTCGAGACAAATGTCTCTACAGAACTGTTTCCAGTCTACTATTGGGTGTGTGAACCAATTTCTAGCTCTCTCTCCAAAAAGTGTTGTTTATCTGTTTCATATGACCACATGTACGTTAATTGAATTATCTTAGATACTTCCAAATGACTTCCTGAAAAAAAATGAAAATTTCCGAATTGAGGCCTTCTTTCTACAAGCACGGCCTGCAGTACACCGCCAGATGACACCAGCTATACATTTATTATTTTCCAATCACATCTCCATGTTACCGACGCACTTCCTTCCCATCACAAATCATCTGCTTTTTTAATAAACCATGTTCTCATGCCCTCTTAATAGCGTCCTCGTTCGTTGCCGACACTTGAAATAAATATTTCAATCGAAAATCTGTAAGATTTGGAAATTGACGGTCATGATGAAATTCAAAAAAAATTCACTATATACTTACAATCTAGATGACAGCATGAAAATCAATATTACACTATATAAAATTGTAACATGCATTTCTATTGGCTATATCCATATCTGTTCTCATTGGCTGTATTCTGGCGAAAAAAAAAAAATGAAAAGCTGCAATCAGAGATTAACTTTGATCCCGCACCCCATAAACTGCATCAGTGCCGTATATAAAAACTGCTGATCTCGTCCAGTAAATGGATTTGCAAATGAAAAGTTAACTGTATTGTTATGTTGGATCTAGAAATGTCATTTGCTGCTGAAACCATTGTATTGTTGTTATTTTCTTTTTTCAAACAAGTTGGAAGCTGAAATCCAGTTAATGTCTATAAAAGTTTCATTTTTAAACATGTCACATTCCTTCAAATATACATCTCCCATAGAGTTGCAAATTGCTTTGCTAACTTTGACAACAAAATTTGAAACGGTGGGCACGGGTATTCTGTGCGTAAAGGAGATGCTTTTGAAGGATTCCCCTGCCACCGAAAAACACAATGTTAATGTTAGCCTGTGAAATGTAACAATTACAGAAAGGAGCTGATACATAAATTAAACAAAGCTGAGAACGCTATTCTAGTGTAAATATTTTGTACCTTCAGCTTGGCGAAATACTCTTCCTCGTCACCGTATTCTGGCGTTGAATCTGTTCCCTGACGAACGAAAGCAACTTTGTAAAGGAGTCCCCATTTGTAAGTAAGATATTACGAAATTCACTGGGGTTCTCCGGCAAGACTTGTTTCATCAGAATTGAGTAGACATCGCGTTATTCTTAACCAGGGGCGCACCCAGTGTCGATTTCTTCTTCTTCGTTGTTGTGTTGTAACCAACACTGCCACAGCAACCACAACAGCCGACAGCGTAAGCTTTGCAACTTGCGTGTTATCAGCCGTAACAAAACAGAAAACACAAGAACGTAAACACTTCCTTAATTATGAATGGCAGTGTTTGTCCGTCTATGCAACTACAAATAAAATGCTATTTTTCTCACCAGACATGTTTCGTTTTAATGACAGTAAAACATCTTCAGTGGTCTGTAATAATACAAATATACAGTTTATTTTCTTTTTAGATCGAAAACAGTTCGTTAACGAAACAAGAAAAGTAAGCCTAATGTTTTGTTACTTACAGAAATTTTGTCTTGTTTTCGCCTCACATCATGCAATGCCAGTCTGTTTCATGCAGTACCGCCAATTCTTCATGCCGTGTCATTGTTTTTTCCACTACCTTCACTGTCTCTTTTGCAATGTCCATAATTGTTTTAAACAGATCAGATGTGATTGTTTTTGTTTTGAAGGAGTCTGCACAGAGTGCTGTTGGAATGTTACCAACATCACGAATGTAATTCTTTTTGTATGTTTTATAGTAAATTATGTTTTACTGTATTTATTTGGTTATTTAACCTGATCAGATTAGGGCCATAGGGTCCTCTCTTATATCTGACCAGGATCAACGTAAACAAAGAATTTAATAACAAAAACACAGTATTAATAATATTAATAATAACAGTATATGCTAATACTAATAATAATGATAATAACACAAAAATCACAGTAATACTAATAATAAGAGAGATTTAAATGGAGATAGATGTTTAACACATTTGAATTAAGTTTAATATAAACAGAAGGGGGAAAATGATTAGTGAAAGAGGAGAAGATCAAAAAATGACAGTGCCAATGGATGTGAGAAAGTGGAGCTATATATGAATAGATATCTCTCCTGACCAAAGAAAAGGGAAACATTTGTGGGGGGGGGGAGGAGGAATTGAGAACAGTGAGCTACAGACTGGTAAGTGGAGAAATATGGTTATTGTGACACAAGGTGAACTCTTTGCTGTCTTTTGAAGTTAGGAATTGATTTTATCTCTCTTAACTTTTGATGCAGATTGTTACAGACATGTTCCCGATACAGAAAATGATTTATAGAAGATTGCAGTGTTATGTGATAATACAGAGAGTTTTATTTTTGTGAGAGCATGTGTTTCTGGTGTGCTGTTCAGATAGTAGTATAATCGTTGAGGATAAGTAAAAAGGTTTGCAATGATTGAGGAAGCAATGCAGCAAACATAATGTATGATAGCTTCAACACTTATTTGCACGTAGGCAAGATAAATGCTTGTAGCAGGACTGATATGGTCGTAGAAGCGTAGGTTACAAATGTATCGGATACTAGAATTCATCGCCAGCTCCAGCCTATGTGAATTTTCGTGTGACAGTCCTTGCAGAATAAGATCACCATAATCTAGAATGGAAAGTATTAGTGTCTCAACGAGCTTCTTTTTCAGCTGTAAAGGAAATGCTTTTTTGTGTTTCTGCAGTGAATGAAGTGACGGATATAACTTCTTACAGACTGTGGTTGTGTGTTCTATCCAGTCCAAGTGCTGCTCGGATATTACTCCTAGGTTCTTTGCTGAATGAAAAAAGCGTATTTGTGTGTTGTTAAGTATTAAAGGTGGAAGAGATTCTCTGAGCTGTTTAGTGATGAGTCTTATGGGCCACTAAAATTGCCTGCGTTTTTGATGGATTCAGTTTCAAGCCCATGCAATGTGCTGAAAGTAAGTCCGCATTTTCACGCTGTCCTTAGGTTTTTAGGACTTACACTGAGATATAACTGAAGGTCATCAGCATATAGATGATATTTACAGTGGGACAGAACAGTGGACACTTCATTTACATATAGTGAGAATAGTAAAGGTCCCAGTACAGATCCTTGTGGAACCCCTGATACATCATCCCTCCATTTTGACCTCTTTTTTTTTTTTTTTTTTTTTTTTTTTTTTTTTTTTTTTTTTTTTTTTTTTTTTTTTGCAGTTATTACACATTGCTTACGGGTGGTGGTTATGAGTGGAACCACTGTTTTGATGTAAGTGGAATGGAATAGTGCCATTTTTTTCTTTTTGAAATGGAAACATTTTTATTTATTTAATATATTATTATTATTGGGGGGGTTTAGTAGGGAAAAGATGACTAATGGGGGTTGGATGTGGTGAGGAGGGATGTGAAGTGAGATGGAAGACAAAAGTGATGGGTATGAGGTGGGGTGCTGGTTGGTAGAGGGGAGAAATTTGTCAGTTGGCTTTTATTAAATAATTAAGGTACTGTTCATTCATTGTGAAGAAGTAACAATAATGAAACTTCTGGGTGCTGTGGTTGGGGGAGGGGGAGGAGGAGAATTGGAAAGTGGGTTGTTTGTTTTTTTGTTTTTAATCTGGTATGTGATGTGGGGTAACATTGAGGAGAACGAGGTTGAGTGGTTGTTAGCAGGGATCGAGCAGGTCTGGAAATCTTACTTTAATATATGTGACATGTTTGGAGAGTCTCATGTTTAGTAGAGAGGTGGGTATGTGATTTTATTTGACATTAGCTGTGGAGGGTTGTTAGTTGGATCTGGAAGTAGACTGAGATAGTTAGGGGCACGAAGGGGAGGGTTTTATGTGATTTTTTTTCTATTGTTTTATAGAATGTTTGGTTTCCAATATTTATTTGGTCATTGAGTAGTTGTTTGTTGTGCAGTAGTGCTTTGTGGTATTTGGAGGTTTTCTTGGAAAGGAAGAAGGTATCTGTCTCTACTAGTCTGTATTATTTTCATATCTTTTTCGATGGTGCTGGGCCTATGACATTTTTGTTTCAGGTGGTCGGCAAATGTTGAATGGTTTGTGCCATTTCTTTTTCAAGCTCTAATGTGCTCTTTGTATTTAGTGTCAAATGATCTGCCAGTCATCCCAATGTATATATTGTCACAGTCTCTGCAGTTGAGCTGATAGATACTGGATTGTTGGTATTTGTCTGTTTTTGGTTTTAGTTTGGGGGTGTGTTTTTGAATTGGGTTGCCGCGGTGGAGTAGCCGAGAGGTCATTGCAGGATGTCCCATTGTTTTGTTTCAACCGATACTGTGTGACTGCCAGATCTGACTGAAATGTTCCACTTCATTATTTACTAACTGGGGATTGGGCTACTGACCAGGTAAATAAACTATTTACCAATAAATAGTGCTCACATGTTTTCACCACAGTGATCTTTATTTCAACACCTTGCAAACTATATACAAAAGCACATGGCCACCACAGAATCGTTATTCCCGCCACTTCTGGCCACACCAAAGATCTCCCCTCCAAAGACCCTCCACTTCGACTCAACACAGACAAAGTAAGCGAGAGCATTCTCGCGACAAATATCGACTCGCACCCCAGCTGAAGGCTGGACAAGACTTTGGAGATCTGTTCAAGTAACAGCAGGTACATTTCCACAGTATTTTAGTCAACACAAATTTTTATGTGGTATGTATTACTTCTCAAAATGAAAGTACCAATTGCACAAATTTTAAACTGTAAAACATGTCTGTACAACATACATAGATTCCAAGTTTCTTAACACAAGATTCGATGCTCAGCAAATAATCCATCATTTATATAACCCTTTCTTACCCAAGTTTGATAAACAGATCAAAATCTTAGTATTTTAATATGAAGTTAAGTGATATATCTACTCTTTTAGTATACCAGTCTAAAGAAAGATTGAAACAAATAATAAGATTCAAAAGAGATACGTAATTGCCTCTGGTTCAAATGTTTGTTAAGCTTAAGAGACTTAACTACGGGGTCATCAGTCCCTAAACTTACAAATTACTTATAAACTACCTTACACTTAGGACGGCACAAATATCCATGCCCAAGGGGGGGATTCGAACCCCCGACCGTAGTGGCCGTGCAGACGTGACTGGAGTGCCTCAGTCCCTTCGGTCACCGCGGCCGGCGCCTCTGGTTATATGTACTGTTCAACCATTAATAATTTCGAATAAGTGAACACAGTTATTTCACAGATTGTTAACCTATTCAGCCTCTCAAGCAGCGACTGTGTCGCCAGTCATATCAGTTACTATTCTTCAGGTGACAGAACACTTCAAATATAATATGCAAATGACAATAAAGTGCTCTTGTTTACACATAATAGGATGAAGTGAGGTCATTACATAGTCCTACTTCTACTGTTTACCTCATTTGTAAGTACTATTTGAACCCTAATGGCAGTAAACAAAGTTATTTCTTATGTAGTACAGCTGTTGGCTGTTGACTCAACATAATTTTATCAAATGTATGAGGGAGGTAGGGGTAAACATTTTCTGTCTCTCTTCGTTCTTATACATTGGCCTACATATACATATTTTTCTGAGGGCTGCTCTTTTCATACATTAATGTCATAGTGTGCCATAGTTTTCTGTGAACAGTTGTAAGTTAACCACCCTCCGCTTCCAACCAGTTGCCGCCTTGCTCAGTGATTATTTTCGGTCTTAAATGCAGATGTTATTGCCCTGATAAAATTGCACTGATAAAATTGCATTGCAACGGATAACGACTTTTTTTTTTTTTACACACAAAAGACTGCAGCAACTGATAGCATCCCTTACTAGTTGAAATTCCCCCATTTAATCATTAAGCAAAATTGGGACTCATAATAAAAACAACTAGAGACGAAATGTATACTATTTACACAAGTTTATTAAATTCACTGTATATCTCCCTATCATCATTTTAAAGCCAAAATACAAAATATTCGTTCACTAAATGTATCAGCTATGGATTGAGACAAGGATCGAAACCTTACATTCACACCATACATTCTTTACTCCCTCATACTGCACCCACGTAGCTATGCACAACATTCCCATTAGACAAAATCATTTCCCATCTGAAATAGAGACAGAATTAACAACCAACACAGTTCCTCATACTTTACCACGGAGGCCACCATACTCACATCCTTCCTCCTAGTCACCCGGAAACGTTCTCCCTTCTCGTGGCCGCTCCCCGTCCTAACCGATTCCCCCGTTCCCGTTCGCGAGTAGCCGCGCCCTCATTGGCTTGTGATCTAACGGGATCTTCTGCCAACCTCCGAATTCTGAAGGAACTCGCAAGTCGCAGCCACTTTACCATCTCATCCCCAAGGAAACCTCTCTGCCACACCCCAAAACTAAAGTTGGCAAACCTACCGAGTGTTCTGCATCTCTGGCTTCCCAGCCGCGGCTTCGTGCACACTTACAGACCCTCACACACACAATCACATAAGGTATAAGATGAGTTGGGTACTGTGGAGCAAAGCTCCTTATGTGAGCGGCACTCACTTATTTGTCCTGCAATAACAATTTTAATAAATAATAGAGCATTCTCGTCTCCACCTAGTTCATCTCCCATTATAGTGGCACTAAAGGCCAAGCACACTTTTACGAAATGATTATCAGATGAAAGTAACGTACACTGTAGTATACAAGGATTTAATGGAATGATACTACAGTATCGTTTCACAGTCTCTGACCAAAATTTACCCATAAAACATTTTTAAAAATCTACAAAACTCATCTCGGGATTTATGATCTGATTTGCCCAAGACATAGCCTCACCACCTAAAAACATTTCCACAAGTTTGACTTTCAAATTAACTGACATACTGGGTGAAAAGTTGTCTTTGCATTGACAAATGAAGTCTACTGGGTGGATCTTGTAATCTCCTGGAAAGCTCTTAATATTTATGTTGCTCCAAATATTACCCCCATTGCTACAAAAGTTTTTTGTAACTAAATTTTCCTCTATTTCAGAAACTTTTGATCTTACATTGGAAATGTTACTGAAACATGCCTCTACATCACTTTTAACAATTGAAAGATTTTTATTAAATGTTTTGTTAACTTCATCTACTTTTTGTTTTAACAATGAGCTCTCATTTGTGATAAGTGTATGTATATCAGTGCAGAATTTTTCGTTTTTCTTTGCCTCTTTTAGAATGCTATTATCTATTTCTACAGTTCTATCTTCAACTTTATTTAACCTGAAAATGAGATTTTCATGTTTTGAATTCAAAATGGAAACCTCCCCTTCGATATTTTTTGTTTTTTCTACAGTGCTGTTTACTGTGATCTGAATTTGCTCAACCTCCTTGCAAACATGCTTTAGGTTTTCACTTTGCTCATGTACATACTTTTCTAAATGATCCAACTTTTCACTTTGTTGTTCAGAAGTGACCAGATTAAATTGGCAAGCCTATCAAATATGTGTGCATCCCTACTGTTTATTGCCTCACTTTCGTCTAGACCCCGAAATTTTTGTCCGTTTCTTCGGTTTCTTTTTCTGAATCACTTTCACAAAAGTGATCGTTATGAATAGGCCTACTATTATTTACTTTCTGAGTCCCTAATACCTCCTCCTCTTTACTCTTGACATTTTCTGCATTCAAATTTTCCATTTTGATTTTTAACAAAAATTAAACTAATCACTGAAAATAAAATCACAGAGACATCAATGTAACCACAGAGTTCTTCACACGACAGAACAGTGCTAGCACTTTAAAAAAAAATTTCTTGATGTACCTTGACACTTGGAGTTGCTGCTGCTCAGCTATTAGATGATTTCTGTACTCAGGATCGTGATTCTGCGACGAATTCTTCCAGGATGATGACTATGGTGTTCCTGAAGTTCTATAACATTACGATATAGGACTGCTGTTGTTGCACTTGCGGTCGAACACTTCCGCTGATTATTCTCGTCCTTCTTTGTTTCCGACTCCTTGACCACATTTGATGTTAATTTTGATACATTTTATATTCGTCGGAATACAATAGGCAAGTAACTTTAAGCCGATCCCAGCTCTTCCACCAGATGAAATGTTCCACTTCATTATTTACTAACTGGGGATTCGGCTACTGACCGGGTAAATAAACTATCTACCAATAAAGAGTACTCACATGTTTCCACCACAATGTCTTTATTTCAACACCTTGCCATTACAAACTAAATACAAAAGCACATGGCCACCGCACTCTCATTGGGCCATACGAATAAAGCAGAGTATCTACTTTATACTCGGAATTCCCGAGAACATACTCACATTCGCATAAATAAAGCGAGTCGGAGAATAGAGATGGGCAAAACTGAGAACTTTCAGGAATCGAGAACTCTGTCCACGAGTACCAAAAGGAATCGAATACCAATACCAAACCGAGAACAAAAAAAGATCGGAAAGAAACTATAGATTTTGTGAAAGTCCGTTGGTAAAGTACGCTCCGCCATGCACCATTCAAAATTTTACGTAGAAGGGGCCTTCCAGTTGTTCTGATAGTCAACCATACAAAATTTTATGAAAATAAAAAAAACCTGTAGATTTTATCGATGTCTGTAACTAAAGTATCCCCCGCCATGTGCCTTAATTCGACTCTAACGTAAAATCCTTTTTCGGCTGATGTAGTCTACCTATAAACAATATACCTGCTTAATTTCAGCTTCACAGGTGAAGTAGTTTTCGTGATTCCGTGTTCAATGAGTGAGTGAGTGTGTAATCATTCGCTTTTACACATACAGAGATAAGAAACATTTGCGTGATTTAATAGATACTCAAATTAAACCTTTAGATTTGTTCGAAAAATGAGATATTAGTGACAATGCCTGGATATAATAAAAGATAGCAGCCGCAAGACTGAGACATACAAACAAAACCGAAATGTTCGTTTCACTTTTCTCAAACAGAAACGAATACCATAACCGAGAACCCGTAAACGAGAACCATGAAGCGAGAACTCAAAAGCGAGACCCGAAAACCGAGACCTTAGAAGCGAGTGAAATGAGGAATATAAATAATGATTGCAACAAACACAAATATAAAATGATAAAACGGTATAAATTATTTTGAAGTTACTGCAAACCAATAATTAAAATCTCATAGACGAATATTCCAGATAAATAAAGAATGATAAGAAGCATAAATGTAGCGAAGAATTAGAATTAAGTTACGTTAAACCAATCATTTCAATAAAACTAATGATTGATCACGTTTCAAAAAAGATTTTAAAGTAGTTCTGATAATAATTTAAAAATAAAAATCTTATTTGCATGGTCAGGATTCGAACCCTTACCCTACAGCATAGCATCATAATGATTTAACCCACTACACCACACGATCACAGGCACAGAGAACAACCTGTGTGGCTTATGCTACAAAACATAACTAAATGTTACATTACTTATAAATATGTCAACGGTAGGACAATCAATGTTAGTATCGACAATTTCCTAACACTAAAGAGCGAATAATGTAAACCGAGAACCGACAGGATCTCGAGAACAACAAGAACTCTTTGGAATCGAGAACTTTGTATTCTCAGTACTCGGTTTGCCCACCACTATCGGAGAATATACTTCAAGCGAGTATGTTCTCACCGTGAGTAAAGGGGTGGGGGAAGTTGCTCACAATAGAGAACCTACTCGTATTTTGTATTAGTAAAACCAGAGAAGGTGCTCACAAGCGGAGAACGTCCTCAATGCTTTGGAGTAAGCTGCAGAGGATACTTCGAGCTGAGTAAGTTGTAGTGTTCCGTATGAATATGACGGAGTTTCTGCCGATTCGAAGGAGATGATCTACGTGGCACAGAATATCACTGAGGAGAGACATTGCAACATGTTATATAGATTCACTAGTGACAATATTACTTGGTTGCCAGATCACTTTCTTCCAGAATGGAGCAACGAAAGAAGAGGGGGCGGCCTTTCGAACGATCTGAAAATGAGAACATTGTAAGATATTTGGCTGACCCCGGTTTTCAGTCTGGTGTAGCAGAAGATATAGGGGTAAGCCAGCAACACTTTCATATGTGCTCAATCACGTCACCAGTAAAGCACATTTGTGGATTAAATTTCCAAGTGGCGCTGAAGAGCTGCAAACGGCGAAGGTGAAGTGGCAGGAGAAATACCAATTTCCGTGTGCAATGGGGGCCGTAGACTGAACGCACATTCCCATCGTGAAAACAGCATTGCAAGGGGATGAATATATAAACAGAAAACGTTTTGCCAGTATTAACGTCCAGGCGACTTATTTTACATGGCGAGTTCCCCGGGAGGCCTATGTACCATGATACATAAATAAAGAATAACTTTACATAATAAATATAAAAAAATACATGTCACTTGAGGTTACAAATTAAACTGTACAGGAAAGATATACAGGTCTCAGGACACATTCAGAGCACATTGTCCTTTTCAGCTCTTATTAATTTCTCCCTTTTTCTTTTCAGCACATCGAGCTGGGTGAGTAAAACCAGTCTCTGCAGTTCAGAATTTGTTAAGTTAATAGTTTCGTCCGTCTCCATACTGAGCCGCTGACGCTTCTGTGGTATCTGTTGCCCCATAGGTGTATATTCCGGAATAGTTACTTCTGGGGCTTCCGTGACATCCGTTAAAATAGTACATGGCTCTAAAATTGTCGAGTTGGAGTCAACCATGGACTCCGAACTCGAAGATTGGAGATAGATCAGCAAGTATCTAACAGGAGCCCCTATTGCTCAAGCACCTACAACAAAATAATAATATTAGTTCGTGTCACTACGACATTCTTTGAAACAAGAATGTATAGCAAGTAGATTCATGCATAAACGAGGAATG
This sequence comes from Locusta migratoria, assembly GCA_026315105.1. Lineage (NCBI taxonomy): Eukaryota > Metazoa > Arthropoda > Insecta > Orthoptera > Acrididae > Locusta > Locusta migratoria. The sequence continues at coordinate 118,281,280 of CM048754.1, forward strand.
GTTTACTCTAATTATACGTATGCACTACTATACTTTCACCGAAAGTGGTCTAATTCAAATGACTTCTACTGAAAACTGTTATATTTTCACTGGATAAAAAAAACTGTTTGCCACTCCACAATTTAAAAGTGTTAAACAATGAAATAAAAGGGCGGCGGGAACTTACCAGGAATTCTGTGTATGGAGGGATTACAATCGTCCTTGTCAATAAACGTAAAAAAGTTCCTCCCATTTCTTCAGAATTATCTTGACGTTGCCGGTCTTGTTGACATCCGTCTTGCATTTGATTATGGCCTTCATATTGTGGATTTTCTTCATTATTTGCGATTTCGAAATCTCTCTTCCAAAAGTTTCAGACTTTTCAGCCTTCTCCCTTCTAAAAGGCGAGGTTTGCGATTTGCTGATAATCGCCGGATAGTCTTCTACAATAGTAACGAAAGCCATTTCTTGATCTTCCATCATTTTCCTCGAATACAAATCTTGTACACAAATTTCACACAAACACAACTCCACACGTATTTAAGCACATGCGGTAAATAAACTGGCCACCAAAGATGCTCCTTCCTCAGAACTTGCTCAAAAAGGAGGGGCAGTGTTATATATACGAAATTGAGAACATTCTCAGAGAATGTTTTTTTGCTCTGAGAATCTTCTCTGGAGAATGTTCTCGTTTTTATTTATACGGCCCATTATTCCCGCCACTTCGGCCACACCAAATATCTCCCTTCAAAAGACCCTCCACTTCGACTCAACACAAAGTGAGCGAGAACATTCTTGTGACAAATATCGACTCCCGCCCTAGTTGTTAGGTTTCATGACATAAATACCTGTGGGCAAATCTGTCCAACCTGTTCCTTAACTCTTTTGGCAAATACACTCAACAAATCAGTGTCAGTCTTGTTAGATAAGGAAAGCACACGGAAATCCTTGCCTCATACTATCCAGCACAAGTGCCGAGGTAATGTCAAAATTTTAGCTGTCTAGGTCACGAGTTCTGCCAACGCGGATAGTCATTTCTGTACTTCGTTTATATCTCGTTGACTGCACTGTTCGTTACATAACGTCTTCCCTTCTCATTTCTGGATGCAGTTCACTAATTGTTCCTTGTGGCTTGTAGAACAGTACACAAGGTTTGTCACTTTGCTATACTTCTTGCACACATGCTTCAACACTGATCACACGATTTGATGTCTCACTGACTTTGATGACAACTTTTAAGTAGCTACAATGTCACGCAAGTTCAGCACGATGGTAAGATGTGTTCTAGCCTGCTACGGGAATTGGAGTCGGGATGTAATAGGGCAGAGGTGGCTTTAATAATCTGCAACGGTCTACAAAAATGTAAATAATTTATTTACCGTGTATTTAACTTGTGATAGTTGAGAGGGCAAGAAATATGTACACAGAATACAGGTCGACTGTCACAAGTGATTGCCTATATGTGCCTGCCATGACTAGTCACTGAGCTGTACTGTTAAGCACTAGGTGCAAGGAGCCGATGTCTCAACCGAAGGCAGCACGGCAATGAGTCTGACTCTTGCAGAGTTTTCCTTATAAAACCCGGTGACGGTGTAGCTCTGACATAGGCAGAGGTGCGGCCTAGTGCGTTTGTAACCATTGGTAGATACACTTCTAGTAGATGTCTCGGTACTGTCGTCTCGACTGTGTTGCCACCTGTTGTAACGTCACACGTTAGCACTATACATATCGAGATGCACTCCTTCCAAATTTGAATTCTCCACTGTTTGTTGAATGTTTTGAAGAACATTGGGGAATGGGATTCCCAGGGAAATCTTTCCATCTGTGTTCATCCGTTCTTTTTCTGTTAGGTTCAGGTGGCTTAGGTCCATATCGTGACCAACATCGGTGTACACAAAAGTAACGTGACACTACCTTTCTTTATAGAGAACTTTTGTTTTATCGGGACACTTCCCATTGATTTTATTGGTTGTCAATTCTAAGAGTCAGGTTCCATCATGTACAGATATAAACTGACCTGTTCGGTGGAAAACATGTTTGGCCGGAACAGTATAGCTTAGTGCCACAGCTTTTAATGAATTTGGAATGTGTATTATGTTCCAGTCCCTCTTTCCATCTTCAAAATTCATCTTCTGAGTCGAATTCCAAGTCTTCAGACTTCCCACACATCATGTGCGGACTGTAAATGATCCAGCCAGCACTTTTTTCATTCCACCTCAAATGCACACCCGATAGAATTAAACATTTACTGTTTACTTTCGCCACGAATATTTTCTTGGCAGTGTTTCAAATTAGATTTGGAAGCAAAATCTTTGTTACAATGGAAGCTACATGATTGTTCATTATTTGTATCGGGAGGCAGCATTTAGCCCAAGACCAAACGATGAACAAATACAACACAACTACAATTACTATAGCGGCGAAAGCCATAAAAAAAATTTTAAGACATTGAAGTAACAATTTTAAAACACTACATAGGGATTGTTCACACAAATATGTTTAAACAGAACCACATGCTCAAGTGGAGAAATAATTTAGTTGTGCAATGTGTCGAGTAGTTCCTTCAGCTTATTTTTCGTTTTCTACTAACTCAACTTGGGGCATGTGAACTACTGAATAAAGAAAACACTACTGGTGGCTCGACTATTCGAGGGGCGGTTGTTCACTTGATGCCTTTATGCCATTGTTTCATTGGCCAAAGAAAATCGGTGAAATGAAATACGGAACACCACGAATAGTATATTTTCTTCAAATGTTTCTTGGTTTTCCTTTTGGCCCTACAAATGTTCAGGTAACAACGAATTACAATTGGAACATACTCAGTAAAGATGTGAGAAACATAAAACCGATTTTTAAGATTACCTTAATCGAAGCGGTGGTCTCTGATGACACAAGATAAGCCCATGCTTACAATTGTAGGGTTTTATGTTTCTCACATCTTTACCGAGTATGTTCCAATTGTAATTCGTTGTTACCCGAACATTTGTAGGGCCAAAAGGAAAACCAGAAAACATACCAAGAAAATAGAAACACCGCAATAACAACTTACGGTGTCACACCACGGAGAGCGCATTGTAAGCTTTTTTTTACCATTTATACTGTCTTCTTAACTCAAAATAAGCCCATGTATCATTATAACCATTTGTAATTCCGCCTTGTAATTTTGTGTAAATTCTGTCACGCATATAATCTGAAGATGCCCTGCTAAAGGGCGAAACGCGTCATTAACTAATAAAAAAAAATTTGCAATCAAGACGGTTTGAAGGAATATTTTTTTCCTTACTATAACTGTGGGGACTACTGAAGATAGTGATACTGCATTTCTGAAGTTGCAAGCTCCTATTGTGGATACAAGGTGTACAATCATTTCAAAATGCTGTTCTGTCATAATTTTTGACAAAACTAGTGCTGGATAGATAAGTGTACTAAGAGGGGCCATTGCATTTTTGGAAACTTATAAAGCTGGAAGGTAAATATCATGGGGTCCAATAAGAAATTGACACTTTATTCTAATGCATATGCAACAACAGCGTCACCCTCCAGCTGCACCAAGGATAACACGATAAGAACATATTCAAAGAAGTTTTGCAGAGATGTTAATAAACGTAAAATGGGTGAGGATATTACAAATGGTCAGGAGAACTTTGAAAAACACAAACCAAAAAGTGGACAAATTAAAAATTAACAACAGAGGAAGCATTAATTTTAGCAGTTTCTTGCAACAAGAAAGACAGAAGATGTTCAATAATCGGCTGCTGAGAAATTTTAATTGCGAACACACTTTCCCCGCTCCCAAAAGACTTGTGTCTACAGATGACATTACATGATGTTTCAAAATACATGTGCCGAGATGATATATCTCTGTATAATCAAACTTTCACAGTACACGCTTTAAAGAAAAACACTTTGGAAATTTTTAATTATTACATAGTTAATATGTGTAGGTAAGCCCTTCGCAAATTATTACAGTGTACTGACACGTTGCACTGTAGTGTCCAGGGTGGATTTCTGTATGTATAATTACTTGACTAAGTATAGCTAAGATGAAGTACTATCTGAGGTTGTACTTTCTTCAGAACCATCTTTTTTCAATACCCCCATCGTTGTCATCCACTACATAATTGTGCTTCATATAGGCTTACCTCCTACATGGCTTATTGTTTTCATATTCCTGGTACATTTCTTTCACAAATTCATATTAATGTGAATTTGGATGATCCCACTGTCCTCCATTTCTGAGTGGGACCGAGTTTGGGGGATCCAAAGCTCCCAATAGATACAGTTCAAACTCACGTGATGTGTCTGGGATCAGGTCCTCTCGTGTCAAGGAATCGACCGTGTTACTGCTAGTATCAGCATGCTTCATTTATATCTGGGAAGAATGTGTAGACTCGACCTCCTTCTCTAGACTTAGCTGGTTGATGACCTCCCATTTTACAGTGCTTAGATTGATGGTTGTTGTTTATTGGTACACCAGTTGTTTTGTTAAGCTTGTCCAGCTTGCCTCGCTTCATACAGTGCAGCCCGATAGATGACGGTAACAGGAGTCGTGTGAAGTTTGAGTACAACTCAGTGCTGACGGGATGACGAAGGGTGCCGATTGTTTGGAACACTTCTCGGCCCTCATCTGATCACAGTTCTGCAGTTGATAAGGGTTGGTTGAAGTGCCTATTTACTGTCTGCAAAACATAGTTTTGATTTGTGGTACTTACTTAGTTACTTTACTTAATTACTTTACTTAATGTGTCCGGGTCACCAACTATAGTAAATATTTCCAATAGTTTTATCATTTGTCTCAATAAGGTCTGCTACTGTGCAGGGTTTGCCTGTTTTTGTGCGCACCACTAGACGTTTGTATTCCTGTAGTCACAGGAGTCATCTCCATGTAGCTCCGTTTCCTCATGTTCATACTACACCGCATGACGCCAATTCTTAGATGATTAAGCACCCTCCGTGTTGGAAAAGGAAGGCGATTCCCTACAGCCATTTGTTCTCGTGACTGAGGTACCCTGTTTTGTCCTGTTTGTGGTAGCTTCATGCATAGGTTTAAGTTTAGATGAATCGCAATGTGCATTGCACCATTTTGCTCCACAATGATGGGGCCTATTAATAAATTTAAAATCAATTTGTACACAATAGTCTGAAATAGAAAAGTAAAATAGCAGATACATAGAAGTTGGAATGAATCACAATGAACTGCAATGTGCCACATTATACAGAATTCGTTATCTCGTAGGTCTACCTTGTTTGCTGCGAAAGCACAGCATTTTCTTCTGCACTGATACAGTCTGCAAACAAATTTTAAATCGGAATCCAAGCAGAATGGTTAACATAAAGGTCACAATGCACTGGCATTCTGCGCTGAATTCACAATGTTGTATCTACTGTGCTGCACTGCAGCTTTTGCTGCAATGGCATAGCATCTTTGTCTCGTACATTCACTGGGCCTATAATAAACAAATTTTGAATCGGGATTGAAGCATAGTTGGTAACAGAAATTTTACATCACTCATTATATATATTGAATTAAAATATATGATACGAAAATTAAGACGAAAAATTCCTAGCAGGAAAAATTAAATATAAAAAAATAGACGAAGATTACTCACCAGGCGAAGGAGCACAGGTGTAACAGCATCACAAATAAATAAATAAATAAATAAATGTACGTAAAAAATAGATAAGGTACACTTACCAGGCGAAGGGGCACAGGCAGTAATAGCAACAAATAAACACACAGACACACACACACACACACACACACACACACACACACACACACACACACACACAAAAATGCTAGCTTTCGCAGCCTAGCTGCTTCATCAGGCAGAAGGGAAGGAGAGGGAAAAGGAAATGATGAGGGTTTTAAGGAAGGGGGTAAGGAGCCATTCCAATCCTGGGACAGGAAAGACTTACCTTGGGGGAAAAATGGAGGGTAAACAAATGCACACACACCCACACATTCACACAGACACACGTACACCTAGGCAGACATACTATAGAGCTTCTTTGCTTTCTACAGTATGTCTGCCTAGGTGTATGTGTGTCTGTGTGAATGTGTGGGTGTGTGTGCATTTGTTTACCCTCCATTTTTCCCCCAAGGTAAGTCTTTCCTGTCCCGGGATTGGAATGGCTCCTTACCCCCTTCCTTAAAACCCTCATCATTTCCTTCTCCCTCTCCTTCCCTTCTGCCTGATGAAGCAGGTAAGCTGCAAAAGCTAGCGTTTGTGTGTGTGTGTGTGTGTGTGTGTTCATTTATTCATTTATTTATTTATTTATTTATTTATTTGTGATGCTGTTACACCTGTGCTCCTTCGCCTGGTGAGTAATCTTCTTATATATATAAACCACAAGCTCCTCTCATTGCACAGAAACCCAGTCTCTCCCATCTGCTCAATCTCCCACATCCAGCTCCACTCCCCCCCAAACCTCACAATCCTAATCCACACAATCCTGAACCACAACATCCCAATTCAGTAGTCAACCTCTCCTCTAAACCTCTCTCCCAATCTGAAACCTCCGTCCTATCCAAAGGCCTCACCTTTAGCCCTACTCCCAAATTCAACCAAACAGCCCTTGTCAAAGACCTACTATCCTATACTCGTAGCCTTGGCTGGAGATATCACTTTGCCACGAGGAAAAATAATCCTACTCCTGATGATCCAGTTCCCCAAGACATCACTCAAATTGAACCCTGTCTGGAACAGTTCCGTCCTCCATCACAGCGAGACCCACCCGCTCTCCCTCAAAATCACCCCCTTCAAACCTTCCAGGAATTCCTTACTTCCAACCTTGCCTCTCAGTCCTTCCTGAAAAACCTTAATCCTACTCCCAACATTATCGCAGCTGAATCCCGAGCTATCCGTGATCTGAAGGCTGACCATTCCATCGTCATTCTCCCTGCCGACAAGGGATCCACGACCGTGGTACTTGATCGGCGGGAGTATGTGGCTGAGGGACTGCGCCAGCTTTCAGACAATACTACCTACAAAGTCTGTCAAGAAGACCCCATTCCTGATGTCCAGGCAGAGATTCAGGGAATTCTCAGATCCTTAGGCCCCCTACAAAACCTTTCACCCGAGTCCATCAAACTCATGACCTCACTGACACCCCGCACCCCTACCTTCTACCTACTTCCTAAGATTCACAAACCTAATCATCCAGGCCGGCCAATTGTGGCCGGTTACCAAGCCCCCACAGAACGAATCTCTGCCTACATAGACCAACACCTTCAACCCATCATGTGCAGTCTCCCATCCTTCATCAAAGACACCAACCACTTCCTTGATCGCCTGAAATCCTTACCCAGCCTGTTACCTCCTGAAACCATCCTTGTAACCATTGATGCCACCTCCTTATACACAAATATCCCACATGCCCAGGGCCTCGCTGCGATCCTTTCACGCCGACCACCCACTTCCCTACCTAAAACCTCTTTCCTTAATACCCTAGCCAGCTTCATCCTAACCCACAACTTCTTCACCTTTGAGGGCTGGACATACCAACAACTAAAGGGAACAGCCATGGGAACCAGGATGGCCCCCTCGTATGCAAACTTATTTATGGGACGCTTAGAGGAAGCCTTCCTGGAAACCCAAGCCTGTCAACCCAAAGTTTGGTACAGATTCATTGACGACATCTTCATGATCTGGACCAACAGTGAAGAAGAACTCCAGAATTTCCTCTCCAACCTCAACGCCTTTGGTCCCATCAAATTCACCTGGTCCTACTCCAAATCCCATGCCACTTTCCTTGATGTCGACCTCCATCTGTCCAACGGCCAACTTCACACATCCGTCCACATCAAACCTACCAACAAACAACAGTACCTCCATTATGACAGCTGCCATCCATTCCATATCAAACGTTCCCTTCCCTACAGCTTAGGTCTTCGTGGCAAAAGAGTCTGCTCCAGTCCCGAATCCCTGAACCAGTACACCAATAACCTAATAACAGCTTTCACATCCCGCAGCTATCCTCCTGATCTGGTTCAGAAGCAAATTACCAGAGCCACCTCCTCATTCCTCCAAATCCAGAACCTTCCAGCGAAGAATCCCAGAAGCGCCCCTTTTGTCACCGGATACTTTCCGGGACTGGAGCGGACTCTGAATGTGGCTCTCCAGCAGGGATACGACTTCCTTAAATCCTGCCCCGAAATGAGATCCATCCTTAATGACATCCTCCCCACTCCTCCGAGAGTGTCTCCCGTTGTAAAACCTGCCCTATGCACCCTTCCACCACCACTTACTCCAGTCCAGTAACCCGGAAGGTGTACACGATCAAGGGCAGAGCCACTTGCGATAGCACCCACGTGATTTACCAACTAACATGCCTGCACTGTGAAGCGTTCTATGTGGGAATGACCAGCAACAAACTGTCCATTCGCATGAACGGTCACAGGCAGACAGTGTTTGTTGGTAATGAGGATCACCCTGTGGCTAAACATGCCTTGGTGCACGGCCAGCACATCTTGGCGCAGTGTTACACCGTCTGGGTTATCTGGATACTTCCCACCGACACCAACCTTTCAGAACTCCGGAGATGGGAACTTGCCCTTCAGCTTATTCTCTCCTCCCGTTGCCCACCTGGTCTCAATCTCCGCTAACTCAAATTCCCGCCCACTATCTTTAGCATCTTTGCCTTGGTTCTGTGGACAGAGCCTCTGCCTCAATTGGTATCTCTGTCCAACTTCTTTGCTTTTCACAAATGTCTGTCTAGGTGTGTTTGCGTTTCGATATGTCTGAGTGTGTGTGTATTTGTTTACCTTCCTCTTTGTCCCCTAAGGTAAGTCCTTCCACTCCTGGGATTGGAATGACTCCTTTTCCACTTCCTTAAAACCCATATCCTTCCCTTTTCCTCCCCTTTTTCCCTCTTTTTCCTGAAGAAGCTGCCAGTGGTGGCGAAAGCTTGTATGTGTGTTTGTGTGTGATTTTATTTGTTTTTTATTTGTTTCTCTCGACGAATCGGTCCTTTTGGTAAGTCATCTCTTTTCTATTTTTATATATATATATATATATATATATATATATATATATATATATATATATATATATATATATATATATATTATTATGTTACGGTAACTGTAACTTATATCTATTGATACAATTGATATTTTTTGTAATTCAAACATGTGGGCCTATATAAAAGCCATGGCTTGTCACACTACAGAAAAGTCGAAAATAATTTTACTTAGCCTAATGTAAAATGTGTTCCTAATTTTTTTTTAATTACTGCTAGATCTCTCTAACGACAATTCCCTTGCATCTCTTCATCTTCTACTATCAGTTGTTCTTGAAGCAGAGAGACAGCAATAGACTGTTTCACTGGCTCCAGATTTTGAGAGAGGACTCTTGTGTGAAACCGTTTTTGTGACACATAGTCTTCTCTGTGGAATAACCTTTCTATTCAGCGAAAGATCTGTTATGCTGAATGTTTGTACCTGCACATTTTCATTTCGTGATGTGGTTGCTGTCGCCTTTAAACAGGTGATGTGCTTTTTGGAGAGATTAAGCTCAGCTACTGAATTTATCCCATTAACCAAATCCAGTAGCTAAGCATCCATCAACTCCTCCTGTGCCAATAACACAGGGTCATTTGATGTTTCCAGTACACTAACTTGGATCAAAATAGCCTGTTACTCATTTGAAGTGTATTCAGTCTAATTAGTGCCAGGAGAGTTTGCAGTAGGTTGCATGTGTACCGATACTTGAAGTTTGCACACACTACGAACATGCTTGCACATGTTCCACTTGATCCTGGAGTCGAACAACACGTCTCATCTGACCAAATCCACCCAACCGCCAGACAAAATCAGATTGTCTGTAGGCCGCTTAAAGGGATTAGCTTGTTCTACCAGGTTAATAGTGGACAGGTACTTGCAAAACTGTTTCAAAACATATATTGAGATATACTTCAAATGAGTGTGTTATTGCAGGGAAATGTAGTGCCTTCCAAGCTTTGATAGCTACTTCACAATGGGCCTGCGCTGGGCTTAGCTAGTGAATGGACAATAATATTGGCCAGGTTCTTGCGTAATTGTTTCACAAAACCCAGATGCATCCTTAACAAAGAGCCAATTAGTGTGAACATATTTAGTGGCTTACCTTCAGTGGGCTTAGCCAGTGAATAAACAGTAACATTGGCCAGGTGGTCCTTCACACAAAATCCTTATGTCGATTTCTTCAAATGAGTGTTTTATTCTAGAGAAATTAAGTGCTTTGGAACGTTGTTGGCTACTTCACAATGAGCCATTGAGTGCAGGCATAATTGAAGATGGGGATATTACCTTGCTTCGACCAATGATATCGTAGGAATGTAAATTATTAATGAATAAATGCGATCAAGTTACATTAGGTAAAGCATACTGTTACACTCACGTAGTGACTGGTTCACGATGTACATCTCTGAATCATGATCTGGTAGCAATTTGTATTCACAAATTAATTGCATGAACTTTACTGTAACTAAGATTTGTCATCATTAGTCTAAGCCAACATGGGTATCCTGTCTTCAATTGACCCTCAGTGCCTTACCTACAGTGAGCTTAGCTAGTAAATGAACAGTAATATTGGCCACGTAATTGCAAACCAGTTTTACACAAAATTCAGATATCTATTTCAAATGAATTATTGTAGGAAACTTTAGTGCTTTCGAAAGTTTATAAAAGGCTGCCAAATGTTGAAGTTTCTTACCTCTAGTAGGACTAGCTAGTATAACGACATTTAGATTGGCCAGGTGCTTGCATAATTGTCACAAAAATATCAGATAGTTACTTGACTAAGAGCTATCCATCTACTATATACATATTTAGTGAACCTAGCTACTGGAACAGCATCACAATTAGCCAGCTGCTTGCTTAAACCTCCTTCCTGTTATAATTTACAAGTACATAATGTTATACTATACACACACAATTATGGTGATGTCTTGAATCCGAAACTAGTTAAATATAGCTCACTGTTCTGATTTTTTCAACATATGAAATCTCTCATTAATTTATCTCAGTTTTGATATTTTACAACAAATTGTCACTGACAAGTTTGAATGTGGTTATGAGAGTGTACGGTGAAAGTTTCTTTGTACGCTTTCTTCAGTACACAAATGCAGGTTGTGATTATCACTCATCAGAAAGCTGCAAGCAATAAATAACTTATCCATTTGCATGAAATAACTGCACAGTAATCATAGTAATGGAGTATTTGTAATGCACATACTATGACTTTATGCTTTCTGGCAACATTTTGTAGACCAGGACTACGAAACACACTTGGACAACTAGGCCTATAATGTGATTCTTCAGTTTCTCCCGGCGTATTTGATGATCAAAATATCCACGGGTATACTGCCGGTCTATAGTGCCCGTTGGACACTATAGACCGGCAGTACACCCGTGGATATTTTGATCAGGCCTATAATGCATTACTTGATGTATACTTCACAAAAGATAGAGCATTTGCCCTTGTTACAATATCTGAAGGATCGTCCCATTTCTTTAGCAAATGTAACTAATTCTTGGCAACACACAATTGTCACTCATAACTAATGTGATAACACCCAAAATATTTGTGATTCTTAAAGTTGTAGGCACAATATATCACTATCTTAATGCAGTACATGACAAACAATGTAGAAATGCAATTGAAAATATATTGCAGGCACATAGTTAACATAAAAAAGTGACAAGGTATAATGTCTTTGTGAATAACAACACACACATTCTTTTTACCTATTACAAATTAAATGATCAAGGAAACACACATGCACTTATACAACACAATTAATCATTTGGGTTAAAATTTACAATGGAATTTTGCATATTTGCCTCTTCTTTTTCTAGTTGAGTGACTATTCGAAAAACTTCATCTTTGGCTAGTCTCGGCTTTGCCAATGACAGTCCTAACCGTGGCAGCCATACTCATGAAGAACAGAGAAATAGGGCACAGGGTCCCTTGGTGCAATAACTGCTTCACCAGCTCCGTTGAACCCATTGAGGAATCGCTTCTGCTTCTCTTTCTTGCATTGCCAGGCGGTGTGTTGCTTCTACGGTAAAGCTCGACATTGATTGCGGAGCATCACATCCTCCTCCTCCTCTTCTACTTCATATAGTTGTTCTTTGTCATTTTGTTGTTGTTGTTGTTGTTCTTCTGCAAATATTTTAATATTTGATGTTGTCTCCGTTTCCCTGAAATATGGGATTAAAAAAACTCATGAGAGACTTGTACTTCCAAGGCCGTGATTTTCTTGCAGCTTGGCCACTTTTTGTTATCTTATTCAAGGTTTTCCTGTACTAGTTCCGTAATGATGTACATCTGGATTTACATTCACGACCTGAAATAACAGTAAAACATACTAATTTTACTCGCATACAAGTAGGTATGGTGGATGAAATGCTTCCTGGAACCATTATTATACTCAAAATAGTTATTGAAAAGTAAGTAGTCAGTCAGTCTCAGGTGCTTTGAAAAACTGCCAAATTGCATAAGAAATTACACACACACAAAGATGAAAGTATTTTGAACTATTGCACTTAGGAAGTAGGTCCTGTAGTTAATATAAAACAAATAGATAACTAATCTAAATATGAAATCTTACATATTTATGAATAGCATGTACCTCCCACCACTTATTAAATTTTTCCAGGTATCTTGCAACTTGCGATTTTTTGCAATCTATTTCATTCAGTTTTCGCCTTGGACACTCTGCTGTCCATAAGATAGTGAAAGACGTTTGCCAAACCATAATTGATGTAATGATGATGAAAGTAATGCCCACACCAACTGAAGAGGGCTGGAATCAGATAGTGGAAGAATTCTGGCAAATGTGGAAGTTTCCAAAATGTTTTGGTGCCATTGATGGAAAACATGTACAAATTATGGCAACAACAAGAAGTGGTTCACAGTACTTTTATTATAAATAAAATTTTTCAATTGTATTGCTTGCATTAGTGGATGCAAAGCACAAATTTATCGCTGTGGACATTGGTGCCTATGGCAAAAACAGTGATGGTGGAATATTTGCCAATTCCAGTCTAGGCAAAGCATTTGGAAGGCAATAAACTAAAAGTTCCAAAAGATCGAAATTTGCCAGGGACAGATATGAAGGCACCACATGTGATTGTTGGTGATGAGACATTCCCTCTTAACACTTATTACGTGCATATCTGAAAACACAGGCCACAAATATTGAGAATCCAAAATTTATTGCTAGGCTGTCGAGGGTCAAGAGGGTGTCAGAAAATGCATTTGGTCAAATGGCACAAAAATTCCGAATTTGAGAAGAATTCATGCCATGTCTGTTGCACTGTCTCCCTGCGGTACTTAAAAGGGCCGCCCGCACGACAGTTTGCATTCAGGCCTTTGACATGTGGCGCACCCCGCGTAGGTAGAAGCCCAATTCTCAGTTGTATTGTGCCTATGTATTGCTTGCCGGAGCAAAAAGGGGGTGGATCGTTGATCCAACTACTGCATTCTTGGTTGTTACTGCAGTATTCAAGGCCACGGCCAAGAGCAGTAATGTGCAAGCTGTTGCACCAAAATGATGCTATAGCACTGGCGGTTGGCGGCAGGTCCTGGTTCCCAACTCGTAAGTATGGTTCTCAGTCTGTTAGTTAGCCTCATGACAGGTTCCGACTGAACAACAGCTTGAATTTTTTCGTCATTCGTGCTGCTAAGATTCTGAAGACGCCGCAGATAGACTGAGCCAATCAACAAATGAATAGCAGGTATCCACAGACCGCCATCACGCTGTTTGGCATGCAGATACCGAGTTGGAGTCATCTTAGGCAGGTGAAGCGTACACTTCACAAATCGCCGCACACACAAATCGACATAATTCAACAACTTCTGGGATACCCTTGTAGTCTGAAGGGTACACACCAATCTTGGTACAAGGTATGTGTGCAATACGGTGATCTTCGGCCAAGGCTTTAGTCCAGCTTGGCGAAGGCGATCCAGCATCGACTCCAATCTGGCTGGGGTAGGCGCCTGCAACCCCTGGTAGTCGAAGGGTTAGCCTAGATACTGGAGCTGGCTGTCGAATTTTAATGTGGGAATCTGTTGTCCACCAGTTTTGAACAAGGGCTTAGTTTGCACAACACAACACTTAGTGTGTGCAACCCGCACAAACTGTAGGGCTTTGCATTTCTCTGTGTTCACTTCGAGCCTGGTGGCCTTTAGGAAGGCCTCTACGGCTTTTATGTGTTGCCTCGTGCCCTCCTGCGTTTCTGAGAGCAGCACGATGTCATCTGCAAAGCCCAGGGCGCCCACTCTCACCCCACCTATTGCAGTACCTAAATCTTGCCTGATGGCTGCCATGAGGCTATCGACTACTAGGTTGAACACGACGGGACTCAGGGGGTCTCCCTGCTTAACCCCCCTGCAGAATTTAATGGTTCCTACCTCGGTTGACATGAGACACAGACTAGTCGTCTGGTCCTCGTACGCCTCCATGATATATCGTAAAGTAAGATCATCCACTCCATGATCCCAAAGCGCCTGATGGATAGCATTCCAGGCCACTCGATCATAGGCCTTTGAGAGGTCGATCGCCAAAATGAAGAAAGGCTTTCCAGAACTTCTCTGCACTTTCATCAAAACATCCAAGATGAGGGAGTTGGCCAGAATACCATCAACTGACCAAAATCCACGCTGGCTCGAATGAATATTCAACGAGTTGGCCAGTCTATAAGCGATGATCTTATTGAGCAAGCGTACTACATTTGAGGAAATAGTTATCGCCCGCCAATTAGAGGGGCAGGTAAGGTCCCCTTACATCAGCAAGAGGCATGTCCTATTGTGCCTCAGACAAGTGGGCAACGTGTCGAGCCCAAGCAAGATATTCAACAATGTATAAAAGTCAAACTTGCTCATCGCTTTTAAATTCTCCCGAGTTAGTCTGTCGGGTCCAGAGGCCGTCTTTTTGAGTTTATTTGCCCACAGAGTTGTCTCCTTAATAGAGAGAGGCTGACTTGTCACCACAATACTTGAGGGATCCCTCGGTGTTAGAATTAACTGTGGGCTTGCTGGCTTCTTGGCAAAGTAGTCAGCATAGTACCTCACCAATACCTCCTTCTCAGGGTGGACATCCTCTACTAGGCCCCTGCCATCAAGAATGTCTCTGATCAAATTCGTGCGGTCGTGCAACCACCGGTACTGCATTCTTCGGAAGCGTTGGGCCCTTTCGGCCTTCCGTGCTCGTCTGTTGGCATTCTTTAGTTTGGTTTTACTTCTATTTCCTCTCTGCCTTTCCTTCGGGGCCTTGCGCGTGGCACCTCTCCCCGAATTAGCTACTGGGTCTACGATCTTTGAGACCTGTTCCTCGATGTCACTCCATGGGGTGGTTTTTGTTAGTACAAGCACAATTAGCGCCTGGAACTCGTCTGAGCACTTGTCCTTAATGGAGGCGAGATGGTCCTGGATCCCATCAGTAGAGAGCCAGCTGCCACTGCTGACAGGCAGTTGCTGGAGGTGGAGAGCCAGCCCTATCTTGGGTAGTAACCACCTTTCTTTCCTCCACCGCCGCGAGAATGGCGTGGTAGTCGGGGTTAGCACGTCTCTTTTTCACGGCATCCACTGATCTCCCGAGCCGTGTCCCCAGTTCAGTGTTCAACTTGGCCCGAGTAGGCCACCTGCCCGCCAGCTCCAATTCCATCTCTGCCAGCTCTTCCATCTCGGCTTGTGACCAGTTCCCCTTCCGGACACCAACATAATGCTGTAGGTATTCTGCATTGAACTCTACGGGGTGACCCCTCTTCTCATGCTGGCGCACCCCTAGCAAAGTGGCAAAACTGCGATCGCAGTGAGCACAGATGTACAAGTCGTCCTCGTCAGGAACCCTGAGATTCCCTTTGCACCTCCTGATATGTTGTTTTTGTAGGGCAGATGTTCGGCCCCCAATTTCTGTGCCACACTTGGGACACCACACTGCCGGGTAAACCTGGCGGATTGGAATCCGTGCCAGGCTGTTGTTCCACATTTAGACTGCGAATATCTTGGGGGTTCTGTACATTCGAACACCCCATCCGAGGCTCATTTGCTTTTTCCATTGCAGCTTAGTCCCCTAAAAGGGGACGGGGATTTCGGGGTGCAAACCCTAGTCCCTGCGGCCATTGAAGTCACCCGTGGTACCTCGGATGGACCTATCCCTACCAGCAAATGGAACTGCCACAAGAAGTCCATGACCCGTTGGGAGGGTTACCAGTAGCTCCCGTGTGCTGACAGCCACTGTTAGGGCTCCCCCCCCTCCCCCGCCCGTAGTACTTGTGTTAGCAAGATTCCTCTCACAACGTTTGACAAGTCACCGCCAAGGCCACTTCCGTGTTACCTCTACCGCACCTCTCATTCTGCCACAGACGCCCGTTGCCCGTGCGCATGGGATAGGGTAGTCAAATGACAGCTTTAGGTGTGATCGCCGTACGGTCTGCCCAGGAGCTTAGTAGCGGCCCTTAAAAGGACACACGGTCCTCAAAAGGACGCTCGGATTCTAGCGAATCCCACAAGTACGTGTGGCCCGACACCTCGAACGACGGCCCCAGCAATCGCCCACTTAGCCAGGAGCTCGTCTCGGATACTAGGGCAGCGAGCTACCCCGACACCTCAAACGACAGCTCTGGTACAGGAACTCGTCTCGGATATGAGGGCTAGGATACTGCCCCGACGGCCCTGTGGCCCTGCTCTACTTACAGAAGTACGACCCACCTCTCAGGTCGTCTCGTCTCCCATTGCGGCGATCGAACCCTGTCCTCCCACCCCAAAGGGGCCAGAGCTAGGGCTGCACCACACACAGGCTAAGGCACCACACACCAATCCCAGCCACAGGGACATGGGGTACAATGGGGCTACCTTATTTTGCACTTCATGTGGGCATTGGGAGTACTTGCGTCAGCAAGATTCCTCTCGCAACGTTAGACAAGTCACCGTCGAGGTCGCTTCAGCGACACCTCTACCACACCTTTCTGCAGACACCGACGCCCGTTACCCTGGAGGTTTTACCCACCTAGGATAGGGTAGTAAAGTGCCAGCTTTACGGGTAAACGTCATATTGTCTGCACCGGGAGTTCATCGCGACCCGAAGGACACTCCGATACTCGTCAATCCTACGCAAAGCGCAGCCCGACACCTCAGACGATTACAAACAGTGACCACGAAAGCCGTCTTTATTCTCGAGAGAATAATACAATTGCAATTATACACCCGTCTCCTGACAGGGAAGGTAATACATAAATACGCCCATCTCTTGATGGGGAAGATACTTATGCTAGTTAAGATGTTGATACTAAGTAATACATGTAATACAGATATAATAACATAATAGTCAGGTGTTCGACTGTATGAGACAGGGTGCAGAGAAGAAGGAAGAAAGAGATTAAAGAGGGTATTGCCCCTGTGACAGTCCCCAGGAGTCAGGGGAGAAGAAAAACCGTCTCCTCAGCCAACGCCAGCGCGGTACGTCGGCCTCTTCGGCATGTTTTCGAGGAGTGTGTAGGTGGCCGACTTATCTGGGGCCTAGCACTTGGGCGCTGCATCTCTCTGTAGGGGCGATGGTGTGCCAGAGTCACACCAGAGTCATAGTTACTCCTGCTGTTTACCCGCCCTTAAGAGTATCACTTCGAAAAAATAACTGATGTTACCTCACAAGTCGTAAATGCTATCTAAGATAGTAAATGCTGTACAGCCTATGAAGCACCATGTTATGAACTTAAAAAAAAAAAAAAAAAAAAAAAAAAAAAAAAAAAAAAAAAAAAAATTACAATCACTTACTTAACATTCCTTGAACTCACTCTTCCACATCTCAGCAGTAACTGAGCATCTGTTCCTGCTGGTTCAGACCTGACCACCACCAAGTCAAGACTTACCCAATCATTCACCGGACGATTGTGTGTGTGTGTGTGTGTGTGTGTGTGTGTGTGTGTGTGTGTGTGTGTGTGTGTGCTTCATACGCGGCACTAATTAGATTTTGGCTACAAAAGCCATCTTTATTCTCGAGAGATAAACAAATACAAATATACACCCGTCAATTGACGGGGAGAAGTACTACATAAATACGCCCATCTCATGATGGGGAGGATATTAATGCTAGAGAAGATGTTAATTCTAGGTAACAATATATGTAATACAAAAGATAATAAATATAGTAGTCAGGTGTTAGACTGTAAAGAGACAGGGTGTATGGAGAAGAGAATAAAGCGGAGAGGAGAATAAAGCGGATATTGCCCCTGTGACAGTCCCCAGGGGTCAGGGGAGAAGAAAAACCATTTCCTCAGGCAACGCCGGCACGGTACACCGGCCTCTTCGACGTCATACGTTCGAAGAGCGTGTAGGAGGCCGACGTCCCGATGAGGACACGCGTTGCGAGGATTGAGAGGTCCCGGGGTTTGAAGCCCAGTAGGAGCGACTGGCGGGCAGATGTAGGTGCCCATCTCCTCTCCAGCTCAGGGTGACGCTAGAGAATGTGATCCTATCAACACTGCGCTGAAGAGATGTGACCGCACGCCGCTCCTGGCTTCCATGTGTTCGGAGGTGGGGCTATACAGAGGTGTCGAAGCCCTTTTGGGCCATGACGTACTTGACCACGGCGTCGTGTCGACGGATGTGGACCGGGTGTGTACCCCAGCAGGCCTAGACACTGTGGTTGGCGGTTTCGATGACGTTGCAACCAGCTCAGCATATCCTCTCTTGGTTATGACCGCGACTTCTCCGCGCCTTCGATGGTAGGGCGTTTATGCGTGTCCTTATGCAAGACACGAAGTCGCGACCAGAGAGGAAACGGCTGGTGTCACACAGCCAGTTGTGCTGGCCAGATGTTCTCGCCAAAGGCTTCATCGATGTCCCATCAACTGCGGCGTGAATTCGTGTCGCCCACATCTCTCCGACCTCGGCAGATGTCCGCAACAGCCGCTCGTCGTGGGTCAGGCGTATCTCGAGGGGTGCGCCGAGTCGCTCCAGGGTGAGGAGTGTACTCCGCCTCAAGAAAGGACCGAGCCAGCGTGCAGACGGAATGCCCAGCCCGTCGTGAGCTACTAGAGCGTGGAAATAGCCCACGGGGGTGTCCTTCGGGAGGTGGAGCCATCCCCTCACAGCGGCGCGGACGCTGATGTCGAGGGCTTTGAGGGCACCTATGCGGGTGGGACTCGAGGCGGAGCCGTGGTACAGACCCGGGAGAATGATGTCGCGAAGGGCGTAGAGGCGTTGCTGCAGCTTCAGCGGCGCTCTGGTGATGACGTCCAGCTGTGCCCCCACTTCGTGCCTCGGGTTGAAGAGGCACCTTCCAGAAGTGGAGAACTACAGTCCCAGATATTTGAAGGTTTCTCCGACGCGCAGTGCAGGCATGCTGGTGTGGCCCGCTGTGAACGTGATGGAGTTGCATCTTCTTTTCACGGCCTGAGGCCACGAGAGCGAGGGAGAAACACTTCTTGGCGTTAACTTGGAGTGCAAGATGGTCGAGGGCTGTGACCGCTTTGTCTATGAGGGACTGCAGTCCGCCCTTCGTCGAAGCGAAGAGCTGGACGTCGTCAGCCAAAGCCGCCGCGTTGACCTGGCGGCCTAGAACAGGGACGCCGACATGGGACGGCAGCTGCGCTAAAACATAGTCGATAGCGAAATTAAAGAGGAGAGGGGGGGAGAGGATCGCCCTGCCTGACTCCCCTGGAAGGCCGCACAAGCACCGACTCCCCGGTGCTGCCCATAATGGTCGTCGCACTGCCCTCGAAACACCCCTCAATGTACTCTATCAATTCGCCCAGTAGGCCATGCACCCTTTGAACAGGCTGGAGGGCAGCATGGTCCAACGAGTCAAATGCCTTCGACACGTCAAGGGATGCCACAAAGACAGAGCGACAACAATGAAAAGCGCCGGTAAGCTGGTCGAGAAGGAAGTTTTTGAGCATCCCATCCTGGGGGATGAAAGCCCGCTGAAGCTCGTCCTCAGCACAGAGGCGCATCGCCAGTATCTTGTGAAAGACTCTGGCGAGCACCGAGCACACCGTGATGGGGCGAAAGTCAGCGGGGGATGCTGGAGCGGCCTTCTAGGGAAGCAGGGTGGTCCGAGCATGAAGGATGGAAGGAGTGAGGCAATGGGTGAGGAGGAATAGGTTGAGGAGCTTAGGAATTACTTCCACCGGGAGTTGGCGGAGTTGTGCCGGTGTAAGCCCGTCAGGACCGGCTGCAGAAACTCTAGGCGGCAGGGCGGACGCGACCTCCTCCCACCATTTTTTATGACGTCATGCGATTTACCCAGCCGCCATCTTTGATGATGTCACAGAGTTCAAGGTCAAAAACGAGTGCTGAAACCCCCAGCCCTACTACTAATTTTGCGGGTTATATTAGGCCTAATTTATTATGTTACTTAAATTATGTCATTCGCAATATTTGTACCTGCTTTAGTTCAGGAATGACGGGTTTTTACAGCTTGTCATCTGCAAGCAACAAGATAGTTCCAGATCACAACAAAAAGCGCACCAAAATTCACATAACATTAAGAACCCGCCTCAATAATAATTGAAGGTAAAACAACATCGTGATCAAGAATTATGGGACGGGTGGTATTGTCATGTGCAGTGGACCATGCGATAAATTTTAGTTGAGGGCTCTGCGTTTGCGGTTGAAAAAATATCGCGGGGATAGAAAATTAAGACTTCCTCGTATACTGTAGCTTAATATAAATGACACAGGTTCTGTTGTTGTGCTCTTCAGTCTGCAGACTGGTTTGATGCAGCTCTCCACATTACCCTGTCCTGTGAAAGTCTCTTCATCTGAGAATACGTTCGCCAACCTACATCCTTTTGAATCTGCTTACTGTATTCCTCCCTCGATCTTCCTCTACGATTTTTACCCCACACACTTCCTTCTAATGCTAAGTTGACTATTCCTTCATGTCTCAGAATGTTCTCTTAGTATATGCCAGAAACTCCTTTTCTCCCCGATGCAGTTAAGCACCTCCGCATTAGTCACCTGATCTACCCATCTAATCTTCATCGTTCATCTGTAGTACCACCTTTCAAAAGCTTCTATCATCTTTTTGTCTGAACTCCTATTGTCCGCGTTTCACTCCCATACAGTGCTACACTACAGACAAATGCTTTCAGAAAGGACTTCCTTACATTTAAATTAATATTGGATGTCAACAAATTTCGCTTTTTCAGAAACACTTTTCTTCCCATAGCCTTTCTGCATTTTATATCTTCATTACTTCGGCCATCAGAAGTTATATTGCTACCCAAATAACAAAATTCATCTACTACGTTTATTGTCTCATTACCTAATCTAATTCCTTCAGCATCGCCTGATTTTCTGACATTACATTCCATTACCTTCGTTTAACTCTTGTTAATGTTCAGCTTATGTCTTCCTTTCAAGACACTGTTCATTCCATTCAATACCTCTTGCAGGTCATTTGCGGTCTCCGACAGAATTACTATGTCATCGGCAAAGTGCAATGTTTTTATTTCTTCCCCCTGTACTTTAATGTCCTCTCCAAATTTCTCCTTCCATTCCTTCACTGCCTGCTCAATGTACAGATGGAGCAACATTTGGGAAAGGCTGAAACCCTGTCTTACTCCCTTCCCAACCTCTGCGTCCCTTTCTTGCCCTTTGAATCTAATAACCGCTGTTGGTTTTTGTATAGGTTGAATATAACTCTTTGCTCCCTATATTTCGTCCCTGCTACCTTCAGAATTGGGAAGTGTGTATTCCAGTCGACATTGTCAAAAGCTTTCTCCAAATCGACGTAAGACACTGGGTACATAAATCAGGTTGTCGTGCACCGATCAGCTCTACGTATAAAGATCATACTGTAAGAGGAGCTCTGACAGCAGATAAAAATTTTGTGAAGTATTTTGGCATTTGTATTTTCAAAATCATTTTAAAAATACAAAGTACCTTCACTGAAAAGGTATTTCAAATACAAATTAAAAATACTTATTTTGTATTTTCATTTAAAATACTTTTAGTTGAAATATGTCACATCACTGCACGCCTTGCCTCCTCCAGCCACTGTGGCTAGACTGCCAGTCAGTCTACTCACAGTAGTGGAGGGGGAGATGTACTGTGTGTGTCGTCTTGCCTGATGAAGGCTCTATGCGCGATAGCTCGACTGGGTGTTTGTGTGTGCCTCTCGGCAGCTCGCCGCGACGTCTATGTGCTGAGTAGCTATCTGTCCTTTTCCAAATATTGTTGTAATTTCCAAACCGACATATATTTTACAGAGAAAAGCCCGCAATACCAAAAGATAAGCAAGAGGAACCAAATTACTATACAAATGTGCAAGAATAGTAGACTTGCCTATATTACACAATCCAAAACAAAAGTTGTGCATAAAATACTATATACAAGTATGATATTAACACTCAGAAGTGAAAAGTGATGTGGAAAGTGTAACTTAAAGAATGAGCCATAGTCTTAAGAAAAATACTTAGGATAAAGCTGACAGACAGATTAGACAGTAGGCGCACAACAGGCGTACGTCAAACCTATTAGCAAAGTCAGAAAAAGTTGAAGTTCTACAAGTACATCAGCAAGTGATGGTCTGCACAACACATCAATAGAATTCTGACAAATGTACAAGGGGTTAAGTCAATAAAACCACATGGATCAAGCAAGCAAGCAAGCAAAACTTCACAAAATAAAAGATGTTGCAGAACCTGTACAGAATACACATATTCCACTGATAGCCCCGAGTGTGAATGTAAACCAAACTGTTGCTTTGAAAATATTTTGCTAATTATTTTCCTTAGAAGATAATGCTACCACTAAAGGTAGACCCTCATCTACAGGGCTAGATTTTTCTAATCTCTCCGAACATATCTTCAACATTTCCAGAGCTTCATCTATTTCAGCAGCATCACAACAATTGTAGGTAAGATTTGTAATATGTTTACACATCTCCCTTAGCTCTCGTTTTCGTGAAGCAAGAGAACTTAACGTGTTTGGAGTTTCAGAAACTTTGTGTCCTCGTCACTGCTTTGATCGATATCTTGTGAATGTATAACTGCACTTGTATGGGCTGTGCAACTGCTGCTCAATCCAAACCCGTATGTCTTGTCTAGACATTTTAATGGACTGGTTCTGTAGCCTTCTTCAACTTTATCAAACCCCACCCAGGACAATAAATGAATACAGCACAAAAATACTTGCAGGGGTATCTTGATTTTTGAAAATGTTCACAACAGCAGCTAGGCTCTGAAAAATTGACTATATAGTGTTGGCCCTTTGACACCGCACTTTTCACACAAAACAATCCCTCATCCATCATCGCAGATCTTTCATTGAATTGAGTTTCTGCCTCGGAGTGTTTTCCCATCACATGATGTATAAATTTAGGGATTTTATTGTGCAAGGAAACGGGGAATTTCTCATTGTATGGTTTGATAACAGAATTCGTCACACAGTAATTTCTAATTAGGCTCGGAAGAAACATATTTACCAATATCCTGACAACTCCTGTCAATGACCTATCCGAATTGTGCTTCAGAAAAACATGTTTTATTGTCCTATTCAATGATTCAACACCATTTGTTGGGTTGGTGGCTGCAAAGTAGCCCTCTGGTTCGAAAGCCTTCACCCATCTGCGGTGTTTTGGAAGCCATTGCTTCTGAAAATAAGAAAGGGCTTTTTTATTCCTAACAAACTCATCCCGGTTTTTATTATTTCAGTGTAACCTCTGTATTGTGTTTCTGATGTCGAAGCAGCAATTCTACCCCACAGAGGCCACAGCAGGGAAGTCCTGGCTAACTCAACAACAGTTCTATTTTGCCTCCCAATGGCTCCATTTTGTTGTGGACTGTATGGTACTATTGTCTGTAGCAAAATGCCATGCTGGTTAGTCAAACTGTTGACCTTTCGATTACAAAACTCCAAGCCATTATCTGTTCTCAATGTCTTTATGCCTCTGGAGAAATGTTTCTCACTGGCTTTAAAGAAACTTCTGAAACATTCAGCTGTGTCTGACTTATTCTTGATGAAATACACTGTTCTCCAGTGATTATAGCCATCTTTCAGCAACAAGAAATATTTGGACCACCTAAAGAGTCTTCTTGCATTTTACCACACAAATCTGCATGTAGAAGTTCGCCAATTTGTTTTGTTATGATTGGATGTAAATGGCAGTTTACACTTTTTTCCAATAATGCGGTCTTCACACTGAAAACCCTGATCTTGAAAACACTTCTTGGCATTTGACAAGACTTGCTTAACTTGTTTAGTATTCTGATGTCCCATCCTCTTGTGCCACAAAAAGAGAGATTCACAAGCAGCAACATTTGCTCAACACTCATTTGACATGACTTTAAATTTCATTCTAAACAGTTTGTTCTGTGCATTTTCAACTTTTCACGGCGTAATGTATAGTCCAATAGATTTCGGGAATGCAGCCGCGTAAAAAATTCACTTCTTCTGCTGATATTTCGGCCGCGTACTTTCTGGCCATCTTCAGAGTGAGTCGAAGACTGTCGACGAGGTGCCGGGCGCTGCCTTATAAGCCTGATCGCGGTGGCAATGCGCGTGCGCGTCACAGATGCTGGTATACTTCATATCGAAGTACTCACACGCGTGCGCCCCCCGTGGCGGAAGCGCTCCGGTGTTCACTTATGGATATATGCTCGGCGGCGGCAACACCTTCACGTCTTCTCTGTGATTTCAATACTCCAAGTGCAGGGTTCCAAGCTTTATCTAAATTAAAACCTTTATCTCTGTTTAATAAATTGTTGGCCAGTCTAATTTCAACAGATTCCTTAAATATAGCATCCCAAAACGAAGATATGGGTGTCAAAATCTTCACATCGCTATAGCTCATTGAATGACCAGTTTCTATGCAATGTTCAGCCACAGCTGACTTGTCTGGCTGTAATAGGCGAGTATATCTTCTGTGTTCAACGCATCTCTCGTGGACAGTGCGTATTGTCTGGCCTATGTATGAATTATCACAATTTCCGCAAGGGATATGGTACACACCTGACTTGCAAAGCAACAAATCATCCTTCACTGACCCGAGTAAGGCTGCAATCTTCACTGGTGGCCGGAAGATAACCTTAACATGATGTTTATCGAGAATGCGGCTTATCTTTGACGAAAGAGCGCCCACGTAAGGTAAGAAGGCTCTTGATCTATAACTATTATAAGGCCACGCCCGGTACCTCGTCGACAGTCTTCGACTCACTCTGAAGATGGCCGGAAGGTACGCGGCTGAAATGTCAGCAGAAGAAGTGAATTTTACGCGGCTGCATTCCCGAAATCTATTGGACTATAGTTTGTTCTGTCTCTGTCCCACTGCAACACCACTTCCATCCTTCACAAACTTACACACTTTATTATCTGAATGATGTCATACTTTTATCAAGGGCTGCACCCAAGGAGAACAGATTGTAGGTTAATTCTGGCACACACAAAACTTTGCTGACGTGTTTCTCCTTCCAGTGTGTTCCTTTGTAAGCCAAAATATTAAAGTCTCCAAACCGAACAGCAGGACTGTATTTTCCATCACCAGTATGAACAGGTCTTGCCTCTGGAAATTCTTCATATGTGGTGAACCAGGAACGTTGATTAGACATGTGATCGGTTGCTCCAGAATCCTTATACCATGATTCTCGTCGTGTTTGAATCACTGGAAGTAAACACTGCTTCTCTGAGAGCTTCTCCATTAGGTGAAGACTGGTTGGCAGTTGTAGCTTTCTGCTTTTTGCAGTCAGAGATCCAGTGACCTGGCTTATGACAGTAGTGACAGGTACCAGATTTTGCAAAATTCTTGTGGTTTTTACAATGGCTTTTCTGAGAACTATTACTTGCTGCACAATCTACATTCTCACCAGTAGGCCTATCACTTGAGTTCCTTCTACTTTCCTCAATTGAAAGTCTGGATATTAAGTTACATAATGTTCGCTCACCTGCCTGCACAGATTCCCAGGCACTAACAAAATGTTTGTATGCCACTGGTAGAGTCATCATAATTTTTATTACCATTTGCTCTGGTATTTTCTCACCCAGAAGTTGTAAACGATGAGCAAGATCTTGAATTACAGCAATGTGGATCACAATGTCATCACTTGGCTTCTGCTGTAAACTATACCACTGCTGCAGTAACATATAAACGCTTGTTCCAGATTTTTGTTCATAAATAGACACCAACTTGTCCCACATTTCTTTTGATGTGTTGCAGTTCATAACATGAAGCATCGTTTTCTCTTCAACTGATGTGGCGATAATTTGTTGAGCGGTTCGGTCCCTTTTTAACCATGCTGCAACCAACTTGTTGTAAGCAGCATTATCGGAAGTTTCGGCATAAAAACAAAACAAGGTGTCTTGCATAACGTAGATTAAACCACAAAACCAGAAAAATAAAAAGTTTCAAAGTCTTTCCCACAACTCTTCGCAAATCAGAATTAAAGTCACTGTTCGTTTAGTTCTTTGGCAGTCTTTCAAGAACCTTATGCCTATTAAAGGGGAATATCCCAGTTTCTTTTAAAGCCAGAAGTAAGGTTGGTTTTTCCTCTTGGCAGAGAATTGATCAATTTCTTTATTAGCGCTGGAAATTCATCTTTGGAAATTGTGGTGCAGCGACTTACTGATGCCGTTTGCTTCCATTCATCTCCGATTTTTCTCCACTGGCCTTTCATTGGTCGGAAATAAGCAACATCGTGAGGCTTGAGTAAATGAGTTGCATTTGGTGGCGATGCTATAAATTTAATGTTAAACTGCTCACACAGTTGCAACGCTTGTATGTTTGTGTGGGGACTAAGATTGTCTCCAATGAGTACCTAAATTCCCTCCTGCTTCTTTAATATAGGCAGAATCAAGAATGTAAACAAATCTTCAAAAATTTTGTGGTCAAACCATCCAGATTTGCTTCTGTTGTACCGACAACCCTCTGGGCCATTTTCTGTCCATGTGCTCCAAATCTTCTCTGCCTTAAAATTCACATACAATGGTGCTAATGTACCCTCAGCATTTCCACATACCATTATGGAAGTATTTGGTTTTGGAGCATTCCTTATTTGCTCAGGGTATTTAGTGCTCCTCCTTGTGATGACTTTCTTCGTACCTGGATCATCAACCAGATACGTTTCATCAAAGTTCCACATATTGGAAGCAGGTATGCCCTGTAAATTTGGTTCTAAATGGTCAAAAAATTTGTTTACAATGTCTTCATCAGTAGCAGCTCGAGCGTAAGTAATATTTTTTGCTGTCCTTGCTGATAATACTTTACTGTGTCGTTTCAGAAAGGAAGATGCCCACTCTGTCCCCGGAAAATTGTCTTTAAAACAAGAAATAATTTTACCAGTTGGATCAAGGTAGGCTTTCACATTGCATCTCAGGTCAAAAGATGTTAGTGGGAAGCCAAAAGTTGACAAGGCTACAGCATGAGCCACAAACTGTTTTCTTCCTTATCTGAGAATGCCATTTTCCCACCATTCTTTGTAGAAGTTTTCCCTTTAATCCACACCTGTAAATGTGTCAGCATGTATCAGTAAATCAAAGCAATTATTACAGGCAGTTATTATACACCTATTTAATAAATAAAAAAATCACGAAACTAACCTCTCTTGAGCTTCCATATGTGACATTTTCTTAGATTTCACATTCTCAATTGTTTCCAACATCATTGCTTCTGTATAATTACGATAGAAATGGGAACCTAGCGTCCTTTTGTATTTAAGAAACATTCTTAATTCTCCTTTAAGACATAACACAAATATAAGGTATGAAAATACTATCTGACAAGGTGGGGCGAAATTGTGACAGACTTTTAGTGTCACAATTTTGCCCCACCAATCTTCGAATTTTTACAAAACACTGATTATCTCTGCATAATGAAATTTAAGAAAGATAGTGACCACACGCACTTAAAAGCAGAGAATAACACTTAAAATTGTCTCCTTACCTTTTTGTATTGGTATCTGCAAGCCACAGATGGTTATATATGGAAGTTTACAATACTTCGTTTTTCTTGCCAAAAACAACAAATGTAAACACATACGTCTGAAAGCACCAAAGAGTAACACAGAGAAGCCCAAAGACATTCTTTCGCCAGAGAGGATCGATAGGTATCGAAAGCTGCTGATTCGATCTCAAAAACAACGATAGTCATGGCGAAAACTTGGAAAATGTTTTTTTAAACATGAGCTCATCTTCTACCAAACATTTAATTCTTGAGGGGAGTGCATTAAAAATTTTACAGCCACTGACATGGACTCCTTTCTGTATCATAGTTAGGTTTGCCTGTTCATAGTGGATATCATGTTTCCTTCTGGTATCATAACTATGATATGCACTATTAGGCTTAAAATTTGAATTAACTTTCCTTATGAGGCACATCAAAGAGAAAATATATTGTGCAGTGCATGTGTGGATTTAGAGTTCCTTAAAAAGATTTGCTTTGACCCAACACTTCGTCAACAAGGGATAGGAAATGCTTATTTCAGTCGCATCCAATTGCAAATAATCATGTTTTGGTTGCTTAGTGATTTTAATTAATGCACAGGGTTCAGTCAGGCTCGGTTTGTGGATGGATTTGTATTGTACTGTAATAGTGACTGACACATTCATAACAAAAGATAAGAAAATTTCCATTGCAAAGGATCGGTGTTTTTTAATGAAATCATCGGGTTCTGTAGGTATGTTGGCGGATCAAAGAATACAATGGAAATTTGTCATATCCATTCCAAACAAACAAAAAAATTCCAAAAAATACTAAATACTGATACAAATAGGAAACATGTCAGTACTAACACGTATCCATTCAAACTATTGAGATCCACACAAGAGCTCTCCACCAGACACAGAACAGCACACTGATGCCAAGGTGAAAGCAGACGAGTGGTATTATGTGCTTAAATTGACCCAAGGTATTTATAATTTTATTAGGCACACTGAAATAGCACATCAAGTTTTTACTATAGATTTATTGAGGAAAATTAACACTGCAACCTTACAAAAAGCATATTTGTTTTATTTCATTAGTTTTAAAAAATCATATTTTACAGAGGTATGCCAGTGTATCGTGAAACTAAGATCAGCAGTTGTGGAGACAGGGCTGAAGGATTACAGTGTGTGCAGTATTATTGTACATACATTTCCCAGTAATCAACATTAACATTTTACTATTGTGTACAATGTTGCTGACCTAGACATTAGGCTACATACAATAGTGCGTGTAGTTTTATAATAAGGCATGAACATTCTTCTAATACATACATTTTTCTTCTACAAAGCAATGCAAGATGCACGTGGAATGTTAAAAGGTATGTAAACATGAAACATTACTATTGCAAATTATGGTACATTCAACTGAGATAAATAGATAAGTGTCACATATCAAGTTATACTTATAAGCAAGTTAAGTTGTCCTGAAACTTGTACGAGGAATCTTACTTTGTTTCTTTTTCCATGAATGTCAACAGGACCAGAAAATACAGTGATTCTCTTTTGTGGATTTGTTAATATCTTATTAGTGTAAACAATTTCTATGAATTGTAGAGTAACAGAAGAACCAAACGAAGGTCACTTTATCCAAAAGTGGAATATTAAATAGAAAAATTAAGCTGAGAGTTTTCAGTTTTTTTCTGGGTATTCTTGGAAATTCTGCTTCCATTAATCTTTTACAGTAATTATTCAAGAATATGTTGATACCAACCCAAACAATACTTTTAACTTCTGACTGAGAAGAATGTCCATTGGGGCAAACACCATCAAATAATGCTAAGTCGGATTCTTTGATAGCAGCAAGAGAGACAGCACATGCAGTGGCCCGCTGATTGCTACAGGAAAGAAAATATCTTTCATGTTCTTTAAGTAGCTTAGTTATAGTAATGTAAGTGTAAACAATGATGTTCAATACTGTGTGTGAAGGATATTTTAATCCTCCATTGTCAAGTCGCCATATTAAACTGAAATTTTCAATTTCTGGCAACTCTTTATCAATAACAATTTCATGACGGCATATACCACATTTCAACTTTTTAATGCCTGCATGGGCAGAGTAACCTGCAATGAAAGCTAGACAAGGTACAATATCTTTCACTGAAAGAACTTCATTTACACTTACAAATTTTATGTTTTCAGATGTTGAGGAGACTGAATCCTCATTAATAGAAGTAACGCCACCTACTGCAATGTTGCCATAAGCAGGAGAGTTTAAGAGCAGAGGCATTACACTTTGGATTTGAAGCGTCTTTTCTGCTTCATAAACTTGTGTAACTGAAACATTATAATGTGGTCCTGCCAGTTGTCGGTATTACCCAAACCGATGCTCAAGCACATCTGTTTGAAGCTTGGCTGTCAATAAGTAGTTCATACCTAACTCTTCAGTGCAATAACAGTGAATTTCTATTACAGTATATGTTGTGTGCCGAATGGCAAAAAATGTCTCTTGTGAGAAATCTGCTTGACAGTCCTTTAGCTCTCCACACATCAAGCCAATCCATAAAATCTTGCAGCAATTGCATGGAAACACTGTCAGCAGTCAAAGGATCCATATATGGATTTTGTTTGTGTTTCCATTTGAAGATTTACTTAATATTCATTACCTCAAACCATGCTATAATGATTCTAATGTATTCAGCTGTTGTTGAACTATGTTGCTAACTGAGTTTATCATTAGTTACCTCAAGGCTTTTTGCAGTATGGCTATTAATTATCTGTAACACGAGAGTCATACTCTATTTCTCTAATGTGGTGGGACAAAGGGATTTCAGAGTAAGTGTATGACCATATTTCACAATAGAACTGGAGTCCATGTCATAAAGCCTTTTTAATACTTTAAAAGAAGCCACAGAGAACTTATATTGTTCTGTATCCTCTGTGACTGGCAACTGTGGATAGTACATCTCTCTGTCCTCATTTCTCTGATTCAGCCACACATTCGTTATCCATTTCACAGTGTGAACTGGATCAATGACAAAAAAAAAAAAAAAAAAAAAAAAAAAAAAAAAAAAAAAAAAAAGTGGACGGCTGAGATTGCATGGATGTTTAAAAACATTATTAACCTCCTTCTCCAGAGAAAACATTGACATCGCTTTGCTATTAATTTTGTTATTGTCCGTAGCAACACACAAAACTCTAGCCAATACATACAAACCCATTTATTACAGATAACAGTACATTATACAAAAGTTCAGCAGTAATGGTCTTGACTGGTAAGATGTGAACAACATCTTTGTAAAATGACCTCACACTCTGCAGTATAAATACAAATGCAGATTTTGCAGCAAGTTCTGAATTATATGACATGCCCAACACATTGCCCCCTTTATATTCCAAATAAGGGTTTAAATGGATTTCATCAACATTTAAGACAACGTGAATATCGTTGGCACTTAAATATTGAAATTTCTGTTTTGCATAAGATAGGAAGTGATTCCCCCCCCCCCCCCCCCCCCCAAACTTTTCATGTGATGGACCTACATTAAATTTGCTGCAGATTCTACGTAGAGTACTAGGATGTGGCATTTTCATTAATGAAGTGCTATGTAAGAACTTGTAGGCATGTGAAGAAACGGAGAACAGTAAACAATAAAATATCATAAATTATGAACTAAACCTATCATTACATTTTTTTTTACATTAATAAGCCTAAGCTGTTCTGAAATACATTCTAATATCTCCTTTTCAGAATGTTCTACTTTGCCTTCCAACACATTTAAACCCTCTGTCACCATCTCTACAATGTCTTCGGTGCAACTTTCTGAGCTCACAGAGTCCACGTCTGAGAACTCCTGCAATATACTTGCAAGTTCATAAATATTGTTCACTGTGTTTGGAAAAGACCTTTTTTCTAGATTCTTAAGTTGCAAATGTTTCTTAAACTGTGAAATATTTAAATCTTTATTTACAACAACAGAGTGAGTAATCTGAGGTGCTGGATTCCTTGTGATCTTCAAAAGATACACACACTCACTCTTCCTCACTGCTACACTTCTCACTGGGCAGTTCCACCTCCTTGACACATAATACTAACTCTTCTAAAGTACTGATGCAGAAAGGAGCACCATAGGCTTCTTTAATTGATGAGCTATTCTGCAAGGCTGCTTCTAACTGTTGATTCTGAATGCACAACTTATTCTCCTCTGACCCTTCGCGCCTCTTCTCTTCTATTGATAAATAGGAAGGCAAATTCGGTAATATATATGGAATAGCACCTGGCTTCAAATGAGGCTTCTGTAGGGGGGCACTTAATAATTGGCCTGCCTTTTCATTGTAAACCTTTGTATCCCATTGAATATCATGTTTATGAAAGGGGATGTGACACACCTGTTGTCTCCATACGTGGCTATTTGTTTAATTATTCTTTCTTCTATTGGGTGTAAGTCCAGGGTATTGTGAAGAGTGATTGTTCCCTAACATAGTACTTTTGCTATTGTTCGAAGCATTCTTTTGTCAGCCAATTTTATTCGTTCACATTGTGTACTTGTTCCGCTCCATGCTACCGCCCCATAGTCTAGGTTTGGTCTGACGTACATCTTGTATATGTGCAGTATGTTTTCGTTGCTGCGTCTCCGTTTCTGTGTTGTAGTAGACGTATTCTAGATAGTTTAGCGTTTGTTATTCCTATCTTTTGCTTGTTGTTCTGTCTCTGGTTTAGTAGGTGATCTATTTAAAGTTCCAGATATTTCGCTGAGTTTTTGGGTTTAACTGTTTTGTCCCATAATTTGATGTCGACATTTTCAGGTTTTTGAAGTGCATACTGGGTTAGGTTTATGTGTTGTAATATTAGAAGCTGGGATTTGGGCGGATCCTCCATGTCGCCATCCATTGTTAGAGTGTTTATATATATCTGTTTTTGTTGAGTTTAGTTCTGTGGATAGAGCTTGGCAAAAGAATACAGCGTCATCGGCATAGAGGGCTATTTCCTCGTTTAATCCCGTCGGTTTCGGTATGGCGGCGGTATATGTTATATAGAAGTGGGGATATAATGGCCCCTTGTGGTACTCCTGCTTCAGGTTGGATTGCATTGGAATGTTCGGATTCTACTCTGGCTCTTATCTGTCGTTGTGCGATTAGGTTTTGAATTAACTTGATTATTTGGATCAGGACGTCGAAGGGTAGGAGTTTGTGTAACAGCCCTATATGCCACACTTTATCGAATGCTCTCTCTATGTCTAATAGAAGAGCTGCTGCGATGTTACCATTGTTTATAGCTTCGGTACTGCTGCTAAACAGTCGCATTATTGGGTCTATTGTGCTCCGATTTTTTTCGGAATCCGGCCTGTTGTATTTGAAGAATTTCTTTATATCTGTGAATTTTTGGAGCCTGTTGGTGATAATTGCTTCAAAAGTTTCACCTATTACGGGTAGTAGCATTATAGGTCTATACGGTTTGGCCCTGTGTTTTGGTTTTTGTGGTTTTGGGATCATCTTAACTTCCGCTTCCTTCCATCGTTTTGGAGTTTTCTGTAGTTGATGTGCTGCATTAAAGAGTTTGTGCAGAGGTGGTAGGATTATTTGTGGTGGTACGATTCGGAGGTGATGGCGTGTAATACCGTCTGTGCCTGGTGCAGTGATTTTCCTGTTGGCTGTTGCTTGTTTTATCTGTTGTGGTGTGATTTCTGCGACCAGTTTTGTTTGGTCTTCGTCATATACCGTTTGGTTGTCCTGTGCTAACGTCGTTTGTTACTTCTTCTGTAATTAGTTTTTCTTGTTTAGAGTCGAAATTTGGATCTTGTGGATGAATATAGATTTCATTCAGTACTTTCATGAATTCTTCTGCCTTGGCCTTCTCGCAAGTTGTTTTTTATTATGAGTGGAGGATCGTGGTTTTCCTCTTGATGTGTGAGGCGCTTGAACTTCCTCCAAAAGTCTGCGGGATTTTTTTGTGTCCATGTTTTGTACTTTGGTCTCAAGTATTACTGCTCTGTGCTGCCTGTTAGGTGTTTCACTTGATCGTTGAGCCTGTTCCACTGTGTTTTTAAAGCTGGGTCTCTGTGTCTTTTGAATTGTTGGTAAATCTTAAGTTTTTGTTTTATTAGGTTTAGGATGTTCGCTGGGATAATTTGTACTCCAGTTTTTCTTCGGATGGGTGCGCTGATTTCTATGGTTTCCTGTATTACTGTGGTAATTGTATTATTTAGGTTCTCCATGTCTTCTTCGTTTTGAATTTCCGCCGGTGTTGTATTGATATTTCTTATGATGTGTTCAACGAATGTTTTCTCATGTAGGTGTTTCTTGTCCTTGTATGTTATTATGTGTGGCTTTAGTCTTTCTTTATTTAGCAAAGTTAATGGTATGAAGAACGGGAGGTGGTCACTGCCTATACTGTTGCTGGTTTCCATATTTCCCAGGTATTTCGAAAGGTTTGGTGTGTATAAAACATGG
Organism: Locusta migratoria; assembly: GCA_026315105.1. Taxonomy (NCBI): domain Eukaryota; kingdom Metazoa; phylum Arthropoda; class Insecta; order Orthoptera; family Acrididae; genus Locusta; species Locusta migratoria. Next base: position 118,315,557 of record CM048754.1, read on the forward strand.
TCGGGGATTGAAGATCCGAAGTGGTTAATGAAGGTGGGTTCTTCATTCGGGAGTGAGTACGTTTTCGTTTTCTTCAAGAAATTGTTCTAGCATCCTTCCGTTGGTGTTCGTTGCAGTGTCGCCAAAGTTTAGTGATAGAGCGTTGAAGTCGGCGAGAATTATACATGGTCAGAGTTCACAGAGGTATTGTATCAAGTTATTAGGTATATCTTCGGTGAAGGGGGGGGGGGACACAATACCGTGATGTATAGCGTATTTACTACTTTGGTAGCTACTTTAACGATCAGTACATTGTCGCTTTCCAGGTGGTGTGGAAGCTGGCGTACTGCTGCATTATCTTAGGAAGATATGGACTTCCTGGAACAAACAGTTGTAGTACTGGTAGCATTTCACTACCTTACCTACAGCAGGCTTGTATTTTCTCAGTTTTGAAGCATTTGTCATTTTCTATGCTGCCCTGCTTCGTGGGCTGTTTTGTTTTTAGGTTTTCTGGTGTGCTGGTATTTGTCCATGCTGCTACTGATGTAACTGTTGTAGTAGCGAGCTTAGGCGTCTGGAGGACATCGCAGTTGGTCTGGCTGTCTTAGATTTTGACGCCAGTGTGGTTGGTGGCCGAGTTGCCGAATGATCGGGTTCCCTGTGGCCTCCGCCTTCTTGTAGAGGTCGGTTGCCATCTCTTCCAATTGCTCACAGAACTTCTTTACACCCGCGTTGGCGTGTGTTTCGTCCGTCGGGAAATCTGCTGGTAGGTGTTGAAACGTTTGTATACTATATAAGTAACTACGGTTTCATTCTACCGATACTCAGCTTTTTAAGATTACGACGTATGGGGTTTCTGCTCCCTGCAACATTATTCTCCTGGGGCGTCGTGGTAGAAATAAATAGTCGATATGTACAGTTTTTCACTAATTTTTTAATTTAAATCAAACTTCTCGCCCCCAGAACAATACAAATTCAATACATCAGAAGTTAGAGCACACAGTACTTCCACTTTAAAATGCAGACTGACGTAGCTTCCAGAGCACTTGACAAATGACTAAAACTCGAACCCCGCTAAAACTCGAACTCCCCCACGAACTCGAACTCCCCCACGCAAGGCGGTGAGGCAAATATATAACCTTGACAATAATGGCGTTACATTAAGCATTGTTCATAACAATTGAATATACTGATTTACAATTAACAAACATAGCAGAAAAACATTTCATATACACCAAAATAATCACAATAAAAAATGAAAACCATACATACAATAATTTTAGATGAAGCAAATATTTTTAAGTCATAATTTCTGATCTTTCTGTTGACAACAAAGCGCGATGTTAAAAATAAATTAATTTGTTAACAAGTACATCACACATGTTCCTAACATATATTGAGCTATCAATTATCTTGGAAATTCTCAAAATAGGTTCAAAAGCTCAAGTGAGTCAATATATACAAAGAAATAAAATATTCAAATCTCGAGTACATCAGTAATTAAAACAATTAGCTGATCTACACAACTTGTTTATGAGCCTAACATATATACAACGCTATTTATTTTCATTTCTTTTATTTTTTTCACAAAAGTTTTTACAATTCGTCTGTGTAAGTCTTTAAATAACATACAATGACGAAACTATTGTTTATAGAACTGTCTGGAAAGAAAATATGTGAATCCGTTAATTAATGAAAACTATCACTCGTAGCAGACGGTATCGTAGGATGACATTGAGATGAGAGGACCAGGCAGACGGTATTGTACGATAACATTGAGATGAGGGGGTCAGCAATATCGTTACAGTGTAGAGCAAGCCTGAGAGCCCTGTTTTGGACCGTCTGAAGCAGGTGGGTCTGGTACAGGCGTTCGAATATCTTCGACACCGCCGGAAGCAGGCTGATTGGGCGGTAGTTCTTCGGAAAGCGGGCGTCCTTTCCAGGCTCAGGAAGAGCAACCACCACTGCGTGCTTCCAGGCGGTCGCAAATTCTCGTGAGCAAAGCACCTGGTTGAAGATTTGCGCTAGTCTTTAGTTTTATACCAGTATACTGATACATATTATGTTACATTTACACTACTTGCAATCCATGTAACTGAATTTTTAAAAATTGTTAATACTAATTCGAGATGAATTCTTGTACACACCTTTTGCTACATTTATTGACATTCTAAATGCCACCTCTTCTGCCACAGACACAGCTTCTTCACTTGTTTTATCACATGCAGATTTAGACTGCACACTAACTTTTTTCGTTGTTGAGAAGAATCTTCTCCGAGGGACAATTCTTCGCATAGCACACACTTCAGTTTCTGAAGCAGAGAATTCACTTCTTTGAAGGCGCACAGCCGATAGTGTAATCTTCAAAGATGAAATTTGTCTATCAAATACTTTCCTTTCATCATCTGATATCACATCAGCAACAAAGCTAGTAAATTCAGATGTTATTTTCTTCTTACAGTCTGCCAAAAGAGAATAAGGGGAATTACCTTCTCTGCTTAGCATGGCCAATATTTCACTCCTTTCATCTACAACAGGATCTTCACTGCTAGAAATGGGGTCAACAGTTTCCACATTTTGTGCATTACACTTTGCTTCAAATGTACAAACACTGTGGGTATGTTTGCACATATTGTTCTTTATTGAGTCAATGCACGTGCAGTTAAACTTATGGATACATGTATCACAGTTTTGGCACATTACTTTACACTTGCAGTGGTCATCACGCACTTGCACACAATGTACGACATCCGATTTTGAAGTGGAAGGAACCTTCCACACATTCCCTTCCTTCACAGTGAGCTTTTAATTCATTGTTAAGCTCAGCTTATGACTGTCGGGTTATTCTTACTTTGCTGGAAAATTTTCCTTTTTCTGTTGCTATCAACCTATGAAAGAGTTTGTCCCTCATGAAGCACATCATAGTGAACAAAGCTTTATCCAAACGCTGAACACTTTTTCCGTGATGATAAATGTACTTCAGTGTACGGTGCATACTTTCAAGGTGCATGCTGGTGTTGATTCCGCATGCAGCCTGTAGCAATATGCCCAAGAAACACACATTCTCCACATAGTGTTCTTGAAATTATACACCAAAATCTTGTGTGTCAGGATCAGCCCTCAATGTGTCTATCAGTGCAGAAAGCCTGTTATGAAACTTATCTGCATCAGTTTACTTCAAAAGAGCCCCTAAGTGACCAAATACCTCTTCCTGCTTCTTCTTATCCCTATTTTTTTTCTTGTTTGACTACTCCAAGCCCTTTCTACGTGCCAAGTGCAGTAAAGTTTTCTGCTTGGCTGCCCCATTTCCATGTTCCAAGCATTGCAGGCGGATTTTGCTAGATCGGACATGAATACTTTTGGGTATATCATTCCTACCTTCTCTTTTATGCACTGGAAAAATAGACGCATAACCTCAGTGCCGTATCTATTGGAAATCGAGAAAGCGCAGGGAAATCCTAACACTAACAATGTGTTTAGTATAAACCCATATTTGTTTAGTCCGTGTGTCCCGTCAACACAAATACGGTCACTTCCATACTTGATTAATAGTTCGCATTGAGCCTTGTTCATTATTATTAAGACAAAATCGGAAGTTTTGAGCTGTGGGTAGAGCTCAATAGTTTTGTCTTGCGGTTTATACAGAGTTCACTTCATGCACCCAGGCCACTACACTAAGAGCATAAATTATAGTTTTGCTCTATATTGTATAAATTCTTCTTGGTTACTAGATGGATCCTCTCCAATGCAGAATATGATACGCTTTCCCGAATCTGACCTAATACGGCATCTGCAGGTATTTTGCTTGCCAATGATGAAGCTAACATGTGTCATTTGCAGCTCACAAAGAAAGAAAGGGACAACTCCTGCTCATGACCAACGTGAGTTGATGCGAAATGAACAGAATGTTATCCCTCTGCACACGCTTTCACTCTCATGCTTGCAGGGCACTTCCCACCGATCTTTTTACTCCCTTGAATTTTACGGATCCACTCACCAGTACCTTCAGGCATTTGTTTCCCTGATTGATGGCATTCATAATATATATAAACAGAATTACCAACACCAGTATATGACCCCCTATCATTACAAACCTGCATCGTGTTGCATGCTCAGTTTCTTCCTTCCATTTTTTAAAATCATATTCAGAATTGAAATGCAATTTCTCTGAATTGATTTCTATGTTATGGACAGACTGTAAATGTACATACCATTTCTCCTTCAACGATGCGCACTCAACACACAATGTACATTGGTAAGTAGTTGCTCCCAATAAAACATCATGAACATTTCGCCTGTGCCGATATAGCGCAGACGAACGAGAAAAATTCTTGTCTCAAACGAAGCATTGAAAACATTTCAAATTACTCATTTCTTGAAGAAACGCGAAACGCCAAAATGTATGATACACGTGAAAACAAAAACAACACCCTTGTTCACAGTACCGCGCACAAAACAAGAATGAAACGAATATTACTCTGCTCCAATGATCTTAACCTGCAGAGACTTCTCTGGTTTCGGTTCCGGCCAAACAACAACCTCCTTGCTTCCGGCAGTATAATCGGGGGGCTAGCGTCAATTCACTGAATGGCATTACCTCAAGCTGTAAAAGGAAATTTATTGAAATATGTGTTTAGGTTAAGAATTACAATATTTTGCCTAATAGATGTTGTTATACTACACGTTCCCATTCTGGCACCATTTTCTGGAGCATCGTCAGTCTTAGCAGCATTCAAACTGTGTCACGCTGCTGTCAACACATTCTGCCTCTTGTTTTGTATTTTGTAGTAGGCTACATCTGAGGAAATAGACAAACCCTTATTATACTCTATTACTTTCTTGCCTAAAAATTACCTCTAAAATGTATACAGAGTGACAAACATAAATAATCATCACGGAAATTATCTCTAAGACAAAGTATCCCATTCTTTGCTTGGAGAAATTAGGTGGTAATAATAATAATAATAATTTCGTGTGGCTCATTGGCCTGGTGCAAGTCTTTCAATTGGACGCCACTTCGGTGACTTGCGTGTCCCTCCCCTTTCCCAGTTATCCAACTGGGGAAAGAGGACCTACCAAGGGTATGCACTGGATATACACCACAGTGATTAGACCCAGGATCACCTATGGGGCGGTCGTGTGGTGGAAGAAGGTAGAACAGCAGGTTGCTGCTAAGGAGCTTGGTAAGGTGCAGAGATTAGCCTGCTTAGCCATAACAGGTGGAATTAGCAGCACACCAACTGCTGGGATGGAAACCATGCTGGATATGCCCCCATTACACCTTTGGGTCAAGATGGAGGCAGCAGCTGGTGCATACAGACTCAAAACTGGCAAAAATGGAACTCTTTGGAATATCCAGAATCACACACTAAAATAGTGAGTGAGGTAAATATAGGAAAGGTTGGGGAAATGCCAGCTGACTATATTATAACCCCATACTGCTTCAACAAGCCTTTCAATATAACAATTGGAAGTAGGGAGCAGTGGGAGAAAATAGTTAGACTCTGTATGGGGGGGGGGGGGATATTGTCTGGTTCACCGACGGGTCAAAATAAGACCAAAGTGTTGGGGCCGGGGTATACGGGGTGCAGCCAAGACTGGAGGGCGTCATCTCTCTAGGAAAACTGGCCTCGGTATTCCACGCCGAAATCACTGCCATCAGGGCGTGTGTGGAGGAGAATTTGCGTAGGTGCTACAAAGACCGTAGCATCTATATCTATTCAGACAGCCAGGCAGCCCTGAGATCACTGACAGCTCCTGCAACAAGGTCTAAAATTGTTGCAGAATGTCACAGGGTTCTGGTGGAGCTAGGGGAAAGCAATAGAGTAAACCTATTGTGGGTCCCTGGCACTCGGGGATCAGTGGCAACGAACATGCAGACAGATTAGCCAGGATGGGGCAGAGGCTCCATTTATTGGACCGGAACCTGTCCTGACAATCACCAAGACAATGCTCAAATTGGAGCTACGTAACTGGCTCAGTAGACAGCACGTAGAATATTGGACCAAAGTCTGTCGACAAAAACATGGCAAGGTAATGATGCCAAAGCCATGTTTTAAAAGAAGCTCTGCAATCCTGGGCCTGAACAGGAGAGAGATTAGACTCATGGTTGGATTGCTGACAGGCCATGGGAATTTCAAAAAACACCTACGTACAATGGGAATAACAGAAGACAACTCTAAATGTAGGATCTGTGATGACGGTGATGAAACTGCATCACATCTAATCTTCGATTGCATTGCATTGGAGAGTAAAAGGCACAGAACATTTGGGACAACCAGACCCGAAGAAATTATGTCTAATAAAGAACTGGTAAAGAGACTCCTTGTACTGTTCAAGGGCATTGGTTGGCGTTACTAGATATACAGGGAGCGATACCGCACAATAAACTTAGTTTCGGTGCAGGCAGTGGCGGGTTGGACGCAGACTGTTTTGGATTCCCTGAGAAAATCAAATCAAGGAGACCTACAGCTTAATGTGGAATCTGAACCACGTTCGTTTCTGGCGACTCGGAGAAATTAGGTGAACATAGCTGAAACCATTTTGAAGATATATGTACATAATGTTCTGAAAATGTAGGTTTCAGATTCAGTTAATCAGTGAAAATGTATGGCAGTTAGAGCAGCTATCACATTCTTTCATGGTTGTATGCCTAATCTGTCCATTACTTTTCTCCTGCTAATTACACCATCATTGAAACAGGTGAAATGGGTGCTGTCATCTATTTTGAGTACTGTCCATCCAACAAACACTGTTTTTGGCACTCAGTGCTACAAATGTTGAAACTCGTTAGCAAATGTCTACATGATCATGCTCAAAAGACTAAGTAATTTTGTATCTGCAAGGTCCCTGTATATTGGCTTTATTGTTTCCATCACTGTGGCAGGCATGGAATGTGTATGGTGATTATTTTAACATAGTCACGGTCGAAAAAAGGTCATAATGGCTTTAAAATGATTACCCTGTTAATTAGTGTATGGTGATATTCCTTGCCTGAAGCATCACTCACCCAATACTTGCACCTATAGTCCAAACTGTGCATTCTCATTAATATAATTTTCCGTAGCTTCTCTAAATCTCCAACATGGCGTCTAATCACAAGTCCATAATATTGAGACATTTTCTCTGTTAACCACCTTCCCTACCCTCTGGCTCCTACCCTTGTAACCACCCCCGTTGTAAAACCTGCCCTATGCACCCTTCCACCACCACTTACTCCAGTCCAGTAACCCGGAAGGTGTACACGATCAAGGGCAGAGCCACTCGTGATAGTACCCACGTGATTTACCAACTGACATGCCTGCACTGTGAAGTGTTCTATGTGGGAATGACCAGCAACATACTGTCCATTCGCATGAACAGTTACAGGCAGACAGTGTTTGTTGGTAATGAGGATTACCCTGTGGCTAAGCACGCCTTAGTGCACAGTCAGAACATCTTGGCACAGTGTTACACCGTCCGGGTTATCTGGATACTTTCCGTCGACACCAATCCTTCAGAACTCCGGAGTTGGGAACTAGCCCTTCAGCATATTCTCTCTTTCCGTTGCCCACCTGGTCTCAACCTCTGCTAAATTTGAATTCCCGCCCACCATTCTTGTCTCGGTTCTCTGGACAGAGCCTCTGCCTCAAGTGGTATCTCTGTCTAACGTCTTTGGTTTCTATAGTATGTCTGCCTAGGAGTGTTTGTGTTTGTGTCTGTGTAAATATGTGTGTGTGTGTGTGTGTGTGTGTCTATTTGTTTACCCTCCTTTTTTTCCCCCCAAGGTAAGTCTTTCCTGTCCCGGGATTGGAATGACTCCTTACCCACTCCCTTAAAACCCTCATCGTTTCCTTTGCCCTCTCCTTCCCTTCTGCCTGACGAAGCAGCTAGGCTGCGGAAGTGTGTGTGTGTGTGTGTGTGTGTGTGTGTGTGTGTGTGTGTGTGTGTGTGTGTGTGTGTGTGTGTTTATTTGTTGCTATCACTGCCTGTGCTCCTTCGCCTGGTAAGTGGACTTCATCTATTTTTTACGTATATTTTTCCTGTTAGGAACTTTTCCTCTATAATATTCGTATCAAAAATAAATAAAATAAGATAAAATGAGAAAGTAGGAGAAATAAATTGTCTCAAGCCACCTGTCAACAGTATGATGTATATTATCTTAACTCTTTGCCACACCCTACTTGAACAAGTCTGGGACAGCATCCTGAAAATATGACTGTGAGAAATTCGGGGAAAAACTAGGCTTTTGCGTGACAAGCAGCGACAGTGAATGGAAGGGGATATGGCCAGTGTGCACACATTTGTGTCAAGAGCATTTAAGACTGTAATAACAATTTAGAAGCTAATAAACCATATTTTCACATTTCACCCCTCACACATGAAGACTTAACTTCACCTTTTGTTTGATAGTTCATATTATTTTAATATACATTTCCTGTATATTCTTTCTGGCATGTCTGAATGAGCAGATGCTAGGTCAGAACTGCTATGGGAATTGATGACATGTGATAATGGGCAGGGGAGCTATGTTAGCAGTGTCTGGCTAAATAAGAAATTGCATGTGTGGGGAGGTGTTGGAGGGCATCCAAAACATTGTGACTGCCTAGTAAGTGGGACCGTCTGGGTTTGTATCGTGGCTGCGCACAAACTTTCCAACATTCCCATTGATTTAATTCAGTGTCATCTTCCAGCTAATAATGTAAATTTCTTTGCACTTACAGTACTCTGTTACTCACAACCAACCTGTTTCAGTTGAGTGTCATATTTGAAGTGTTTCAGCGAATAAAAAGTAAAAGTTTGAAAACCTATATTTGTGCCAGAACATCTGTCAAACGGGTAAGAAGCTACTCATATCTGCATAAAACTCATGTTTGATGTCACATTAGTTCCTAAGCATTTTAACGCCCGTAAATAATAAAATGTAGCAAATACATTTAAATATACCTCTTATAATATTTGATAACTACACTACATCTGTGTTACTTGCCATTTGTAGTCATAGGAAGTGATGTATTATTAAAGCACACCAGATTCAATATACTGTTCAGTTTGTCATGTTTTATACACACACTTCATAATTTCATTCTAGGCTGTTAGTTTAGCAGATAATTTTGTAACTGAATCATGTTAAACTCCATGGCTGTTAACAATAGTTGGTGAAAAATTTAACAAGCAAGTGTTCTTTAAAAAAAATCTTTATTATAATGCAATTATATATTTGTGATATCTTGGTTATTTTTTATAACTTACCATTTTGACTGCAACTGTGCATTCATTACCAGCCTGCTGTTCACTGCTGGTCTGCATACGAGTAGTTTATTTAGCACCACTTTTTGGCTGGACATCTCTTCTAGTCCATGTTATTCCATTTGGTTTTAGTCCCTAACTTATACAGGACCATGAATAAAGTGCTGAAATGTAAACATACCATACTGATTTGTTTAGACAGTGTGTTATCGTAACAATTCACAATATACCTAATGACAGCTACTGCGTTGTTCTTTGTGTTGTGTAATGTTTTTGATAACACTGCAAAAACTATCCACTAAGTTAACATATAGTTTATGAAGTAAGGGTCTCAAATACATTGTTACGTAAAATGTATGAGCTGCAGAGGTTTCATTACCTTAGGAATTATAAAAATTAATTATTAAATTATAGATTAGTTATTTCCAATGTTAACTTTATGTATGTACAATTACAGTTTGTCAAGAAAAAATTAAAATATTTGTTATTAGGCAGCTCTAGGTATCCACTGTTGGTGTTTTTGCCATAGTTCAGTTCTGACAGTTCAAGAAAAATATTATTTTTAATTTATATGAAAAGCTCCAGGGTCATTTGCAGGATTTCTTTGGCAATTGGCTGTAGTCTGTCTCTTAGAATATGTTGAGGAGTTTCAATTTGTTGTTGGCATATAATACCTGTGAGTCATATTTAAAATTTGAAACAATTTCTTCATGTTGACCTATGTAAGTGGTAATGCAGAATTACCATAACATTTTACTCGAAAAGCATCATAGTATTTCATATTAAAGATTCTACCAGACCAGCTAAAAGTATCAACTTCATTGTTCCCACGAGCAATCTTGTAAATTCCTGATTATTAAAGACGTAGGGTGCTGGTTTCAATTTTGTGCTCTGTGTTTATGTACTAAAGGGTCTTAAACATAATTGTTTGTTTAAAGTTTGAAATTTTTCTTGTGTCACTAATGTAAATATAAGTAACTAATATTTATTCAGAGAATCTAAGAAATAGAAATACTTGTCATCTAAATTGAAATATTAGAAATTTTTTGAAATAAATTAGATAATCCTCCTGTGGTATTAATGCATGTGACTGACATTGATACTATCAGTAATTAGTTTTGATAGCCATTTACAATGTTTTATGCATATTTTCAAACAGTTTTACTGTTAATGTAAAGAAGTTGTTTTATACTTTTTGTATCACATAACTGGTCCCTGGGTGAGGAAAGGAGTGTATCTTTTTATTATGTAAAAAAAAATACATAATAATAAATCAATTGAGCAGATCACACATAAGAACGACAAACTACTAAGATGATTTTTTTTTTTTAATGTGTGCACTCACATTTGTCTGGCCTTCAATGTGTAAAAACTGAGTCAACAGCTTGCTGCAGTGAAGATGATTGGGTCTTTAGTTGTTCTTTGTCTACTTGAGCAATTTATTTTACTATTTTATTCCCTCATGGAAAACGCACTTCTTCTAAACATTTTGAGAGAGAATTTCACAAAGAAAAGTTCATTTTATCTGATATGTAATTACCCAAACTGTGTAGCTGTTAACAATGCACTGCCTGATAAATGCAGTTCATAAATGCTTCTTTTCAAATAAGAGTTTAAACTTAATGTCCTTCAGGATATGATGTGAAGTTACATTATGTGTATTTTTATTTAGACAGTTAAACTAGTAATGAAGTTGTTGTCATCAGAAAAGGCAAAAGGCTGATGAGCTTCAGATGTTCTGCTTGGGTATTTTCTCAGATGATCATCAGCTATTGAAAATTGTAAATAAACATAACCGGTGGTTATTTAAGTTCTGTACATAGTATGCAAACCTATCTGAATATAGTTACTTTGCTTGTAAAAATTATTACTATTTTAAGTAGTTTTTTTTCTTTGTTGTAAATTATTTAGACATTATGATTATATAGTTTTACATATATGTGTGTTTTAAACGAATTGAGTTTGGGTCAACAGAATTCCCAGCCCTCATTCGGAAGCTGAAATAGTTTTAATTGTCTTTGAAATTTTGTACCAGAATTATGTAAAATGTATAGTTAATATGAATTAATTAATGTTTAATGACACTTTACCTATCTTCTTGTCTATTGGCTTCTACAGTTGGGTATGCTGGATGTAGAGACTTCAAAATGTACGTGTGCCTCACTGGTGTTTCATACTGTAAATGTTATTTGTATTATGTTCAATATGGGGTAAATAAAATAAAAACTGCATTGTTTTAGTAAAAAGATCAAATTCTGTACACAGTACTGAATGAAATTGAACATTGTTAAGAGTAAAAAGTGACTTTATTTGTTGATGTAAATATGTAATGTTGCTCTTTTGTGTAACATGTTAGTAATAGGTTAACCTAGATATCCGTTGGATATTTATGGGATGATCGTATTGTGTAGCATTGATTTAATGGTAGATACTGTTTCAATCTCATTCATTTCTGTTGAGTTACTTACTAAGCTTTGTTCAGCTGATGTGATTGAATTTTTAATTAATTAATTAATTTTTAAAAATATTTTCTGAGTTTATTTCTCTTTTGTGTGTGTGTGTGTGTGTGTGTGTGTGTGTGTGTGTACTTTTTTTTTTAATTGATAAAACTAGTTAATGCTCACATTGTTACATAAATATGTAATGTAGAGCGGTTGAGCATAGGGTGTCTCTCTATATAATTTCTGTGTAAAAATTGACATTTTTATGGCTTTATTACATGTTTTTCCCACTATGTTGTCATTTGTTAGTTTTGAAACCATAATTATTGCTGTAAATAATGGTGTACAGTTAATATTCTTGCAATGCCCTCTGTGTAGCTGAGGACGTATTTTTGGAGAGCTAAACCAGCGCAATGGACAAAATCTTTGTGCTATCACAGTAATCTCTCTTTCCACAGCAAGTGTTGTGACATGTGAGAAACAATCTGCACCATCAAGATTCCATCCTGACTGCTTACAATGTTGTACTGTGAGTGCTGATGAGAGTATCAAGTATTCGGAGACTCTGTTGGTGAGTGTGTGTGACAGGAGCACTGGAGTCAATTACAAAAGTGTCAGCAATAATTGTGTTCAAAACTGAAGTGGGCCCAAGGAAGCTGCGTCAAGCCTCACACCGTTCATATGTTGCCACACTTCCAGGAGGACAACATCAGAGCGATTGTGATGGTGCTGGAGGAAAACACTGCAAGGCCACTGAAGTCCTCACAATGACTGATCATTGGTTCCCGTTGCACCTACTGCTCAGTGGTAGCCGTCAGCCTGTCTACACAGCTCTGAGAGTCTTAAAGCACCAAGCTTCTGGATATCCTGTGGAAATGGAAAAGAACATTTATTTGAGATTTCCTGATGCTACGTGATGTAAGAATGAGACTGAAGGAAGGGTGAAAGTAGCACTCTGTGGATGAGCATTGCTTAGGCACACATTACTCAGTGTGCACAAACAAGGGAGTTAGCATTGGACATTTTTAATTTCTTGGACTCTTTCCCGAGAAGATTTGTGTGAGGCAGATACATCCTAACCACAGCCATAAAGTGATGCAGCTAGTTTTGGATTTTAAATCAGCTTTATGGAGAGAGAAATGCATTTGTAGAACTGTTGCATATGAATCAGGATGTACAACAAAATCTTTAAGGGGTTCCGATCCAAGCCAACCTTCTGCAGCACTGCTTCTGTGGAGGTAAACGATACATGTTAAGTGCACTGGTATTTGGCCTGAGAACAAGCACCTGGGTTGTGGAATATGTAACTGCACACCAAAATATGTGTCACCAACCATGATTTTCTGTAGAGAGAATTGCCATTGTCACTAGATCTGAAATAGTTTGTGATTGTGGAGTTAGCATGTGTTCACTAGATTACATTATCAAGGACCATTTAGTATACAGTGACATGATTTATAGAGGAAATTATTTTAGCTCTCAAAATAAACAGCTGTGTGTAAAATTAATGATAACTAAATTCTTGTGACCACAAACCTGCAAAATCAAGTAACACAATGACATCTATTTTCTCAGTATTATCTTTAAAGATGATCAAATAGACAATCATTTTTCTGTCTTGTTTATTGTTTGTTTGCTCATTTTTCCCTGTTTTTCTTATTTCTAAATAGAATTAATTCTAAGTAAATAAAGTCATGTAATCATGGAAAATGCTTGCCATTATGTATTAACTCCAGTAAATACTAACCATTCTGTGATTAATGATCAATTGCAGTGAACAATAATCACAATAACAAAAACCACAAAGTAATAATACTTAAGTAGATAAACCATTAATAGTCATTTAGTTTAATTATATAGTAACAATATATTGGCAGTCATGTTTCTCGCCATCTGGGGCAAACTTGAATGAACAAGATAATTGTATTCAACAGTAATTTTTGATGTGACTTATTTCTGTTTTAGCAAAAAAGTGAAATACTCATCCCAGTTGTAAAAAAATTAAAAACTGAAAGTCACTAACTTTTACATCTGTTGGTAATTTTTTTGATTGATCTTGTTAAATAAATAATTGATTATATATTTTATATCTGTTTTGTCTATTACTGTTAGAAACAAGCATCATCATGAATGCTGAGAATGTTATCCAAAGATGTGTGTATCTTTTGTCGTCATTCAAAATGAAATAAAGGACTGTTACACAAACAGCACTGTTCTGTCCCAATGAATATCTGTTACTTCCCATTTGTTTTACCTGTGTTGTTTGTTTTCCGAACTGATGTTTTCTTTCTCACTACCACATAATTTCAATCAAGACAGCAGTACATGCCATGGAAACGTTTCTGCATGTGATTGATAACAAATACACAACTGGTATTTAGTTGCATTTACATGATTACTTGCTGTATTAAAATTTACAAACCTGCAAAATTTTTGTGGGAACATCCTGGAAACAAATGTTCTTACTTTTCCATTATTAGGAGACAGAGAGAAATTTCAGTAAATTACTTTGTAGTCATTGTCAGAAGCTGAGTATATTAATTAATACTGTGGAGATAATGTGTATATATAATTGGCAAATATAAGAGAGACAGTATTAGTTAAAACAGGCAGTACCAGGGATTGCAGAGAAATAAACATTAATCTTTTAATCTGGAAATAAAGCGGAAAGTTAACAAAAGTAAACACTATTTACTAATTTCATTGTAGCTTTGATGGAACTGATTGTCACTGAGGAGTGGCAATTGTAGCCACACTGAGCCAGTACAGAAGCCATAGTGTGGTAAGTAAAGGATAAAGTACTATTAGATTTGTGAGGGTGTCATTATCTGCCATGCAAATGCAGCACCCAATGTCTGGAGCTTTGAGCACATGAGAGCAGTGGTAACACAGTGGACTCTCATTTGGAAACACGGTGGTTGAAACCTACTTATGGCCATCCTCATTTAGATTCTCCACGATTTCCATTAATCACTACAGGCAAATGCCAGGATGGTTTCTATGAAAGGGCATGGCAGATTCACCTCCTCAGCAAAACAGAGTATGAGCTCCATCTCTAATGTCCATAATGTTAATGGGGTGTTAAACCCTAATCTTCTTTTCTTAATATCATCTCATATCAATAAAACTGACAAATGTACTTCTTATAGCTATGATTTGATTCAATATTTGTGGCAGAACTGTGGACATACATTTGATAGTTTTTGATGCAGGGATTTGAATGTTTTACTTAATGTTAAATCCAAATTCCCACAGTTTTTTTTTAATGTATTGTTAACATGCTTAGAAAGGTTGGCGTATGAGACAGATCAATATTTGGGGGAGGTAGACATTGTAATTGTAATTCATTGTTATGCTATTTGAAGTACTGATCAGATTTTAACATTGGTACTACAAAAATCCAAAGAGAATTCAAACGAAACATCAATTTTTTGTTTACAGTTTAACTGATAACTTTAATTCTGCGTCAGATATGCCCTCTTTAGGAACTGTATAATGTACAGTTTAGACACTTATCAAACTGTAATAATATTGTTGATGTTCCATAGGAACGATAAAACAAATCTTCTAATTCTCTGTCAGCAGTTGAAAGTTTACTTTTGTGTCCCAACCTCGTTGCCGGTTTTGTGTCTCGTTTCCGTCGTAGGTGTCGGTGGCCGAGTATAAAGAGACAGACACAGGAATAAAGGATGCACGCTTGTGCAGGTACGGAGGTGACCAGCCAGTGGGACAGCAGAAACTAGAAACACTAGAGTAAATTAGAACGAGATATATATTTCATAGAGACTTAACTTTTACATAGTTCTTGACTGCAGAATACTAAGTATTACTGATACATAGATTAGATAGAGGCCTGCGTACTGATGATTCATAGTGCCTATCAGACAGCCAAGTCTTAACTGGTGCCTATCTGATTTCCAAGTGACCGATGCAGTTCAGTGGTGGCCACAAGTGGAGTTGCAGCACAGGGCGCTCGTGGCTGACGTCGTAAGAACACTGCGCCGTGCGTGCATGGCGGCGCGCGGCGAAAGTACGTGGCCCACACTTCATACTTGTGCAACACTGCATTTACCATGTATATATTGGGAACAGATAGGCATCCCAGAAGTCAGCCATTACTTTTCAAGGCCACATCAAATGATGTCGCAAACAAAACAGAGATATGTCTTGGACTTCCATGTAGTCACAGGCACTCAAAGCAGTTTCACTCCAAACATGAGCCTAACATGGCATGGCCTGGCTTTGAAAAACATGAATAATGATTAGTGTGTCTGATTGGAACAATAATTCATACTTGCACAATGTGTGTGTGTGTGTGTGTGTGTGTGTGAGAAAGAGAGAGAGAGACAGGGGGGGGGGTTATCGCACACAACATTTGACACAAAAGTCCTCTTTGGAGTTTCCAATACAGTTTGCCGATAAAAACAATTATATTAGAAAAATAGGTAATTGCGAAACTGTTGGGATATGGATTCATTGCTCGCCATCTGTTTGACCCCTTGGTTGTCTTCAGGTTTTTAACTGTCAGCTATTGCTTTTGTGATACCTGACAATGGGCCACAGTGTAATATATAATGCTGTTTTACTGTGGTTTGAGGTCCATGTCAAACTTCTGTCATGACTGTACCTAGTCAACAATTTGGTGTTCAAACCAACCACTGGGTTACCTTACATTGTGAATAAAACAGTCATGCTGTTATCTACAAAGACTAACTTTATCTCAGGTTAGTGCCGCAGTATAATAACAAATATTAATTCACATGCCTCAGTGGCCTAGAGCAAGCATTTCAATTGTACACCACCTCAGTGACTTGTGTGTCCCTATCATACCACAGCTATCTAATCAGAGAAATTGTGGAATCCTAACCAAGAGTCATTTCTGGTGAGTATGTGAGGTTAAGGTTAAAATGCAGAGTGAAGAATCCGTGGTGCGACAGGGTGTCGAACCGGCGACCTGTCGAGCGCTTTACCGCTACACCATACTTAGTCCAGGGATGTCGGCTTTCGAAAATCAGAGTTGGTTGCTCTTAATCAAGTTCAAAAACAATGCATAGAAACCACCTGAAATCCAGTTTCAGATAATATATTTGAATAGGTAAGATTAAGGTAAACAAATAAGTTTTGTACACTAATTACTTAGCACAATAAGTAATCCACAGTCCATATGTATTTATGTTTTTCCAAATCTCTGTGCAGTATCAAAGTCTGACTCATAGAAAATATGTTTCTATAACTCGTTCAAGAAGTCGTGGCCCATGTGCAGAAAAGCATTCTAGAGTTGTGCGCAGGGCGAGTTCATTCCTCTGTTTCACAGAGGCGGTTAGCTCATTGCCTGCTGGGTCCTTCGCTTCGTTTGTTAAGCCAGCAGTGAGCTGCACCCAGCAACTGCAGGTGACGCAACTAAGTGGCCACCCCTGCAAAATAATGAACTGGACTTTGTCTGTACCCTTACAAATTTTTTTGAAATTTTTTGTCTTTAAAAAAATGGATTCTTACATCTAAACCTCTAAACAAACAAGTAGGAGTCAAATAAGTGTCAGGTGGGAGGAAATTTTAATATAGTTTTGTTTCCTTTTAACTTTATAAAATATTATTAAAAAAAGAACAGAAAATAGTGTAAGGAACTTTCTATTTTCCTTCTCCGAGGTGTTCCTTTCGCCATGCGGTTATGTGACGTCACACAGAGTGGCAAGGAAACTGCAATGCCATACGGAGTTCTAGGAGCACTGAGGAGTTGAAGCAAAAGAATAAATAAGGAAAAAAGGAACGGGTTTTTGTTTTAGTTGATAGGTCACAGAACCGATAACATATACATATATATATATAACAGATTGTATAATAATATACGTAAAAAATAGATTTAGTACACTTACCAGGCGAAGGGGCACAGGCAGTGTAGCAACAAATAAGCACACAGACACACACACAAAAATGCTAGCTTTCGCAGCCTAGCTGCTTCATCAGGCAGAAGGGAGGAAATACAGTTTTGAAGATATTTAAATTGGCATTTAAAATCAGTATGCCTATTTAGATGGAAAATGAACAACTTTTACCAAATTCCATCTGTTGCGAGACTGTGCGACAAGCACGGGGCCTACAAGAACAAGTTTATAAAATATTGGCCGTCCAGATACCTCGCAACTTGCACAGCGCCCATGTTAAGAAGGCAGGGGGGCCACACCGTCTTGCAAGAGCTATGTGAACAATGGACCATTTTATGAAAATGTTCACTGCCAAGTTAAGCTTTTGTTTCGTCATGGACCTGCATGATAGTGTTGTCATTCAGTTTCCTATTTATGTATTTATTTTGTATTCCATAAATCCATGTTGTGATCAATCACACTTATGTGGATTGAGTCATGTTTAAAAATATAAAGATTCAATAAATTTTTTTAACAGTAACAAACATCTAAGATACATTGTCTTATTTAAATGGGTAAGATACATAATCCATTAAAAAGAGTCAAGAACATATGAATATGAGGCAATAAAAATTTACAAAATCATTGTTTTGTCCGATGATACTCATCAAGAGAGTAAAAAGAATTTTCCATAATTTTGTTTAAATATAGACAGGCTTTGATGTCTTCTAGAAGACAGTTGAAACTTTTTTTGGAAAAATAATGGACACCTCTCTGTAAAGAATTTAACGTTGAAGATCCGTATGTAGTTGAGCTTTAGACCTAGTAATGTGAAAATATTAGATTTATTGTTCAAATAACCTCTCTCTTATTAATCATTATAGAAAATAAGACTGAGAGTAGAGGTAAAAATTTTAAACTTGTGAAACGGGCTTCTATGTGAAGATCAACTAGAATAATGAGTGGTGTACACTGTAGCTCTCATTTGTGCAGTAAATATTTTTTGGTTGATGGTTGGTTGTTGTTACTACTGCTGCTGCTGCTGCTGCTTTGGTCTTCAGTCCAGAAATTGGTTTCATACAGCTCTCCACCCTACTCTATCTTGTGTAGGCCTCTTCATCTCCTTATAAGAACAGCAACTCACATCTATTTGAATCTGCTTACTATATTCAAATCTTGGTCTCCATCTGTGGTATTTACCACACACACTTCCCTCAAATGCTAAATTCACAATTTCTTGATGTCTCTGAATGTGTCCTATCAATCGATCCCTTCTTTTAGTCAAGGTATGGTAGAAATTCCTTTTCTCCCCGATTCTAGTACCTCCTCATTAGTTACACTATCTACCCACCTAATCTTCAGCATTGTTCTGTAGCACCACATTTCAAAAACCTCTATCCCCTCCATGTCATAACTGTTTATCATCTGTGTTTCACTTCCTTACAAGGCAACAATCCACACAAATGCCTTCAGAAAAAATGTTGCATACACTTAAATTAATATTCAATGTTAGTAAATTTCTCATTTTGATAAACGCTTTTCTTCCCATTACCATTCTGCATTTTGTATCCTCTGTACACCAATCACCATATTTTATTTTACTGCGCAAGTAACAAAACTCATCTACCACCTTTACTGTGTTATTACCTAATCGAATTCCTTCAGCATCACCTAATTTTCTTAGACTGCATTCTATTACCCTTGGTTTGCTCTAGTTAATATTCATTTGACAGAATTAGACAGTTTGTTGAAAGCAGCATGTCAGAGGCAGCAAACGATCTGGTAGAGCAATTGAATACATTGTTATCAATTAAACACAACGTTTTTATTTCTTCACCCTCAACTTTAATGCCTTCTCCAGATTTCTCCTTCCTTTCATTCACAGCTTGTGCATTGTAAAAATTGAATAACAATGGAAAGAGGCTACAATCCTGTCTTACTTTCTAACCACCACTGTGTCCCTTTCATGATCCTTTGACTCAAATAACTGTTGTCTGGTTTTTTCATAAGTTGTAAACAACCTTCCGTTTCCTATATTTACCCCTGTTGACTTGAGAATTTGAAAAAGTGCATTCCAGTCAACGATGGTTGATTAGCCAAATATATTATGCTATAGGTCATGACAGAGTGAACAGAAGGAAAATATGCAGCTTTGACGGTATTCATGCACTAACAGGGGTGATTACACGGAGGGAATAAGTTGAGAGGCTGTAATATATTTTGGTTATTGGAACACAAGTGGAATACTTCGTTCTCTTGTTGAGCTGTATATATGTTTTCAGTATTTAGAGTCACCGTATTGCACTTAAACCTGTGTAGGACATCAACAGGTACAGATTTACTTTTATTTTCTATTTTGCTGTTTGTTCGACCTTCATGAAGAATATTTGTCATCTGCCACTGAGCACGGACAGCAAATGTAATCTTTTTGCAGATCATTGACGAACACTAAGATATGGAGCAACAAAGGACCCATAATGGACCCTTGTGGTACTCTGCATGTACAGCCCCAGTCAAATGAAACAGGAGAGCCATCAGCACCGTTCAGTATCACCTTTGAATTATGTCTTATTTACAAAATAGGAAACCACTTTCGAAACCTACCTCTCAAGCCATAAAAAATTTTAAGAGAGTATTGTGGTCTACGCAATATATTCAAGTAGGTGACATTTTGCTGTTTATTGACTCAATTTCATTAGTAAGAGAATAAATAGCTTGCTCTGTTAATCTAGCATTCTGAAATCCAAACTGGTTTCTATTGCGGAAGTTATAGTTGTTGAGATGTTCTATAATTATTTTATGCTTTAGTTTCTCTAATATTTTTGAGAAGCTACTGAACAGATATTGTACAGTAGCTGTATTTATACATTGGTTTTCTCACCCTTTTCTTGTATTGTGTCCCAGGTAAGTTTTTAATGTCGTAAGAGCTGAGAAAGAATGTTGTGTTGTACGAGGTGCATTCAAGTTCTAAGGCCTCCGATTTTTTTTCTGATTAACTACTCGCACCAAATCGTTGAACTGGCGTTACTTCTCGACGTAATCGCCCTGCAGACATACACATTTTTCACAACGCTGACGCCATGATTCCATGGCAGCTGCGAAGGCTTCTTTAGGGGTCTGTTTTGACCACTGGAAAACCGCTGAGGCAATAGCAGCACGGTGGTGAATGTGCGGCCACGGAGAGTCTCATTGATGGAAAAAGCTAAAAGTCATTACGAGCCAGGTCAGGTGAGTAGGGAGCATGAGATATCACGAAGAAACTGTTGCGTAATGTTAGCTCGATGTGCGGGTGGGTTGTCTCGGTGAAACAGCACATGCGCAGCTCTTCCCGGACGTTTTTGTTGCAGTGCAGGAAGGAATTTGTTCTTCAAAACATTTTCGTAGGATGCACCTGTTACTGTAGTGCCCTTTGGAATGCAATGGGTAAGGATTATGCCCTCGCTGTCCCAGAACATGGACACCATTTTTTCAGCACTGGCGGTTACCCGAAATTTTTTTGGTGAAGGTGAATCTGTGTGCTTCCATTGAGCTGACTGGCGCTTTGTTTCTGGATTGAAAAATGGCATCCACGTCTCATCCATTGTCACAACCAACGAAAAGAAAGTCCCATTCATGCTGTCATTGCGCGTCAACATTGCTTGGCAACATGCCACACGGGCAGCCTTGTGGTCGTCCGTCAGCATTCGTGGCACCCATCTGGATGACACTTTTCGCATTTTCAGATCGTCATGCAGGATTGTGTGCACATGACCCACAGAAATGCCAACTCTGGAGGCGATTTATTCAACAGTCATTCGGCGATCCACCAAAACAATTCTCTCCACTTTCTCGATCATGTCGCCAGACCAGCTTGTGTGAGCCCGATGTTGTTTTGGGTTGTAGTCACACGACATTCTGCCTTCATTAAACTGTCGCACCCACGAACGCACTTTCGACACATCCTTAACTCCATCACCACGTCTCCTTCAATTGTCGATGGATTTCAATTAGTGTCACACCATGCAAATTCAGAAAAAGAATGATTGCACACTGTTCAAGTAAGGAAAACGTCGCCATTTTAAGTATCTAAAACAGTTCTCATTCTCGCCATTGGCGGTAAAATTCCATCTGCCGTCGGGTGCTGCCATCTCTGGGACATATTGACAATGAACACGGCCTCATTTTAAAACAATGGGCATGTTTCTATCTCTTTCCAGTCCAGAGAAAAAAAAGTCGGAGGCCTTAGAACTTGAATGCACCTCGTAGATGTAGAAACTGGCGTAGTTAAAGTGGTATTTTTCAATTTCATCAACAGAATTAATTCCCTGATGTGCATATTTGAGGAGAGGTAATACATAAACTCTTGTGTTTTCACTATCTTCCATACGCCCTCATAACATTCTGTTATCTAATTTCAATCTTTGATATGGGAAAGGAAAAATATTTTTGTTTCATTTAAGTGAATCATAGCAACTTTAGAAAATTGGTCACTGGACCACTGAATCACATCTGACACCTCAAAGTAAACTCGCCAGTAGCAATCATGGCAAAAGTATAGTTCTGTCACAAGGTTTTCAAGAAATCTATATTCCTTCTGAAAATTTCGAATCTTACAATTAGAGACAAAAAAAGGCATCTATCTTACAAGAACTACATACTTCGTTGGAACTTTTTTCAGTTTTCGTTAGGCCCTAACTTCACGTCATTTTGGACACTTAATATTGACCATGTTCTTTTGAGCTAGCTGCAGAGTGTAATTTCATAGAAAAGCTGTCATAATCTTGTTCTAAAATTTTAATAAGAAGAGTAGTGACCAAAAAAACGCACAGTTTAAGAAACCTTTGGCTTTAGCAGTTAACGGGGAGAATTGGTAGGGTGGCTATGTATATCTTAAACATGAAAAACCATTTTCAATTAAAGTCTCTCACTTTGCATTGCCTCTTGGGTTACGAAGTCAAAAGAAGGGTCGAAACTATGAACGTTCAGAACCCAATTTCTGAGAATCTCCAACACTTGTACAATTCAAAAATTCATTTGTTAAAGGTATGCACTATCACAGGGCAGACGTCACTATTTTATTTAATAAAATGGGTACCCTACATCCTTACTAACAACATTAAGAACAAAGGGAGACAACTGTTACACATAACAATAAAATAGTGGCTCCCTGGTACATGCAACCAGCAGGAGGCACTGTTCAGAACTTGGATGCGACATCCACCCACAAGGTAGGGCCTTATTTGAAAAATGGAACATCATAAAGATATTTACTTACTCATTCGCATTCCATTGAATAACACTGGAAATCCATTTCCCGATATTTGCATTGCCTACAGAATTTTGCTAGTGATTGGCTTTCTTGCGAGGGGCTGCTTCTGATATAATGTTTGAAGTTTAAACGTGAAAGCATAATGAAAGGATGTTGCCAGCACTGCACCAGATGCTCCACAGCCCACCATTACTCTCTCGGCGCAACAGCCGTAATGTATGCTGAGTGGACACGACTCATTATTTTAAAAGCGTGTGCAGTAACTCAATTAATTGTGAGAAGAACTTTGGGCTCGTCCTTAATGCACAATACCAGGAAACACACATCACTAACTGTAATATGTCTAAATTATCTGAAGTCGAGTTTCCATTGTCACGTACAAAGCTATGCTGGTGAATTACGTACCTCTCAGGGTCTACAAGCGCGGTTACTGGGAAGTAGTGTTGCCAACTCGTTTCAAACCATGTCCCTACATGACGTGTCAAAAATCCATATGTTCACCTTAAAAGTCCCTACGGACCGAAGGACCAAACTGATTTAAATAATAATAATATTAAAAAGAAATGAGGTGCTGCATACTCATATGCCCGCCTCTAGATTCGCCACTAATTTTAAAGCGTTAGCAAAATGAACCTGTTTTAAAATCTAAACCAGTAGCATTGAGCCAGCAAATAAACAGAAACAAAGGTATTTCCATTCTGCATCGGCGCAGAGAAAAGTCCCTATCTTTTGCAAAGAGATGAAAAATCCGTCCCCACGTCCTTACAGTTTGGAAAAAAAGAGTTATAAGTGTTTAATGTTTGTAAGTTTAGGGACTGATGACCCTGTAGTAAGTCCCATAAGCTCTACAAACAACTTACGAACTAGCTAATACTAAAGACGTCCCAACATCCATGCCTGAGGGGGGATTCGAACCCCCGACATGTAACGGCCTCGCGCATCGTAGCATAGCGCGTCAATGCGCACTGCCGTGGCAGAGTTATAAGTCTCTGTATGTAGGGACATGTTCCTACAGTTGGCAACACTGCTGGGAACGCCAGTACACGTGAACAATGGCTCTTACCAGATGTGATAGAAGTGAACTTCTGTGAAAATGGATCGACGGACATAATTTGGTAATAGCAGTGATTGTTTTTGTATACAGCACTGGAATTGTTGCAGTAACTGAGTAGAGGGGGCAAGAAATAATAATAACTGAATAAAGTAACCAATAATTAAGAATTAGTGGTTATCGGAATATCACTATGGTTTTGAGGAGACACTTCACTTTTTCGATTGCTTCATTTTGCCTTAGGAATCAATGTATAATCAAAGAAAGGGGGTAAATAAAGGAAAAATAAAGCTAAGATGCTCACATCATGATGACTTCCCCTGATTTCTACTGACAGCGCTCACCTGGGCACATGTCTACACCCATACAATTTTTTTAGGTGTACCAGTATCCTCATTGTGTAACACATAAGGTACACCCGTTTCCCCAGGACCCACGTAAGGTTTGAGTATGTTTTAACCAAAACAGGTGAAATTTAAATATTACTACTGTTTTAAAACTGCATTCGTCATTTATTGTCATATATTAAGGGCGTTCCAAGAAAAGACAATAAAGTGCATATAATATGAAATTTGTAGGGCTTTGAATAGTATGTGTTTCAAATCAGTTATAAATAGTGAGCTACACAATTGAAATGTCACATTTAAACTCAAAATGGACTACGCTTCACAAATGTAAACCAGAAGAAAATTTAAAAGCAATTTTAAAAAATTCTGCACGCTCAACTTTTGGAAAATTTACTATGACATTTTCAGCTGAATGACTACGTGATTTACGAAAATATTATAAAATTTTGTCGTACTTCTTGATATTGTAGTTCACAATTATTCAGCATCTTCACCAGTCCATGTCCGTCATTTAGTTCATTCAAACTACCGGATTAGTTCGGAGATAAAACAGTGGAAGATACCAAACACTATGTCGCTTGACATCGGCACACTCTAGTGATGCTCACAAACATAGGAAAGCATCTTTTCTTCTTCGACTTAGTAGCACAAGCTTCATTGTGAACTTTGGTTATTCCTGATGCCTTCGAGGAAGTCAGAATATCTCAAATGGAATTCCTAAGTTTGATACCTTTTATACAATTGGGCGAATCGAATCTTCTTTCCATACAATCAGTTACGAATTGTGTCCCTAGTTCAATTAGGAATTCTGTTCGTGTCACATTTGGACACAACAACACAGTGACCAACGCCGTTTTCCAATCATGTGTGCGTACAGTATGAAATATAAACGATAATTCATGTATTTTTCCTTATTAGTTGTATTTTTTGTAACTTATTATGTAATTGATGTTAATTGTGTATGTTTATTTTAATATTGTGAAAGAAATGACATTTATATCGATGTAGTAGACACGCTAGTTTAGGGAGAACTTTGCTATTGTATAGAATCATCTCTGAGTAGGGAGTTTTATCGCTGGTAGCGCAGAGGCGCACAGCGAGAGAGAGTCGTTGTTCTGAAGTAGTAGCGGACAGACGAATTCTTCTTCACGTACTTTTGCCGTACACTGTTGCGCGCACCGTGTCACTAATACGTGTTGGATTGGCACTAGTGGAGGAGAGGGCGAACACGCAATATTATTTATTCATACGAGCACAGCTCAAATAATTAATAAATGAATCAAGAGGAATGGTGTGGGGCCAAAATTGTAATTAACATTCGTCGCCAAGAAGAGCCTGTGTTTGCCAGTTGTTAACTGCCAACAGTCTCCAATCAGCAGCACCACGTCACACATCAAAATTCGTAAGTTCTGTCCAGTGTGTCTTAGCATGTACAGCTAACCAGCGTATTAGTGATATTTGTTCAATAGTGAACACTGTCATTTGAGAACCTGTGTTTAAAATTTATTACCCATAGTCACTGTGTAGACAGGTTCCTTCTCATCCATTGGTTTACCGAGAATATTCACAAAGTTGTAGAAAACTAAAAATCAAAGTCATTAAAGACAATGTGACAGTGATTAATAAAAAATCAAAGTCATTAAAGACAATGTGATAGTGATTTCTGAACGAATTGTTATTAAAGTATTACTAAATGTAGCTTATGCCAGTGTTGCTGATCAATAGGTTGATAAGTGGAAAATATATGCAAAATAATATGCAACGGAAACAATCTTTTGCACATTTATTGAAATATCTCTTCAAATTGAAAGTTAAAGTTTTTATTTGCAAGTACTGATTAGTGAGAATAGTGATTATTTGCAAGTGTTTGATTAACTTTCGCCCTCTCTTAACCATAAATTATTTGCATTTCAGATGGTTAAACAGTTCATTTCTAAATATTCAGTGTTATCACATGAAGTCATTAATTAATTCTTGAGCAATAGCAAGCTATTAGTACAGTTAATAGTTCAGTTGCAACTTGATTATTGCTAAAGCACATAGCATACTAGCTGTTGAATAATTTATGGTAATTAAATAAAATATTAATTATTTGAAGCTGTAAATTGTAAGTATTAAGATGAGAGTTTTGCATGATCTTTTGCATGTTGCATTTGCTTAGCTATTGCTTACATTTCACTGTCTTATATTCAACCCCTGTGTTAATAAACTATTTCTCAGTAATTAGGGTATGCGGGTCAAATCCGGTTCAAAAGACACTGACAATACACTGATTCCCTGCCCACCAAATTTTACGTAATTTTTCACGTTGTTAATTAACTTTAGTATTATTGAGATCCCACCTAATTATTTGCTCATACAACAAGCTGCCGACCGTAAATCAATAAGTTATTCTTTTTTTTAATTAATCCCTGTGTTCTGTTTGTTCCGCATTTTTTTTATTTAAACGTTAATCATTTTATTCCAAATTTTACTTTCCACTTTCTTTATTACTATCGATCGTTGTTGTTTACCAAAAAGGTACGGCAACGTTCCAGTTATAGCCTCCGCTACATCATCGGTTTCATTACCAATAGCTTTTCCACCCAATTAAGATAATTAGGCATACAGGTCAATTTTTGTAATTATCGTATGCTAACCGGTGGCGTAGGATGGGTAAAGTTATAACATCATATCTCGTTCCCATGGTACAATAGGAGAGCATTTACTCCGGATATATCTAGCCCACAGCTGTCCAGCAATGTGGCCCGCGGCCTGCCAAACCCTAAGAAAGTTGTGAGGGTTTTTTTTTTTTTTTTCGCCCATATTGGTTACTCAGAAACAGTAAAAAAAGCAGCTTCCAGATTGCAGAAGCTATTGCCAAAAGAGGAAAACCTTTAGCTGATGGAGAATTCATCAAAGAATATTTAGAAATATCAGTTGCGGACACACTGTAGATGCAAATGTCATTAGTGAAAAATACAAGCTTATCACATTAAACCATAGCACGACGAGTTGACCACATGGCAAACGATATTTACATTTTATTCAAAGAAAAATTAAAAGGACGTGTATTTTTACAGTTCATCTGTTGATAAAAGTGCTGATGTTTCAGATAGAGCACAGCTGGCTGTCTTTGTAAGTTTAGGGACTGATGACCCCGTAGTTAAGTCCCATAAGCTAAACAAACATTTGAACATTTTCACTCCTCTCACAAACTACTTTTGAACTAGCTCATCCTAAGGACGGCACAAATATCCATGCCCGAGGGGGGATTCGAACCCCCCGACCGTATGAGAGGAGTGACATAGAGCTACACTGTAAAAGAGGAAAACAGGACAAGACAGGTATAAGGAAGTAAGAAGTTGTATGAGAAAGTATGAACTTCAAGACGAAAAGCTTTTTGGCTTAACAACGGATGGTGCACCAGCGATGACAGGGAGAAGAAACTGTTGTGTAACATTGATGAGTAATAGTACGACACACACGATTGTAAGACACCACTGCATTGTTCACCAAGAACAGATGTGTGGCCAACTTCTCGATTTGAAGAATGCGATGGAGAAGGTAATATGGACTGTCGATTTCATTCGCGCGAGAGGACTAAATCATAGACAATTTCAGACCTTCCTGTCTGAAGTAGGCTCTATGCATGATGACATCATATATTTCAGCCGAGTTTGCTGGCTCAACAGATCAGCAACACTCTCACGATTGTATTCATTGCCGGTCGTCTCACAACAGAGGTCATGATGTCAACTTTTTGGAGAATGAGTAAGGTTGAATGACATAGCTTTTGTAGTTCACATAACTAAATATCTCTCCGACCTGAATCTAAACCTCCAGGATAAAAATCAACTATGTGTGGAAATGTATGAACACATTCAAGCTTTTATTAAAAAATTCATCTTGTTCGAGAAACAGATCGGGGCAAGATTACGACAAGAACGTATCATTGCTGCGAAAAGTAATGAATGAGTTTGAAGAGAGATTTTCAGATTTTAAAAATCAAGAGCCCTATATTAACGTGTTCTAAAATCCGTTTCAAGTTAAGATTGAAGACGCCATGTCACACCTGCAGATGGAGTTGACTGAACTTCAAACCAATGAAAGCCTAAAAACAGCGTACCATAGCTGCCTGCAGAGTGGACTGACGGAGTTTGATACATTTTTTATAAAACACTATCAGTAACCTAACCTATACAAGTAGTCATTTCAACAGGTGCCCTTGTTCAGAAGCACATATATTTTGAACAGTTTTTTTCATGAATGAAAAATGTAAACTCTAAAACGACATCTTCGCTAACAGATGGGTATCTGAGCGGCATTCTCCGTATTCCTACATCGGACATCTCACCAAATATCAAGGAACTCGGAAAACTA
Organism: Locusta migratoria; assembly: GCA_026315105.1. NCBI lineage: Eukaryota > Metazoa > Arthropoda > Insecta > Orthoptera > Acrididae > Locusta > Locusta migratoria. Next base: position 118,344,074 of record CM048754.1, read on the forward strand.
ATAACTTTTTCTTGTTTGCATTTTTCATTTTATTTCATGAGACAAATAAGTTACTAAGTAGTCGGGTATGCTGTATTTATAACAGAACCTTATAAAAATAGTGTTTCATTTCCACTGGTTTAGTAATTGATTCCTTTGCAATTTTCCTTTGTCTAAATATCGACGTGGGCCACACTACCAATTTTTATCACTGCAGCGGGCAAGACAGACACCCCTGATCTAGCCTAATAACTTACAGAGTCGGCGATCAATACTGTAAATGGAAGGGTATCGGCTTCGATCCCCAGTGACTGCAAATATTTGTATTTGTAGAAGACTGTCATAGCCCATTGTTTCGTTCAGAGCACCTGTAATATCTTACGGTAGAATGCTTCAGAAATGTGAATGAGGAAATCAAACATACTGAAAATAATCCCGGAAAAAAAAAAAAACAGCAAAGGTAAATGTGGGTCCTCAGAAGTCAATCACCTTTTATCAGTGGCGTATATAATGGGGGTATCTGAATTCCTGTAATGAATGACACGTAAAGGCTTCACTGTGGTAATGGTAGAGGCACTGAGCCGATACAAACTGAGTCTTAATAATAGTTATTGGAAGTCCTGATCCGTGCTCGGTTACGCCGTTTTCAGAAAAGGCATATAATCATTTACCTCATTTCTAAAAAAAATGTTAGGGCTAATGTGAAGATAAGCACCAGGAAAACCTCCTGATTTCCCTGAAAGTATATAATTACCATTCACCTTTATAGAAACAAAACTACTGCTGGTGTGTCTTCATTAATGTTGTGGGGCGGTAGTGAACTGGTTGCTAGCGAGAGGCAAGTCAGAGCTACGACACACATCACCAGTGGCAGCTGGTGCTTCAGATGACTGGGGGTCCACTTGTTTGAGTGCCGGATCTTGATAGTTGTCCCCCCCCCCCTACCGGTCGTACTCGGCGCGTCGATGTTTCGACGCCCCCCTCTCCCCTTTAGATAGACATTCTGCAGATCTTGTAACGAAAATATAACATCGGCTTCTTTGTACTTGCTTCAACTCGAGCTGAGGTGTCGGCCTACCAAGCTTTGTTAGTTCACACTTCTGTTCCAAGTTTACAAGTAATATTTTTCTAACAAGGGAACGGTCCAATAATACATGTCGAAACCTATCCTGAATTTTTTTTTACACAGGCAGAAGACTGCAGCTAAAATTTTGACAGCGCATTTCCGTTGTTAAGAGGCACTGCAAGTATTTAAAAAAAAAAAGCTGAAAACTGCCAAATTCGTAGTGCACCAGGTGGCGGTAGAAATGTACACCACTACTGGCGCTGTAGTGACAGCGCATGCACAACTAGGATTTCCTAATCCAGTTAAGATGGCGGCTGAAAAACAGCTGATTCAGTTCCTGATTTATTCAGCAAAATCGCTATTTTTCTTTACTTAAATACACAGATTCATGCTTACTCTAATATTCATAGTTTTATTTCACATTAGAAAATATCCCTCTGTCCATGTGTGCCGAAAATTCTTACCATATAAACATAATCTGACAAGGCAAAAACGCTTCAAAAACGGTTGTGTTTACATGGGCACGAAAATCGATTGTGGAACTGGAAAACCGCTTGAGAAGTGGATTTGCAGAATCGGTTTTGGAGTGTTTACATGACCAACCAAAAGCGGAATTGGGAACTCGGTTTACGAAATTCGGTTTTGCGAGCCCATGTAAACAGGGTGATTGTCGAGGTCGGCGGTATATTGTAAACAGGAAACACGACACAGCCCGATCATAATAGTTAATAGACGAACGATAACCTGAAACATCCTTCACAAATTATCAGTTGAAAGCACAATAAATATTAATTCAGATTTATCTTTATTGTCAATACTTACCAAAACTGCAAAATTCGTCAGGCATGCCTGCTTATAGTATCTTTTTTTTTCTTCTTCTTCCAGTTTCACAGTAATGTGGAATCCAATTACAGTAACGTTCTCAATTTAGCAAAGATGGAATACGAAGAATGTGGTTACCAGCCGAAATCACCTACCTCTGAGGACGTACATGTGTGTAATTTGTTGATTGATTTCATTGACATTCATTCGAATGATATCGACATTTCGTTTGAAATTGTGGAAACGTTAGAAGAAATAGGAAATAACTGTCACGATTCCACGGACTGTGACTCGGACGACGTCAGTTGTGCCAGTAACAGTTCTGAAGAAAAATACCTTCCAAGCCTAAAAAAAAAAAAAAAAAAGAAAAAACACGTACTACATCAGCTTTCAGCAACAAATAAAAGGCAGTGAAATATTGGTTAAACGTAGGAGGAGAAAAAAACGCTTGAAGTTAAGCACTGTACAAAGGCGATTTTGTTTCGTAAAATCTGAGCGTGAACTTTATAAATGGAAAAAAGAATTACATGAATTAAGAAATATGCGCCAAAAAGGAAAATCGAAAACATCTGAAAGAAAAACGGTTCGAAAGATTTAGAACTGCTCATGAGAAGCAATGCACCGTTACCGATGGAGATCTACGAGACTGGGCCCTCAGAACTGCATCTGACACGAACATTGTAGTCAGGTCGACGAAGCCTGAAAATTAGCAAACGTTCAAGAAAGTGTACAGAATAGGAAATCGCAAAATTACCAAGTTTACGTCATGTAAACGTGTAGAGCAGCTACCAGTGATAGCAAGTTTCGTCTTTGTCACTTATGAACTTCTCTATGGCATTGTCTATTATCCCTGCAACTGCTGTTTATAACGCTGATCAGTAAGGTTTCGTGAAAGAACTGCGTGCACACCACACTCCGTCTTTTTTTCACCCCAAAATGATGGAGTCAATTGCCCAATCAATGAATGCAATGACACATTCATATACAATAATGCCAGTGATAAGTATGAGTGGTTTACTATTTCCGCAGCTGTCTTTAAGAACCTCAAGGCAAGTTAGGACCAAAAATTTAAAAAAAAAAAAAAATGGACTGTTTAATAACAAAAATCTTGTAATCGACGTATCAAAATCTGGAAAAATGGGAAAGAATAATTTTCAACATTTCGTTTGCGACGTATTCCTACCAGTTGCAGAAAGTAATTTATTACTTTTTTTGATTCATGGTCTGGACATAATGATGCCTCAGTTTTTGTGGAGGGCAGCGAAAAATCTGTGGATTCCGCCTGGAACTACTAGTGATTCAACCTCTCGATAAATAATTTTTTCGACAGTGGAAAGCATTTTTTAGGAAATTATCAGACAACATAAGTAGTAGGGCTGTGGGGGTACTAGCGCTTGTTTCTGACCTTGAACTCTGTGACGTCATCAAAGATGGCGGCTTGGGAAATCCTACCCACACCCCCAAGGAAAACACAGGACCACCCCCATCTCCGGGGGAAACCCAGGATCACTCCCACCCCTGGCAGGTCCAGAGTTGCCCACCCTCCTCCCCAAACAGTGAAATTCCATAAACACCTACAATGGCGGTTTGTAAATAAATAAAAGAGATTTGCATAATTAAAAATTACTGCAATTGCAGTAATACTTCAATTTTTTGTAATTATTTTCAATTACAAATGTAACTACACATGCATGTGTTCACTCTTCCACGCCTGGAGTGGAACTGGACTATCTAAGTCACCCCCACCCCACCATGTAACTGTCATGTGACCACTGACCAATGGGAGCACAACAAGTGACTGCAGAAGGCTCAGCTTTTAAGGAAAGATTGCAGAGGGCTTGGCCTTCGAAGAAAGGTTACAGAGGGCTTGGCCTTTGAAGAAATGTTACAGAGGGTTTGGCTTTACGAAGAAAGATTGCAGAGGGCTCGGCATTTGAGGAAAGATTACCGAGGTCTTTGCCTTTGAAGAATGCAATCTTTGTTGGAAGGCCAAGCCCTCTGCAATCAGAGTTCTTGCCCTTCGAAAGAAGTTTGCAGAGGACATTCGAAGTAAGAATACAGAGGGTTTGGGATTTTGAAGAAAGACTGCAGAGGGCTTGGCTTTGGAAGAAAGACTGCAAAGGGCTTGCCTTTGGAAGAAAGTTTGCAGACGGCTTGGAGTTTTGTTGAAAGACTGCAAATCCTTTCTCAGAAGCTGAGCCCTCTGCAATCTTTGCAGAGGGCTTGGCCTTCGAAGAGAGGGTTTGCGTTTTGGAGAAATATTGCAGAGAGCTTGCCTTTTTGAAGAAAGATTGCACAGGATTAGGCTTTTGAAAAAAAGGAAATCCCACTTTGAGAAAAAAATTGCAGAGGGCTTGTCTTTTACAGAATGATTACAAAGGGCTTGGCTTTTGAGGAAAGTTTACAGCGAGCTTGGCATTTTGAAGAAAGATTGCAGAGGGCTTGGCTTTGGAAGAAAGATTGCAGAGGGCTCGGCCTTGGCCTTCGATTAAAGATTATGGAGGACAAGCGTTTTGAAGAAAGATTGCTGAGGGTTTGGCTTTTTGAAGAAAGGTTGCAGAGGGCTAGGCTTTTTTTGAAGAAAGATTACAGGGGGCTTGGCTTTGGAAGAACGTTTGCACACGGATTGGCTTTGGAAGAAACGTTGCAGAGGGCTTGGCATTTTGTTGAAAGAATGCAGAAGGCTCAGCTTTTGAGGAAAGACTGTAAGTTTAGCGACTGATGACCCCATAGTTAAGTCCCATAAGCCATACAAACATCTGAAAATTTTTTGCAAACTACTTATGAACTAGCTAATACTAAGGACGTCACAAATATCCATGCCTGAGGGGGGGGATTCGAACCCCCAACATTCTGCAGCAACATTCTGCATGTACGTAAAAACCGGATTGACATCACCATCCTTGCGTCTGGCCAGCTAACTTCAGACTGGCACCACGGATGGAACCGAACAAGGAGTGAAGAGCTGGACGACTTCCCTGCCTTGCGTGAGCAAGGTATAAGGGAGAAGTCACTGGAAATACGTTCTCTGGTTTTGGCTGCCTCGCTACCTTCCAAACCCAGTCCAGACTAAATCCAGTGGTGCAAAAGGGATGGAAAGTGTAAATCAGTGCACCACTAGTAGAAGTAGTGTAATTTACTTTGTTTTGTAAAAGTAACAAACTAACAAATTAATATGAGTTGCAATGGTTACGTTAGTAAGTAGACCCTGCCCACGTCCACCCCCCCCTCCCCACCCCGGGGGCCCACAGCTCATTTGTGGATATGTGTGTGGCGGGCATGGGGCCCCGAGCTGAAGCGACCTTCCTTCTGTCCCAGGCTGTTTCCATCTTTCCCCCCGGTTTGTGCCTTCGCCCGGAGACGGGGGTTTTCAGTCAGTGCAAGGTTTCTTTTTCGCTTCCTCTCAGACTTCTCCTTTTCTTGGTCCTCTTCCTTTCCTGTTCTTTCGCATTCCCCTCTTTCTCCTTTTTCCTTGTCCTCGACCCGCCCTTTTAATCTCTGCCTCGGCGTTTGAGATTTGCCCTCCTTCCTCGCTTTCTCTCCTTCCTCTCTTCTTTCCTCACTGTGTGTGTCTGAAGGTCAACCCACGCTCTGCGTAGCCGGTGACCGGGTAAGGCGTAACTCCCGGCCCGGGTAGACATGTAGGGCACGTATGTACCTCCTGGTAAGGCTGGGCCCAGGGAGGCGTGATTTCCCGAGCTGGTACCCTCCAAACATGCCCATTGGTCCTTCCGTCAGTTCTCGGGAGGTGTGACCGGAGGTGCGAACAGTCACCTAAGGTGGGGGCGCCCTCAGTGAAGGCCCCGACAAAGAAGGAGCGCGCCATCGGAGACGCCGGTAATCATTGGGGACACTTCCGCTATAAAACCTTCAAAATCTATTCTGACCCTGACCCAAAAAAGAAAACATGATGAATCTCAGTCCAAGAAAGTCTTACCCAAGTTCCTTGTAGTATCGCGTACAGATGATCAGGATTTTTCTTCTGTGAATCCTTTTCTTATTCAGAAGGGAATCGATGCGATTGCAGGTCCCTTGAAGACCTGCTCCAGACAGCGCAATGGGACCTTGTTGCTCAAAATTGAGAATGCCTTTCAGGCACAGAAGTTACTTCGGGCTACGCTTGTACATACTTTTCCAGTAAAAGTGGAGGCTCACCTCACCCTCAACTCTTCGAGGGGGTAGTCTTCACAAGATCCCTGGATGGATTATCCGATGAGGATATACTCAACTATATGTTCGATCAGGGAGTTACGGCTGTTCATTGCGCAATGAAAAAAGTTAACAATGATCTCGTGCCAACTCGTACTGTCTTCCTGACTTTCGACAGGGTTGACCTTCCATCTAAGGTGAAAGCGGGCTATGAAGTCATCTCCGTTCGCCCGTATATACCCAACCCTACGCGCTGCTTCCATTGCCAGAGATATAACCATACCAGTAAGTCTTGTCCTAATACAGCCAAGTGCGCCACCTGTGGCATGGACGCCCATGAGGGCGAATGTCCATCTCCATCCTCTCACTGCATTAATTGCATGGGTGACCATGCTGCTTCTTCACGGGACTGCCCCGTCTATAAAGAAGAGCGGGTCATCCAGAAGATACGCATCAAGGAAAAGGTTTCAACCTATGCCGCTCGGAAGTTATTAGCGAGTAGGAAGCCCGCTGTACTCCCAGCAGGTACTTGCAGCCAGGTCCTCACCTCCCCTCGACCAACTAAGGAGGTAGGCATTCAAACCTGCAATTTCACCTTCTGTGACACGGTTGTCAGATCAGCTACACCGAAAATTGCTCATTCCACCTCTCCGATCCCTTCTGCCCGTTCTACAGTGCATTCGTCAACCACTTTCCACACATCCTGGGCACCTAAATCTGCTGTCCGGAGTTCCAAAAAAGAACCTGTTCGTGACGATTTTCTCAAAACTCTCCTCCGCTTCTACTCGTCATGCCTATAAGAAGGCTCACAAAAAGAACAGCCTCTCCTTCCCCACCGCGGCGTGACTCTTCGGTCACGCCATCCAACAGTTGCCGGCCTCGGCTGTCTTCTGTTTCACCCGGCCCTTTACCGGTGGTGGAAGCTGCCCCTCCTGATCAACTCAGGGAGGTGGCAGACGCATCGGTCGAAACAATGGAACACGATCCTTTGCCCCTAGATAGCGATAGCAGTGCCCCCTCGAAGTCCGGTCCTCAGCGGCCGACGAGGTGACCTAGCTTGCTTGTTCTTTTTATCTTCTTTTCTTCTCTAATTTTCTATCATGGCGCTCCTTCAATGGAATATTCACGGCATTCGTTCCAATCGGGAGGAATTAAAACTACTCCTTAGATTGCACTGCCCGCTTCTAGTTTGTCTCCAAGAAACTAAGTGATCGTGCAGGCTTCCCCCACTACACCTCTGAGCATCAGAACCCCTCCATGGGCTGGAGTACCTGGAGTACCTTCGAAACACACATTCGGGATGACGTGTACTACCATCCCATTTCATTGCACCTACAGGCAGTTGCCGTACGCATCACTCTCTCCACCTTTTCCTTTTCCCTCTGTAATATCTATTCGCCATCATCGTCTGCCCTTACTAGGGCAGATGTGCTACAACTCGTTGACCAGCTCCCTTCACCTTTCGTGTTGGTAGGGGACTTCAGTGCCCACCTCCAGCTATGGGGTTCTCCAGCACCTTGCCCCAGAGGCTCGCTTCTAGCAGACCTCTTCAACCACCTTAATCTTGTATGCCTCAACACCGGTGCACCAACCTTCCTTTCCGACACAACACATACTTATTCCCACATAGACCTCGCGATATGCACTCCTCAGCTTGCATGTCTGTTTGAGTGGTATGCACTATCTGACACGTACTCGAGTGACCATTTCCCTTGTATCATCCACTTCCTGCATCATTCCCCATCTCCTCGACCCACCAGTTTGAACATCTCTAAAGCCGACTGGGGGCTTTATTCTTCCATGGCTGTTTTTCATGATCAGAATTTTCCCAGCTGTGACAGTCAGGTAAAATACCTCACAGAGATTATTCTCACCGCTGCCGAACATTCCATACCTCATACATCCTCTTCTCCACGTCGTGTCCCAGCCCCTTTGTCGCGGCAGGTTGCAGTCCACCCTCTTAGAGCCTGGCGACGTGCTTTATGCACCTTCCACCACCACCCAACGTTGGAGAATTGTATAAATTATAAACGACTGAGAGCGCAATGTCGTCGTATCATAAACGACAACAAAAAAGCTTGCTGGACTGCTTTCTTTTAACCGTTTTACTGCCTCCACGGTTGTTTGGGGTGGCCTACGCCGTTTATCCGGCATCACGGTCCACTCCCCGATTCCTGGCCTGATTGTGGAGAACGCAGTCCTCGTGGATCTCGCTGATGTTTCTAACGCATTGGGCCGTTTCTTTGCGGAGGTTTCGGGCTCTGCCAATTACCACCCTGCCTTTCTCCCTCGCAAACAGGTAGAGAAGGCACGTCCGCCGTCTTTCCACTCTTTTAATCGTGAAAATTATAATGTCGCCTTCACCATGCAGGAGCTAGACCGTGCTCTCGCCCTGTCCCGATCTTCTGCTCCTGGGCCCGATTCCATCTATATTGAGATGCTGAAGAACCTTTTTCCTGTGGGCAAGCGTTTCCTTCTTAGCATCTATAATCGCATATGGACTGTAGGTCAGGTTCCCACAAGTTTGCATGAAGCCATGGTTGCCCCATCCCCAAACCAGGGAAGGACAAACATCTTCCTTTCAGTTATCGCCCAATTTCTCTGACAAGCTGCGTCTGTAAGGTGATGGAACGCATGGTTAACGCTCAGTTGGTCTGGCTCCTCAAATCTCGACGCCTCCTGACTAATGTTCAATGTGGTTTTTGTAGACACCACTCTGCTGCTGATCACCCCGTTACCTTGTCGACCTTCATTATGAATAACTTTCTAAGGAAGCGTCAAACAGTAGCAGTGTTCTTCGACTTGGAGAAGGCTTACGATACCTGTTGGAGAGCGGGCATTCTCCGCATATTGTACACATGGGGCCTTCGTGGCTGCCTCCCTCTCTTTATTCAAGCGTTTTTGGCGGATCGCAAGTTACGGGTACGAGTGGGCTCTCTTTGGCAGACACCTTTCGCCAGGAGAATGGGGTGCCACAGGGCTCTGTCTTGAGCATTGCTCTCTTTGCCATTGCAATCAATCCGATCATAGATTGCCTTTCAGCTGAAGTTTCCGGACCCCTTTTTGTAGACGATTTCGCAATTTATTGCAGTGCCCAGCGGACGTGTCTCTTGGAGCGTTGTCTTCAACGCTGTCTTGACCGCCTATATTCCTGGAGCATTGCGAACGGCTTCTGATTCTCCACTGAGAAGACTGTGTGTATAAACTTCTGGAGATACAAGGAATTTCTTCCACCTTCTCTACGTCTCGGCCTCGTTGCTCTACCATTCGTGGAGACAACAAAATTCTTGGAGCTAATGTTGGATCGGAAATTTTGCTGGTCCCCACATGTGTCCTACCTCGCTGCCCATTGTGCCTGATCTCTTAATGTCCTTTGTGTCGTCAGTGGCACATCATGGAGAGCGGATCGTACCATCCTGCTTCACCTTTACCAGGTCATTGTTGAGTCGAAGCTTGACTACCGATGCTTTGTATACTCTTCTGCATGGCCGTCCATTCTTCGCCGTCTCAACTACATTCACCATCAGGGATTACGCCTATTGACCGGTGCATTTTATACCAGCCCTGTTGACAGTCTTTATGCCGAAGCTGCTGTATTACCCTTGACCTCTCAACGTGACATACACTTGTGTTGGTACGCATGCCGACTGCTCTTGATGCCCAACCATCCATCTTACCCATTATTCTGTGATGACTCACTTGATCGCCAGTATCGGTTGTCTGCGATAGAGAGAGCACTCCGTATTTGGGATACCACTCAAGGCTTGTCGAACTCCGTTCGCGGTTTGATAATGACATATTTATCTACACTGATGGTTCCAAGAGCACTGACAGTGTCGGATCTGCCTTCGTCGTCGGGGACAACCTTTTCCAATACAAGCTCCCTGACCGGTGCTCGAATTTTACGGCTGAGCTTTTTGCCCTCCACCAGGCTGTTTTATACACCCGCCGCCGCCGCCATCCCTTTTATGCCATCTGTTCGGACTCCCTTAGTGCCCTGCAGAGTCTTAGCGACCCTTTTTCGACCCCATCCTCTCGTATATTGAATCCAACGCTCCCTCCAGTTGCTAGCAGATAACAGCTGTCAAATTTCTTTTCTGTGGGTCCCTGGCCATGTGGGTGTGTCCGGGAATGAGACCGCCGACATGGCAGCCAAGGCCGCATCTCTTTTTGCCTCGCATGGCTGCCTTTTGCGTCCCATCGAACGATGTTCAACGGGCTCTTCGCCTGAGTATTGTGTCGTCCTGGCACAGTGTGTGGTTCTCACTCAACGACAATAAATTGAGAACTGTAAAACCGATCACGACCGCTTGGAGGACCTCCTCACGCCCCTCTCGGCGGGAGGAGGTCATCCTGGCCCGGTTGCGGATCGGTCACTGCCGATTCAGCCACCGTCATTTGCTAACCGCCGACCCTGCGGTGAATTGCTGATGGTGATGATGATCGTGTGGCATTTTATGACCGTTAGACCCCAACTGGGGTCGTGTTCGCCTGCCTGGTGCAAGTCTCTTTATCTGACGCCACTTCGGCGACTTGCATGTCAGTGATGATGGAATGATGATGAGGACGACACAACACCCAGTCCCCGAGAGGAGAAAATCTCCTACCCGACCGGGAATCGAACCCGGGCCCCCTGCGTGGCAACCAACTACGCTGTCCACTGGACTACGGAGGCGGACATTGCTGATGGTGCGACATGTTTTACTGTCTTGTGTTAATTTTAATCATCTCCGTTTAGCCCTTTACTTTCCATCTACTCTGGAGGAAGTTTTAGCTGATGACTCACGGGCAGCTGCTCGAGTTTTGCGTTTTATCAACTTGGCCAATTTATCAAAAGATATTTAACCCTTCTAATTGTTTTTTATCTTTCGTTTTTAGCTTTCTCTTTACACTCTATCTGCTAGTTCTCAATTTTTTCGAGATCTAGCGAATCTATGTTCCGATCTGGGCGCTAATGACCTGAGAAGTTGTGCGCACTAAAAAAATAAATAAAAAATAAAATAAAATTCTAAGAGACGGGAATCATACTTAGTAATAAGTTAGTAACAACTCTAACAACCAAACAATTTGTAATTTATAATACTTTATTGTAAAGGTCTGTTTTAGTTATCCAGGTAACAGACCTAATTGTTATTGTAATTGAATTGTATTTATGGGAAAAACTATGGGTCCTATACGTATCTGCTGATCCACGATGATCAGAAAAGAATACCGAATAAAATGAAGTAATAGAAAGCTATGTTTGCCAAGAAACTCGACTTCAGAGAAATTGCGAAGTATCACACAACGCAATTGTTTCAATAAAAAAAATGTTTAGAGCGTACTGTTTTGGAGACATATCTGCTGAGTCCCACGATGAACAGAAAACGATACCGATAGTAATATATGCCTAACGTTTGTACATAACTGACCTTCACAGCAATGGGACGCTAATCGTACAACGTTTACACACCGCATCTTCCAATAATCAGTACATTTCTGGTAAATAGTGAATTGTTCACATATTGTGCTATGTCCTACGTTGAATGCAAGGAATACTGATTACAATGAAGTAATAAAAAGCTATTTTTCCCCAGAAACATGACTTCAGAGAACCTCGAAAACAATACACGGTAATTGCGAGTTGCCGCGCAACGCATAGTTGTGCTTTCGCTGCTATAACAAACGAAACCGTTCGAGATACGAATACCGGCATTGCGGCATGCGATAGAGCATAGAATGACGATTCGAAAGAGTTGCAATAAGTGTGTATCGCGTTCGAGCTTCTCTGAAGTCAGGTTTTTGGGCACAAATTGCACTTATTACAACTATGTGGTATGTTACGGATGTGCAATTAAACTTTTTTTTCAGTCGAACGGTGAGCTCTAACCCTATCTGTTTTGCACCATTTTTTAGGGGAAGAAATGTTCAATTCCACAATGTATAATATATCTATCCGGAACGCATATAGTCGGTGTCAAAGAGCTCGTAAACATGTAGGCATTATTGCTCCTACCGGGACGAATAATTTTATCTCCTTTCGCTTCTAGCAAAAAGACAGTTAGTCTTGGAATTATGTGGTTTACGGCATTGAATTTAGTGTACAAAAAACCGCGTAAATTGAGCTAAATTAAGTTGGATTTGCAAAAAAAAAAGAAAAAGAAAAAAAAAGAAATCCGTCAAAAATGGTCAATTTTCGTTGCATGTCCCGACGTGCAGAAATTTCCAAAAATTGGAATTTCTCAAAAGTGCGTATTTGGGCATGGATTTTATGTATTCCATCGTGTAGTTATTAACCATGACCAAAAAGGATACATTGCTTCAATTTTACTTTTTTTGTAACGATTTTCAAATACTGAAAATTAACAAAATACAACTATTTACACATTTTTCAATTCAATCATATTTATGGGAAACACTATGGGTCCCATACGTATCTGCTGTGTCCGACGATGAACAGAAAAGTAACCGAATAAAATGTATAGTAATAATAATTCTGTAAATGTAGGCTGTTCCCTTCAATCTTCAAAACTACTGGACGAATCTTCGTCGGTTTTTACAGGAAACGTGAGAAAAGTTTTGGTCAACATTTAAGCATAATTTTATCAAAATCGGATCTCGAAAAAAAAAAAAAAAAAAAAAAATTACGATATCAAGTGTTTTCAGTAACCGTCGTGTCTGTTTTTTTCAACTATTAAAAACCCCTTATCTGAATTAAGATCAAAGAAAAACAGAACAATGTTAATACATACAAAAATTTTACAAGATTACTCACCGTGCAAAAATCAATTCAAAATTTCGCTTTTCGAGCTTGTTTTTGCTGCAAAACTGTTTTTGATATCATCATAGTTTAGAGAAGCAGCTCGTTTGTGCTCTATGGATATTATACTCAGATTTGTTAAGCAGTCGTGCTCCTCAAGTGTATTTAATGAGTTTCAGCTTGCTGAAACTTCTTTCTCCAGACGAAACAGAAACTAGAATTGTAAGATATTAATTTAACGCTGTAGTAAGGTTGGGATACCCCTCTAAGTTTAATTTATAAAAATAAATTGGTAATGTTGATGATGCAGTGGAATCTTGCAAGGCTCTGTCTACTGCCAGCGCATGTTGTCTGAAACTTTCAACTTCAAGTTCTTCCTCGCTAAGATCTTCTGCCAGTTCCGCTGCTTTGGCCTTCAAGTCCTCCACTTCCATTTCTCGAATTTGCACACCACACAGAAAACTAATTTTTGCACCAATTTTCTCAAGTGCGGTAAACCTGGTACTAAGCTCTGTCAATTATTCCTTTTTTTTCTGTGAATGTTGGATACTTCATCCTCACAAAGCTCATCGGCCATTTTCTTCTTTCTTCGAATCCTTTGTTCGGAGAATATCTTCTGCTAGCACTTTGGCCTCAGAAAATCAACGGTAAAGTTTCAGAGGAACAAGAATCCCGGGAGGTTTTGAGAAAGCCCAAAAGTTCTTGAGTGTTTCGAACAGCTTTATCAATTGTAAAGTATTAACATAAATTGCTCATGTTAATCAGTTCCTGCGAAGTTAATATTGTATACCAGAAACAAGTTAAAGTAATGAATTTGAGTTTTCTCATATTTTTTGAAATAGATACTGTCTCTGATTTTGTTTCTGGTGTTTACAAGAAACTGAAATTTATAAATTGTCAACAGCTTCAACCGCACCTACTCTTGCAGATCACTTAGTCTTGCTGAATGTCTGCTGAATTTGCTCCTACTAAATTTAAAGAGTGAGCAGCACATGGTACGAAATAGGCCAGTTCATTCTTCTGAAGTATTCTTGACTGGACCCCTTTGTACTTTCCAGCCCTGTTTGCCCCATTGTCAGAAGACTGCCCCCTGCAGTATTTAACGTTCAACCCATCTTGTTCCAATTTTTGCAGTATCTCTTGACTAAGGCCTTCTCCTGTTTAATCAGTAACTGTAAAAAAGTCAACAAAACTTTCCACAACCTTCGACTTGACATACCGAATTACTTGTCATCTGCACATTGTGGCTGATATCTGTAATGCAGTCAAACATCAGAGAAAAGTATTTAGCAGCTAAAATATCTTTAATTATATCTTGTTTTATTTTGTCAGCAATCAAGTCACGGAACTCATCTTGTATATTTTTGTAAAAATAGCTAATCTGGCCTTTCTTGTGGCGTTCAATACGCAGAGGAAGGGGGACACTATAGTATGATATGAGATCAATTGTATTTAGAAATTTGCCGCTATGTGGATCACAAAAATCACCATCTTCTTTTGTTTCTCTAAAAGGACTTCCTTGCTTAGCTAGAAAAAGGACAGCATCACTAATACAGTGATATTCCTCCTGTTTTATCTGGTCTTGTTGCCCAGTGTGCGATACTTATCAGATGTGTTTGTCGGAGGACATCGAAAGAGTCGAAAGAAGGGCAGCTTGTTTTGTATTGTCGTGATACAGGGGAGACAGCATTACGGAAATGATACAGGATCTGGGATGGGAATCATTAGAACAAAGGCGTTTATCGCTGCGACGTGGACTTTACGAAACTACAATCGTCAACATTTTCCTCCGAATGCGAAAATATATTGTTGCCTCCCACTTACATAAGTACAAAAGATCATCTGAATATATATGTGAAATCAGAGCTCGAACAGAGAGATTCAAATGTTCTTTCTTCCCGCGCGCTATTCGAGAATGGAATGGGAGATATAGGGTTCATCAGACCACTTTTATACCATTTGTCAGGCAGTTAAATGTGATTTACAGAGTATTCTGTGTAGATGTCTATCAATTCCACCGATACCGAGAGAGGACTCTAGATCCTTAATGCTTTTAACTTTCAATAAGAAGTGTGCGCACTAACATATATATAAAAAAAAAAGTATGAGGACTGGAACGTTATTCAAATTCACCTGTTATACAACTATTACCTTGATATGAAATATGAATATTCATTTATCTAATAAAGGAAATCTATGCAAATTAATAAACATTGTGCATTTACTTATGCAATAACGCAAACATGACCCTCATTCTGTCTAATATCTAGTAGATTTTTAAAGTTTGATTAGCTGAAGTACCTGTGACAGGGCAATACTGAAGTCAGCAACCAGGAATTTTAGTTTTATTAAATGATTTCGGTATTTCTTGCAGTCATTTTACTTTCAATAATTCTGTGTCAGTTAATTTCAATAAATAATACCAGACAGATACATTCTGTAAAAAAAAAAGAGTCGGTCAAAATTTGCCGCCCTCTAAATTCTGCCGCTCGGGGCAACTGCCCCCTTTGTCCCCCCCCCCCCCCCCTAGATCCGGCCTTGTTTCATAGGCCAACTGAGAGTACCTTGGGGCAACATATAACCTTCATTTCATCAAAATCGGATTAGGGGAAGAAAAGATATCGTAATTTGGTGTTTCTGGTGTATGCTATGCATGAAATGCAGCGTAGTATAGCAAAGACCCGATAGAGGCTCTGTTACTGACGTAGTACACCAAAGAACTAATAGATGGCGATGCTGCGTTGTTTATTCTCATAACTAAAGTGAATCCCTTTTGGAAACATCAGTCATGTACAATGAGGGGAATAATTCTTAGTGTTAATAATGAAATAAATAATTAATGTTGTTTCGATCAGTAAATTAATGATCCCACTAAAGCGAATATTTCATTGCCAACGTAAACATGCTAAACCGCTGCCACTGCAAGTAAAATTTAACCCAGGTACGACACAAAATAATACTCGAAAACGACTTAGTGCAGGAAAGGACAAAGTGAGGCGACGTTAGTTAAATAGTACACCAAATAATTATAGTGTTCCTACGTTTTTTTCAGTCTCATAACTATCGCGTACTACACTACAAGAAGAGTTACAATTTTACTTATGGCAGCGGCCTTGTGTACTGATGTTGGCAATGGCCGTTAAATGCTTTTTAGAAACCAGTCATGTAGATGAGGTGAATATTTATTTCATCGTGAACATAAATCATTAATTTACTGACCAGCACAGCATAAATTAATCATCCTCCTAAAGCGAAAAGTTCGTTGCCAACGATAGCAAACTGAACCGCTGCCACTGCAAGTAAAATTTAATCCAGTAGGACAAAATTTCTTTTCTTCCAATCTGTATCCCACATGCTTTGCAATGTCATGGAAATAAAAGAAGTGCATCTTTCGACAGGTATAACCACTAAATGGTACATAAGAGTAGAAATATCCACGGAGTGAGCATTGCGTTCTGTGCAACTTCTCAACATTAAGATGGAATTACCGTGTGATATTGAGATGAATCCACTCTTCCCATGCATTTATTTGCTCTTGCGATTCGTTTGTACCGCATTGGCTACAAACAAGTCCCATCTCCTTTTCGCAGAGCAACCACATAACATCTAAAGTAACAAGAAAGTTGAGGATGCTATTTCATGTTGAGTTATGGATTCTGTGTTTATTTTAAGAACACTCACTTAAAGTTAACTTGAAAATAATTAATAAGTTGCTTATTTGTTGCTATGACAACCACAGATAATTTTTTCCCCTATATAGTCTCTTAGATTCCAGCCCTAAAAAAAAAGAACATAAAGCAAACATTGTATTTTAAGGGGGGATGTTGGAAATGTTTACTGGTAAAAACCAATGTTTGTTTTCATACAAAATCTAATGCACAAATTCCATACTTTTAGCTTACTACACAGTAAGGTGTCACTTAATATGACATTTGTTATTCTAAAACATATTATCTGTTTCATAATAGCATTTCTAAATTTCTCAAACTTTATCTCAGACATATTGACTAAACCTCTGCTAATTGTTCTTCTGTATTGCAGTACTGTACTCTTTGCAAACAACCCTTCTCTGTATTGTTCACTAACATAATGAAATTTCACATCTATATGCTTGCTTCGTCTCACTAACTGTCCTGATTTGATCATTTGAATTGCACTCTGATTATCTACATGAAGAGTGATCTTCACTTCTCTTCTGGTTAACTCTTGCAGTAGGGTCTTAACATGCTTAATTTCTTTAGTGCATTCTGCTGCTGAAATGTACTCTGCTTCAGTAGATGAAGTAGCTACCACACTCTGCTTCTTGGAACACCAAATGATTGGAGCATCATTATAGAGAACAATGTAACCACTTGCACTCTCCCTGTTTCTTAAATCTTGTGCATAATCAGCATCACAGTTGACATATATATGAATAGTGTCATCTTCTTCATTATCTTTCTTCTTATAAAAAAGGCCATAGTCCTTAGAATCTTGTATGTATCTCAGAGTTCTTTTTACATTCTTGTAATCTCTTTTCTTAGGGTCTTCTATGAAGCGGCTCTCATAATTCACTGCCAATCCAAGATCTGGTCTTGTTTTACATGACAAATACAAAAGACTACCTACAGCTTCACGATATGGAAATTTAATGTTTTCATCTTCTTGATTTTCTTCACTTATCTTCCCTTCTGGAACTAATGGAGTCTTCATACCCTTACAATTAGTCATATTGAATCTTTCTAGTACATTCTTCACATACTGTTCTTGATGAAGAAATATTCCATTCTCTGTCTTCATTATTTGTATGCCTATGTATGTATCTGGATTATCTACCACAGACATTTCAAAATTCTTCTTTAGTTTCATGAGAATATTTTCAATTTTGTCCAAGTCTTTTCCTATTACGATTCCATCATCAACGTGTAACTGAAGAAATGTACATGGCTATACATCTTTAAATATGCACTGATCTGATTTCAACTGAATTAGTCCTTCTGATTTGAGGAACTCAGGCAAGCTCCATCAAAATGGAATAAAACTCTGACAAAGTCCATACAGAGCTTTCTTCAAAACACAGGTTTGTCCAGCTTCTTGGTATTCTTCAGGTACCTTCATAAAAATCTCTTCATCTAGCTTCCCATAGAGAAATGCTGTTTTTACATCAAACAGTTTTACATGGAAATTTTTCTCTGCTGCCAGAGCAAACAACAGTCTTAATGAACATATATCTACTACTGGACTGAATAATTCCTTGAAATCGATTCCCTTTTCTTGTTGACAACCCCTGACAACCAGCCTGGCCTTATATCTACCATCATCTTAGATCTTAACAAGCAAATGGATCTTTAAGGTCAGTTTCCCTTTTGCCTCTTTTGGAGTGATCACCTTCCATGTTTCATTTTGTTCAAGTGATTTTTTTCTTCTTCTATTGATTTTAACCAATTTTCTTTGTCTGGACCATTAATACATTCTTCAAATGAAAGTAATGCTGTTTCATAATCATCATACTTTGAAGGTTTCTTCAAATTAATTCTGTTCATAAGATTATAGTTTCTTGTGTTTTTGTTGCATACACTTTCTTCTTTTTCACTGTCTTGTTCTTCTTCTTCTCCATTTTCTTGCTTTTGAATTTCATTTACTTGTTTGTTAATATCATTTGATGGTTCACCAATAACAAGAATCTTCTGTATAGTTTCTTTTGTCACTTTCTTTTCAAATTCAACATCTCTTGACACCACAATATTTCTTCTATCTGCATCAAAAAGTCTATAGCCATTGGGAGCATAACGAACAAAAATGTATGGTTTACTTCTTTCATCTAGTTTCTTCAAGTATCCTAAATTTTTGACAAAAATTTGAAGTCTTGACAGATCAGGTCTTTTGCCAAACCATTTTTCTGCAGGTGTGGTACTTTGAATGACAGTTGGGCTCCTGTTAATTATGTATCTGTGAGAACTGCCTCTCCCCATAGCTCTTTCTGCATTTTGCTATCAAATATCAAAGCTCTTGCCTTGTTCATTATTGTTAGATTTAATCTTTCTGCTTTCCCATTGAGTTGAGGACTATAAGGAATACTATAATCTAGCACAATTCCTTTTCCTTCACACCAATTCTTAAAATCATTACTGGTGTTCAAATGTTCAAATGTTTGTTAAGCTTATGGGACTTAACTACGGGGTCATCAGTCCCTAAACTTACAAACTACTTATGAACTACTTACGAACTAGGACGGCACAAATATCCATGCCCGAGGGGGGATTCGAACCCCCGACCGTAGTGGCCGTGATGACCATGACTGGAGCGCCTCAGTCACCTCGGCCACCGCGGCCGGCATTACTGGTGTATTCACCACCTTTATCACATCTTATTTTTGACACTTTGAAAATCAGTTTGCTTTGACTTTCAAGCACATATTTCCTTAGAAATCTTGGAGCTTCTGACTTGTATCTTAACAAATAGGTCAAACAAAAAGGGTGTAATCATCTAACACTGTCATGTAGGACCTATATCCATCATATGTTGGGGGATCTATCTCTCCAAATAATACATACTGATATCTGTGAAGTGGTCTTGTTGCTCTTTCTCTCTCAGAAGAAAATGGCTTTCTTGTTAGCTTAGCTCTCATACAAGCATCACATAATTTTTCTGCTGAGCATAAATCCTTAGGTCATCCAGGCATAAGTTGTACTTCAAAGATCAAGAAAATGTGTGATGGAATTCCTGACTTCTTATGCCATTCTTGTTTTTCTTCTTGTGTCAGCAGTGATTGCACTCCTGATTTAATGGTTACTTCGTGCAGTACATTTCTTGTTTTGTGTCCTTTCAAAACAAGTCTTTCATCTTTGAAAACGGTGGTACAGTTGTCTTTAGTAAACATAATGTTCAAATATACCGTTATAGCTTTTGTGTCCCGACTTCGTCGCCGATTTTGTGTCCCAGCCTCGTCGTAGGTGTCGGTGGCCAAGTGGAATGAGCCCGACACAGGAACAAACATAGCACGCTGGTGCAGGTACGGAGGGGAGCAGCCAGAAACTATAAACACTAGAGTAAATTAGAAAGAGATATATATTGCACAGAATGTAACAATACTTAACTTTTACATAGTACTGCAGAATGTTGATACATAGTTGTTAGAGGCCTGCCTAGTGCCTGTACGATAGCAAAGTCTTCACTGGCGCCTATCTGAATACGAAGGTCCTAACTGGTTGCTATCTCAGTCCGAAGTGACCGGTGTCTTTCCGTGGTGGCCACGAGCGGGGTTGCAGCAGAGGGCGCTCGTGGCTGTCGTCGTGAGAACGCCGCGCCGTGCGTGCATGGCGGCGCGCGGCGAAAGTAGGTGGCGCGCACTTTGTGAATGCTATTGTGGTGTCGCACAAGTACAGACATCAAATTTCTGCTTAGTTGAGGAAGATACATAACTCCATTGAGAACACAGTTATCACTTACAAAGTTTCCTATTGCAAAAGAAGGTGAGTCAATGGAAATAAAAGCAACTTTCACGACACTGACAAGTTAACAAACGTGAAAGACTATGACAATCTCATTACACATATGTCCTGTACAGGCACTATCAACAACCATTACCATATCTTTTTTCTCATTGGATTCTTCCAAAGTCTTGTCTTTGTTACATTCATATGCAATACATGCTTTGTCTTGATCTAATGCCTGATGAAGAAAAGAAGATAATACTAAAATATCATTTTTCACTTTAGAAGATAATAAAGATTATCTTTGTTCTTAAAATAACAGTCATCTTCTTTGTGGTTTGTCTTCTTGCAGTGTGGACAGGGTTTATAAGTTCTTGTTTTTGCTCCTTGAAATTGATTTTTATTTTTAAAGTAGCAATCTTCTTCTTTGTGGTTGTTTTTCTTGCATATAGAACAGTGTTATTTCTTCTTAGGCTTCTTACATTCTCTTGCAAAATGTCCATGTCCACCACAGTTGTTACAAATTAGGTCTTTTCTTTTATTAAAATGAACACCAAAGGCAATACTGTCTTCTTGATTGTTACTTCTCAGTCGTTCCTCTTCTCTTATGAGCCTGGCAATTAAATTTTCCATAATCTTCTCACCACTGGGTGATGAATTCAAACACTTTTCTCCAGCATTGATAATACCTAAAATACTGTCTATTTTGCCAGATGAATCCATAGTATCTGACGTCTTTTCTGACTGGAGACAATTCAGTTGAAACGCTATATTCTGCAGAGCACTTATATTACTTGCTATGTCTCTAGATCTATCATATTTGAAACTGTAAAATTCCTGAAGTAATTGTTGAATTCTTTGAGAAGCATCTCTTTTGTGAAACTTCTAAGACTATGTATGATAAACTTAAAGCCACATGTATTGTGTTGTAAATTGCTTTACCTTTTGATCGATTATTCTCATACTATAATGTTTTGCCTTGCTGTCTCGTTGCTGCCATTTATTCTTTTTCTCTTCAGTTTCACAATTTTGTAGTGTTTCTGTACCATCTACAATATTACAGAGATCTTGTGTACTGAACAATATTCTAATTTCGACATCCCACATGCTGAATGTACTAATGTCTTTAAACACTTGTATATCTTGAAATACTTCCCTCTCTTCAAACATCTTGAAGTGGTTTCTTCTGTCTTTTTAATTGTTAGTGTAGTCTGTTTTTAGTTTTATTTATTCTGTTAGAGCTCTGGGCCCATAACCTGCTGAGTTATGTATTCTGTGTTTAAATTGAAAATAATTAATAAGTTGCTTAAGTGAGTGTTCTTAAAATAAAGTTATTTGTTGCTATGACAACCACAGATAGTTTTTTTCCCTATATAGTCTCTTAGATTCCAGCCTTAAAAAAAGAACATAAAGCAAACATTGGTTTTTACCTGTAAACATTTCCAACAGAGGAATCGTCGCTAAAAGGGTCATTTACACATGATCATCCGTCTTAACCGAACACAAAAAGAACCAAGATAAAGTCAGCCATTAGAAGATTTTTCCCAATATCACAAGATATTCCATTTTATTGTTGAGGACACAAGATCTGTTCTGCGCATCTGAATGCTCAATCCAGAGATATTTCTGCCCTGTGCCTAACAGTAGAGATAATATACACACACGATCCAACAACTCATCAGAAACCTCTCTGCTTTCATAACAGTACGGTACAATATTCTGATTAAAATTTATAATTACTTACTTTTGGTATGGGCTACATTAAGATAGAGAAATACGTCTTCGTTTGCAGAGACAACTGTACTACTTAGAGTTATACTCCGGCTTCTGAATATATAGTTCTCTTACACAAGGTCGATTTCAACTTCGTGCTTTAATACGTGGGGACATCTATTAGCTGAAAGTGTGGCCGATATTGCTAACACAGTCAAGGCAATTCCCTGGAAATACTATATTTAATGGAATGTTCTAGACAGGCGATAAGCTGACGCCATTCCGTCAACGATTACCCAGAATTACTTTATCACACATTGTTTAAATAAGAATTCATGGTGGTGTCAGACATGATGTGTTCTATTGATTTAATTACCAGACTTTAGTTATTCTGTATGCAGTGCTCCGTATTATCGTAAACTCGACGAATGTTTACATTCTCCCCAGTGCAACGCTGCAACGTACTGATACTTAAGCATGCACTTACTGTGAGAGAAAAACAGTTTATTACTACGCCATACAACCAATACATGGCGCTGTTATTATTATTACTATTTTTTATCTCAATGATAGAAGTGTTTGCATTCTGTAATAGTCTGTTTTGCGTAAACGTTTGAAGTCTTAACTTTATGAACAAAACCTAACATTGAATTAACATGACAGAACATCCCAATATGGAATCTGTGTCTTTCAGGGTTCCGGACCTAGGTCAGCAAACAATGATATACACAGGTCCCTCTTTAACAACCGTTGCGAACCACGGGCATATAAGCTAGTAAAGTAATAGAAAGCCATGTTTGCCCAGAAACTTGACTTCAGTGAAATTGAGAAATACCACACAACGCAATTGTTGCAATAAAAAATTGTTTTCTCCAAAACAGTTCGACGTAAACATAATTTATCTGCTGAGTCCCACGATGAACAGAAAAGGATACAAAAAACATATGCCTATCGTTTGTACAGAAACTGACCTTCACAGCAATGGGACGCTAATCGCACGATGTTTACACACTGCATGTTCCAATGATCAGCACATATGTGTACAATTCACTATTTACCAGAAATGCACTATGTCCTACGTTGAATGAAAAGAATACTGATTACAATGAAGTAATAAAAAGCTATTTTTGCCCAGACACATGGCTTCAGAGAACCTCGAAAACAATACACGCTAATTGCCAGTTTCCGCGCAACGCATACTTGTGCTTTCGCGCCTATAACGAAAGAACTGTTCGAGATACGAATACTGGCGATGCGGCATGCGATAGAGCATAGAATGACAATTCCAGAGAGGTATAATAAGTGTAATTTGTGCCCAGGAACCTGACTTCAGAGAAGCTCGAACGCAATACACACTAATTGCGCATACGTAACGTACCGCATAGTCGCAATAAAACTTTTTTTCGGTCGAAAAGTGAGCTCTAAACCTATCTGCTTTACACCATGTTGTAGGGGAAGAAATGGGCAGTTCCACAATGTATATCTATCTGGAACGCATATATTCGGCGTCAAAAAGAACGTAAAATTATTCGTCCCGGTAGGAGCAATAATGCCTACATGTTTATCTTCTTTCGCTTCTAGCAAAAAGACAGTTAGTCTTAGAATTATGCGGTTTGTGGCATTGAATTTAGTGTAAAAAAACGCGTAGATTGAGCTAAATTAAGTAGGATTTGAAAAAAATATTTTTCGGCAAAAATGGCCGATTTTCGCTGCAGGTCCCGACGTGCAGAAATTTCCAAAAATTGGAATCTCTAAAAAGTGGGTGAGTTTAAAAAGATACCTATGTCAATTTTTTCACATTTTGAGATAATTGCATTTAGATATCAATGGGTGTTTACACACATTTTAGTGTCAAAACGTGCTTCAAACAAGCGTTCATTATACGATCTACAAGCAGTCGCTTTTACTGAGTGAGTGTTAAAAGGGGCAAGAGTCAGTGACTTAGGTACTTTTTAACACTCAACCTTTGGTAACAGTCCAAATAATTTCCTGCAAATGAATATCTTTGCCTCTTTTATTTGTTTGCAGTTCTGTGTATATTCTGTTCATTGTTGAATAGTACAGATAAAGTAATTGTAGTACTAGTAATGTGAGGTATTTATTACAAAATTACACCAGTCGAAAAACACATGATCATTGGGTGTTCTACTTGGTGGCCTACTTATTAGAAGAATTCTACACATTCTCTTGAAAACAGACACCTTCCAAGAAATGAACAGGTGCAGTTTAACCAAAGTAGTGATATATGAAAATATTACTCACATTAGCACAAATGTGTCATAAAAACTAGTGAGTACATAAGATCGGCTGGTTTTCAAAGCCTGAATACCTTTTTCCTCAAGAAAACTAAGAAAGTATATTTACCTTCTCAATAAGCTTATCCAGAAGGAAAAGTACCAATAAAAAAAAAAAAAAAAAAAGCAAAATTGAGGACCAGAAAAAAAATTATGCTGTATATTGTATAAGAACACAGAAGCTTTTAGGATCGACTATCACAGTGGCCAATAGCTGATAATGAATAAATTTCAGAAAAACATATCTCTGTAATGTAATAATATTCTTTGGCTATTACAGAATTGTGTTTGTATTATAAGCTATCAGATAAAACTCTTTTTTTAATTAAAACCTGCATTATTTCTAGTGAAAGACTGCTTTAAATTTTATAAATTGTTAAAAGGGACCTAAGTCAGGAAAGTAAAATATTTTTATCTGCTGTCCACTGACGTATATTGGGTCAACAACGTACCTAATAGATCTATATCTATAGTATCAAATGTTCAAATGTTTATTAAGCTTATGGGACTTAAGTAGTGTGTAAGTTTAGGGACCGATGACCCAGTACTTATCAACTACCTTATACTAACAACGGCACAAATATCCATGCCCAAGGGGGATTCGAACCCCCGACTGTAGTGGCCGTGCAGACCGTGACTGGAGTGCCTCAGTCCCCTCGACCACCACGGCTGGCATCTATAGTATAATATATAATTTTATCAGTGCACTATTTTATAGCACAAAAGAGAAAAAAGTTCTTTTTTATTTTTCCCGAAACTATATTAAGTGAATGGCTGTTAATTGGTTCCTAAGTGACTTTTTCATAATCAATGTCCAACCAAACCAGTACGTGCTGTAAAGAGAAATAAGGTAACCTACTTAGTGCACTGATTGACCTTTTTTCGAATTTATATTAGTAATAATATTATATTTACAAAAGCTATGAAGCATTTATGGTTACCAAAATAAAATTAATTATTCTACCAGGTCCAACGTTGTCGGAGCCCTGGGAACGATCAGTGGACATTCACAATTAAATGTATTAACTATTATGAGATGAGCAACATTTTGTCATTCACCCCTGTACCTGCTGTAAAGAGGAATTAGGTAACCGACTTAGTGCAGTGTTTGAACTTCTTTTCGATTTTATTTTAGGACTACAAATGTACTTTTAATAACGTCGATCCATGATTTAGGAGATGAGCAACATTGTCACTTAATGCATCAGTTTTCCACGCATTCATTGTTTTTGACGTCATATCTCGTGAATTATGTGTTGTAAGTGATTCTTACATTTATGGCGACCGGCCTCATGTATGGAATTACGTGTACAAAATTTCATAAAGATTGAAATAAAACTAAAGGTTTGTATGTAATACATACACACAAACTCATGGATACATTGTTTTGTATTATAAAGATAAGTAAACCCTTATTACATAGCATACGATGCGAAATAGTTTGTGTCGTATTAACTTGCTAAGAATTTGTGTTGACGTATATGCAAACGTTAACATCTTTATATAGGTTCATTCTTACAATGAAAACAAAATCGGATGTTATTATCGAGCGCACTTAGGAGTTGTTACTACTTAGGCCCTACCTGCATTGTTACTTTCATGATACAAAATTAGCCACAGTGAAACCTGCTAGTTATTGAAGAATTTATTGTGCGAAATGTTTCTGTATCGTTACTAATGTACTGTTTTTGCATCTTCAGTTTGGTATAATACCCTCATCTCAAAATGAATTTTATGCATTCGATCATACTCGTGTGTTAACTACGTTTTAAAGCTCACTTCGTAGTGTCCTGTGCCCTTACACACAATATACAGTTAAAATAGTAATAACTGTAGCATAATTTCTCTTATGATTGGCGTACTCATCAGACGCCATAAAGTAAACTATAGAATACAGTAATCAATGATTTCATTATGAAGGAGAAATTGCGGACAATGCATGCTACGTAAAATAAGTGCTTTTTTAAAAATAGGTATCAGTGGTTAATGACAAGTGTTTTTATTTTACTATAACTATTGATAACAAATTTACAACAATGTGATTGTAGCTATCTTAACTAATGTGAATAACTAGATGATAATTGGTTTATAATTGAAAATATTGGAAAACTCTTTAAAGACATGAACTGGAAAGATGTATATAGTGCTTATGGACTGAATGAAAAATATAACATGTACATTAATTCGAGTTACTTTTAGAGGAAAACAGTTTTCAAACATGATACTAATATAATTAAACAGATTAAACAGATGTCTATAATTAAACCACAGATACATTTTCCTTTGTGCCTTACATGAAATCTTATTCCTTGTGTAATCCATCAGCCAAGAGTAGTTGCAATGATAATGATTTAGCTAAACATAAGGAATACTGTAAAAGATTTAAAAAAAAGGGTATTCAGCATCTAAACAAATGCAGTATAAAAAGAAGATAGCAACATCAGGAAACCAAATAAAGACAATATGTGATATAGTGAAAGAGGAGACTGGTAGAACCAGAAAGGAACAAGAGAAGGTAGCATTCAGAGTAGATGTTACATAGATCTGCCACACTATGCTCATCAGTTACTAATGTCTCAAGTACTTTATATCTGTTACTGATAGTATGGGATTGTCTGGGTCAGTAAATAATGCCATTGAATAGTTGAAACTAGCATTTACAAGTAACTTCAGGTACATGAATATGTCATTCACTTCACAAGTAATAAATTCCATAATAAAATCTTTAAAAACAAAGCATTCTAGTGGTTACGATAAAATATCAACAACATTAATTAAAATTCTGCTAAATTCACAAGATTATGCTTTAAGTTATTTGTGAAACCATTCTATTATAAATGGAACATTTCCTGATTGGCTAAAATATGCGGATATTAAACCTCTGATGGTATCTCCTTATCCCCTTTCTTGAACAAACTACAGACCGATTTCACTTTTGCCTCCATTCTCAAAAATTCTAGAAAAGGTAATGTACATGCAACTTCTCAACCACCTGACCATGAATGAGATATTGTCCAGAACACAGTTTGGATTTCTGAAAGGTTCTGATTTCGAGAAGGCTATTTACACCTACTGTGAGAATGTACTTAATTCATTAGATAATAAATTGACAAATCACAGAAAATACCTGCTGCTTGCAAAGGCATGGTTCACACAATCAAATAACATCTTTTTAAGTAAATTAGAATTCTATGGGGTCACGGGAAATGCTGCAAAATGATCAAGTCATACTTCACTAACAGGAAACAAAGGGTGTCAATGCAAAAGACGAGTGTTGACTTAATTCACTAATCATCAGATTGGGAAGAAATTACATGTGGTGTTTCACAAGGATCTATCTTGAGGCCATTGCTTTTTCTTGTGTACATTAATGACCTCTCGTCAGTTACACTACCAGAAGCAGAGTTCGTTTTGTTTGCAGATGATACAAGTATTGCA
Source organism: Locusta migratoria (assembly GCA_026315105.1). Classification (NCBI taxonomy): domain Eukaryota; kingdom Metazoa; phylum Arthropoda; class Insecta; order Orthoptera; family Acrididae; genus Locusta; species Locusta migratoria. The sequence continues at coordinate 118,371,686 of CM048754.1, forward strand.
AAAAAAAAGTACATCAAGCATAGTTACAGAAAGATCTGCTAATGATATTTTCATGAATATTAATGACAGTGAGTTGGCTTTGAACCATTTAATAAAGTTTGAAAAGACTCACTACATGCAGTTCAGAACATTTAAGAGATTTCCTGCCAGCATATGCATTAAGTATGAAGAAGAGAAGATAGACGTGGTTGATTGTATTAGATTCCTGGGATTACAGCTTGATAATAAATTCAGTTGGAAGGAGTACATAACTGCAGCAATGACTCAACAAATCTGTATTTTCAATACAAGTGTTATCAGACATAGGAGACAGTAAGCAAAAATAAAAAAGCTTGCGTACTTTATGTCATTCCATAATGTTATATGGTATAATATTTTGGGGTAAGTCTTCAAGTCAGTCAAAAGTTCAGAGTCCAAAAGCGTATAATACGTATTATTTGTGGAGTAAATTCATGGACGTCCTGTAGAAGCCTCTTCAAAGAACTGCGTATATTAACTACCGCCTCTCAGTATATTTATTCCTTAAACATTTGAACATTTGAATTTATGACAAATTTCATTGTTAAGCTTATGGGACTTAACTACGGGGTTATCAGTCCCTAAACTTACAAACTACTTATGAACTACTTACGATCTAGGACGGCACAAATATCCATGCCCGAGGGGGGATTCGCACCCCCGACCGTAGTGGCCGTGCTGACCGCGACTGGAGCGCCTCAGTCACCTCGGCCATCGCGGCCGGCTTGTCATAAATAATGTATCCCTTTTCCCCAACAAACAGCTCAATTCATACATACAATACTAGGATCAAAAATGATCTACACAAGGACTTAAAAGGGCTTACTTTAGTTCAAAAAGGGGTCCACTACTCAGGAACACACATTTTCAATAATTCACCATAAAGTATAAAAAATTTACCTAGAAATAAAGATCAGTTTAACAGGAACCTAAAAGACTTTCTAGTGGCCAACTCCTTCTGCTCCATAAGTGAATTTCTAAATTGTACCAAATGATGCATGTATCGGTATTTATGCTGTATTAGTATTATTATATTATCAGCTCGAAAAAAAAACTTTAAAAAAATGTATGTATCTGTATTTACATTATTAGTATTATCTATTTTCAGCTTGTAAATTTTGTTTCTTGACATGTTCCACATCCATGAGGATATCCTCAACATGGATCTATGGAACGAAAAATTAATCTAATCTTATGCTGAATAGAAAGCATTCCCAAATATACAAGAAGAAAATCAAAATGCGGTACCAGTAAGTGAAAGCCTAAATCTTCCTTCCTTACTTCTTAACAAAATATATTTTTAAAAAATTAGGAGTTTTTGCATTAATATAAAAGCTATTTATTGCCTAAAACATTAATAACAGTAAAAGATTTTACCATGCTTACAATGTAAGTCATTCGTAAGTACAATCTACCACCATAACATTGCTTCTATATGTAACTCGTCATTCTGTAATGGCTAAGGGTCAAGAGTAAATCCCGATTCCATTCGCCTGCTTTTATTCATGACGTCCTATGTAACGCCATGGGTAATTTCCAAGAACCCTTGGGAATCGAAGTGGAGTGACATATATCGTATTTCAAATGCTTTTAACATACACTGCATGCCGAAGTCGAAAAAATTGTGCTGCCACTTACTTCACTCGTCAGTGATATAATTTTCACTGATGACGCCGCTAATTTCAATACAATCACTCCTTTGGCGTAATACAGATATTTTTGAAGACATAATGAGCACTAGTTCTACTGAAGAATTTCTGCAGACACTCGTTTCCAATAGCAGCAAAATATGACACTATCATGTTAACGAAAGAAAGCAGTATCTATATTATTACCGGTACATTTGCTTGTCAACATGACAAGTCGCCGCCGCTGCGACTTCATTCGTTTGATAAACGATAGTATCGTTGTTGAGAATTAATTATTTTTCTATGTCTTGTTATATGTTGTGCAAAGTGCTTTTATATATGTTCCATGAAATAATAATGCTGTACATAGTAATTACTCTTTGGTTAGTTGTCTGTTGTTTCTTTGTAATGCTTATTGTAAGTGGAAGGAAAAGTTAGTGTAAATTCTTGTTTTGAAGATAAGCATCAGGTTATGGGCCCAGATACACGCAAGCAGAAAATAAGATACGTAACTATTTGCCAGCTATTATTAAGGAGCACATAATCAGGTCAGTGATGCATTGCATATCAGTACGTGGTCGAAAGTATCATCAGCTGGGAAGTCTAATTCCAGATTTTTAATTCACTGAAACAATTTGTTAATTGTTAAAGTTCAGTCAGAAAAGCTATTTGAGTTTATTAATTTCCCCGACAGTAAATTTGTCTGTTATCAATGGATTCTATTAAGTCACAACTGGAACCATTGTCAGAGGATCATTACGGAAATGTCAATTACGTCTCTTGGCGTTTTAAACTAGACCTAAAATTAAAGTCGAAAAGGTTGTATTCAGTAGCAACTGGACAGGAAGTTAGACCGACAGAAGGAGAAACTGAACAACATGTAAAGTCTTGGATCAAGAAAGATAATGAAGCAGACTTGCAATTTTCTTAGCTATGTTGCTACTGACATTCAGACCTATAAAAATTTGCGCTAGTCAAATGCTTAAAAAGTTAGATACACTGTATGGCAGGAAGTCAGATTTAACAATTGAAGGTTTACAGAGAAATTTCTTTAGTTACAAATACGATACTAGTAAGTCAGTTATTCAAAACTGTATGCAGATTCAAGAATACGCGGAAGAAGGCGAAGCTGTTAAAGAGAGCTGGATTATGTCGCCAATTCTCGGAATGTTGCCGCCTAAACTTCATCACTTCCGTACTGCGTGGGATAATGTAGCAGCTTCTGACAAAAATATCGACACACTATTTGAACGCTTGCGCCTGGAAGAAGACAAATTAAATGAGACAGAACAGTCACACGTGTCACAAAATGCTCTCATCTCAAAACAAAACAAATGTTTTGTCAAAGCAAGTCAGCAGGAAAAGCCTACAGTTCAATGTTTTAAATGCGGCAAAAACGGGCATGTAAAGAAACACTGTAGAAATAAACCTTGTGCCAAATATTTAGCATACTGTAGGGACAATTATTCATGCAACAACTGCAAACAAAAGGGTCATTTTGCCAGGAAATGTCCATTAGACAGAAATGAGACAAACGAAAAACTTGACTAATGCTTTACGTTTAAAACCTTTTGATTCTTTGCTGTCAATGTTGGATTATCTGTTGCCAATATAAATGAAATAAATTTGCAGTCAAATCGAGAAAACACTTGGTATCAAGATTGTGGTGCCACGCAACACATGACATTTAGAAAGGACTGGTTAATAAATTATGTAAAATTAGATCATTGTACGAAAGTTTTGATTCGTGATGCTACTGTATTAGAAGGTATTGGAGTGAGAGACATTGAATTAGAGGCGTTTGATGGAGAACAGTGATATGACAAAGTTTATATTTGGCACATATAAAACATTCTGTAAAACTATAATTTATTTTCTGTTACACAAGTTTTAGATAAGGGCTATGTGCAGAGTGCAAATGCAGACATTTCAGTTTTCAAAACTGTACGAAATAACATTTTGTACAGCTGCTGCTCGCGTCTGCCTATTGCCACAGTTTCCAGATTGTCAGCAAAGTTCAACAAATGTATGACAGCAATTTCAATTACATAGTGGCATGAAAAATAAGCACATCAAAATGTGACATATGTTAGAGACGTACTAAATAGAAATGGCATTGATTATATTGATGACTGGAATGATTATGTTTGTGTTGGTTGTATCTACGGCAAACAACATCACAAATCTCATCCAACAAACATGAAGGTCGCTGAAAATACACTGAATGTAATTCATGTTGACTTGTGTGAAATGAATCTCATGTCGTTAGGAGGAGCAAAGTATTTTCTGTTGTTTATAGATGATTTTTCCCATTTCCGAACTGTGTATTTTCTCAAGACGAAAGATGAAGCTGTTGCCAAATTTGATTTTCTACCATTTTCATGAAAACTTCTGTTTGGCGAGAAAGTAAAACGTTTAAAGTCTGACAACAGAACCGAAATCAAGAATGCTCTCACTAAAAAGCTACTAGATGAACTTGGAGTTTTTCACATCAGCACCAACACATACACTCCTCAACAAAACGGAAGAATTGAAAGAGAAATGCGCACTGTTGTCGAGTCAGCATGATAGGCAATACATGCACGAAAGCTGAATGAGAATCTGTGGGCCGAAGCAATAAATTATGCGGTCTTTACGTTAAATCAAACTGGAAGAAGTTCAGTTAAAGGAAAAAGTCCTGCTGAATTGTCATTTGGACGAAGAATAGATCTCACTAAAATGAGAAGTTTTAGATGTGACTGTTATGCTTTGATCGAAGATTAAAAACGAAGAAAGACTGAAAAAAAGGAATCTTCGTCGGTTATGATTTCTTTTCGATTTGGATTCGCCCTGTTACAGAATATATCTACATGATGAAATGGACGTTGTTGCTTCTGACAATGTCATATTTGACGAAAGAACAGAAGATAAAGAAGAAGCTACTGTAGTAAAAACCTTCACAGGAAAAAAGAGAAATGAAATTGAGTACCAGCATCCAGAAGGAAACCTGATATCTAATGATTCACTGTTTGCTGACTCTGAAGAGTGCAGAGTGTCATCTGATTATAAAATACAAAATAGAGTCTCGCCACCAAAACTACGTGATCAACAAAATTTTTGAAAATCTAGCAGACTGTCTGACTATGAAATGGATATTGTGCAACGCAACCATAATGCAAAATTTGGTATGATAGGCGAAATTGAAGACATTTCGATTTCAAATGGTTTGAAAGACAAAAAGTGGTACAAAGCAATGTCTGATGAATACAAATCCCTAATAAAACTGAAAACTTGGACACTTGTAGAACTTCCAAAGAATGTAAAGCCTTTGTCTTGCTTTTTACGTAATACCCAGCAACAGGCTAGACGTTACACAGCCAAACTAGTTGCAAGAGGTTTTGAGCAAGAAGAAGGACTGGACTATTCAGAAACCTTTAGTCCTGTAGCACGTTACGAATCAATTAGACTACATCGAAAGTTATTATTTTCATTTTATTTGTAGCTGCAAGACTAAGAAGCAAAGACAGCATTTCTATACAGCGATCTGCAGGAGGAAATCTATTTGTACCATCATTGAAACCATCAGGTTGACTCGTATAGAGTTTGTTTTAGGCCATATAAACTCTTCTTCAGTTAACAAGCTCCAAAGAACTGGAATGAGAAATTCTCAAATTATCTAATGACATTAGGATTTGTTACCACTGATGATGATCATCCTTGTATCTACTATAATGAAGACAGAAGCATCATTATAGCCTTGTTTGTTGATGATGGGCTAGTTATTGGAAGGAGGACAGACAGCATCACTGAAGTGTTGAACAAGCTGACACTGATTATGAAATACTCTGTCAAATGTTATTTCAAACTTCTAATATCATATCTTGGTATGGAAATTAAAATAAGTTCACAGGCAGTTTTTCTTTGTATACATCGACTGATTTACAAAATCTTAAAACAGTTTAAATTTGATGATACCTATGGAGCGTGGAATGGTGACAGATAAAGAGAATCTTGTTAATGATGCACCACTGCAAAGCAATAAACGATACAGAGAAGCTATTGGGAGTCTACTGTACCTTACAACAATATCTCGTCCAGACATAAGTTTTGCTGTCAATTACCTAAGCATATTTAGTAATAAACCAATGATCAGTCAGTGGAAGATGGTAAAACTAATGTTTCAATACCTGAAAGGAACTATAAAGTTTAGCATATTCTTTATGGAGGTTTAACATTGCTTGCCTACGCTGATTCTGATTATGTAGGTAATATCTCAACTAGATGCTCCACTAGTGGAGTTCTTATCATGCGAGGAGGGCCCATTGCCTGGTATGCTTGAAAGCAGCATTTTGTGGCAACTTCAACTGCTGAAGCAGAATATTGAGCTGCCGTCTCTTCAATCGATGATATATCTTGGATATGGCGCCTTGGGCAAGAACTTGGAATTTCTGGTTTGAATGAACCGACAGAACTGTGCATTGACAAACAGGCTGCCATACATATGTTCAAGAACACATATGAAGGAAAAATAACAAGAGGCAAGAAACTTATTGACATTCCACGAAAGTTTATTCACCAACATATTGGAAGGACTATAAAACTGAAACGTGTGGGAAGTTCAAGTCAACGTGCTGATATACTGACAAAACCACTGACTCATAAAGTGTTTGAAGAACTAAGAAGAAAAATAATTAAGGAGGAGAATGTTCAGATTTATTTATTTATTTATTTATTTTTGCTATGTCTTGTTATATGTTGTGCAAAGTGCTTTTATATCGTCATAGCGTCGATGGTGACCAAAGTTCATAAACCAATCAAGAAGGCTAGGAGCGTGTTTTTGTTGGGAAGAGCTGATAAGCAAATGTTAGGATCACACTTAGAAAACGAATGGGCATCATTTAATTCCGGGACTATGGATGTAGAGGAATTGTGGACTAAATTTAAGTGCATTTTAAATAAAGGGTTAGAGAAATATGTGCCAGTAAAGTCGATTAAGGACGGAAAATATTATTATACCGCAGTGGATAATGTTAGAAAGCTGCTGAGAAAGCAAAGGGTGTTGCACTCTCGATTCAAAAAAGAACACGCAAATGATGACAGGCAAAAGTTAGCAGAGATTCGTGCGTCTATAAAATGTGTGAAGCATACAATAATTATCACAGCCATACCTTAGCAAAAGATCTTTCCGAGAACACGAAAAAATTCTGGTCCTATGTAAAATCGATAAGCGGGTCAAAGCCCAATGTCCAGTCACTAGTTGATCATTCCGGGGCAGTAATAGAAGAAAGCAAACAGAAAGCTGAAGTTCTAAATATAACCTTTAAGAAATCTTTCACACAGGAGGACTACACAAATGTACCATAATTTGATCAACGTACTGATTCCGAAATGGGGGACATAGCAATAGGTATTTCCGGTGTAGAGAAGTAGCTGAGAGAGCTAAATACGAAAAAGTCTGCTGGTCCGGATGAAATACCAGTTCGGTATTACAAAGATTATTCTGCGGCATTGGCCCCTTACTTAGCTCAGAATGTAAACAAAGCAGACGATCGTGCTATTTTGCGTTGACACTCGGTTAGTGTATACCTCAGTCTGTTGATTACTCGCGAAATAGCTTGGTGTTTCTGTACTTGTTTTATTTTCTTTACTGTCTGAGTGAAAAATAACCTTTTTACGGACAGTACGACACGGATCTTTCAGTGACTAATCAACTACTTATTTTTTTAAAATAAATATTCAATAATGACGTTCTTTAAATTATGTACCCAGCTACAATCTATGTTGTGTACAGAGCGTGTTGGCTTCTGTCTCGGAGTTTTCAGCCTACGTTTGTTTGATGTTGCAACTGACGTTTCGCTACCAGGAATTCAGCCTCAGATTGGCTAGCACTGTTGAAGTTTCGTATTTCATTGGTCATTGATGGTGAAACTTTGGTAATGTCAGCAGCTCATACTGGACGAAACGTCTGACCAACACAGAAGGGACAACATGCCAACAAATGGCCATAAAAGCTTCAAATGACATCTTATTTCGTGGAATGCTTTTGTGGACTTTAATAAGTTTCCCTGTTGCCATGCTGAAACAAGTGAAATTGAATACAAAAACGAAATTGAAGACAATAGAATATTGAAATAAAAATTCGCCTGGGCCAGCTGCCACAAAATCATTACACACCATTGATAACTTTCGTTGTTGTCACGCTGAAATAAGTACACATTTGTTGCGAAGAACACAGACATATACAAGTGAAAAAATTCTGGCCGTCACTACTTACTGCATCCACACTTTGTACTGGTTGCATGTCAACCATGCTCGACGAAGTATTGTCAACAACAAATGAAAATACTGTTAAAGAAGGTGTTGACACTCAAAAGTGTGGTTTCGTCAACCACATGAGCGACAGAAGAAGAAATCTCTCAAACCACACTAGGTAGTTTTTTTGTGGTTTTAGGGCGCACAACTTCTAAGGTCATTAGCGCCCAGATCTCAACAGAGATTCGCTAGGTCTCGAAAAAATTGATAACTAATGATAAAAAACAACTTGGCTACTTTATCTGGTAGTTTTTAAACTTCTCTTGATACTTTATCATCAGTTAAAAGGGTTAAATATCCTTTGGAGGAAATTTTAATTGACACACGAGCAGCTGCTCGGGTTTTGCGTTTTATCAGAGTAGACGGAAAGTGAAGGGCTACACGGAGATGATTAAAATTAACACAAGACAGTAAAACATGTCGCACTGTCAGCAATTCACCCCAGGAGCACAGCAGTGCAGGGTCGGCGGATAGCAAATGACGGTGGCTGAAACGGCAATGACCGATCCGCAACCGGGCCAGGATGACCTCCTCTTGCCGAGAGGGGCGTGAGGAGGTCCTCCAAGCGGTCGGGATCGGTTTTATAGTTCTCAATTCATTGTCGTGGAGTAAGAACCACGCACTGTGCCAGGACGACACAATACTCCGGCGAAGAGCCCGTTGAACATCGTCCGCTGGGACTCAAAAGGTAGCCATGCGAGGCAAAAGAGCTGCTGCCTTGGCTGCTACGTCGGCGGTCTCATTCCTGGGCACTCCCACGTGGCCAGGGACCCACAGGAGAGAAACGTGACAGCTGTCATCTGCTAGCAACTGGAGGGAGCGTTGTATCCGATACACAAGAGGATGGTTCGAGAAAGGGTCCTTAAGACTCTGCAGGGCACTAAGGGAATCCGAACAGATTGCATAAAAAGAATGACAGTGACAGGAGGTATACAGAACAGCCTGGTGGAGGGCAAAAAGCTCAGCCGTGAAAATCGAGCACCGGTCAGGGAGCTTGTATTGGAAATGGTTCCAAGAGCACTGACGGTGTCGGATGTGCCTTCGTCGTCGGGGACAACCATCAGTGTAAATAAATATGGCGTTATCGAACCGCGAACAGAGTTCGACAAGCCTTGAGCAGTATACCAAATCCGGGGTGCTCTCCTTGGGCAGCGAACTAAGTTCAAGGTGGGTGTGAACCTGGGACTGATGCCACGGTGGCAATGGGCTTTCGCTCAACCGAAAGGTGGAAGGAAGGGTAAAATTGAGCCGCTGGAGCAGGCGGCGAAACCGAACTCCAGGTGAAAGCAAGGCTATCGCAGACAACTGATATTGGCGATCGAGTGAGTCGTCAAAAAATAATCGGTAAGATGGATGGTTGGGCATCGACCGCAGGTGGCATGCGTACCGACACAAGAGTATGTCATGCCGAGTAGTCAAGGGTAATACAGCAGCCTCGGCATACAGACTTTCAACAGGGCTGCTATAAAATGCACCGGTTGCCAGACGTAATCCCTGATGGTGAATAGAGTTGAGACGGCGGAGAATCAACAGCCGTGCAGAAAAGTATACAAGGCTTCCGTAGTCGAGCTTCGACTGAACAATGGCCTGGTAAAGGTGAAGCAGGACGGTACGATCCGCTCCCCATGATGTGCCACTGAGGACACGAAGAACATTAAGGGATCGGGCACAACGGGCAGCCAGCTAGGACACGTGTGTGGACCAACAAAGTTTCCGATCCAACATTAGCCCCAAGAATTTTGTTGTCTCCTCGAATGGTAGAGCAACAGGGCCGAGACATAGGGATGGTGGAAGAAATTCCTTGTATCTCCAGAAGTTTATACACACAGTTTTCTCAGTGGAGAATCGGAAGCCGTTTGCGATGCTCCAGGAATATAGGCGGTCAAGACAGCGTTGAAGACGACGCTCCAAGAGAGACATCTGCTGGGCGCTGCAATAAATTGCGAAATCGTGTACAAAAAGGGATCCGGAAACGTCGGCTGAAAGGCAATCTACGATCATATTGATTGCGATGGCAAAGAGCGCCACACTCAAGACGGAGCCCTGTGGTACCCCATTCTCCTGGCAAAAGGTATCTGACAAAACAGAGCCCACCCGTACCCGGAACTTGCGATCCGTCAAAAATGCGTGGATGAAAAGAGGAAGGCGGTCCCGAAGGCCCCATGTGTGCAATGTGCGGAGAATGCCCGCTCTCCAACAGGTATCGTATGCCTTCTCCAAGTCGAAGAACACTGCTACTGTTTGAAGCTTCTTCAGAAAGTTATTCATAATGAAGGTCGACAACATAACGAGGTGATCAGCAGTAGAGCGGTGTCGACGAAAACCACATTGGATATTAGTCAGGAGGCGGCGAGATTCGAGGAGCCAGACCAACCGAGCGTTAACCATGTGTTCCAGCACCTTACAGATGCAGCTCGTCAGAGAAATGGGGCGATAACTGGAAGGTAGATGTTTGTCCTTCCCTGGTTTGGGGAGGGGGACAACGATGGCTTCACGCCAACTTCTGGGAACATGACCTTCAGTCCATATGCGATTGTGGGTACTAAGAAGCAATCACTTGCCCGCAGGAGAGAGGTTCTCCAGCATTTCAATACGGATGGAATCGGGCCCGGGTGCAGAAGATCGGGACAGGGCGAGAGCGCTGTCTAGCTCCTGCATGGTGAAGGAGACATTATAACTTTCACGATTAAAAGAGTGGAAAGAAGGTGGCCGTGCCTCCTCTACCTGTTTGCGAGGGAGGAAGGTAGGGTGGTAATGGGCAGTGCTCGAAGCCTCCGCAAAGAAACGGCCCAATGCATTGGAAACATCAGCGCGGTCCACAAGGACTGCATTCTCGACGGTCAGGCCAGAGATCGGGGAGTGGACCTTGATGCCGGATAAACGGCGTAGGCCACCCCAGACAGCCAAGGAGGGAGTAAAGCGGTTAAAATAACTGGTAAAAGCAATCCAGCAAGCCTTTTTGCTGTCGTTTATAACTCGACGACATTGCGCTCGCAGTTGTTTCTAGTTGATACTATTCTCCAACGTTGGGTGGCGGCAGAAGGTGCGTAAAGCACGGCGCCGGGCTCTAAGAGCATCACAGCAGGCTGCAGTCCACCAGGGGACTGGGACGCGATGTGGAGAAGAGGATGTACGAAGTATGGAATGTTCGGCAGCTGTGAGAATAACCTCTCTGATGTATTCGACCTGACTGTCACAGCTGGAAAAATCCTGATTGTGAAAAACAGCCATGGAAGAATAAAGCCCCCAGTCGGCTTTAGAAATGTTCCAACTGGTGGGATGAGGAGTTGGGGAATGATGCAGGAAGTGGATGACACAAGGAAAATGTCCACTTTCAGACACGTACTTGAGTGACCACCACTCAAACCGACTGGCAAGCTGAGGAGTGCATATCGCAAGGTCTATATGAGAATAAGTATGTGTTGTGTCGGAAAGGAAGGTCGGTGCACCGGTGTTGAGGCAGACAAGATTGAGGTGTTGTCCGAGAGGCTCCCTTTTGGTGGACCTTCTCCAAGGTGCCGGAGAGCCCCATAGGGGTTGGTGGGCATTAAAGTCGCGTACCAACACGAAAGGTGGAGGGAGCTGGTCAACGAGGTGTATCACATCTGCCCTAGTAAGGGCGGATGACGATGGCGAATAGATATTACAAAAGGAGAGGGAAAAGGTGGATAGAGTGATGCGGACAGCAACTGCCTGTAGGTGAGTATGCAATGAAATGGGATGGTGATAGACGTCCTCCCGAATGAGCATCAGAACCCCTCCATGGGCTGGGCTACCTTCCACAGGTGGCAGGTCGAAACGCACAAACATGTAGTGGGGGAAGTCTGCACGATCACTTCGATGCAATTTAGTTTCTTGGAGACAAAACTACTCCTTCGATTGCACTGCTCGCTTCTAGTTTAATTCCTCCCGATTCGAACAAAAGCCGCGAATATTCCATTTAAGGAGCGCCATGATAAAAAGTAAGAGAAGAAAGGAAGATAAAAAGGAACAAGCAGGTGGGGTCACTTCGACGGCCGCTGGGACCGGACTTTGAGGGAGCACTACTGTCACCATCTAGAGGCAGAGAATCATGTTCCATAGGTTCAAACGATACATCTGCCACCTTCCCGACTTTATCAGGAGGGGCAGCTTCTGCCGCCGGTAAAATGCCAGTTGCCCATCTAACAGTAGTGTGTCCCAGTGAGACAGAAGATGATCGGGGCTGACTACCATTGGGCGGTGTGACGGATGGTTCACGCCTCGGCGGGGAAGGAGAGGAACTCTTTTTTTTGTTGGCTCTTCTGGAAGAGTGACGGTGAGAAGAGGCAGTTGATGGTTGAGAAGCCTGAGAACGCTGAAAAAGGAACCCGTCCGTGAAGATTTTCTAAGTCTGGGCATCTTGTTTAGGTGCCCGCGATTTATTAGAGGTTGACGAAGACTGAACTTTAGAAGCAGCAGGAGGAGGCAGGGACATGGAACGGGCAATCTTCGGGCTGGCGGATCGCACAAGCGAAAGTGAAGTCACAGGTCTGGGTACCTGAATCCTTAGTAGGTCGAGTGGAGGTGAGGACCTTACTGTATGTGCCCGCTGGGAGGACAGTGGGCTTTCGACTCGCCAACAACTTATGAGCAGCAGATGTTGATACCTTTTCTGTAACCCGAATTTGCTGAATGACTTTTTCATCCTTATATACAGAGCAGTCCCGAGAGGAAGCTGCATGGTCACCGTTGCAGTTAAGGCAGTGAGGGTATGGAGGTGGGCAATCCCCCCCTCATGGGCATCCCTACCACAAGTGACACATTTTGCTGCATTCGGGCAAGATTGACGGGTGTGGTTGTATCTGTGGCATTGGAAACCGCGCGTTGGGTTAGGTACATAAGGGCGGACTTCATACCCTGCTTTGACCTTCGACGGGAGTTCAACTCCGTCGAACGTCAAAAACACAGTATGAGACGGTGTCAGCTGGTTATCTACCTTTTTCATCACCCTATGGACGGCTGTTATACAAACCTATATGTCCGATCAGGGTGTGTCATTGTCAGAAAACCCGTCAAGGGATCTCGTGAAAACTACCCCCCATGACGATTGAGCGTGCAATGCGCTTCTACCTTGACAGGAAATGTGTGTAACAACGTAGTCCGTATGAACTTTTGCGCCTGGAAGGCACTGTCCGCTTCCAGCAACAATGTACCATTTTGCTGACGCGAACATGTCTTAACAGGGCCAGCAATTGCAACACCTTTCTTAATGACGAAAGAATGTACAGAGGTGAAATCTTTACCGTCTGCCTAATCTTCCGAAATTCCTTGTTGTCTCTCGAACAGAGTTTTCTTTTGCTGAGGCGAATCTATCTTTCGTTTCTGGGTCAACGTCACAGAAGAAGAGAAGGAAGTCATTGCGGAAGTGCCCCCGTGATTACCGGCGTCTCCGATGGCGTGCTCCTTCCTAATGGGGGCCCTCTCTGAGGGCTTACCCGCCTTAGGTGATAGGTCACACCTCCCGAGAACTGACGGAGGGACCAATCGGCATGTTCGGAAGGTACCAGCTCGGGTAATCACCCCTCCCTGGGCCTGGCCTTTACCAGGGGGTACGTACGTACATGCACTACTTGTCTACCCGGGGCAGGGAATTATGCTTTACCCCGTCACGTGCTACGCAGGATAGTGCATGGGTCGGCCTTCAGACACGCACAGGGAGGAAAGAAGAAGAATAGAGGAAATGAAGAGAAACAAGTGTCTCAAACGCCGAAGCGGAGACTAATGTGGAGGAGAGGAAGGCTAGGAGAGTACAGCAAGGAGAGAAAGACAGAAGCAAACGTTAGGAAAGGAAGAAACCAAGGAATGAGAGAAACTACAACAAGAAACCACCTTAACTCGCAAAGGACGCCCGTATCTGGGCAAAGGCATAAACCGGGAGGGAAAGTAAAGCAGCCTGGGGCGGAAGAAAGGTTGCTTCGGCTCGGGGCCCCGTTCGCGCCACACATGAACCAACAAAAGAGCTGTGGGCCCCCTGGGGGGACACTAGGCAGAAAACTGGGCATTTTTTATGGCATGTACATCAAGGGAATTTCAGGATAGGTCATCTGAAACTTCACTCTTGGGGCAGCGAAGTGCCATCAGCCAGGAATTTTGTTTGTATCAATATGTCTATATTCAAACAAGGCAAAACATTTGGTGTTATTGGACGAAGTAGGCCTACCCAGTATCTTTAAGATCCAGTAGCTGCGACAGTTATTCATCTTATAATTGCCAATACCAACAGATTGTTTGGATATTACCTACTTTGTACCCACAATAAGATATGCACACTGTCATTAGTTCATTTAGGGCACCTTTTCTACAGATCGAGAAGAAGATGCTAATAAAATATTTGTATTACCACATTACTCAGGCAAACCTGAGTTAGGGTAGCAACGATTATTCATTGCTGGGAACATTAATGAAGAAATATCCACAATGACAAGGATAAGAGGCTTGACAGTACTTTGTTAAGTGACGTTCCCCGTCCAAAAAGATTATTACATTTACAATGGTTTATTATTAGGACAGTATTCCCTTAAACACACACCATGAAATCTTCACATATTCAGAAACTACTATCCGAATAACTGTTCTGTCTTTCGTTTTCTAATCAGTTGTAAATAAAAGACAGAAGCGTTGAAGTAACTTTTAATACTTACTTTCCGACTTTTTTTTACTGAACTTCTCTCTGACAGGACCCTATAACCATGGCCTCTTACAACCCGTGCCATAACCCACAGCCAAACACTTTACAAATTACGAATCCACAACGCTACCCATTACGCTACAATAACATATGACCATAGCAGCATTGAGAATACTAATACCTACACTTGAATAGCTACGATGTTGATTTATTATAAGATTAAGAGTAATCACGACACCACTTACCTTACAAATAAATAATAAAGGCACCATAATGACGTACTACAAGTTTAAAGTTCACCATTACTGAATAAGCTGAATTTAAAATGGCGCCTGTCACATCATGCCAAAGACTCTACCCGTGCAGTGTATTGTTTCTGGTCCAAAACAGAAGTGGTATTTTTCCGCCGCTTATGTACACTCTACATATGAGTCATCCTAAAGCCCCGTTTACACTGCGTTTGAAACATTGTTCGCAATATTGTTCACAACATTGTTCGTGGCTGCTACTAGTCTGTCGATGTTCACAACATGTTGGCAACACGGAAACAGTGTTCCGCCGCTGTGTCGGTAGAGATCAAAGGAACATTTGTTCCTTGGCCTGCTACCATCAACTGCCGCTACGAAGCGCTAGTATTTGTTTTTTACGGTACTGATCTACTGTTTTCTGTGTGTTCTGCGAAGTGGAGTGAACCAGGGAGAAAATCTGTGAACCAATTTCTTTGTATGAGGAAGAACAGAGCTTGTGGAATGTACATTCCGCAAGCTACAGAAATATAAACGAGAAGCACGATTCTCTCCACAAAATTGTCGTGGAGCTGGGTTCCAGAAGCAATGATGTCGACAAAAAAATTAAATGGGTCGTATGAGTGAAAAAGAGCATATGCTTCAGAGAAGATGCTCAGAGCAAAAGAATGTTCTCTGAGTAAGTTCTCAATTTCGTATGAATAAAATATTTGAAGCAAATGCTTTGGCCATGGAGTACTTTCTCACTACCTCCCCTCCTTCTGGAGTAAGTTCTCAAGAACGAAGATCTTTGGTGGTCAGTTTGTGTACGGAAGTGAGTGAGCTTAAGGGTATATTACGCGGAGCGAATTTTGTCGCTAGTCGCTAACGTATTTGGACGCAGCTGCTAAATTCACTCCGTGTAAACATGGACAGCGAACAAAGTCGCTGCTCCGAAACGCGAGTGTCTGAAGTTGAAGGATGAGCTACTTTAGACGCTGGTCGCTGGCATTTTTGGTCGCTGGCGTTTTTGGTTGCCCCGTGTCATATACTGTCTAAAGTAGCCACCAGTCGAGTCAACATCTCGAAGGAAATTGTTGCGAGAAACACAACACCAGCATTTACAGTTTTAAAAGACCAGTTAATGAACCAAAAGCAAAACGGAAAAGTAGAAAAGAATAAAAGAAAATGGATTAGAAGGTGGACTGCGAGGAGGGATAGATATGGCACTTCTGCAAATCTTTTGGGTGAATTATCGTGTGAAGGTCCTTCTGCCTACAGAAATATAATGAGGATCACATAAGAAAATTTTGATAGATTACTGTAAATGGTAGAGGATAAAATAAGGAAACAGAATACCATCAGAGGATGGCGATCTCGCCTAGAATAAAATTTAAATAATCGTTATTTTTAATGTCCCATAATACTGGAAAACTTCGATAAATTTTCAGAAATTTGATTACAATCCCACTTCATATTTTGTTTGGTGGGACACAGAACTTTTAATATCTTTATTTGCGTCAATGATCACAAAATTTCTCGTCGTCTTGAAAATGGTCATCCTGACCGAAACCGGTCGTCAAGTCTACAGCAAATCAGAAACAGAAGGATACATCTAGTATTAGACTACCTTAGAAAATAAAAATAATGTGTTAACTTACAGTCATCAATACATTTAATATAGCCATATGGCATCATCACAGCGTAAGTGTTTCTTCATTAAGGAATGTAGCAACAATTATATATTAAAATATTATACGTTTTTTATATTGATGACTGTAATCCCTTATATGTTTTATAAGGTACCATAGTGTATTACTAAATTTGTCCTGTTTCTGATTTGCTGTAGACTTGAAAATTGTCGTGTGGCACCTTGGGAAACAGAACTGTTTAGTATCACCAAACCTCCAAAACAATGTATCATGTGCTACATCGTGTTTCAATTGTTTTTACGCAGACGCTAGCGTCTGAATTCGCTGCGTGTCATTGCGTCAGTGTATTCATTCGCTACTCGCCCATATGCCGAGCAACAACAGACGTCAGCGACTAGCAACCAAATACGCTCCGTGTGATATACCCTTTACGGATTTTTACTATGGATGCATCTGAAATTGAATTTGTTACGATTAAATCATGTTCCGTGCAAAATTATATTTACAAACACGTGGTTTAAGAATCACAAAAGGTTGTATACGTGGAAGAGACCAGGAGACACCGGAAGGTATCAGATAGATTTTATAATGGTAAAACATAGATTCCAGAACCAGGTGGTAAACTGTAAGACATACCCAGGGGCAGATATAGACTCTGACCATAACTTGTTAGTCATGAACTGAAGGCTGAAACTGAAGAAACTACAAAAAGGTAGGAAAATAAGGAGATGGGACCTGGATAAATTGAAGGAACCTGAGGGATCTTTAGGAAGCAATTGACAGAAGCGGGGGGAAGTAAAACAGTAGAAGAGGAATGGGTAGCATTGAGAGATGAAATAGTGAAGGCAGCAGAGGACAAAATAGGTAGGAAGGCAAGACCTACAAAAAATCCTTGGATATCACAGGAGATACTGCATTTTTATATTTTCTCCTTTCATCGATTAAATTTAGTAAATGAATCGGGCAAAATGG
Source organism: Locusta migratoria (assembly GCA_026315105.1). Lineage (NCBI taxonomy): Eukaryota > Metazoa > Arthropoda > Insecta > Orthoptera > Acrididae > Locusta > Locusta migratoria. The sequence goes on from CM048754.1 coordinate 118,389,120, forward strand.
AGTACAGACGGCTAAGAAATGAGATTGACAGGAAGTGCAAAATGGCTAAGCAGGAGTGGCTAGAAGGCAAATGCAAGGATGTAGAAGAATGTATAAATAGGGGAAAAATAGATACAGCCTACAGGAAAATAAAAGAAACATTTGGAGATAAGAAAAACAGCTCTATGAATATCAAGGACACTGATGGAAAACCAGTTCTCAGCAAAGAAGGGAAAGCTGAAAGGTGGAAAGAGTATATAGAGGGGCTCTACAAAGGAAGTGAACTTCGAGACACAATTGTAGGAAGGGAAGAGGATGTAGATGATGATGAAATAGGAGATAATATACTGAGAGATGAATTTGACAGAGCACTGAAAGACCTAAGTCGAAACAAGGCCCCTGGAGTAGATGATATCCCGTCAGAGCTACTGAAGTCTCTGGGAGATCCAGCCATGACAAAATTGTTTCACATTGTGTGTAAGATGTATGAGACAAGTGAAGTACCCTCAGATTTTAAGAAAAATGTTATAATCCTCATTCCAAAGAAAGCAGGTGCAGACAGAACCATCAGTTTAATAAGTCATGGTTGCAAAATATTAACGCGAATTATATACAGAAGGATGGAAAAGCTGGTAGAAGCCGACCTCGGGGAAGATCAGTTTGGGTTCAGGAGAAATGTAGGAACACGGGAGGCAATACTCACTTTACGGCTTATCCTAGAAGATAGTTTAAGAAAAGGCAAACCTACATTTCTAGCTTTTGTAGATTTGGAGAAGGCTTTCGACAATGTTGATTGGAATAAACTCTTTCAAGTTCTGAAGCAAGCAGGAGTAAAATATAGGGAGCGTAAGGTTATTTACCACTCTGACAACCGCTGTCTGGTTTTTGTACGAGTTGAAGGGCATGAAAGGGATGCAGTGGTTGGAAAGGAGTAAGACAGTAAGACAGGGTTGTAGTCTTTCTCCATTGCTTTCCTTTATAGCTTGCTCAATGTACAAACCGAATAACAAAGAGTAATTCTGTCAGATACAGCAATGTTTTTAATTCTTCACTCTGAACTTTAATTCCTTCTCCAAATTTATATGTCATCGGCAAAATGCAAAGGACTTTGAAGAGCAATTGAACGGAATGGACAGTGTGCTGAAAGGTGCATATAAGATGAACATTAACAAGAGCAAAACTAGAGTAATTTCTTCAGCATCACCTGATTTTCTTACACTGCACTCCATTAGATTGGGAAACGAAGCTATAAAGGAGGTAGATGAGTTTTGTTACTTGGGCAGTAAAATAACAAATGATGGTCCCAGTACTGAGGTGTGCAGAATGGCAATGGGTCAAAAAAGATAAATTTGTTAACATAGAATATTGATTTAAGACTAAGGAAGTCCTTTCTGAAGGCATTTGTATGGAGTGTTGCCTTGTATGGGAGTGAAACATGGACGATAAACAGTGCAGACAGGAAGAGGATCAAGGCTTTTGAAATATGGTGCTATAGAAGAATGCTGAAGATTAGGAGGGTGGATCGCGTAACTAATGAGGAGGTACTGAACAGAATTGGGGAGAAAAGAAATTTCTGGCATACCTTGACAATGAGAATGTGCCCTACCAATCTATCCCTTCTTTGTCATCACTCCAACGCTAAATTCACAATTCATTGAAGTGTGTGGGGTAAAAATCGCAGAGGAAGACCAAGAGATGGATACAGTAAGCAGATTCAGACAGATGTAGGTTGCCGTTCTTATGTGGAGATGAAGAGGCTTGCTCAGGATAGGGTATTGTGGAGATCTGCATCAAACCAGTTTCCGGACTGAAGACCACAACAACAACAACAACAACATTGCTGTAAAACTGTAATTCCTGTACAAATTTTTTGTCCTTAATTAAGCAAACATTAATTAATATGGTGAATACTATTGTATGTATGTAAAAATTTCTAAAGCCTATTCCACTGCGTGTGGTCAACAGTAAATAAAGAATCTGAATCAGGTGTATATGCATTACACATATGAGTTCTAACAGTCATGAGATTCAATTTGTATGTTGAGAATCTCACAAGCTGAGCATGTAGAGAATATGAATGGAGTGGAATAGCGGTGATGTGTATTTAAGGTGGAACAGCTGATCTGTTTTCTGGTTGCCATTTGACTGCAATACTAAAAGAGGTGTGGCCAACATTTGCACTATGATCAAGGTCAGTGTGGCCCTTTCTAGAATTTGGCATTCAGTGTTGCCCATTTTATGCCAAAGATCAGCCAGCTGGTATAGAGTCATCACTGGTAGGGGCATACCAACGAAAAAATCACGGAAAGAAACACAAAAACCCATAAAATAAAACTTTACAATATGCCCAGTGAAAGTTTCCTTTCCTTTTCCAAGCCGTTGTCATTACAGATGATCAGTGTTTCAAGTGATTAGTCTTTTTTTTATTAAAACGTGCTCAGGTAGGTGGATGGGTGAATATAAATGGATCAGTTTTTCTTTGTTACGAATATGAAATTACTTTTCACAATAAACAGTGTAGACAGGTGGTATCGCGTATTTCAATTGACCCCAAAATGCTTAGCAATGACGTATGAGAAAATGTTTGTTCAAATGTTTGTATAGCTTATGGGACTTAACTACGGGGTCATCAGTCCCTAAACTTACAAAATACTTATGAACTAAGACTTAGGACTGCACAAATAACCATACCTGAGGGGGGATTCGAATCCCCAATCGTAGTGGCCGTGCGAACCGTGACTGGTGCGCAGCAGAGCGCTAGGCCAACGCAGCCGGCGACGTTTGCGAAATTTAAAACTTCCGCTTACATGGAGCTTCCGCATGAACTATTTACTCACTAGCATTCCACATAAAGCAATGCACAATGTGACAAGAAATAACACAGTGGCTGCTTGGTGAATCATATTTACTGTTACATTTAAAGAAAAAGATGGTGTCGTTAACTGAAGAACATTTTTTGCAGAAAGCAAGCAGTTTTTCAAATTTCATGTAGATCTTTATTAGTAACTGTACTTCCCGTTTCCATAAAAAGATTATCTTTTCATCTTTTTTGTTATATATCAAGCACCTACGATTATCAAACTACTGTTAAGTTTACAATTTTCGCTAGAATATTAAATATACGATATTTAAGCACGGCTTTAATAATACAGATTTATTTCAAACACTTCTTATTGGAGCTTCGAAATTAGGCCTACTATTCCGATATCAACGGATAACCTGTAATAGAGTATTAAACACCGATAACCCTTTGGATAACAGCAGAAATTTACTCGATAGTTGGTTTTCAATGTTTGTGGCATGATTCATGCAATGTTCTTGCTATTAGCCTACACATTGCCTCCTATTTCGAGTTCACGTGATACACTATATGCCTACTGATAAATTCCTCTATTATCGTTATTAGTACTGAGTAGAAGTAACGATAATCGTCCCTTATTTCTACTACACAGTACTTTCTACATAGGGGAGAGTCTTGCGACAGTAGCTCACATGGCTGTGATGACGTTTCGGACCTGAAATCGATGTCACGTGACAAGGTGCTTCTGCTATCCACAGAACAACAATAAATGAGAAACGCAACTCCCATGTTAAAAAATGGAAACACGGAATGACAGCAGTGCCCCAAGTGATATGGAAATGAACTAAGAACGTAAACATTGTGGTTGCGTCCCCAGCACTAATACGTAGTCATTTAATTTTACTAATAACAATTTTCTGAATTTGCTAAGTACTTACTTGATACACTTGGAGATCAATTAAAACAATTTTATTGTGTTATAAGCATACTTAAAGTCAATATTGTTTCATAACGTGACTCAATTGTTCTACCTGTTACCTATCTTTAATGTTTAACATTTGTCACAAAGTGTCAAAATTTTCGAATGAATTGTCGTCTTAGGCCTACTATATCTTGACGTCAGTACCAATTATACAAACAGCTAGTTATATGTGACAATCTTCTGGTACACCATTTTCCCAATTTACCTTCACAGTAGTAACTATGAAACAGCTTTGGACATGCCTATAGTAGTATTACTGTTGAACAAAGGTGCCCCCCCCCTCTCGCCACAAAGTTTGGATTCCTAGTTTATTACCTAATAAATATGGTTTTGTCATTTAATATTGAATTTAAATACCTTTTATATCACGTTTCGTAAATTGTGTATAAATCACACCCCAGGCTGGCCAAAAGTAAAATTTCGGGGGGGGGGGGGGGGGGGTCAAAAATTAGTAATGACGCAGTTTACATCATGACATCCCCCCCACTCCCCGTGGACACTGCTGCTGTTGAAATAATTTTTATACTAATGGTTAAAATTACTATACTGCCACCAAAAATATGGTATCCTCTTTTCCATAGCTTTCTAAACAGTTGGTGAAGCATGTAGGCTTGTCATCTAAAATTTGACATTTATATTTCAGAAAACTAGCCTATATTTTAAAAAATCTATTAACCAATGACTTCCTTCAAAATGTTCCTACATCTTTTAATATGTGTAACTGATTCAAGACAAAAGCAAATAAATCATCAAATTAACTGAAAGTAAAATAGGAAACAGGGATAAAAATAGTAAGATAAAAAAACACAGTAATTACTTTCTGTTTTCATTTTGTAACATGAAAAGCAGAAATAATTAATACATGTTATTTAAAGAAATGAAAACTAAAATTATTTTATACTTTTGTATTTATTCAACACAAAAAATTGACAGTTCAAACAGCCTTAAACTTTTTATTCAGTTTCTGCATTGAATTTCTGTTATTAGGCCAACAGGTGGTGTTATTCCAATCTCTGACATACTTTTAAATCAAAAGTGGTACACATTCTCAATATATACTGAGCAGAAAAGTATATTTCGTGATGGAATAAAATTCTTTTCACTGTTTGTGTTTCACAAAATATATCTTCCAATTTTTTCTGGTGACCATATTTATCTAAAAATACATACAACTGACTGAACATTTGCAAAATAGGACATTAGTTTGTTACTTGCATATATTGTGTGTTGGAGGTATCAAATTTCAAGGAATTTGTCAATGTATGATCCTCTGTAAAACAACTCTGTTTTCAGCAACACCTACAGTCACCACATTTGGTTTCAGAAATCACACCCAAGTTTTTCAGAATGTAACCAGCTGTATATGCCAATGCCTGTCTGTCATTCCTGACGTCGGCCTCCTCAACACCACTGCCACCACCACCACATGCACTATCTGCAAGGACACTGTATTAAACATTTTCATTAACTGTGCAGTGGTCAGCTGTGGAGTCAATAAAGCTATCAGTATGAGCTCCCAGAAATTGTGTGGATGATAGATGCACACCACTGAGCAATTTAATGCAGTTACCTAGTGACTTTACAGGTAGGGACATGTTATTGATTATAACCGTTTCAGTGCTGCTTTGAACTGAAAACAGGCTGGGTTCGTGTTTGCAACACCATGCTGCCTCACACAACAAAAAACATTCTCCAGTGGGTCTTGATTGAAAGCCCTCATGCTTTAAAGAAAATTGGTTTCAATTTTTTCTCTATTCCAAATGAACATTAGTGTTCTTACTGTAGTTTGCCAACCACTTATGAAACTGAACATTTTTGTTTTACTCTGCCTGTTCCTAGCTCCAACACCTTCCCATCATTCATTTCTTTTAATACATTGTACCACATTTCAACATGTGGTGACTCTGCAGACAGGACACACTTATAATATTTTCCATCTTGTGGACAATAATGGGAGCTGTTTAATGAATCAAACAAGCAGTCTAATTTTTTTCAACAAATTCTGCAGTGTATATTGCTTCTGCAGGTAAAATATTAAATGCTACATAGGTTTCAATAACTGCAGCAACTGAATGACTGAGCTGGGCTGCAGCTACCTTAACTTTCATTTTAGTGACAGTATCCTTAAAATCAAAATGATTCCTTTGCAACTTTGGCAAAGTCTTAAACATCTTCTGTTGACCCAGAAGAAAAGCCCTGTTAATAAAATACAATTTGGGTTTAAAAAAAGAGTCCAGTTTTGAATTTATTTCCTAGAAGAGTATTTCTAGTATTCTTTAAAGGTGGGGAACATCATAGACCACTGCAACAGGTTCACCACTGACTTATTCTGAAACCAGTCCATTTCAGTTTTTAATGTCACTGCAAAGTTCTTTCAGTGCTTTTTGGTTGCTTGCACCCTGGTCACAAACTGCAAGAAATAGGGCTGAAGATAGTTTGTTGCATACTACTTCACTCAGAACTCAGTTTCAAGTACAACTTTAAAAAGTTCTCATTACCTGAGTTATAGGGAAATTGTACAACCTGCTTCCAAGTTTTATGTATGCCTTTGACCATAAATACTAATGCATGATTTTCATATAAATTTGACCTTCCTAAGTGTCCTAAATCCTGAAACCCTGAAATTTCTTGCTTGCTTGCATCATAATACAATCCTCTTTCCAAAGACATTTCATCAAACAACAAAGCACAATATTTGTCACTGTTAGGTAGTGAATCAACTTCTGATTTTAATACGTTCAACACAGCAGGATTCAATACTGGCACAAAAGGTACAGCAGATAACAGAGATTTCAGATGCCTCACAGACGGAAGGGAAAAATGAACTGACAAATATTTGTATAGCCGAGGGCTTCGCTTATATATGGACAGAGCAAATACCTTATCAACCAGCAAATGCAAGGCGATGGACAGTTGAGGATGAGCGTATCTTAATTGGCTGTTTATGAAATCTCTCGCTACAGAATTTAAATTGTTTTCTATGAAACAGAAAATATTTTATTCATATAAATGTTTGTTTTTAGTACACTTTTCTCATGGTGTAGCTTTGCCTTAAGTTTTGCTAGCCTAACTACAGTATTCCTATGAATCTTGTACATTTTGGATTTTATTGGACTTAAGAATGAGTAAAGTGCTTTCGAAAGCCCCGTACCCAAAACACCAGACTTATCTGAAACATCTTTTAATGAGGACTCATCATCTGTAGATTCACTTTGAGTGATACATGTACAGTTTTCGTTCCATCTAAAAGTACTACTGTGTGCACCACAACTAGTGCTGGGTAATTCAATAGTAGCATTAGTTTCGCTTCTAGTATTAGTGATTTACGAAGCACTAGATGTGCCATGTCAGAAGTTAATTACATACAGTCTGCTAACACCAGGTACACCTGATCCATTACTGGCATTAGTAGCTATGTCAGCAGTTGTCAGATGTTTTGGAAACACACCCCTGTTTAGCCTATGCTTAGTTGCATTCATAAAATCTTTTTTGCAAAAATGGTCCTCACGAACAAGAAAACTAGCACAGTCCACATCAGGTGACACTTCAGAAGTGGAAAAGTGTTTGTGAGCTAACTCTTGAGGTTAGCTGGGAAACCTGTAGAAATGCTTCTTAACTTTCTCGGATAAACAAACGTAGTATCCAGATGAACAACCAGGGAACTTGCAGAAGTATTTCAACGTCAATTTCCTGACTTGAATATCGTAAGAAAAACACAAATCGTAATTATATTCACTAGAATAGCTGTTAAAGAAACATAAAATAAGTAACGGAAATCACACAGCTTAATTTGATACTACAATGAAACACATTTAATTCATCTTTAATTAAAATATTGTCAGTTAAATATCATACCTTCATATTAATTGTGGACATTTTTAGCAGGAATTCTCGTCCGTTCCAAGGTAAAGGCATTGAAATATAATACAGAATGTTATTGTGACGAAGATATTAAGGATTGCTATTCAGAAATCAGAATGCCACAATAGAACAAGCCACCTAGCTCTCATTGGACAGTTGTCAGCCAATTACATCGCTTCCAGAACACTCTAAGCGCCCCTAGTGATATGGAAATGAACTACCCGATATGTTTCCAGTTTTTATATATAGCTTTCACCCCCGTTGGGAGGGGGTTGAGTTGGTGGGACATTCTCCTAGCTATGGTGGGAGTAAAAGGGCGTGGTTTCGAGAGGTGAATTTCCTCCGGTACGTTCGCTGACGTCATGAGAAAGCAGCAGTGCCACCTGGTGACTCGCCCATTAAGGAGCTCTATTGACATATGTGACGTCACTCACACGTTAGTGGTAGCCTCTTGATTTGTGCCAAGCATTGATGAAATTAGCTGTTGAGCTCCTTGATATAGAAGCATCTACCTGTTTCCGAAGAATTTTAAGTTTTAATGCATTAATTCTCAACATTTTTCTATGGGAACTATTTATTTTTCTATGTCTTGTTATATGTTGTGCAAAGTGCTTTTATATATGTTCCATGAGATAATAATGCTGTAAATAGTAATTACTCTTTAGTTAGTTGCCTATTGTTTCTTGGTAATGCATATTGTAAGTGAAAGGAAAAGTTAGTGTGTAGTCTTTTAAAGAAAAATTCTTGTTTTGAAGATAAGCAACTATTTTATTTATCATCAGGCTATGGCCCCAGATAGACGCAAGCTAACTATTCGTCAGCTATTGTTAAGGAGCACACAATCAGGTCAGTGATGCATTGCATATTGTCGTGTCCTACATAGGAAAGAGGTAGCAAGGTCAGTCTGCATATCCCGAGCGGAAAGGAGTGATCGCAGAGAGACAGTACAGGCATCTACTAGAGGTGTGAATTTCGGGACTCGAGAGGATACTTGTTTAGGAAACTTTATGGAACTCCTAGGTACCTTGCATTGAATTTATTGCATCCCATACAAAGTCTACTACACTGGGGTTACTTATTTAAAAAACACAAGAAGTATAAATGGTTTGCCACAACAGAAGCCAGTAATTACATTCCCTAGACAGACGCATTCCCCGCGAGAAACAGACTGTCATGGAGCACCCCGAGGTCGACGGCGATAGTCACGGGCTGGCGCCCGACTCGTGTGACTGAGAACTCCCCTCTTGATCCAAAAACCGGGGGTTTTAACGGCCGGGGTGGGCGCACCTCTTTTCCCTACTTTCCGACAGTTAACAATTTCCTATTGGCCGCTGCTTGGTTCAACCAATCTAAATTGTGGCTTGCCCTCTCTGAGTCCTCTAGCGAACCACGTTTCAGCACTGTCGTTTCTGGCATTCCCCAAGTAGGGAGGTGGCTTGTTTGTGCACTAACAAAATCCATACTTGGTAGCAGCTTTTTTCAGCTGAAAGTAAAACGTCACGACGCTACCCAATATGGGCAACAACAACAATGTTTTACGTCAGTTGGCACACCTTAGGCTCCGCCTTAGGCCACGCCTCAGGGGAGCTGCTAACTTGCAGTTTTTCTTCTTTACCCTCTCACTCTAGCCTCGTGGAACCACTGACGTTGCTGTTCCCAAGTGCCGGATATCAACTTTGCTACGTACATTAAAACGTGCCTGTTGGCCACCAAGTACTAATGTAACGTCTTACAACAGCGTCTAGACGCTATATGAAGTTACGCCCATCATCTCCGAAAGGTAACCTCCACCCTGGGACGGTGGCCGAGGGCATCAGCAGTTCGCTAGGAGATTTCTTTAGTGCCTAAGTCCCGTAAGATATACATGTCTGTTTTAGCCTGTTATCTGCAACGGTCTCTATTACTCAGCCTGGAGTGCGTCTCTGCGTTGGAAATGTTGAGAGGCTGTGTGAGCCACAAATAGCTTTTCTGACTGAACTTTGACAATTAAGTCACAACTGTCTAACTTCCTGTCCAGTTACTACTGAATACAACGTTTTCGCCTTAACTTTACTATTGTCAGAGGATCATCATTTGCGTTTATTAACAAATTAATTCCAGATTTTTAATTCACTGAAACAGTATATGGTCGAAAGTATCGTCAGCTGGCAAGTCTGATATTGTCATATATTGATTTTACTGCTGTTAAGTTTTTCAACATCAAGCGTCAATTTTGGAAATAAATTTGCAGTCAAATCGGGAAAATGCGTGGCACCACAATCCTGATACCAAGTAACACATGAAATTTAGAAAGGACTGGTTAACAAATTAGTATGTAAAATTAGATCATTGTACGAAAATTTTGATTGGCGATGCTACAGAATTAGAAGGTATTGGAGTGGCAGACATTGAATTAGAGGCGTTTGATGGAGAACAGTGGTATGACGTAGTTTTGGAGAATATTTTATATGTGCCAAATATAAACTTTGCATTTGCACTCTGAACATAGCCCTTTTCTAAAACTTGTGTAACAAAAAATAAATTAGACATTTCAGTTTTCAAAACTGCCTATTGCCACAATCGTCAGCAGACGCGAGCAACAGCTGTACAAAATGTCATTTCGTACAATGTTCAACAAACGTAAGACAGAAATTTCAATTAAAATGTGGCATGAAAAATTAGCACATCAAAATGTCGCATATGTTAGAGACGTACTAAATTGATTATATTGATGACTGGAATGATTATGTTTGTGTTGGTTGTATCTACGGCAAACAACATCACAAATCTCATCTGAAAAACATGAAAAACGCTGAAAATACCCTGGATGTAATTCATGTTGACTTGTGTGAAATGAATCTCATGTCGTTAGGAAGAGCAAACTATCTTCTATTGTTTAAAGATGATTTTTCCCATTGACGAACTGTTTATTTTCTCAAGACGAAAGATGAAGCTGTTGCCAAATTTGATTTTCTACCATTTTCATGAAGGCTTCTGTTCGGCAAGAAAGTAAAATGTTTAAAGTCTGACAACGGAACCGAAATCAAGTTCATCTAGTAGCTTTTTAGTGGGAACATTCTTGGAGTTTTTCATATCAGGACCAACACATACATTCCTCAACAAAACGGAAGAATTGAAATAGAAATGTACACTGTTGTCGAGTCAGCGCGATCGCCAATACATGCACGAAAGCTGAATGAATTTGTGGGCCGAAGCAATAAATTATGCGGTCTTTACGTTAAATCAAACTGGAAGAAGTTCAGTAAAAGGAAAAAGTCCTGCTGAATTGTCATTTGGACGAAGAATAGATCTCACTAAAATGAGAAGTTTTAGATGTGACTGCTATGTTTTGATCGAAGATTACAAACGAAGAAAGACTGAAAAGAAATCGAAAAAAGGAATCTTCGTCGGTTATGATTTGGATTCGCCCTGTTACAGAATATATCTACATGATGAAATGGACGTTGTTGCTTCTGACAATGTCATATTTGACGAAAGAACAGAAGATAAAGAAGAAGCTACTGTTGTAAAAACCTTCACAGGATAAAGGAGAAATGAAATTGAGTACCAGCGTCCAGAAGGAAACCTGATATCTAATGATTCACTGTTTGATGACTCTGAAGAGTGCAGAGCGTCATCTCTATATATAAAAGGAAGTCTCCCGATAGACAGATTGACTGACTGACTGACTCATCATCGCCCAGCCCAAACCACTGAAGATAGAAACTTCAAATTTGTGGAGGGTATTGATCTTTCTCTGTAGGCGTCATTTAAGAAGCGATTTTTCGATACTCCGTCCATAAGGGGGTGCAATAGGGGATGAAACGTTTTTTGAAAATACGTAGCTATTTAGGCAATTTTGAAGCTAAAGCTACAAAATTTCGGATTTTAATTCAGGGTTCGAAGTTAAAAGACATGTGTTTCGGCACTTTTTGAAATTCGACAAATAAGGAGGTAAAACAGGTGACGCAAAAAATTGATTTTCAAAAATGTTGCTGTTAACTCAAATTTTAAGCTACTACTACGAAATTTCGGATATCGAATCTTGGTCAGGATTAAAAATTCATGATTTTTAGTATTTTTGGAAATTGAATAAGTAAGAGGGTTAAATAGAGGATCAAAAATTCTTTCTGAAAACACGTTGCTATTGATACAATTTTGAAGCTAGAGCTGCAAAAATTGATATTTGTATAGTTGGTTAGACATTACAAAATACGTGTTTCAGTATTTTTGAAAATTCAACCATCAACGGGGTTAAATTGGAGAGAGGGTGTTTTTCGAAAATATGCTGTTATTTTTTCAATTTTGAAGTTAGAACTACAAATTTTCTAATTTGGATTCGGGGTTCGGATTTAAATGACACGTGTTTCGGTTTTTTTGTAAATTAGATTAGTAAGGGGGTGAAATACGAGATGCAAAAATTGATTTTCAACAATATAGCTTGAAATTTGAGTTAACAGCACCATAACTACGAAACTTAAGATATGGATTCTTCATCAGGATTAAAAAGAAACAACTGGTTCAGACCAACCAGCCTACGCATGCGAAGCAGTGGGAGTTCAGCTAGTCTGATTATAAAATACAAAATAGAGTCTCGCCACCAAAACTACATGATCGACAAAATTCTTTGAAAATCTAGCAGGCTGTCTGACTATGAAATGGATATTGTGCAACGCAATAATAATGCAAAATTTGGTATGATAGGCGAAATTGAAGACATTTCGATTTCAAATGGTTTGAAAGACAAAAATTGACAAGCAATGTCTGATGAATACAAATCCTTAATAAAACTGAAAACTTGGACACTTGTAGAAATTCCAAAGAATGTAAAGCCTTTAGCCTGTCGCTGGGTATTACGTAAAAAGCAAGACAGACGTTACACAGCCAGACTAGTTGCAAGAGGTTTTGAGCAACAAGAAGGACTGGACTATTCAGAAACCTTTAGTCCTGTAGCACGTTACGAATCAATTGGACTGCTTCTTAGTCTTGCAGCTACAAATAAAATGAAAATAATAACTTTTGATGTAAAGACAGCATTTCTATACAGTGATCTGCAGGAGGAAATCTATATGAACCAATGTGATGGATTCAATGATGGTTCAAATAGAGTTTGTAAACTGAAGAAGAGTTTATATGGCCTAAAACAAGCTCCAAAGAACTGGAATGAGAAATTCTCAAATTATCTAATGCCATTAGGATTTGTTAACACTGATGATGATCATCCTTGTATCTACTATAATGAAGACAGAAGCATCATTATAGCCTTGTTTGTTGATGATGGGCTAGTTATTGGAAGGAGGACAGACAGCATCACTGAAGTGTTGAACAAGCTGACACTGATTATGAAATACTCTGTCAAATGTTATTTCAAACTTCTAATATCATATCTTGGTATGGAAATTAAAATAAGTTCACAGGCAGTTTTTCTTTGTATACATCGACTGATTTACAAAATCTTAAAACAGTTTAAATTTGATGATACCTATGGAGCGTGGAATGGTGACAGATAAAGAGAATCTTGTTAATGATGCACCACTGCAAAGCAATAAACGATACAGAGAAGCTATTGGGAGTCTACTGTACCTTACAACAATATCTCGTCCAGACATAAGTTTTGCTGTCAATTACCTAAGCATATTTAGTAATAAACCAATGATCAGTCAGTGGAAGATGGTAAAACGAATGTTTCAGTACCTGAAAGGAACTATAAAGTTTAGCATATTCTTTTATGGAGGTTTAACATTGCTTGCCTATGCTGATTCTGATTATGTAGGTAATATCTCAACTAGATGCTCCACTAGTGGAGTTCTTATCATGCGAGGAGGGCCCATTGCCTGGTATGCTTGAAAGCAGCATCTTGTGGCAACTTCAACTGCTGAAGCAGAATATTGAGCTGCCGTCTCTTCAATCGATGATATATCTTGGATATGGCGCCTTGGGCAAGAACTTGGAATTTCTGGTTTGAATGAACCGACAGAACTGTGCATTGACAAACAGGCTGCCATACATATGTTCAAGAACACATATGAAGGAAAAATAACAAGAGGCAAGAAACTTATTGACATTCCACGAAAGTTTATTCAACAACATAGTGGTTTTGTCAGTATATCAGCAAGTTGACTTGAACTTTCCACACGTTTTAGTTTTATAGTCCTTCCAATGACTCATAATTATTTTTCTTCTTAGTTCTTCAAACATTTTAAGGAGGAGAATGTTCAGAATTAATTTTTTTTTGCTATGTCTTGTTATATGTTGTGCAAAGTGCTTTTATATGTGTTCCATGAAAAAATTATGCTGTACATAGTAATTACTCTTTAGTTAGTTGTCTGTTGTTTCTTGGTAATGCATATTGAAAGTGAAAGGAAAACTTAGTGTGTACTCCTTTAAAGAAAAAGAAAATAGTTGCTTATCTTCAAAATAAGAATTTATCATCAAACCTTACCGTTTGTGGCGAGAAATCTGTCTGTTTAACGTGCTATTTTGCCACTTTTATTGCAAACAAATTTGTGCTACTTCTCTATAATGCAGCTTACTCTCTTTTTAAGTGGTTAAGCACATTATATTACAGAATACACATCATTGTAACTATTTGACAAAAAGATTTCGTATAAATTAAATAAACACAATTATCGGATGTGCTATGTTAGAGATTATCTGAGACTTTTATTAAAAATAATAAAAACTGCTATATCGATAGCTGAGATAGGTTGGCAAAAGCACCTTCGCGGGCCACCACAGAGAGCGCCCCGCGAAGCCACGGCCGATGGGGGCGCCGCCAGCGCCTTCCTAGGCAGTGAAAGAAGACACCACGACAGAAGACCTTCGGACGGCGACCAGCTGACGTCGAAATACCTTTCAATATATAATTAGAATAGCTGCTGTACTTGTTGGTATTTAAGTGATGTATCGTACTAATTCCAGAATACACTTCTGACTAATGGTTCTATGTCTATAGCAATTCTTCAGAGTTCCCGATTGCGGCCTACAACCTGGACCCACCTTCTGTGTGATCGCTAAGGACACAACAGAAACATGGCGACGAGGATGGGATTGTAGATACTATTGTAATTGGCTGTATTTGTAAGTAGCGCACTGTATTGCCTTGCCGACGTTGCTCAAGTGGTCAAAATTTTTCGCAAGCACTGCGACACCCCGCACGCACGTGCCAATAGGGTTTGTTGTCTTGGTCTTCGTTCAATGCTCTGGCGTATTGGTTAATTTTGTTGTTTTGAAAAAGTAGTTCAGAAATTTGTTATATTGCTCGGGAAGGCGTGTTTCTTTTGTTGTTGTTGTTGTTTGTGAGATATTGTAAGCATGACTGCTCCCCCACCCACAGTTTCTGCCGGGCTTCCTCAACTGTCGCAGCCAGGCAACGCGCCACCTACAATTGTTGATTTATTCTCTGTTATTCAGGCACAGGCGCAGCAAACAGCAGCTCTGCAAGGACTACTGTCTCAAGTACTGCAGGCTCAACCACAGCAACTGTCGCAACAGCAGCCAGCAGCCACCACACCGAAGGTAGTGCCGTCTTTCCGTCCCTTCAACGAAGACAAGGAGGACTGGGAAAAATATGTTCAGCAGTTGGAGCAGCATTTCATCGCCCATCACGTACCAGGTACTGACAAAATTCATTTTTTTCTGTCGTGGTGTGGCCCCCAAGTCTTCACGATTGCTGAAAAGCTGTTCCCGGATAATAAACCCGATCAAGTGCAGTTTTCCACCTTAGTAGACGCCCTTTCAAAGTATTATTCAGACCACGTGCATGTAGCGGCCGCCCGTTATCAGTTTTTTAGACTTCGAAAAAAGGAAAATCAGACGTATCGCCAGTGGGTGACAGAACTGCAGGGAATGACAAAAAAATGTCAATTTAAGTGCGTGTGTGGTGCTTCCTATGCGGATTCTATGATCAGGGACGCGGTAACACAAAATGTGACAGATCACAAAGTTAGGGACAAAATTTTACAATACATTAATCCCTCATTACAACAAGTATTGACTATTATTGATCATCAGGACGCATGTGAATTAGCTACCCGGTGCTTTGACTCTCCTCAAGTGTGTAGTGTAGCGGCACAAAATGAGCGACACACGGCTGGCCGCAGCGTCCGCCGAGGCAATAAACATAATTCGCGGAAACTGCCACAGGCTTCCCGCTCGGACGCCGTACGTCAGAAGGACAACAAGCGCCAGAGCCACACGGACACCGCTCGTACTGTTAGAAAATCTTGTCCACGTTGTTTGTCCAAACATAAACGAAGTGACTGCCCCTCGCGAAATGCTCAGTGTTTTGCGTGTGGAAAGCAAGGACATGTACAATCGGTGTGTTTACAAAGACAGCGACAGGTACCTGGTGAGCCGTCTACAAATTTAATCACTTCTAGTACAGTGAACGAGCATTTCATAAATGTTGTCTCAGACAAATCTCGTGTTGCAGTGTCCAATAAAAGTGAACAGACCCCGTTGCTTCGTAAGAACAATAAATTGTTTGTGACCCTTACGATTCAAAACTTGCCTGTGGAATTACAGTTAGATACGGGAGCGTCACTTTCGTTACTAAATTATCGAACTTACAAATTGCTGGGCCAACCTCCGTTGCAACCTACTCCTGTACAATTGTCAGCATACAATGGGGACACTATACAGGTACTCGGTAAATGTAGCTTGCCCGCAAAGTACCGAAATTGTACGCAGACAGTGACTTTCCATGTACTGTGTTCGGAAGATTCAACAAACATTTTTGGACTCGATTTATTCGACTTGTTCAACACGAGTATACAGGAAAATGTGCTGACTGTTCAATCGTGTGTGCCCACCAACAGCTTAGATAAATTATGCAAGGACTTCGCTGTACTTTTCACAGATGGCCTTGGTAGAACAACAAAGTTTATTGCCCAAGTGACACTCAAGGATTGTCGTGCGCGCCGTGTGCCTCTCGCCCTGCAGGACCAAGTGGCGTTTGAACTTTCAGAATGGCAACACAACGGCGTTATAGAACCTATTTCAGCCAGTCAGTGGGCCTCCCCCATAGTGATTGTCCGTAAGCCGTCGGGTCGGCTCCGTATCTGCGCCGATTTTAAGAAGACAGTTAATCCTCAACTGATTGTGGACACATTCCCGCTACCATGCCCAGAAGAACTCATGGACCAACTCGGGGCGGGAAAGTACTTTACTAAAATTGATTTAAAAGATGCTTATTTGCAAGTGCCTTTAGATGAGAAATCGCAGAATGTGTTAGTTATCAGTACTCATATTGGTTTATTTAAGTTTTTGCGATTGCCTTTTGGTTGCGCATCTTCTCCTGCTATTTTCCAGCGGTTTTTAACACAGTTGACCGCCAAGGTTCTCTGTTGTTCGACGTATTTAGACGATATTTTAGTTGCTGGTCGTACCCCAGACGAACATTTGCGAAATCTTCGTTCGTTATTTGAAGTGTTGTCGGAAGCGGGCCTCCGCTGTAATAAGGACAAATGTGTCTTTTTTCAAACAGAAATTGATTATCTGGGTCATCGCATTAACGGGCAGGGTGTACATCCCCTGCAGACGCATCTACTTGCTATAAAGAATTTGCCGACTCCCAAGAATCTTCGGGAATTGCAATCTGTGCTCGGTAAATTGTATTACTATTGCAAATTTATTCCAAATGCTGCTCAAATCGCTGCACCCTTACATCGTCTTCGGAAACGGACACCTGAATGTGACGCCGCTTTTCAAACCTTAAAACGGGAACCCTTGAGTGACAGGTGTTTAGTTCATTTTGATCCTTCGCTTCCTGTAGTCTTAGCTGCCTCAGCCTCAGCCTATGGGATTGGCGTTGTGATGTCACACCGGATTGGACAACAGGATCGTCCAATTGCTTTTGCGTCAAAGTTGCTTACTGATGCGCAGCGCAAGTACTCTCAGATAGAGAAGAAGGCGCTTGCTCTGGTATATGGTGTCACGAAGTTCCACCATTATTTATATGGTTGGAAATTTTTTCTTGTTATAGACCACAAACCATTACAATCGTTGTTTCACCCTCACACACCTCTCCCGGAAACGACTGCCCATAAATTGCAACGCTGGGCTCTGCTTTTGTCTTCTTACAATTATGAAATTTTGTATCGCCCGTCATCGAAACACGCTAACGCGGATGTCTTATCCCGCCTTCCAGTGGGCTCTGATCCAGATTTTGATTCGTCGCCGGCGTCTTGTTTTGCGCTCGACGCCCAGGTTTCCGATTGGCTTGCATCTTTTCCTCTTGATTCTCGGACGGTGGCACGGGCTACCGCCGCCGATCCGACATTGAACAAGTTAGTACATTATCTTCGTTCGGGTTGGCCCCGATCTTCGAAGCATATTGCAGACACAGAAGTTCGCCGATTTTTTGCGCACCATAATGAGCTCTCGTTGCAAGACGGTGTCATCTTGCTCCGCAGCGGAGCGGATCAGTTGCGAGTGGTTGTGCCGACGTCGTTACGCGCACAAGTCTTGCAACTTCTGCACGAGGGCCATTGGGGTGTAGTCCGAACGAAGCAGCTAGCCCGCCGCCATTGTACGTGGAAGGGCATCGACGGGGACATACAGCGTATGACGTCCCGTTGTCGCGTTTGTGCAGAGCACCAGTCCACTCCACCGCGCCGTTTCTTTTCGTGGCCGAAAGCAACCGGGCCCTGGCAACGTCTTCATGTTGATTTTGCGGGACCTTTTTGGAATTCTCGTTGGTTAATGTTAGTGGATTCTTACAGTAATTTCCCGTTTGTGGTGCCTATGTCTTCGACCACGGCAACTGCCACCGTTAAGATTCTACGGTCCATATTTTGCCTTGAAGGTCTGCCACAAACGATCGTCACTGATAATGGCCCACAGTTTGCATCGTTGGAGTTTGCTTCCTTCTGTCGGAGCCAGGGTATCGAACACGTCACTAGCGCGCCGTTTCACCCTTCATCGAACGGTGCCGCGGAACGTCTCGTGCGGACGTTTAAAGAACATATGACCCGCCTCAGGCATGACCATTCCCGCGATGACGCCTTGCTCATCTTCCTGACTACCTATCGGTCGCAACCTTACAATGGCTCCTCGCCGGCGGAACTTTTGCACGGCCGGACGCATCGCACTCTGCTTCATTTGTTACACCCACGGCCACGCAGCTCGGGGTTCGTGCTGTCGGCTCCGTCGTCGCCTCTTTGTGCTGGCGCGCCTGTTTGGTTTCGTTCTTATGGCACGCGCCAGCGTTGGCAGCACGGCACAATTGCTCGCCGCCTCGGCCGCGCAATGTTCGTAGTTAGTACTGCGCGCGGCTTGCAGAAGCGGCACCGCAATCAGCTCCGTCTCTGTGTTTCTGGTGCGGGCTCTGTGTTTCCAGCCGTGGAGTCTGCTGTCCAGCGGCGGCCGCCGCCGCTGCAGCAGCAGCAGCACCAGAGCGCGGCCGCCACGCCTCCGTCCCAGGAGCCTATGGATGTGGACGTCCCACAGCTGCCGCCGTCGCCTCAGCCGGCGGCGCCTCCCAGTCCGGCGCCTGCTCCTTCGACGGTTGTCCGCCCGATGGAAGTAGACGCCCTCGTGGGGCGTCCCTCACACCTGCCACAGGCCGGACGTGGAGACGCGCGCCGCCGCCGGTTTCCTCGCGGGGTTTACGGTGGGCGCTCGCGGTGAGATCCGGGCGCGCGAGCCGGGCGTCCCCCGCAAGCAGTCCGACGCCTGGCTCCATCAGTGGTCTCCACCCGGCTCCCTCTCCCCACGGCCGTCAGCGCCCAGTGTACCGAGACGCGCCGGCCATGGCTCCCGAAGGGGGGAGGGGTGCTATATCGATAGCTGAGATAGGTTGGCAACAGCACCTTCGCGGGCCGCCACAGAGAGCACCCCGCGAAGCCACGGCCGATGGGGGCGCCGCCAGCGCCTTCCTAGGCAGTGAAAGAAGACACCACGACAGAAGACCTTCGGACGGCGACCAGCTGACGTCGAAATACCTTTCAATATCTAATTAGAATAGCTGCTGTACTTGTTGGTATTTAAGTGATGTATCGTACTAATTCCAGAATACACTTCTGACTAATGGTTCTATGTCTATAGCAATTCTTCAGAGTTCCCGATTGCGGCCTACAACCTGGACCCACCTTCTGTGTGATCGCTAAGGACACAACAAAAACTGTATGCTCGAGTAAAATTCTGAATACAATGATCTAATATCTATCCTTTTTTTAATTCGTTTTATTGACCATTACTTTTGCAAATGTTTATTAAATTAAGGAACAGTTGGATAATAGCAATGTAATGAAGTTATAACACAGCTGTAAGGTGATACAACAGGTTTCTAATTCAACAAATTCAAATTAGATTCAGAATGAGTCAAAGAGATCGTGAAAAATATTACAAATTACTGTTGTTTTACTTCAGATTAAAGTGAGACAGGCAAACAAATGGAGTAATTCTGGTACCCCCACCAAATACAATATAATTTTGTTGGCCTACTTAATATTGAAAATAAAATTTAGTAAGATAGCCTGAAGTTTTGTAAGTTAAAATATTTGCACATGTTTATGATTTATTCTTCCATTTTATATACTGTAACAACTATTTTCTATTGAAAAAATTTCACTCATCATGTGGAGATTTTTCTGTGGCACTCATGCTTTTATGAATCTGACCTTTCTTCCAGAGCAGCAGTAGCAAATATGGATAAAAGATCTGTAAAAGTAACCTATATGTGCGTACCAGACTGCCCTTAGTTAATGAATAAGTATGTGCTCTGGTACATATTATGTAGATATATATCATACATATAGGCTTGAAACTGAAGCTAATATCAGTAGGCCTCTCATTTTCTGAATTTACCTTGTTTTAGTTTTTCTTACAAAAAGTGCATTAAATACAGCTAAGTACTTTTAAACCTAGAGCAAACATAAATATTAGGTTGTGACACGTGCAATATGTTGCTACAGTCACTATTTGGCATTCTCAACTGAGAAAATTATCACCTTTCAACCAACTTAGATCTTTAACTACACTAGGGTTACTACTGACGCTAGCCCCTCGAATATACCGCCGGAAACAAAGTCAGAGAAGTCTCTGCAGCTCCAGATCTTTGGAGCAGAAAGTTATTCATTTCCTTCTTGTTGTGTGCGTGGTTCAGCGAAAAAAGGTTCTGTTGTTGTTTTCACATGTATCGAACATTTTTTTCGTTTCGTATTTCTTCAAGAAATGAGTAATTCGACATGTTATCAATGCTTCATTTCTGACAAGAATTTGCTAAACACACAAATGACAAATCAGGAATTAAAGTAAAATACTCAACGTATTCACATTTAGTAAATGGCACACAGATAACAACATATCACTTTACTTTGAGAGTATATTGTCATGTGTAAGAGAATTGTTAAAAAAAAAAAGGATGCTTTTGTTGTGTTAGAGAATGGTTGAAGGATTCTTGCACTAAAAAGTATCAGTACTAGTACCTTAACGTACTATACCATACAAGCAAACTTATTACGAGCATATGTTTGCAGTAATACGGGATAAAGAGAGAGTATAGGGGATAGGATGGTAAAATGAAGACAGTAAGCTTTCGAATTTTTTCATCCCCTTATTTTAGACCTGACGCCTAGATGAATACTTTACGAAATCTGTAGTTAGAAACAAAACTTTAGAGAAACCATTAATGTAGGCCTAACATTTAGTTTTTTTTAAAGTGGTTACTGTGACTTTTTTTAAATGATGTCAAACTCGTCTCGTTACCATTGTGTAATACGACGGACGTAGGCGTGTAATTTGATAAAGGAAAACATAATTCGATAAACAAAACAAAATGAAATGACTTTTTTAAGCACAGAAGTGGCATAGATTTGCTTTGCATTTCTTATTTGCTGCAGTGAGCAAGGTACAAGCAACATGAGCCCATTTACGACATTATGGACAATCATATAAAGTCTCTATTTTCTTAGAGAACTTTGTGAAATCAACAATGAGTATGGTAAATTAATGACCATCGTCTTCTGTGTAGTTGACTGATTTCGGAATGCCTCATCACATTTGTTTTGTTTATTCTTCTCCCCTAGTTGTCATTCAATTTTACTTCTTTTATATTTCTTTTTCTTCAGTTTCTCTTCTGTTTATGACTGCAATGAGCGCAATGTTTACCTCTGTTTTCTCTTCGAAGTACTGCACACCATTCTGTACCTCCTGCACAATGAAATGGCCACAGTAGTCGATGACCAGTCAGTTGGTCCTTCCTTTATACTTGTTACACATGCTCAGTACTGCCATCATTAATATGATGTACGAAATGTTTGAATAAGATTCTAGTCCGTCATCTTGTCCGCCCCTATAAATTCGTCAACTTACCCGGAACGGCCATTCATGATTTAAACATGAGAACAACACTTTATTACATTCTCTTTGGAGTTTATAAACTACGCTGTTTCATTATATATATTAGTTTACAAAAAACTGGAACTAGGTTGGTAAAATTTACTACACGTGTTCCAGATGCTGTTTCAGTGCACTGAAATTACAACCAACATGTGTGTAAACACAAATGACACCGTGTCAGCACTAAATGATGAAGGTCTTGCCTCACTAGCAATTAGCACTTCATGTGTGCTACAATAGATCAGAAAATGGAGGTTGGCTATAGTACCTGTCTCATCAATTGCATTAAATTAATGATTCCTTGTCTACGATTCCGTGTCATCTTACCCGGCCTTTCCCTACTAATTTCACGTGACTTGCGATGGTTTGATATTATGACAAATTGATTTTTTTAGAAATTCTGTTTCCGTATTTTTCAGTCTTGGGTTTACCAGGATTTCTCTAACTTCTTATTTTTTGTCGCAAATCAGATGGGGAAAAAAAGAAAAATGACACCTAACATCCAGCATAGAGTATTAAACTGCACCAGCTCCTCAATGTGTTCGGACAGTGACCGAACGCTTAAAATGAAATCTAAAACTTGTCTATTTCACGTTTGCCTAATTCGTATACAACCTGCGATTACATTGTTGTAAGCAGAATAACTATTGTGACACTGATGGCCGAGTGCACCAACCTCGGTCAAAAAGCACGATAATCAAGGGTTCCGAGAACACGGTCAACAATTGACCGCGGTTAAAACGGTTTGCTGACCGGTGGTTAACGTTGGTGCACCGCAGAGACGTCGTCAGCCAATCGTACATCTGATCGCGATCAAGTCCGTGTAGCGCAATGGAAGGCACCCAAGTGCTGCAAAGGTGTTAGTCGAGAATACACATGTAGGTAAGCTCAACTATCTTTGGTGAATGACGACAGTACCACGTGATTTTTACCGCATTTACAATCTTGTACATACAATTGTATGACGCTTCTCGCTGGGCTGCAGTGACTATGTTGGTATCAATGGTAATGACGGCAACTAAGATGACCAATAAATATTTTTTCTTGACTACTTCAATTAAAACGAAAATTATTTTCTTCTGAACGGACAAGGGTACATACAAGAACCTTTCAACCATAGAGCAGGTACAGTATTAATTTTGCTGCGAGTGAAACGAGCAGCAATAACATTTACTCTGTAGCTTGTGAAAAATATTAACGCAATTCTACAATTCATTGTTCATCTGTTGCTAACATAAGCACTGGAGCCCAGCGAGAAGCATCGTAAACTTTTACCGAATCCAGTCATATTGCAAAGAGAAATGATTATTAAAAAAACACGCTAAGACAGATTTATATAATTACTTAAATTATGATTTATTGTTTCCAACAAATCAACTCAAATGTCATTGTTGTTCACAGCGTACTTTCCCATGCACCGCATGTTCACCTGGTAACAGAAATATACAGATGACATGTTTTAATAACACGAAAGCTTTACGATTATAGTTACGGAACATATTGTAATTTTTTATTCAAAACTTTTTTGAATTTGATAGTTACCTTACTGGAAATACTCATTAATTATGGTGCAACGAACTGCTATTCCTAGCAATGTGTCGTCGCGATATATGATACTGTTGTCACCAATAAGTACGTTAAGAGCATATGCAACTGGTGCATTTAACATAATCAATAGTCTGTTCATAGGTTAGAATTTCCTACCGATAGAAATAACCCTATATCGCCTGTCACTGAATTGGTTTAACAACCACCACACTTTCTTTGGACAAACAAAATCTTTCTTCGAACTTTTTGTCACTGTAATCTTTAAAAGAGTCCCCCTTTCCGCAATCACGACGTTCTGGTTTTGATCCCGATTTAAATGATTTATTTTACCTCAATCTTTGTCAATTCCGTCTAAAACAGCAAAACGCGCCGCCATCTTGATACTGCACACTCCTATAACCCTGATCATCTTGACAAACCCGGGCGTCAGCCGCAATCAAATTTAACCGCCATCAACTCCCTCGTTTAACTTTGATCGGTGTCGGCACACCAGAAACTTGAGTTGACTACGGTTAAATGCCGACTTGACCGCGATTAACTTTTGACCGAGGTTGGTGCACTCGGCTGTGAAGGAACATACTTATAAAATGAGATTATTTTACAGGCGAGCTATAACCTTCCACAGATCCTTCGTTTGTTTTCGTTTAACAACTGTCAGCTGTACTGCAGATCACGTGTCAAAATGTGTCTCTGGAGTGACATCTATCGGCATCGCCAGGTACTTCTCATTTTTATCTCTGCACCTTTCTGACGGTATATTCGGGGGGCTAGACGCATGTTAGTGGCGGAAAAATGCCAAATTACAGGTACTTCCGGTTGGTAGTCAGAAGTATAATATCTACGCAAAGATCTTGAAGACATAGTCTACGCAACGCAAAGTGACAACACAAAATAGCATGATCGTCTGCTTTTACATTCTGAGCTGACACTCGGTTAGTGTTTACCTCAGTCTGTTAATTACTCGCGAAATAGCTTGGTGTTTCTGTACGTATTGTTTTATTTTCTTTACTGTCTGAAAGATCCGTGTCGTACTGTCTGTAAAAAGGTTATTTTTCACTCAGTGACTAATCAACTACTTATTGTTTTAAAATAAATATTCAATTATGACGTTCTCTAAATTATGTACCCAGCTACAATCTATGTTGTGTACAGAGCGTGTTGGCTTCTGTCTTGGAGCTTTCAGCCTACGTTTGTTTGCTGTTGCGACTGACGTTTCACTACCAGCAATTCAGCCTCAGATTGGCTAGCACTGTTAAAGTTTCATATTTCATTGGTCATTGATGGTGAAACTTTGGTAATGACAGCAGCTCATACTGGACGAAACGTCTGACCAACACAGAATGGACAACATGCCAACAAATGGCCATAAAAGCTTCAAATGTTAAAGATGTGTTTCAAATTCTTATCTACTGTACAACAGATGCAAATCCATCGTTATGATTCGTAATGTGCTGTAACAACAGCTTTCATAAAGTGTACTATTCATTTATCTTGTATTTACTAAACCTTTGAAGTCCACAAAAGCATTCCACGAAATAAGATGTCTTTAATAAGTTTCCCTGTTGCCATGCTGAAACAAGTGAAATTGAACACAAAAACGAAATTGACAATAGAATATTGAAATAAAAATTTGCCTGGGCCAGCTGCCACAAAAGCATTACACACCATTAATAACTTTCGTTGTTGTCAAGCTGAAATAAGTACACATTTGTTGCGAAGAACACAGACATATACAAGTGAAAAAATTCTGGCCGTCACTACTTACTGCTTCCACACTTTGCACTGGTTGCATGTCAACCATGCTCCACCAAGTATTGTCAACAAAAAATGAAAATACTTTTAAAGAAGGTGTTGACACTCAAAAGTGTGGTTTTGTCAACCACATGAGCGACAGAAGAAGAAATATCTCAAACCACACTAGGTAGATTTTTTTGTTGTTGTTGTTGTTTTAGCGCGCACAACTTCTAAGGTCATTAGCGCCCAGATCTGAACAGAGATTCGCTAGATCTCGAAAAAATTGATAACTACCAGATAAAGTATCAAGAGAAGGCTAAAAACTAAAGATAAAAGGGTTAAATGATTTTTAATTATCATTGATAAATTGGCCAAGTTGATAAAACGTAAAACTCGAGCAGTTGCTCGTGTGTCATCAGCTAAAATTTCCTCCAGAGTAGACGGAAAGTGAAGGACTACATAGAGATGTTTTACTGTCTTGTGTTGATTTTAATCATGTCGCACCGTCAGCAATTCACCGCAGGAGCACAGCGGTGCAGGATCGGCGGTTAGCAAATGACGGTGGCTGAAATGGCAGTAACCGATCCGCAACCGGGCCAGGATGACCTCCTCTCGCCGAGAGGGGCATGAGGAGGTCCTCCAAGCGGTCGGGATCGGTTTTACGGTTCTCAATTTATTGTCGTGGAGAGAGAACCACACACTGTGCCAGGACGACACAATACTCCGGCGAAGAGCCCGTTGAACATCGTCCGCTGAGACGCAAAAGGTAGGCATGCGAGGCAAAAGAGCTGCGGCCTTGGCTGCTATGTCGGCAGTCTCATTCCCAGGCACACCCACGTGGCCAGGGACCCACAGGAAACAAACGTGACAGCTGTCATCTGCTAGCAACTGGAGGGAGCGATGGATCCGATACACGAGAGGATGGTTCGAGAAAGGGTCCTTAAGACTCTTTATGCCATCTGTTCGGACTCCCTTAGTGCCCTACAAAGGATGACAGTGGCGGTAGGTATACAGAACAGCCTGGTGGAGGGCAAAAAGCTCAGCCGTGAAAATCGAGCACCAGTCAGGGAGCTTGTATTGGAAACGGTTGTCCCCGACGACGAAGGCAGATCCGACTCCGTCAGTGCTCTTGGAACCATCAGTGTAAATAAATATAGCATTATCGAACCGCGAACGGAGTTCGCCAAGCCTTGAGTGGTGTACCAAATCCGGGGTGCTCTCCTTGGGCAGCGAACTAAGTTCAAGGTGAGTGTGTACCTGGGCCTGATGCCACGGTGGCAATGGGCTACCGCTCAACCAAAAGGTGGAAGGAAGGGTAAAAATCGAGCCGCTGTAGCAGGCGGCGAAACCGAACTCCAGGTGGAAGCAAGGCTATCGCAGACAACTGATATTTTTTGACGACTCACTCGATCGCCAATAATTGGTAAGATGGATGGTTGGGAATCGACCGCATGCGGCATGCGTACCGACACATGAGTATGTAACGCCGAGTGGTCAATGGTAATACAGCATACAGACTTTCAACAGGGCTGGTATAAAATGCACCGGTCGCCAGACGTAATCCACGATGGTGGATAGAGTTGAGACGGCGGAGAATCGACGGCTGTGCAGAAGAGTATACAAAGCTTCCATAGTCGAGCTTCGACTGAACAATGGCCTGGTAAAGGTGAAGCAGGACGGTACGATCCGCTCCCCATGACGTGCCACTGAGGACACTAAGAACGTTAAGGGATCGGGCGCAATGGGTAGCCAGGTAGGACACGTGTGTGGACCAGCAAAGTTTACGATCCAACATGAGTCCCAAGAATTTCGTAGTCTCCACGAAAGGGAGAGCAACAGGGCCGAGACGTAGAGAAGGTGGAAGAAATTCCTTGTATCTCCAGAAGTTTATACACACAGTTTTCTCAGTGGAGAATCGGAAGCCGTTTGCGATGCTCCAGGAATATAGACGGTCAACACAGCGTTGAAGAGAATGCTCCAAGAGACACGTCCGCTGGGCGCTGCAATAAATTGCGAAATCAACAAAAAGAGATCCGGAGACGTCGGCTGAAAGGCAATCTACGATCGGATTGATTGCAATGGCAAAGAGCACCACACTGAAGACGGAGCCCTGTGGTACCCCATTCTCCTGGCGAAAGGTATCTGACAAAACAGAGCCACCCGTACCCGGAACTTGCGATCCGCCAAAAACGCTTGAATGAAAAGAGGAAGGCGGCCCCGAAGGCCTCATGTGTGCAATGTGCGGAGAATACCCGCTCTCCAACGGGTATCGTATGCCTTCTCCAAGTCGAAGAACACTGCTACTGTTTGACGCTTCTTTAGAAAGTTGTTCATAATGAAGGTCGACAACGTAACGAGGTGATCAGCAGCAGAGCGGTGTCGACGAAAACCGCATTGGATATTAGTCAGGAGGCGGCGAGATTCGAGGAGCCAGACCAGTCAAGCGTTAACCATGCATTCCATCACCTTACAGATGCAGCTCGTCAGAGAAATGGGGTGATAACTGGAAGGAAGGTGTTTGTCCTTCCCTGTTTTGGGGATGGGGACAACAATGGCTTCACGCCAACTTGTGGGAACATGACCGTCAGTCCATATGCGATTGTTGGTACTAAGAAGAAAGCACTTGCCCACAGG
Source organism: Locusta migratoria (assembly GCA_026315105.1). Lineage (NCBI taxonomy): Eukaryota > Metazoa > Arthropoda > Insecta > Orthoptera > Acrididae > Locusta > Locusta migratoria. The sequence continues at coordinate 118,416,980 of CM048754.1, forward strand.
AGAGAGGTTCTTCAGCATCTCAATATGAATGGAATCGGGCCCGGGAGCAGAAAATCGGGACAGGGAGAGAGCACGGTCTAGCTCCGGCATGGTGAAGGCGACGTTATAATTTTCACGATTAAAAGAGTGGAAAGAAGGCGGCTGTGCCTCCTCTACCTGTTTGCGAGGGAGAAAGGCAGGGTGATAATGGACAGAGCTCGAAACCTCCGCAAAGAAACGGCCCAATGCGTTGGAAACATCAGCGGGGTCCACAAGGACTGCGTTCTCCACGGTCAGGCCAGGAATCGGGGAGTGGACCTTGATGCCGGATAGATGGCGTAGGCCACGCCAAACAAACGTGGAGGGAGTAAAACGGTTAAAAGAACTAGTAAAATCAGTCCAGCAAGCTTTCTTGCTGTCGTTTATGATACGACGACATTGTGCTCTCATACGTTTATAATTGATGCAATTCTCCAAAGTTGGGTGGCGGCGGAAGGTGCGTAAAGCACGGCGCCGGGCTCTAAGCGCGTCGTGGCAGGCTGCAGTCCACCAAGGGACCTGGACACGATGTGGAGAAGAGGATGTACGAGGTATGGAACGTTCAGCAGCGGTGAGAATAACCTCTGTGAGGTAGTCGACCTGACTGTCACAGTTGGGAAAATTCTGATCGTGAAAAACAGCCATGGGAGAATAAAGCCCCCAGTCGGCTTTAGAAATGTTCCAACTGGTGGGACGAGGAGATGGGGAATGATGCAGGAAGTGGATGATACAAGGGAAATGGTCACTTGAGTACGTGTCAGAAAGTGCATACCACTCAAACCGACCGGCAAGCTGAGGAGTGCATATTGCGAGGTCTATATGGGAATAGGTGTGTGTTGTGTCTGAAAGGAAGGTCGGTGCACCGGTGTTGAGGCAGACAAGATCGAGGTATTGGAGAAGGTCCACCAAAAGGGAGCCTCTCGGACAAGGTGCCGGAGAGCCCCATAGGGGGTGGTGGGCATTAAAGTCGCCTACCAACACTAAAGGTGAAGGGAGCTGGTCAACAAGGTTTAGCACATCTGCCCTAGTAAGGGCAGATGACGATGGCGAATAGATATTACAGAGGGAAAAGGTAAATGTGGATAAAGTGATGCGGACGGCAACTGCCTGTAGGTGAGTATGCAGTGAAAGGGGATAGAAATAGACGTCGTCTCGAAGGAGCATCAGAACCCCTCCATGGGCTGGGACACCTTCCACGGGTGGCAGGTCGAACCGCACAGAGGTGTAGTGTGGAAAGTCTGCACGATCACTTGGACGCAACTTAGTTTCTTGGAGACAGACTAGAAGCGGGCAGTGCAACCGAAGGAGTAGTTTTAACTTGAATATTCCATTGAAGGAGCGCCATGATAAAAAATGAGATAAGAAATAAGGATAAAAACTAACAAGCAAGCGGGGTCACCTCGACGGCCGCTGAGGACCGGATTTCGAGGGAGCACTGCTATCGCTGTCTAGGGGCAAAGGGTCGTGGTCCATAGGTTCGACCGACGCGCCTGCCACCTCCCTCAGTTGATCAGGAGGGGCACCGCCGGTAGAGGGCCGGGTGCCGGGCAGACGGAGCGTCCCGGTGAAACAGAAGACGGCCGAGGCCGGCAACTGTTGAGCAGCGTAACGGATGGGTCACGCCTCGGCGGGGAAGGAGAGGAACTCCTTTTCTTGTCGGCTCTTCTGGAAGAGCCTGAGAACGCAGAAAATCCTCACGGACGGGTTCCTTTTTCAAAGGCCAGGCATCTTGTTTAGGTGCCCACGGTTTACCAGAGGTTGATGAAGACTGTACTTTAGGAGCAGCAGGAAGAAGCGGGGACGTGGAATGGGCAATCTTTGGGCTGGCGGATCGCACAACTGTGTCAGTGAAGGTAAAATCACACGTCTGGGTACTTGAATCCTTAGTAGGTAAAGTGGAGGTGAGGATATTACTGTATGTGCCCGCTGGGAAGACAGCGGGCTTTCGACTCGCCAACAACTTTCGAGCGGCAGATGTCGACACCTTTTCCGTAACCCGAATTTGCTGGATGACCTTCTCATCATTGTATACAGGGCAGTCGCGAGAGGAAGCCGCATGCTCACCGTTGCAGTTAAGGCAGTGAGGGGATGGAGGTGGGCAATCCCCCTCATGGGCGTCCCTACCACAAGTGACACATTTTTCTGCATTTGGGCAAGATTCACGGGTATGGTTGCACCTGTGGCATTGGAAGCTGTGCGTTGTGTTTGGAATATAAGAGCGGACAGAGAGAACTTCGTACCCTGCTTTGACCTTCGACGGGAGTTCAACCCTGTCGAATGTCAAAAACACAGTACGAGTCGGTGTCAGCTGGTTATTTACCTTTTCCAAAACCCTATGCACGGCTGTGACACCCTGATCTGACATGTATGTTTGTATGTCTTCATCAGATAACCCGTCAAGGGATCTCGTGAAGACTACCCCCCCCCCCCCTGTGATGAGTTGAGTGTGCGATGCGCTTCTACCTTGACAGGAAACATGTGTAACAGAGTAGTCCGGATTAGTTTCTGAGCTTGGAAGGCACTGTCCACTTCCAGCAACAATGTGCCATTGCGCTGACGCGAACAGGTTTTAACAGGGTCAACAATTGCATCTACACCTTTCTGGATGACGAAAGGATTGACAGACATGAAATCTTTTCCATCGGTGCGAGAGACAACAAGAAATCTCGGTAGATTAGGCAGAGTCTTCTTTGGCTGAGGCGAATCTATCTTACGTTTCTGGGTCAACGTCACAGAAGAAGAGAAGGAAGTCATCGCGGAAGTGTCCCCCGTGATTACCGGTGTCTCCGATGGCGCGCTCCTTCCTAGAGCGGGCCCTCTCCAAGGGCTTACCCGCCTTAGGTGATTATTCACACCTCAGGTCACACCTCCCGAGAACTGATGGAGGGACCAATCGGCACGTTCGGAATGTACCAGTTTGGGTCATCACCCCTCCCTGGGCCTGGCCTTTACCAGGGGGTACGTACGTGCCCTACTTGTCTACCCGGGGCGAGAAATTACGCGTTACCCCGTCACCTGCTACGCATGATGATGCGTGGGTCGGCCTTCAGACATGCACAGGGAGGAAAGAAGAAGAATAGAGAAAGTGAAGAGAAAGAAGTGTCTCAAACGCCGAAGCGGAGACTAATGAGGAGGAGAGGAAGGCTAGGAGAGTACAGCAAGGAGAGAAAGACAGAAGCAAAGGTTAAGAAAGGAAGAAACCAAGGAATGAGAGAAACTACTACAAGACACCGCCTTAACTCGCAAAGGAAGGCATAAACCGGGAGGGAAAGTGAAGCAGCCTGGGGCGGAAGAAAGGCTGCTTCGGCTCGGGGCCCCGTGCGCGCCACACGTACCCACAAAAGAGCTGTGGGCCCCCTGGGGGGACACTAGGTAGAAAATTGGGCATTTTTTATGGCATGTACATCAAGGGAATTTCAGGATAGGTCATCTGAAGCTTCACTCTTGGGGCAGCGAAGTGCCGTCAGTCAGGAATTTTGTTTGACTATAGACATATTGATACAAACAAGGCAAAACATTTGGTGTTATTGGACAAAGTAGGCCTACCCAGTATCTTTAAGATCCAGTAGCTGCGACAGTTATTCATCTTATCTTATTTTGGGTACAAAGTAGGTAATATCCAAACAATCTATTGGTATTGGCAATTATATTTTATTAGCAGCTTCTTCTCGATCTGCAGAAAAGGGGCCCTAAATGAACTAATGACAGTGTGCATTAAAATATTTGTATTACCACATTACTCAGGCAAACCTCAGTTAGGGTAGCAACGATTTCCTTATTAATGTTCTCAGCAATGAATAATGTCTACCGTCAAGCCTCAAATACAGAAATATTTATCCTTGTCATTGTACTTTGTTAAGTGACATTCCCCATCCGAAAAGATTATTACATTTACAATGGTTTATTATTAAGACAGTATTCCCTTAAACACACACTAGGAAATCTTCACATATTCAGAAACTACTATCCGAATAACTGTTCCGTCTTTCATTTTCTAATCAGTTGTAAATAAAAGACAGAAGCGTGAAGTAACTTTTAATACTGAGGCGAGAGACCATGAACACCAACTGCCGGTGTGGCGCAGGGGATAGCGTCACGGACTTCAGAGCAGAAGGTCGCCGGTTCAATCCCGCTCACCAGCAAAAATTTATTTCTTTGTAATTTACAATTCCAGAAGGTTCTACATCTTTCTTATGTTCACTTGTAAATTCTACTTGTTTCTTATGTTAACTGTTGTTCTAATTTCTGGTAAATTCTGTCTGTGTATAAATAGCAGAGCACTCTGCCTGAGAGGCAGTCAGTACTGCATGTATGTTGAGTTCGTAATAAACGTCCTTTCAGTATAAGTGCTGTGTTTAGTCGCTTACGAAGTCAAACCTACTTCCATTGCAACGTGACAATACATACAGAGAATTTCAGAGAAAAAAAAAAAAGTCGGAAAATGACAGGACCCTATAACCACGGCCTCTTACAACCCGTGCCAAAACCCACAGCCAAACACTTTACAAATTACGAATCCACAACGCTACAATAACATATGGCCATATCAGCATTGAGAATACTAATACCTACACTTAAATAGCTACGATGTTGATTTATTATAAGATTATTATTTATTTGTAAGGTAAGTGGTATCGTGATTACTCTTAAAGGCACCATAATGACGTACTGCAAGTTTAAAGTTCACCATTACTGAATAAGCTGAATTTAAAATGGCGCCTGTCACATCATGCCAAAGACTCTACCCGTGCAGTGTATTGTTTCTGGTCCAAAACAGAAGTGGTATTTTTCCGCCGCTTATGTACACTCTACATATGAGTCATCCTAAAGCCCCGTTTACACTGCGTTTGAAACATTGTTCGCAATATTGTTCACAACATTGTTCGTGGCTGCTACTAGTCTGTCGATGTTCACAACATGTTGGCAACACGGAAACAGTGTTCCGCCGCTGTGTCGGTAGAGATCAAAGGAACATTTGTTCCTTGGCCTGCTACCATCAACTGCCGCTACGAAGCGCTATTATTTGTTTTTTTACGGTACTGATCTACTGTTTTCTGTGTGTTCTGCGAAATGGAGTGAACCAGGGAGAAAATCTGTGAACCAATTTCTTTGTATGAGGAAGAACAGAGCTTGTGGAATGTACGTTCCACAAGCTACAAAAATATAAACGAGAAGCACGATTCTCTCCACAAAATTGTCGTGGAGCTGGGTTCCAGAAGCAATGATGTCGACAAAAAAATTAAATGGGTCGTATGAGTGAAAAAGAGCATATGCTTCAGAGAAGATGCTCAGAGCAAAAGAATGTTCTCTGAGTAAGTTCTCAATTTCGTATGAATAAAATATTTGAAGCAAATGCTTTGGCCATGGAGTACTTTCTCACTACCTCCCCTCCTCCTGGAGTAAGTTCTCAAGAACGAAGATCTTTGGTGATCAGTATGTGTACAGAAGTGAGTGAGCTTAAGGGTATATTACACGGAGCGAATTTGGTTGCTAGTCGCTAGCGTATTTGGACGCAGCTTCTAAATTCGCTCCGTGTAAACAGGGACAGCGAACAAAGTCGCTGCTCTGAAACGCGAAGGTCTAAAGTTGAAGGGTGAGGTGGGCTACTTTAGACGCTGGTTGCTGGCATTTTTGGTCGCTGGCGTTTTTGGTCACCCCGTGTCATATACGGGAGCGTCTAAAGTAGCCACCAGTCGAGTCAAAATGTCGAAGGAAATTGTTGCGAGAAACACAACACCAGCATTTACAGTTTTAAAAGACCAATTAATGAACCAAAAGCAAAACGGAAAAGTAGAAAAGAATAAAAGAAAATTTTGATATTTTATCCTCTACCATTTACAGTAATCTAAGGAAACAGAATACCATCAGAGGATGGCGATCTCGCCTAGAATAAAATTTAAATAATCGTTATTTTTAATGTCCCATAATACTGGAAAACTTCGATAAATTTTCAGAAATTTGATTATAATTTCACTTCATATTTTTTTGGTGGGACACAGAACTTTTAATATCTTTATTTGCGTCAATGATCACAAAATTTCTCGTCATTTTGATGACCGGTTTCGGTCAGGATGACCATTTTCAAGTCTACAGCAAATCAGAAACAGGTAGTCTAATACCAGATGTATCCTTCTTAGAAAATAAAAATAATGCGTTAACTTACAGTCATCAATACATTTAACATAGCCATATGGCATCATCACAGCGTAAGTGTTCCTTCATTAAGGAATGTAGCAACAATTATATATTAAAATATTATACGTTTTTTATATTGATGACTGTAATCCCTTATATGTTTTATAAGGTACCGTAGTCTATTACTAAATTTGTCCTGTTTCTGATTTGCTGTAGACTAGAAAATTATCATGTGGCACCTTGGGAAACAGAACTGTTTAGTATCACCTAACCTCCAAAACAATGTTTCATAAGCTACATCGTGTTTCAATTGTTTTTACGCAGACGCTAGCGTCTGAAGTCGCTGCGTATCATTGTTGTCGCTCGGCGTATGGGCGAGTAGCGAATGAATACGCTGACGCAGACACCAGTGACTAGCGACCAAATACGCTCCGTGTAATATACCCTTTACGGATTTTTACTATGGATGCATCTGAAATTGAATTTGTAAATATAATTAAGGATTATCCTGCGCTAATTAGCAAGGCACAAACGCCAGGTGCCAGAATAGTGTCTCAGCGATGTAACTGTGCGTTACAGGGCGACATTCGGAAAAGCTATATCAGAGTTCCAGATAATGAAGAAGATACACAATATGAAATCATGTGTAAAAAACAAAACGGACATAAATAAAACGGGAAATGTTAAAATTGTTTTAAAAAAATGGGAGGAGACGTTTCTTAAATTTATGGACGGTGACAATTGCAATCCCACGATCCATCGGATTCCTGGTAAGTTCCCGTTACCCTTTTCTTTATTTATTGTTTAACGCTTTTAAATTGTTGATTAGCAAACAGTTTCTCTTTATTACGGGAAAATGAAAGTTTTCTGTGGAAGTCGTTCAAATTAGTCAACTTGCGGTGAAAGCGTAGTAGTGCAATCATATAATTAGATAAATCCACTTTATGCATGAACCAACTTAGTATATCATTACATATTCTTGCTTCAAAGAATGTAGTACTAACTGCTAATATTGTTTTTCTGTTTTAGGTGCATGCGTAATAGGGGCTAGTAGTGGTTCAAGCAAACTTCAAGAAACGAGCACACCAAAATTTGCAAGCACACCAAGTGCAGAGTCGGGAGATTCGGATGTGATAATTTATGAAGCGTCTACGGTTTTGAACGTAGATACGGACGTGGAAGAAGCGCCAGAAGTTACTGTGCAACAGTATTCACCACTTCTGGGGCAAAAGTGACCCCTGAAGCTTCGGCGACTGCTGTACGAAACAGATGAGACGGTTAATCTAACAACTTCTGAATTACAGAGACTTGTGCTTTTGACCCAGCTGGATGGACTCAATAGGAAAAGAGAGAAACTGATGAGGGAGGAGAGACTTGTACATTAGTGTAGCTGTTTCCTTTGTGGTGTATTTTTTAATTAAAAATTATTATTTGTATTCACTTACTCAGTACCACACCCACGTAAATGATTTAGTAAAAAATTATGTATTTTCAGTGAATCAGTGACAGAATTAAGAGCAAACACCTTTTAACCATGACATTATAAACTAGGACATATTTCTGTGTGGTGTCTGAAGAATATGGTGCAAGTATTTGCCAAACAGTTTTCATGTACAGGGTCATTCCATGAACAGAGATGGGTGCATTTCAAACTATTTAAATACTAATAGGCCTATTTGAATGAAAATGTGTAAATTATTTTATTTACACAAATTTGGTATTGCTGTATTCTTCAGTGTGGTAGTTTATGTACTGTTGATCAGAACAATCTGCTGTACTTTTAGCTGTCTGTGTTATTAAATGTTGGACAGCAGTATGTACCATGATATCTTTATGTTCATGCAGGTAACTCATTAGGTCAGACTGGTTCTTTTTAGTTAAGAAGTATATCATCCCATAGTGTTGGTGTCTGATGACTGAAATCATAAAAATTGTTTGATTTTACTGACATGTGGTATTTCTCCAAGCAGAATATACAGTTTTTTGGTCATAGCACACAGATCAAGAAGAGATGAACACTTTTAGACTAGCTGAAATACAAGTATCATGTGGGAAGAAGGTACAGGGGATTTGGCTAAACTGCAGTCTGTTGCCCACACGCTACAAATGTTGGTCAACACTACAGAATATTACGAATCCACCACAGTTAGTTTATTTTATGATCTGTACAAAACTGACCAATTTAAGTGATAGTTAGGTTAGGTATAGAATAAACAAGATTTTTTTTATGTAGTGCCCGAATCTGCCAACATACACGCCATGCTAATGACATTAGCAACAGACACTGCCATTTTACTGGGGATTTATTTTATATATATTTCGCTATTGGTGGAGTGACGAGGTAGTTTGGCTTTAAAAGCAAGCAATTTCTATCCCAAGACATGAGCTCAGAGATTTCCATGTGCACTTACATACTGAAGTCTTGACAGATTGAAGGGGAGGGGAAGCATGTTTACGGCTTTTATTCTGAAACTTCATGATTAATGTTGCTTACTCCGTTCATTTCTATAACCATTTAAGTTCCAACTGTTTACAACTGGCTGGATTTGCTCTTCCTGGCTTGAGTGTAGATGCTACAATTTATGTCAAGATATTCCATTTCTTTGTGTGACCATAAGATAACCATTCATTAGAGTGCTTATAATACTGGCAATTCTTTACGACCAAAACTAGGTTCCCAGTAGGTTGGAGAAATGTGTTGAAGCCTTTTTTTAGTACCCTTGTGATTTTTCCAGACATTCAAAAGTGAAAAATCTTTAATATTTTTGTGTCATCTTCTTTGAAACTTTAATGCTTAAATAATTGCATTATAAATATAAGCGAATTTAGGTAGTATCACAACAATCAGAGATGGACAACGTGACGTGGGTGATTTGACATGGAATGCCCAGTTATTGAACTAAAATAATTATAAATGCCTGGCTTGTTTTTTTCTTTGTAATTTTCAAATGGTTTTCATCTGTACATAAATGAAATCTAAAATTTCACTTTGGAAAAGAAAAAATAATTAAGCAAGGGAGAGTTTGTACACAGTGAATGACAATGGTCAATATGGTACCAGTCCTCCTCTAAAATATCAGTTTTTCGGAATTTATACTAAGAACAGCCAACCTTTGCTATAGTAAATGAAAAAGTACACAAACTCATATGCCAGCTTCCTAGCCCAAATTCAAGTACATCCACAATTTAACACTTTCGCTGCGGCTGACGCTATCCTCTATTGAGCGCGGATGCTTATAAGCGTAAGCCGCAGCGAAGGTGTTAATTTGATTTTACATCATGTGAGGGATTCCAGTGTCTATTTGAACCTCAGAGTGAAATGAAGAGAAACAAATGGATGAAGGTCCATGTAACTTATAGGCTGATTATTGTGCTGCACAGTTTTTATTAACAACAGTGCATAGTTTACAATAAAAAGAAGTTTTTTCTTCCAGGAGTAGATGCGATACTTGTTCTAAGGTGTTTGGTTTCATGTAAATAATGAAAAATGTCAGAAAAGAAAAACAATATTTTACATTTAATGAGAATAGGGAGACGTGTTAAGTTTTATCTTAGAGATGACAGTGAAAGCAAAATTCATGTTTTTGATACCACAGTTATCACTTTTGAGCCAGCCATTTTTTGTTCTTTTGAACAGATTCAGGCATAATCATTGTTTTTCTTACACTGTAATAAGTCTTACTTCCTTATATTCTGCACATCAAAAAGCTGTGTAGTACATTCCTTCAGGCTGTAGTTTCCCCCACCAAGTATTGCATCCTTTTACAAATAACTGCATCTTCTAAACTAATTTTAGAATTTTGCTTTTTCTATTTTGTCTATGTTGTTTTCAGAAATGAATGACAAATACATTTCACATTGTGAAAATCTCTACACACTGCTACAAATCTAAAAATTTATTTCCTATATAAGCTGTTGATTTACACGTGGACACTGTACATAACTGTGTTAATGGCATTTAATCATGCTATTTATCAATTCTGACCCATTTTAAGAACCTACAAAAGAATATACCAACATGTTTATAGAGACACACACAGACACACAAACGCAAGCTTTCGCAACCCAGTTGCTTCTTCAGGCAGAAGGGAAGGAGAGGGAAAAGGAAATGATGAGGGTTTTAAGGAAGGGGGTAAGGAGCCATTCCAATCCCGGGAGAGGAAAGACTTACCTTGGGGGAAGAGAAGGAAGGTGAACAAATACACACACACCCATACATTTACACAGACGCAAACACACCTAGGCAGACATACTATAGAAACCAAAGAAATTAAGAAGTTAGACAGAGATGCCACTAGAGGCAGAGGCTCTGTCCAGAGAACCGAGGCAAAGATGTTAAGATGTAAAAGATGGCGAGCAGGAATTCAAATTTAGCGGAGGTTAAGACCAGGTGGGCAACAGGAAGAGAGAATATGTTAAAGGGCTAGTTCTCATCTCCGGAGTTCTGAAGGATTGGTGTTGGTGGGAAGTATCCAGATAACCCGGACAGTGTAGCACTGTGCCAAGATGTGCTGGCCGTGCACCAAGGCGTGTTTAGCCACAGGGTGAGCCTCGTTACCAGCAAACCCTGTCTGCCTGTGTCCATTCATGTGAATGGACAGTTTGTTGCTGGTCATTCCCACATAGAACGCTTCACAGTGCAGGCATGTCAGTTGGTAGATCACGTGGGTGCTGTCGCAAGTGGCTCTCCCTTTGATCGTGTACACCCTCCGGGTCACGGGACTGGAGTAAGTGGTGGTGGAACTACTTACGAACTAGGACGGCACAAATATCCATGCCCAAGGGGGATTCGAACCCCCGACCATAGTAGCCGTGCAGACCGTGACTGGAGCGCCTCAGTCCTTTCGGCCGGCTGTTGTTTATTGATAGGTTTGATGTGGGCGGATGTGTGTAGTTGGCTGTTGGACAGATGGAGGTCGACATCGAGGAAAGTGGCATGGGATTTGGAATAGGACCAGGTGAATTTGATGGCACCAAAGGAGTTGAGGTTGGAGACGAAATTCTGGAGTAGTTCTTCACTGTGTGTCCAGATCATGAAGATATCATCAATGAATCTGTACCACACTTTGGGTTGACAGGCTTGGGTATCCAGGAAGGCTTCCTCTAAGCGTCCCATGAATAAGTTTGCGTACGAGAGGGCCATCCTGGTTCCCATGGCTGTTCCCTTTAGTTGTTGGTATGTCTGGCCCTCAAAGGTGAAGAAGTTGTGGGTTAGGATGAAGCTGGCTAGGGTATTAAGGAAAGAGGTTTTAGGTAGGGAAGTGGGTGGTCGGCGTGAAAGGAAATACTCCGTCGCAGCGAGGCCCTGGGTATGTGGGATATGACCCAGCTCCCCAAGACATCATTCCAATTGAACTCTGCCCAGAACAGTTCCGTCCTCCATCACAGCGAGACCCACCTGCTCTTGCTCAAAACCACCCTCTTCAAACCTTCCAGGAATTCCTTACTTCCCACCTTGCCTCCCAGTCATTCCTAAGAAACCTTAATCCTACTCCCAACATTACCGCAGCTCAATCCCGAGCTATCCATGATCTGAAGGCTGACCATTCCATCATCATTCTCCCAGCCGACAAGGGATCCACGACCGTGGTACTTGATCGGCGGGAGTATGTAGCTGAGGGACTGCGTCAGCTCTCAGACAGTACCACATATAAAGTCTTTCATGGCAATCCCATCCCCCATGTCCAGGCAGAGCTTCAAGGAATCCTCAAAACCTTAGGCCCCCTACAAAACCTTTCACCTAACTCCATTAACCTCATGACCCCGCCACACCCCGCACTCCCACCTTCTACCTACTTCCCAAGATTCACAAACCCAATCATCCCGGCTGCCCCATTGTGGCTGGTTACCAAGCCCCTACAGAACGAATCTCTGCCTACATAGACCAACACCTTCAATCCATCATGTGCAGTCTCCCATCCTTCATCAAAGACACCAACCACTTCCTCGATCACCTGAAATCCTTACCCAGCCTGTTACCTCCAGAAACCATCCTTGTAACCATTGATGCCACCTCCCTATACACAAATATCCCACATACCCAGGGCCTTGCTGCGATGGAGTATTTCCTTTCACGCCGACCACCCACTTCCCTATCTAAAACCTCTTTCCTTAATACCCTAGCCAGCTTCATCCTAACCCACAACTTCTTCACTTTTGAGGGCCAGACATACCAACAACTAAAGGGAACAGCCATGGGAACCAGGATGGCCCCCTCGTAGGCAAACTTATTTATGGGACGCTTAGAGGAAGCCTTCCTGGATACCCAAGCCTGTCAACCCAAAGTGTGGTACAGATTCATTGATGATATCTTCATGATCTGGACACACAGTGAAGAAGAACAGAATTTCCTCTTCAACCTCAACTCCTTTGGTCCCATCAAATTCACCTGGTCCTATTCCAAATCCCATGCCACATTCCTCGATGTCGACCTCCATCTGTCCAACGGCCAACTCCACACATCCGTCCACATCAAACCTACCAATAAACAACAGTACCTGCATTATGACAGCTGTCATCCATTCCATACCAAACGTTCCCTTCCTTACAGCTTAGGTCTTCGTGGCAAACGAGTCTGTTGGAGTACTGGTTCAGAGCTTCAGGACTGGAGCAACCTATTAACAGCTTTCACATCCCGCGGCTATCCTCCTAATCTGGTAGAGAAACAAATTGCCAGAGCTACTACCTCATCCCCCCAAATTCAGAACCTTCAACAGAAGAATCCCAGAAGTGCCCCTCTTGTCACCGGATACTTTCCGGGACTGGAGCGGACTCTGAATGTGGCTCTCCAGCAAGGATACGACTTCCTTAAATCCTGCCCCGAAATGAGATCCGTCCTTCATGACATCCTTCCTACTCCACCGAGAGTGTCTTTCCGCCGCCCACCTAACCTTCGTAACCTCCTAGTCCACCCCTATGAAATCCCTAAACCACCTTCCCTACCTTCTGGCTCCTACCCTTGTAACCGCCCCCGTTGTAAAACCTGCCCTATGCACCCTTCCACCACCACTTACTCCAGTCCCGTAACCCGGAAGGTGTACACGATCAAAGGCAGAGCCACTTGCGATAGTACCCACGTGATCTACCAACTGACATGCCTGCACTGTGAAGCGTTCTATGTGGGAATGACCAGCAACAAACTGTCCATTCGCATGAATGGTCATAGGCAGACAGTGTTTGTTGGTAACGAGGATCACCCTGTGGCTAAACACGCATTGGTGCACGGCCAGCACATCTTGGCACAGTGCTACACCGTCCGGGTTATCTGGATACTTCCCACTGACACCAATCCTTCAGAACTCCGGAGATGGGAATTAGCCCTTCAGCATATTCTCTCTTCCCATTGCCCACCTGGTCTCAATCTCCGCTAAATTTGAATTCCCACCCACCTTCTTAACATCTTTGCATCGGTTCTCTGGACAGAGCCTCTGCCTCAAGTGGTATCTCTGTCTATCTTCGTAACTTCAATAACTTAACTTCTTTGCTTTCTACAGTATGTCTGCCTAGGTGTACTTGTGTCTGTGTGAATGTGTGGGCATGTGTGCATTTGTTTACCCTCCATTTTCCCCCCCAAGGTAAGTCTTTCCTCTCCCGGGATTGGAATGGCTCCTTACCCCCTTCCTTAAAACCCTCATCATTTCCTTTTCCCTCTCCTTCCCTACTGCCTGAAGACGCAACTGGGTTGCAAAAGCTTGCGATTGTGTGTGTGTGTGTGTGTGTATTCATTTATTTATTTGTGATACTGTCACACCTGTGCTCCTTCGCCTGGTGAGTAATCTTCGTCTATTTTTTATATTTATATATATATATATATATATTATATATATGCGTGCCATTGAAAACATTAAACGGAACCACCAATGTGCTGAATTGCAATAGCCAGTTTGCCTTGAAGCAAAGCTGAAGTTCAGATTGCAAACTGGACAATATATGTTCTGTAATATGTAGATTCCAATCATTGCACATACAGCCTGCCTTAACATGCCTTTTTAATTAATTAAATGCACAAGGTCAGGGAATGTTCCGTCCAGCCGTTTATATCTTAACACATTCGCTGCCATGTGGGCGCCGACAGCCACAGCAAGCAGTCTGACATCATCGTAGCAGTGAATGTGTTAAAAGATATAAACACATGGTGTGGACACACTCTTAACTTGCACTGAGAAGTAATTTGCAGATCCATCTGCTTTCTGTTCCTTCATCTGTTTATGCTGAGGATCATGAAGACAATAGCTCTTATTTAACACTTTCACTGTGGCCGACGCTATCCTACATTGAGCGTGGATGCTTCTAAGCGTCAGCCGCAGTGAAAGTCTCAACTACTATGGTTTTCTGTGAGAATGTATGTTCTGTGTAAGCTGCCTTAATTTGGAAGTTATGAGGTACTGTGGTAGAAGAACAAATTTGGTGTAAAGAGATTTAAAAAGAAAATATATTCTTAGATGATTAAGAAAAAACCCCCTTCCCCTTTCTCTCTCAGTTCAAAGACAAATAAAATTTGTTTTTGAACCTGCTGATGAGACATATTTTTATTCACATTCTGCATTTCTTTGTTTATAACAGAAAATGTAAGTCTGAATTTGTGTACAACTTGTGCTCGGCATAACTGCACCGACCTTCAACAATTCATGTGTATTTGTAATTTACCAGTCTTCCATACGTCAGGAACACAGAACATACTGACACTATTCCACTTATAAAAGAAAATTTTCCCTATTTATGGTGAAAGAATGTAAGTAACAAATCCAGTTTGAAATGTTGCTGTTTAAACACTTGTTTACCACAACAATCTGCAAATATTTAAAACACTTAAACAAATAGAAATATTGTGGAACAAAAATATTTTGTGTTTGTTATTAGCAGCTTTCGGCTTCTTAGGTCATCGTAACATTGAGGTTACATATACAAAGATGGGTTTTCAAATATATGTTAATTTGGAAATTTCTTATGTGTATGAATCTATACTGCAGAACAAGTGCACTACAAAAGAAATGGAATTTAAATGAACACATCTTAGGCTACATTGGTATTAAAATATTGAAACTGTGGGATTGTGTAAGAAAGTATTGTCATCAGGTGATGGTAGGAAAAAAAAATCATCCACATTCCTATACCAGTAATAAGTTTTAGAACTGAGTGGCTCTTTCTCTAAAAATTTCTGTTCACTCAAAGTTGTACATTAACATCTCAGCTAGTAAGGTGCTCAGGGGGGGGGGGGGGGGGAATATTGCCAGACCAGATTGAGTATACAGTGTCTGTTGAAACGGAAAATAATTAATATTGGCAACAGAGACATGTTTATTTCCTCTGCTTCCAGTAAATTTGTTTTTCTCCTATCTAACCAATTAATCAAAAATTCCATTGCCTCCCCAAGTGGAATATTTGATGTCAGCAGCCCGTTCTCAAATGACTAGCTTCACACTAGGTGGAATTGGTAAATCTTTTACGTTGGTCACTAATGCAAGTCATTTAGGTACTCAAAATTTTGACTGAAATTTAGTTTTTGTTATAATCAGTGAATCTACCTCTCTGGCTAGTTTGTGGCAGGGCGATGAAACTGAAGAAACTTCAGGTCTCACTGGAATCCCTTGTTTGTGGGGCTTTCGGAACCCATACAACCATAGTGCTATGGGATTGATGTTTGTGAGGTATTTGTAATCATTGTTAGAAAATATTGTTCATCAGCTGCAACAAATTCCTGAAACAGTGTTTGGTGAAGTGGAACAATTTGGAATATTCCTTGGTTAAAGACTGTTATTGGCACTGTCACCATATTCTTGAAACAATGGATTTACAGTATTTGTTCCCTTATTAATCTGCTGTACCGATAATTAACATCTAAAACAATATATTATGGACAGATTATGCTGATCACTGGAAGAAATGGAATACATTTAGGCTCTTGAAAACCTGTTTTAAGATTGCAGAATTAAATCTCTCTTTGAACCTTGTACAACAGATCATGGACATAAATGAATTAACAATTAGCAATCCACCTGGGTATACAGATATTCTGTTACTCTTATAATTCTCATGGGTCTCCTGTATGACTTAATTTTTTAAATTCATCTCCCTGCTGACCTGATAGTAACGAGTTATTAGACATGGGGGGGGGGGGGGGGGGGGGGGCTAGGACCTACCTGTTTAGTCCCTTCAAAATAACAACAATATTAGATATGGCAACATACGCATTCCATTTAATGTTGGAATAAGCAACCAGACATTTCTGCTAAATTACTATATGTAACACGATAAAAGGAATAAAAATAAACAAACAGATAATGATTAACTTCTTTTATTGACTAAATGCTTGGGTTTCCACATCACCATAGAGGTACCAAGCATGATGCGTTACTCAATTTTTTACATGGTGAGTTCCCCAATAGGCCTATAAACCATGATATATACACAAATGAATGACAGCTGTACAAGAAATAACATAAATATACAGGAGAGAAGACATGAAAAATATATACAGGAGAGAAGACATGAAAAATATATACAGGAGAGAAGACATGAAAAATATATACAGGAGAGAAGACATGAAAAATATATACAGGAGAGAAGACATGAAAAATATATACAGGAGAGAAGACATGAAAAATATATACAGGAGAGAAGACATGAAAAATATATACAGGAGAGAAGACATGAAAAATATATACAGGAGAGAAGACATGAAAAATATATACAGGAGAGAAGACATGAAAATATATACAGGAGAGAAGGCTTAAAATATATATTTACAGAAGAGGAGACATGAAACCTATATACAGGAAGATATTTCATATCAAAAATTACCAGTGCCGAATGTCATTGACAATTTCTTGCCTTCTATTAAGGCCACGAGTACGTATGTTTGGAGACTGCTCTTCTCCCCACACTTGTAGTTCACTTTCTTCCTCACTTGGTGGTTCCAAATCTTCATCGCCTAAATGTTTTGCTGCATTGTGCAACACGAAGCAGACTAATATTACACTGGGGATTCTTGCTTGCGAAAGTCTTATTTTGGCTTGCAGCACTGGAAATCGTCTTTTTAATTGTCAAAAACAGCGTTCTATAATTACTTTTTCCCGTGCATGTAGCCCGTTATAGGCCCTTTCGTCTGGTATTCGCGGGTTCTGGAATGGAGTCATTAGCCACGGTGCAATGCCGTAGTCTTCGTCCCCTAAAATTAATGCATTGCATGCGTTTTCCCGCAGTACATTTTGGATATCGGAGTTTCTCCAAATTCTGGCATCACGGACAGAGCCAGGCCATGATGCGTCAACACTTGTGAATAGTTCGTAGGCTCACAAGTCGCCTGTACATTTAATCTAGCATAATCTTTTCTGTTAATATAATCGTCCCCGTGGGCAGATGGTTTTATTATTGGTATACGAGTACAATCCAATGCACCCACCGCACAAGGGAACCGATACTTGCTCTGCCACTTCGCTTTGGCCGTCTGCAGTTCTTCTGGTGTATACCAATGTCCTCTACTACACCCGTCTGGAATCCTGGGTCAGCTAAATAGCGGAGAAACATCATCTTCATCACGTTAGAAAGGGCGCCTCCTCTCCTTTCGTGATTTTGAGGAAGAAAATGGTCTGACAACCAATTAATATTAGCACTGTTAAATCTGTATAAGATTTTGCAGTGTCTGTCCTCTGTTTCTTCGGGCCACGTATATCTTCTTTTCCTTAATAGCCACAAATGCTGCAATCTCACCTGTTGCACTAGAACTTACTCAACGCGAAGTTACTCACAGATTTGGAGTGAGCTGTGTAGTATTATTCTACGCTTGTGAGCAACTTCTTTGGTTTTATTCATATGAAATTGGAGAATCTTCTCTGCATTGAGCAACTTCTCCCACCCTTCACTCACGCTGAGAACATACTCGCTTGAAGTACATTCTCTGACTCCCTTTATTCATACGAATCTGAGTATGTTCTCTGGAATCCAGAGTATAAAGTAAATGCTCAGTTTTATTCATACGGCCCATAGTCTCGTGTCGCGATACCGGCGTGAGAAGAGGATAATTGAAGAAACCAAAAATTCTTGATAGTATACACTGTCTGCCCCACTTCCAAAGTGGTTTCGATTTAAAATTTTAAAGTTCTTGGACAATGTGCATGAACCTAAACCAACAATGGATACCATAGAAGAGCTAAACACAGTTATGCTTTCACATGTTTCTTTTATCAACAAATAATATAAATATATTATATATGTTATCTAAATTATCATCATCTCTATATATAAAAGGAAGTGTCCCGACTGACTCATGATCGCCCCACCCAAACCACTGAAGATAGAAACTTGAAATTTGTGGAGGGTGTTTATCTTACTCTGTAGGCATCATTTAAAAAGATTTTTCGATATTCCGTCCATAAGGGGGTGAAATAGGGGAGGAAACGTTTTTTGAAAATACGTAGCTATTTAGGCAATTTTGAAGCTAGAACTACAAAATTTCGGATTTCAATTCAGGGTTCCAATTTAAAAGACACATGTTTCGGCATTTTTTGAAATTTGACAAATAAGGGGGTAAAATAGATGACACAAAAAATTCATTTTCAAAAATATGTTGCTGTTAACTCAAATTTCAAGCTATAACTACGAAACTTAGGTTATGGACTCTTGATCAGGATTAAAAAGACACGTGTTTTGGTATTTTTGGAAATTCAACAACTAAGGGGCTAAAAGAGGGGATGAAAAATTCTTTTCGAAAACACATTGTTGTCACCAATTTTTGTAGCTATAGCTTCAAAATTGTCTTATTTGTATTGTTCGTTAGAATTTAAAAAATACGTATTTCGGTATTTTTGGAAATTCAACCATCAAGGGGGTTAAATCGGAGAGGGGATGTTTTTCAAAAATCTTTTGCTAATAAGGCAATTTTGAAGCTACAACCACTAAAATTGGTATATGTTTTCTTGGTCAAAATTAAAAAGACATGTGTTTCGGTATTTTTAGAAAATTAATCAATTAGGGGGTGAAACAGGGGATGAAACATTTTTCGAAAATAATTTGCTATTAAGCCAATTTTGGTGCTAATCATGCATCACACGACTTGCAAGATGAACCAGACTTAGGTGCCAGCAGCAATGTGGTTGTCAGATTAGCACGATCTATTCCAAAGCACGTAGGTCATAAGTTTTACTTTGACAACTACTACACATCTTTACCTCTAATGAAATACTTGGCTGCTCAAGGAATACTGTCTCTGGGAACTGTCAGGAGAAACTGAATTCCAGATTGTAAACTTCCAACGGATGACGATTTGAAAAAGGATCCAAGAGGAAAGTCTGTGGAGTATGTGGCAAACATAAGTGGAACAGATGTATCCTTCATAGTGTGGAATGATAGTAATGTGACACATTTATTGTCAACTTATGCAGGGGAACTACCAAAGTGTGCTGCCGAAAGGTACAATCGCAAGAAAAACAGAGGGAAGTGATAAGTGTTCCTTATGTGATACAGGAATACAACAAACATATGGGGGGTGCGGACCTTCATGAGTCTCCATGGACGGTACAAAATTGTAATGAGGAGAAAAAAATGGTATCTCAGATTGTTTTATCATCTAATGGATGTGGCAACCATCAATTCCTGGATTCTCTACAAACATGTTGAAAAGGAAAAAACAGAGTTAAAAACTTTGAAATTGTCTGAATTCCGGATGGATGTTGGGAGAAGCCTCTGCAAAGGAGGAGGAACACAGGGAAAGCGAGGTAGACCAACATCCAGTCCTCAGAATCAAGTGAAAAGGTCTCCAGTCACAGCTCGGCCAACAACTGATGTACGGAGAGATGGTGTTGGACATTGGCCGAAAGTGATGGAAAAGCGTCAAAGCTGTAAACGTGCCAACTGCAAAGCATTTACAGTTGTTCAGGGTGAAAAGTGTGAAGTAGCTCTGTGCCTAAAGAAGAACTTTGACTGCTTCAAAATGTATCACATTGAGTAAGGCTTGTTTTTTACAGTGTCATGTTTTTTCTAAATATTATATTGGTGAATGAGTGACAGTTTTGCAAAAATATGACAATTCTTCTATATTGTACCAAAATACATGTTAGAAGCCACAAAATACTGGTTGTACAGTTTGTTAAATGGTTCCAATCCAACCCATTTCATGTCACACTGCACGATGTACACATTTTTGCACAATATCAAATGGTATAGTCGCACTGCATGATGTAGCATTTTTGCACAATTTTTGTTTTGTACCCAGAATGCAATAATAAATGAAAATTCATGGTATCTTATAAGTTATAATTCATTATTTCTCCTCAAAATTGCTATTTTTTACCACGATTTAATAACAAAAAATAAATTCATGCAGTGTAGGGTTAAGTCTGGGATATGACCCATTGGCTTTGCCCAATATCTGAGTTAGACAATTGTTTGTTTACATGCACAGCACAGATTGCAGCCCAAGATTGTCTGTTTAAAGTGCTATGTAGCTTTGCTCTGCTAATAGTGAGGTACACGTTAACAGCGAGGATTTTTCTTTTTTGCAAGAGAGCACTGAGGCATGCTTTTTTGGATTGAGACCTATGATCAATAGAAAACTCTGTTGTAACCTTTAAGAGGATAGTCACAGATAATTATCTACAATACATAAGTATTATGATATTATCCTGTATGTATTTTGTGAGACTGATATGCTGTCATTGGTCAAAGCAGACGGGTTGTATCGTGGTCTTTATTCATGCGAAAATCTATTTCAAAATATTGCGTAATTGAATACATGAAAGATATCATTTATTGATAGAAGCGCATGTATACAGTATTCCATTTGCTTTTAATCAATTTTGTCCCTGTGTACTGAAATTAACCCACAGTCCACAAGGTCAGATGAATTCATATGTAAACACTTTATTCTAAGGCCGGTATTACACTGTCAAATTATTGGACATAAAATTGGACAAAGAAATATTGGACGTAGTGTGCGGGAATATCGTTCAATTTTTCATCCAATCTAGGGCCTCGGCCTAGATTTGATCAAAGAAAATCACTTGTCTTCTGTTTTCTGCAGTGAGAAATGTATTCGCATGGAGCGCTAGTAGTACCACCACACAAGGGAAGCCATATTGCCACTACAGCTGAGTGACGTATAGTATAGTAAAAGTAAACAGTTTATAAATAATGAGAACTGGCGGCAAGTTTGGATGGTGCATTCCAGCAACTACAAGACTGATCGAAATGTATGAAGCAGATGAGGCGCTATATAACACACGACATCCAGACTACAAGAATAGACTGAGAAGAATGGAGAGTTACAGGAAAATTGCAGAAGCCATTCACAGTGAAGTACGACCTGGCTGTACTGCAGAAGACGTCAAAAAGAAAATAAATGGTCTGCGTACTAGTTAGTTACTTTAGACTTCTCATTTGCGCAACAACACTTATTTAATTTACTGAATGCAAGTAATGTTTACAGATGCAAATAATATACACAGTAATAAGAACATGGAACTAATTTACAAGTGTTTGTTTATTTCTTAACGTACGTCACAAAGCATTTAGTTCTATGTTCCCATTACTGTGGGTGTTATTTGCATCTAGTGAATTAATTTACAAATGTTTGTTTATTTCAAAAAGTATGTCACAACACATTTAATTCGTAGATGCAAATAACATTTACAGTAATGGGAACACACAACTAATTTTCAATTTCTGTTTATTGCAGATTGTCAAAAGCATCTCAAAAAGCGGATCCAGTACACAGACTGTTTATCAGCCACAAGTGTACTGGTTCCCAATGTTAAAATTTCTAGACCAGCCAACAACGGCTGATGAAAGTCTGTCAAACATTGACAATGAGTGTGACAGGGGCACTCCAGGTACACCAGGCACACCAAGTGACAGACACCCCAACTTTTGATGAAATTTTTGAGGTGAGTGATGGTCCTGCCAGGGGACTTTCCCAGCACCATTATAAAATGTTTTCAGTGCATCTCTAATCGCTCTCCCATGCAATGTACGCCCAGGGACAGTTTGGGTACCTAAAGGTAACATTTCTTGTAGATTCTCAGTGCTTTGTGGCTGGAGATACGAGCAGTTTCCTATCACAGTCGATCCGGTTTCCTGATGAGTATACAGATGTAGTCTCCTCTCAATCAGCAGATTGTGCAGGGTGCATGCTGCTAGTATTATTATTGTCACTTTCTCCGGTGACAGATTGATTGCAGTAAGGAAAACCCGGAACCGACTTGCAAGGATACCAAACGTGCTTTCAACCATTCTTCTACCTCGTGACAATCTGTAATTAAAAATTCTCTCTTCCTTTGTAATACCCTTCAAGGGATAGGGCTTCATTATGTTGTACATTAACGGAAAGGCATCGTCTGCCAGCACGACCGTGGGAGTGATTACATTGGTGTCTCCGAGACGTCTGCCTTCTGGTATCTTTAGAATAGATCTGTTGGCAAGACATTCTCTGAGCTTACTTTTTAAAAAAACACCAGCATCACCAACACGTCCGTTTGTACCTGCATCTATGTACAAAAATCTGTAGTTGGCATCCACGAGTGCAAATAAAATGATGCTGTTATAAGATTTGTAATTAAAAAAGTGTGAACCACTAGCATGTGGACATGTTATTCGGATGTGCTTCCCATCCATTGCCCCTATAGTATTGTAACTGTTCCACTTTTCTTCAAAATCGTTCGCTATTTTCTCCCATTCCTCTCTGGTTGTGGGTACCTATAAACAAATGTAAGGTAAAGGAGTCAACAATCCGAAGATTGGTTTGAACACCACAGTGCTTTACTAGGCATGGTCCTGTTTGGAGGTGGTATGCCGTTGCCTTCCTCCAACCTTGGAACTGACTTACCCAGCCAGTAATAGGGGGACCTACAGTTTAACGTGGGTTCCAAACCACGGTGCTACACGACATTTTTCACATGAGCAACATTGCCAGAGGTGAAAGAAGTGGAAAGTGACAGATAAAAATCCTAGGATCCCGTGACCTGTGGCTTTGTAGTCTGGCACTCTACCACTGTGCTACGGAGCTGCACATAAACAAATGTATGTAATAATAATTTGTCAGTTGACCATAATAGTAATAGATAACATGAAACACACATTACAAAAGAACTGATATTTAAAAATAAGTCATAAGCTTGATATTAACATCAAAGTATAACACTACAGTTAATAAAGTCACTTATATTTTAGAATGTGTGGGCATCTAACCAGTCATGCAATGTTTGTTTGATTGCTCGTTCAGGTAAACCTTGTGCAGTGTGTCGATACCTTATTAAATAATCTGTAACGCATGAATTCATAGCTATAACATTATTTTTGACAGCCTGTGGTATGGAATAAAAATGCATCTGTTCCTTCTTGTATTGTAACAATGTACATATCACATCTGAAAATACTCCCAAAAACCTAACATAATTTAGCTCATCTGACATAAGCCTTTCTTTCAGGCTAAAAATAATCTGCTAGGTTTTGTTTTCATTCAGATATAAAATAACAGGATGCTTTGCAACACATCTTTAAGGCTGCTAAAATTGTTAGTACTATGTACAAAAAGTATGTGCAATATTTGTAATTAATGCTTTTTATTTCTATACTTGTAGCATGAAATAGAGGTAGGACTACAGCCCGAGGAAGGAGTGGGCGCCCACAATATGCCACAGCCCCAAGGTGAGCCTCCAAAAAAGCGCAGAAAAACCACAAGAGCTGCCGATGTGCAACATCAACACTGAAGGCTGTGGCTGATAGCAGCAGGATGCGATCTGAGACGGAAGACCGCTACACTGCCATTGGGCAGTACATCACCTCTGAGCTGAGAGATTTGGAGAAGGTGGTAGGTGCTACATATGCACGTAGTGCAATAAACAAGCTAACAGCGCTGATGACAAACATATGGGAGAATGCCCCATCCCGACCACAGCCATCTTCCTCTGCTTCCACTTTAATTCAAGCAGCAATAGAAGCTGGGATAGTGGAGGAGGACTCGTTGTAGACAGTGTATTTTTTTAACATCATCTGCAGTACAGCCAGGCCGTACTTCACTGTGAATGGCTTCTGCAATTTTTTTGTAACTCTCCATTCTTGTCAGTTTATTCTTGTAGTCGGGATGTCGTGTGTTATACAGTGCCTCATCTGCTTCACATATTTCGATCAGTTTTGTTGTTATTATAAATGTAATAAAAATAACTCTTACATACAATATGGTGTACTAAACATTTATTTACCTTCAAATATTCCCCCTTGAGTTCTTTGTATATAGCATCACATGTTTTGGGGGATTATTTGCGATAATGTGCACTGTGGTATTCGAGTGCTGTACTGCAAACTGGAGTAACTTTCTCCAGTGGCAAGGAACCGTAGTGTTACGGTAAGTCTGTCTTTGGGTGATATCGCGTTTCTGAGGTGAGTATTTTGTTTCGTAATAAGAGGAGACACTTTTCGAAGAACGTACTGTAATGTATCCTCGTCCATACGTACGTAATTTACATATGATTTCAAGTCCTCGTCTCGCAACTCCCGTAATAAATTTTGTTGAACACTTTTTTCATCTCGCCGTGAGACCCACGGTTTTACCCAAGTGTGTTTCCTTTTCTTTTTTTCCTCTTCCTCTTCTAAATGCAGACAACGCAACTGTTGTATACACAACAGCTGAACATAACAACTCGTCGTCGGCCATTTTGAAGCAACTTTGGATGAAACCACAAAGGGGATATTACACTGTCATCCAATATTTTGTCAATTTCTTCGTCAAAGAATGTGTCCAATATTTCATCCAATTTTTTCGTCCAATTTTATGTCAAATAATTTGATAGTGTAATACCGACCTAATTGAATATTTGTTGATAATATTTGAAAGTGAGTATAAAAAAGCAAAGTTTCAATGAAATAGGGTGGGTGGTTTGCCGCTCCAACTTGCAAACAGAGGGTTAAAATGATTGTGTTCTTCGCTGAACTTCAGTAAACTTTATAGCCCAACCTCACAACACTAGACACAATTAACTGTTCGTGTCATTTGCCGGAGCTTGGCATTTGATCTCACAGTTATAAAAACAATAAAACACAGTTGAGCTAATGATATTTATTCGTTGGTATGTTTATATTTGGGCTTACAATTTGAATGTTGCAGATAAACTTGCTGAAGGTGTAACTGTGCAGAGAATTTTGGATGATACAAAGGATTCCATGAGCAGTCAAATATAGAGGCTACATCTCCTTACCAAACGAGATCTGCATAACATAAAGAGGGATTTCGATGTAAATGACACACAAAAACACTCCAGTGATGACATGAGTGTTAATCTCTGACTGGACAAAATGAAGGATTGTGTTTTGGTAAATAAAAAGAATTGGTGAGAAGCTGGACAGCTTTAATATTACTGACAGGGTGATTGTATTGATGTCAAGCTTACAATATGATTTGCTCAAGAAATTTGGGCCACATATAGTTTATGTGGACTCAACATACAGCACAAATATTTACAAGTTATTAATAATTACATTATTAGTTATTGATGAATTTGGGTCCGGAGTGCCAGTATCCTTTTGTGTTTCAAATCGTGAAAACAACACTGCAGTAATGAAACATTTCTTTGCTGCAGTGAGAGAGAGGGCAGGAGTCATAAAAACCAAAGTTCTTATGTCGGACGATCCAAATGTTTTCAGGAGTGCGTGGGCAACTGCCACGGGGTTTGCAGAAAATAATCTGCTCTGCGCATGGCATGTGGAAAACAGTTGGCACAATAACCTAAAGAAAATTTCAGACCAAAGTAAGAATAAATTTAGTGTAGTGTTAGTCCTTTGAAAAAGAGCTGAAGGAGGGGACAGACACGCAATTTTTGTTTATTTACAGACAATTGTGGTTATAGACCACAGCACTGGGCATATTGTTACTGCCAAAAGTTAGGCATCAATACAAACATGTACTTGGAAGCTATACACCGTGTTTTAAAGTACTGTTACTTGGATTGCAGGAACAACAACAACGGGTTGGATGGGTTGTTGGTAGTGCTTTTCAAAGTTATTAGAGGCAAGTGGTGACATTTCTGTTATCTTACTGGGACACTTGCATCACATATGCAAGTTAAATATATTATAATGACGACTTCGTGTAAACAAGTCCGACTCATTTTATTATTGCGAGACTTGATAATTACCTAAGGGCTGAAATCATGATCATATAAATGAATTCCAAACAGTCAAACGACGGCAGTGTCTGTAAACATTACTGCACAGCTGTGGCCTTAAGCAATGGAAAAATTATTAAATGTAAAACACTTCCACTAGACTTGTAATTTAAAGAGCTGAAATACTTTATATATGTAGGCATAATATCACGAAGCTTATGACTCAGCACCCCTACCCACCCCCTTTTTCACACTTTCTTGACCTCCCCTTGTGACGTAATTTATGGATGGTCACTTAGTTCTAATTATTAGATTTTACCAATTCCTCAAATCCCCCCCCCCCCCCCCTGAAAAATATCATGTGTCCATCCCTGAATGTAGGCCTGTCACTGTTCCCTTCAAATTTATTATTAGTATGGATTCTATGTACACATTTCTTATTCTATAGAGGTGGTCTCATGTAATCTGATAAAAATGAGAGAGATTAAGCTTTTATGCACGGAGTGTGACATTTTTAAATACGGCAACAGGAAAGCACTAAGAGAGCACCTGGAATGTGTTCATGCATTGAATATGGAAGTAAAAGATATGGAGTTTCATTCATGGGAAGGTAAGGAGAAACATCATTTACACCCCTAGGTTACTTTCAAAAAGATAGTTTAAGAGACTAGCTGCAAATTATTTTCTGAACTTAATTCTGTTTTGTTGTTATTTCTTTCCAGAGTACATCCAGCGGAAAATAAAAATGGAAAGAGATGAGAAAGTTTTATTCTCAAAATACACTGGGGAAAGAATTGTGAGCAGAAGTCCTGTTCATATTACATTTGTCACCACTCGGGTACTCACACAAGTAGGAGTTTGGGCAAAAGATTCAGGGCCCCATCAGTTAAAACTGAACAAACCTGTCCTGCCTCTTTGACTTTCGCAGAGGACATCTTCGTCACTGTCAGTGTCAAGTTCTACATGACACAGCTTCTCCATAGCATATCTACATCTCACTGCTTCTGACAGGGCAATGTTTGCTGGCCAAATTGCAGCAGGGGTAGCCGAGGGCAAGAGAGAGTGTTACTGATGGATATTTCTGAAGGTTGCACCTATTAGAGAGGAAAGAGATTCACAATATCGAAAGAAAATATAGGCGAGATGATTCTTCAGCACACGAGAGCGATGCAGTTAGTGTGCACCTTTGGGTTCAGCAGCTGCTTGCGGAAGATTGCTCTGAGCTTTTTTTACAAACCCCAAGGGGAAGAAAGTGAAGTAGTAAGCAAGAGTGACTTCATTCTTGTAATAATGACACCATTTCAATTAGAGATGACAAAAGAATTTGTACCCAATAAAGTGTTAATAGATATGACACACGGTACAAATAAGTATGGTTTTCATCTGACTACGTTGTTGACAGTTGATGATTTTGGGGTGGGTTGTACCACTTCATTTTGCTTATGTCCCCATATGGATACCAAAACTATGCAAGTGTTTCTTCCAACATGTTCCCTAAATGCATGAATAATTAAAACACAGGTGAATAAACCAGCCTTTTGTCAGTCACACTTTAATACAATATGTTTGAGGAAGTGTCATTTGCTGTAACTGTATTTTGTTTGTTTACAGGTATCCACGTCGGATGTCTGTCTGACCTATTACAGTGTGTGGTCCACAGTAAGGGGGCAGTGTACCCACAGATTGTTGTGCACTCGGCATGTGGACAAAACCTCGAGGCGGAGTTAAAGATCAAAAGTTAAAGATAGTTTAGTCAAGTGAAAAGTATTTCAGCAAGGAGTATGCACGGAGGCCAGGAATGTAGGCCTACTGTCACATAGCGGGCTGGGGCTGAATACAAATATGTATTTAGAAGCCTACCACAAGACTCTCAAACAGTGCTACTTGGCATCCAAAGTAAACAACCGAATGGACAAATGCATTCGAGCCATCGTTCACCGCTCGAGGGACTCTCTCTCTGAGAGAGCAATAAGGTTGGCCGAGGGAGGCTTGACGTCAGGCCGTGTTGCATGAATTGTAAAGAGCCACATGTGTTGGATGCCCTCTGTCCTGTCCAAAGTGAAAGGTATGTGTACTTTATTTCATCATTACATAGTCGGGCCACTGAAACATGTCACTTCAACGTCACTCCACGAGTGTTTTGAAGTTGCCAGTATGAGTGAAAAACAAATGACGAACGCGAGACGCTGCGTCTTCTGAACCAATCACAGCACAGCTACGAATGCCAGTTCCGTCGACGTCACTACCACGTTGCCGCGTTCTTTGAAAGCTTTGTGAGCTCGTGGGCTATCGTCTGCTTTTGTATCGTGTGTGTTTGTACTGCTTTGCGTACATTTTTTCATTTATTAAAAAAATGTCACCGAAACGGCGTCTTCAATCAAACGACACTCCGTTGCGTCGCGGAGTGCCGTTAAATAGCCAGGCAATGGAATTAATTAGAAGAATGCAGGAGTTCTACGAACAAGAGAAAGAGAGTTTGTTTCTGTTCACAGGGATCCATCAATTCCGGCTGATAAAGTCTTAGAGCGTACCACGAAAACTCTAGGACTGAGTCAAAGAACGATTATAAGGAAAGGTTTGCTGCTTCAAGAACTACAAGACAGTGACGCAAACCGTGTGGAAGATAACCCGGGTGAAGAAAACAGTGTGTTTGTAGCTACCCCAGGCAAGGAAAAGAAGCAGCCTTGCCCTTTTACCAATCTCTATTTGTTTCAAATGGATGCAATCCGTTGTCATATTTATGACTATTATAGCCGGAAAGAATATCCGACTGTACTGAAGTTGCTAATTTCGATAAAGCATGCGAGCTTTTCTCGTCTCTGAAAATGGTGTTAAGGAGTATGGGCTTCCGCTTCAAAAAGTTAAATGGACGAAGACTATTACTTGAAAAGCCGCATGTTGATGCAGCTAGAAGTATATTCTTACATAAAATTAAAGGTAGTGATATACATTCCATTGTACGGTTAGATGAAACCTGGGTCAACGCCGGAGAAGCTGTTGATAAATGCTGGAGAGACAATACTCCAAATAGTAGTGGTCATCAGCCAACAGGAAGAGGTGCCAGATTAATTGTGCCACATGCAGGATCTTCAAGTGGATTTGTGAATGACGGACTTTTAGTCTTCCGATCCAGAAAAACTGGTGATTACCACGAAGATATGGACCACCAACGTTTCCTGCCGTGGTTTAAGAATTTGTTGTCACAGTTTAGTGTCCCAACAGTGTTTGTAATGGACAATGCACCTTACCATTCGGTCGTATTAGACAAAACTCCGACAACTAGTGACCAGAAAGAAACTATGGTACAGTGGTTGCTAGCGAGAGACATTGCTGCAGATATGAGTATGACAAAGCTGTTGTTGTATTCACTCGTGAAGCAAAATAAACCTGTGACGCCTACGTATGTAGTAGACGAAGTGGCAAGGGAACATGGTCATACTGTAATTAGGCTACCAACGTATCACTGCCATTTCAACCCCATTGAATTGGTTTGGGGTGACGTAAAGACGTATATTAGGAAGAAAAACAAGTCTTTCACTATAACGGAAGTGGAAAGACTTTTACTTGAAGGACTTGCTACTGTTGACGCCAACTCGTGGAGAAAGAAGGTAAAGCATGTTGCGAAACTTATTAAAGAAGCACAAACTATAGATGGAATAATAAATGAACATGAACAATTGATGATTTCCCTTGATGAATGATGATGACGACGACGAGTTTGGTGCTGATTCGGATGCCAGTGATGATGAGAACTTGACGGAAAATTAATTCTTTCACTCTGCATCGCAGAATGCAACTGTTTCTTTATTTTGTATTATGATTGTTGGTTGTGTGTTCTTTGTTATGAATAGCTTTACATTATTGTACGACATTTCATTTGCATCTATTACGTTAACAATTCGGAATAACATCTCATAGACACTGTCCTTAAGTTAGACTGTTTTATTTATTCGGTTTCGCATATTAACAAATCGCATTTCTCTGTTGGTGATTTGTCTGTTGAAATAACACATTCTGCATTATACTTTCGTATAAATTATTATGCGACCGTTCTTATTCACGGTCTTAGGCGACTATTCCTGTACATACTTCGGACGTTCTGAGCTATCAGCTGACCCTGTAGTCGTCTGCTGCGTAGTTATTGCAACCTCGCAGTCGCAGTATAGCCAACCACGCGCGAACTACGTACAAACTGTCAAGTGACACGTTTCAGCGGCCCGACTATAATTACAATGTGTTGCTTTGTGCTTCGAAGTCTGTGTTACTGTGTAATAAGTGTATTTTTTATTTGTTTACAGTTATGCATGCACAAATATTTGTGATCTTGTATAGATTTTATGGTGAAAGACAACTTCTGCAAGCACATCCATGCTGTTGCAGTTTGCCAGACAGACATGGGGCCTTCCCGAGACAGGGCAGGTCACGAAGAGGCACTGCAGGTACTTACAGAAACAGCTGCAATGCAACCATCATCTGTGGCTAGAGTTGTAAATTGAACAAAATTACAGTGTTCCAGTCAATGGTTGCAGATGTCACCAGTGAAGATGCACCTGCAGTTATGACACCACTGGACAAAGTGTTGAGAAGAAAATTCTCTGCAGCCAACTGACAGACTACATCTGAATCACTCAGCATTGTAGTGGTGGAGCATTGAAAAGTGGGCGATCACTCTTCAATATTTTTTTTTTTTCTTTTGCAAGGAATCTTTCAAACAGTCTTGTACCATGGAGAATCTGACTGGTGCTACCCATGATGCGTGTGATGTTGCCAGATTTTGGACTAGCGTAGTTTAGTCCTGGGGAAAAGACTTTTGTACTGTTACTACTGGAATTGTAAATGTGTGCACTATTAATGGATAATAAGTATGTATTTATATTTATTGGTTTCAATTTTTTTTATTTGTGTTCAAGCTATGTTTTGTGTCACATGTATACATTATAAGAAATGAATGAATGAATAAATAAATAAAACAGAGTTCACATTTTCTGTTTTCATATTGCTAACCATTTCTGTCTTTTGTGAGTGCGTACACACTAATGTTTGGTGCCTTTACACATATTGCAAGTTTCTTAGCATTCAGTTTGCACCTCTGAGTGTAATATTGGGTCTTGTAGGAGGACTGGATCTATGACATATAAATCATTTCTAACAGTACACTAAACTGTAAAAAAATAAAAATCAACAAACAAACCGTACCTAGAGATGTGAAAATACTTTAAAAAAGGATTTAAATGCAAAATCCAAATACTTCAAAACTTTGTATTTTGTATTTAAATACCAAGTCAAAATGTATTTAGTAATTTGTATTTCAAATACAAGTCTTTTTAAATAGTAATTGGAAAATATGTGACATTATATATTAAAAAGTATTTTATATTTTAATAGCTGTTTTGAAATAATTTCTGAAACAATTACATCATTAATTTTCCTTCTACAAGGTCCCTTGATCAGTCCGACAAAATAGGAAGAAAAAAAAGCTGTCCTATTGGAGCAGAGCTTGGTAAAGAGTATCACACTTTATGAAACTTCTTTACTTACTTTCTTTCTCTCTCTTTAGCATGTTCCCGCACATGCAGGGTTGGCTTGTTAATCTGGATTTGGCGTGTGTTAATGTTTACAGGGTGGCTGGATGCCTTTCCTGATGCCACTCTAAGCCTCCCGGGAGGAAATGTGTATCCCAAATGTCTGCGTATAGTGTTATATGTGTGAAAGTGTAAAGTGTTACGAAATGTTTGCGACTCGTGTAACTGAGGCAGGACTTGAGGACCAGCCCGGTATTCACCTAGGGGGATGTGGAAAACCGCCTAAAAACCACATCCAGGCTGGCAAGCACTCCGACCCCTTTCGTTAATCCTCCATATAGATTCGAACCGAGCGGGTTATGAAAATTCTTTGCTAATGGATATTTATTTGGTGAATCCAAATCACCGTCACTATCTGTCAGGAATAGCAGTGTCCCTAATTCAGTGGTAGTGTTTGTGCTACAACATGTTTCTGAAGAAATCTTTTCTTCCAATGACCAGCTACAAATGCGAATACTACAATGTTCGAAAACTTCACCGAACAGGAAAACCCCTGGCACATCTCGTAAAATGACATGAAATTTCATTCTTCACTCCTCGGTCTCACTTCCTGTCATAGTGCAAATTGCACATTCAAACATTTATATTTATTGTTAGTTATACTGCAATTAATTGAATACTTGATTATTTACTAATTGTTAAAGATAAAAAGGCATTGAGTATGTAACAGCAATTTGCTAAAAACAATAAAATTGAGGCAGTTAGAAATGGATGAAATGCAATTACAAGCCTTTGGTTCTGAGAAAAGTATAGTTACAGATGACAAAATTTGACAATTTGTGTTTCATAAGACAACAGGCAGCAGCACAGAGAGTGAGTCTACTGGTACCTCTGTCTCAATACATGCTTTGCCGCACTGTAGTTGCACTTATCTCTTTTTTTTTTTTTTTTTTTTTTTTTTTTTTTTGGGAAATGCCACTTACAACCCTTTGCTTCTAACCACCTCAATTGTATTTTCATTCATGTATTCTGGAACATATGGCATGAATCAGATTTTGATTCAGTTCTAGAGATAAGTGTATGGCTCATTATTTACCAGAGAATAATCAAAGTGAAATTTACTGATGTAGTCAGAACAATGATAAAAAGTATTATTCTAAAAACAGCAAGAGAATCACCCTACACTTTTTACACCACATGCAAGTCAAGAAGCAGATGCAATGCTGTGACCTGTAAGGTGTTTTAAAAAAAAAATTACACCAACAATATGTGAAAGAAAATTTCAGCTCGTGGCTAAAAGAAAAGGCACTGTATAATACAAATGAATTTACATGGACTGAAAATAAGAGCTATTATTAATGTGACAATCAAAATTTAATTTTTAACCTACACCTTTTAATTGTACATATTTATGTTAAAAAGCTAATCATGTAACAATGTATAAATATGTAACATTTATATGTTAACTTTTGTACCATAATGTATGCAATGACGATGACTTATACAACATCACAGTTGTCCACAGGCATAATAAATCAATTTCAAATAATTTTAATTAAATTTATACTTAAATGGCTGAAGTATTCGAACGAAAAAAATTATAAGGTGACAGCGAGATTTGCACTATGTGACCTACATTCAATGCAGAAATAATTGCTACCATAATATGCACTTATATCCACTTGCAAAACTTTAAGTACTATTTTCTCAAGAATTTTTGAGAGTTGAATTGAAGGCTTTGGCTGGTCATAATTTTAAATCTGAACTTTACGAACCATAAATATTTTTGAAAAATCCATTTCTGATATATTCTCCTTTTTGGTATTCTGTAAGAGTCATGCCATCACAGACCAGAAAGAATCGTGAACGAATCGTAGGAAAAGAATCATAAGGTTACATTCCAATGCAATCTATGAGCAGGATGTAGAACGTAAGAGTCGTGTCATTGCAGACTATAAAGAATTGTGAACGAATCTTATAAATCGATTCACAATGTGGGATTGAATCACAAGAATCGATTCCTAAAGAGAATCGTGTTGACCAACTCTACAATGTGACATTAGTAACAGTTGATTACAACTACTAACACAGTGTTAGACTGGAAATAACAATGTGATTATATTGACACTCGAGTGGCAATATCCATTGCCTCCAAATGACATTGTCAGATTGTTATCATATTTCTTTAGTAATTCAGTCATTTGCCAAAATTCAACAAAAGTCATGGTCAAGCTGTGGATACTCCGGAAGAATGCAGCCCTGTGGCTTAAATAGCTTCATGAAATTTAAATTTCTTTTCATGTGTGCCACCTGTGCATCCATGCTAATGCAATCTTGACTGAAGTACGCCATCATTATTCCCATTAAACGTCTGAATAACGTCTTTTCTCTCCTGCTTAACGTCCCCTCAATCCTAGTCCCTATCTCATTCAGAACGTCCTCCAGCGGTACACCCAAAGCAATTTTCCCCTTTTGTAAGCCAGAGCCTGCCAACTTCGATTATATGCCCTATATGAGAGGTTTTCTTTTTAATTCACAGTAAATTCCTCACTGTCACTATTGCAGCCAGGCAATATGAATCCGTTTTATCCTCGAACTTTTAATTGTCGTACACGTTTGCTTCTCGATTCAAAATGACTACTGCCACCTGAGTGTTCGTTTACAACAGTGCCCTTTTTGATTACCTGACCATGCTACTTAACAAATTTTGAATTTGTTTCCTTTTCCATGTTCACCTTCCACGGTTCGAAAGACGAGTGACTATGGACAGCCCAAAACATTTGGCACCGGATGTGAAGTCTGTCACGTGACCACCCCTCTCCCCACCGGTGTTTACTTTTCATAAATTCCGCTATTTTTAAGATCTGAACCCACCAGTTTGTTATTGTTGATTTCGAAGAATAATGTGATAACTAAAAAGTAGGAATTATCCCAGCAGTAAGTAACACCTAAGGGCTAGTTCAAGTAATTTTAATTTTTCAACACTATTATTATTTTCAAATATCCGTCAGATTATGCTTCGAGGTTATGTTGGATGTTTCAAATATAAACAAATACCTGTAAATTGTGTACATTTGATTTGCGACAGTAATATTGAACGCATGTTTCAGATAGTATCAAGGTGCTGATGTGTTATCAAGAACTAAAGGAAAGTGATGGGGAAAAACACACTGGCTGAAGCCTGCAATAATCTGCAGTTTACTGAAGAGACCGTAGTACTAATAAACCAGCAGAGTTTAAAAGTCGATGGAGAAGTAGGCCCCCTTTTTAAGATGTTATCCAAAACTGGTATCAGATACAGTTTTGTCGATTTTCCATAAATTTCGGCTATACGTAACAGTAGCCAGTGCTTCATTCAAAAAGTGATAATTTTGGAAATGAAACAGTGTTGTGAACTACTGTGATTAGCCGAATGCCATAACTAAACAAATAAGACTGCAGTGTTCTGTTGATAAATGTGGTGTAATACCTAAAGTGCACTCTCAGCATTTAAATAAATGTAGGGCTAAAATTGAGTGCCCCCTGCCTTTAGAAAGTATAAAATTCGCTAGTATAAACTGCACAACGAAAATACCAGGCACACATGTTAATATATTTGAATATGTTGAATCAATAGTTTCTTCTTTACCTGAAACAAGAGTTTTGTGTTTCAAGATATGATGAATTTGTGAAAGGTTACATTAACAGCTGCAATTAATAGTCAACAAATCCAGTTTATTGCTAAATATAAGCCATAGTCACAGTAAATTTTGTACTGTTAATTTTTAGTGAATAAACATGTGTAAATAACATGTTAGTTTCATTCATTCTCACCTACATGTCCCTGAGAAAAATATTTCACTGTGTTGTTTGGAGAATTTTGCAGGCAAAAGAATATATTTCAGTTTAATTTTGTGTGTACAAGTGATATTAAGTTTTGAGACATGTTAACCCTATCAATGTACTTAAGCAACTGGAGTGGATTCTTATTTATTGAATCACAGGCAGATGCAACTGTTATGCTTGATCTATTATACAAGGCTGCTGAAAAGACTGGATTAAAAATATATTACGAAAAAACCGAATATATAGCACACAAACATACTGGAGAAAAAATTATGAAAACAAAGTATGGGAAAATTAAAAGAGTTGATAAATTTACTTAGGGGAATGGATCCAAGCCAATGGTCTAGATAACACAACAAATAAAGAAAGAGTGAAAAAGTTAGAATTTGCTTACAAATTAACACAAAACCACTACAAAAAGAAATCAATATCCATCCAAGCGAAGCTTGAGGTGCGTGTCTACTAGCAAGTAAACTTCCACAAGTCGCTTGCAGAAGCTACTTCTGCATGTTCTTTGGACGTACAAATACCTCTAGCAAGTTGACTTGCACAAGTTCCCAGGAGTTTCATGAGCTTGCAGAAGCAGCTTCGGCAAGTTAGTGAAAACGGCTCAAAAAAACTTGCTGCAATTACTTTCTGGACTTTCAAGTTGCCGAAAGTTTTGTTAAACTTGCAGAAGTTTCGTTTACAAGATGTCAATAGTTAAATACGTGTGGTCGAGTGAAAAAACGCGTTGTTTAATTGAGAGAGTTGAGTGCTTTTCTGTGTTGTGGGACGCACAACACGTGGTTTCTACAAATGTCTACCTAGGTGTGTTTGCATGTGGATATGTGTGAGTGTGTGTGTATTTGTTTACCTTCCTTTTTGTCCCCTAAGGTAAGTCCTTCCACTCCTGGTATTGGAATGACTCCTTTTCCACTTCCTTATAACCCGTATCCTTCCCTTTCTCCTCTCCTTACTCTTTTTCCTGAAAAAACTGCCAGTGGTGGCGAAAGCTTGAATGTTTGTGTGTTTTTATTTGTGTTTTATGTTTCTATCGGCGAGCAACTCAAATGAAATTTAAAGGTGCCTGTATTGCCATTCTACCACCCCTTCTGTGGAAACAAAGTAATCTGTAAATTCATTTCGCGCATCCTTGGCTGACTGAGACGAATTACGCACATTTGAGGGTTCCAGTGGAATTGGTTCTGTCCCTGTGTCTCTTCACCATTCGCTTTGACTTTGTAGATCTTGAGAATCAAATGTCCCAGGTGGGGCATACATGGAATTGCTACTGTTCTCCTCTAGTAAAAAGTTGTGGAGAGCGCAAATAGCTTTGACAATTTGCCTCGATTTTTCTGGGTTTAGGAGAATTTGCGTTCGTAGTACTCCAAAACGTGAGCATATCAGCCCAAAAAATTTTTCAGATACATTTCTTGCTCTAGAGAGCTGATAGTTAAACACCCGATTTTGCGCTGGTTGGCCTCGAAATGGGTAGGGCTTCACAAGATAATTTTTCAGGGCAAATGCATCGTCAGCAACAATGACATATGGTGTTTGTACATTTCCACCTGGTAATGTCCGTGGAGCTGATAAATTCAATGTATTAGACTCAAGGCACTCTGACAGCTTGCAATTGTTGAAGACCCCACCGTCAGATACTCTACCATTAGTGCCTACATCAAAGTACAAAACTCTAATCAGGTCCAATTAGTGCTAATAACACAATACTGTGGATGCCTTTTTAATTGAAGTACACACTGCCTTCTTTCTTGGGTGCCTGTATTACTATATCTTTTCCGTCCATGGCGCCAATACAGTTTGGAAATTTCCATCTATTTTCGAAACCAATGGCGATATGTATCCATTCTTCTTCTGTTGAAGGTACCTAAAATTATAGAAAACCAAATGATATTTGAAATTTATTCCTTTGAAGATATATATTACATGAAATTTATATTTATTTTAGGCCCCAGAAAACGCCAGCCAGAAGCATGAGCCAGATTGTACAGAAAATCCCATAACTGAAATAGAAGCAAATACTCCTAGTACTTCGAAACAAAAGAAGACAAGTGAGGGAAGCACAGATGCTATTTCAAACAGGGCAATTGAAGCCATGCAGAGGCCTGTCGATGACCATCAGGTGTTTGGCGATTATGTAGCATCTGAGCTACAGTCACTAACACAAACATCAGTAAAAAAAATTAAAAAGGCTTATACAGCAGGCAAGACTGCAAGTTTCAGAAGAGGACGATAATGTTAATGCTTCATGGATGTCAGCTAATTTTATGTGCCCACAGTCTGAAGAGATTATTATTTTTGCTGATACTCATGAAGTGCACGATTCAAAAGGTTACAGTTCTGTTAATTTTCTGCTTAATTGAATTAACTGAGTAAGTTTAGAAATATCAAACAGTCAAACAGGGCCACACAACAGTCCATAACGATTCTGGAGATTGTGCACACAGGGACTCTGAACAAGTACATAAGAGAGTTGAAACTGTCTTCTGAAAATGCAAAAATAAAGGCATTAAGTTTTAAATGTATAGTTATGGACAATAACTATCTCTATAATTTGATATTTAAGTGTTTTATTCTCCTACCTGTTGCTAAAAATCAAAGGGGAATTAAAAGACGATCCT
Organism: Locusta migratoria; assembly: GCA_026315105.1. Lineage (NCBI taxonomy): Eukaryota > Metazoa > Arthropoda > Insecta > Orthoptera > Acrididae > Locusta > Locusta migratoria. The sequence goes on from CM048754.1 coordinate 118,455,191, forward strand.
CCTTTGGTGATATGGCTTGTCGCATTTTTGTGTTTTGTTTCAGAATATCTGGTTCTACTATTGACAAGACACTCAAAAGTTGCATATGATACTCTCAAGAAGTTTCTAACCTGAGCAAAGTCCTCCGAGTTCAGTTCATTAAAAAGTGTTTCTTGGAAATATACTTGTGCGCCTCTGTATCCATTTCTTCACCCAACCACTTCGTTTTGTTTTTTAACTTTTTGTTCTTCTTCACGGTTCTTCTTTAGCAATAACAATGCAACAACTGTAGCGGCTGCTCTGGTTTGTGCACAAGACATTTTACACAACAACTTTCTTGTCTCAAGACGCCTACTCTAGTGTAAATACCTTCGCAAGTACTTGCAGCAAGTTCGTGAAATTAGCTTGCCGAAATAAACTTGCGCAAGTTTTCATACGGATGTAAATACCTTGGCAAGTACTTGCGGAAGTTACTTGCTAGTGGACACGCGCCTTTAGACATTATAATTCAGTTATTAAGACACAAGCAACATATGGCTCAGAGTGCCTCGCATTGAATAAGAAATGTGAACTAAGAATTAGAAAAAAGAGAGGAAAATACTAAGGAAACTGCTGAGTCCCGAGAAAAACAATGAAAACATATGGATGAAAAGGAGAAATGAGAATTTATACAAAAATACAGAAAAAATCACAGATACAATGAGGAAAAGACGACTAAAATTTTATGAACATTTAAAAAGAATGGACAACACACGGATTACAAAGAAAATTTTTTATTTATGTTAATAAACTGAAGAGAACTGTAGGATGGATAGAAGCAGTGAAGAAAGATGCAAACAAAATAGGTGTTACAGAAGAAATAATAAGTGACAGGCTACTGATAGAAAACGCAGCCTATGAATAAGATAAGCCCAAACCTCGACCAAAGAGAGTGTGGACAGATGACCAGAGACGAGCAGTTGGAGAGGAAATGAAGTGCTGGGAAGAAACGAAGAGAAAGAAACACCATTAGTCTTAAGTTGTATGCGGTCCATAGCTGGCCAAATTCATAAATAAATAAAAATAAATAAATAAATAAAAAATTTAAAAAAATTAGAGTCAGCAAATAAAAGTAAAGCAATATGGACAGTAATCAAGGGGGAAACAAATAAGCTGTCTCAAAAATGGAAAATATCAGCCTGAAGCATGAAAACAAAGAGTGTAATCGATCCCAAACATATAGCGTATCTTTTCCGAAGCTACTTTTCAGACATAAATTATGTCTTCATAGTCTGCGACAAAGGGGATAATAGAAACATACAGTGAAACAAAGTGCTGTCTTGTTTCTCTTCAATCTATGTGTACAGAACAACACCAAATTAAATCATCCGTGTTGCTTCAAGCTTTGAGAAGCTGACATCGGGTATTAATGGTATACTGGATAAAATCATACAGCAATGTATTACAAACATTTCATTGCCTCTTAAAGATAGTGAATTCATCTTTCCTGACAGCAATTTTTAGACACTCTGGACATGTGCCTAAGTGGTACCTATAAACAAGAAAGGAGATAAATTAAATATAGGAAACTACACCAATTGCCTTACGCTCGGGGTTTAGCAAAATCATAGAAAAAATTATGTATAGTAAGCTAACTAACTTTTTAGACAAAAACTAAATAATCACTGATGCTCAGAATGGATTCAGAACAGATAAGTCAACAACTAGTGCCACCTATGATTTTGCACAAAATGCTATAGAAGCTGTGGACAATAAACAAAAGGCCACTGGCATATTTTTAGTGACATTCTAGACCACAGCATAATGCTGAAGAAGCTTGAAGCGTATGGACTTATAGGTGTCACATTAAAATGGTTTACATCATACCTGACAAATAGGAAATAAAAAATAGAAATAAAACATGAACTAAGGGAAAAACTACAATATTATGCAGCAACAATAATAAAAGGAGTACCCCACGGGCCGAACCTCAGGCCAGTCCTCTTTCTTCTATATATAAATGATCTAGACATAAACACTGAGTCACAAACAAATACTTTTTTTTGCAGACAATACAAGCATACTTACTACGTAAACACCCCAAGCCAACTCCTGACAGCTGTAAATAAAACTACAGCACAACTAAATAGGTGCTAAACACAAAGAAAACAACTTGCCTAAATTTCTGTCTAAATGTGATCCATGCAGTCCCACTGTAACAATCAACTCCAACAAAATTTCACCCTCATTGCATACAAAATTTCTAGGCATTTCGCTACAAAATGACTTCAGATGGCACATACATATAAACAAAATAAATTGAACACTGAGTAAACTATGCTATTGTCTATGTTTACTGTCTGTGAAAGTTAGTTTTGTAACTGCCAGAATTGCCTACTTTTCACAGTTCCAGAGCGTACTACTGTATGGGATTATATTCTGGGCCAATACGCCACCTAAGTCAGTGGTTTTCTTAACCTAGAAAACAGCTATAAGAGCAATCCATCGTGCCCGGCAAACAGATTCCTGCAAAGCCCTCTTTCAAAAGCCATCAATCCTCTCACTCTCCTGTATGTAAGTATGTATGTGTTTGTAAATATGTTAGGGAAAATTTAAAGGACGTAAATAAAAATTTCAATATTCATGAGCTTGAAACAAGGCAAAAGGAAAATTTTCATGACCGGCAAACAAGAACAGCAGCTTATAATGTTCCACTATAAAAAGTGCTGTTCAAATCCACAATAGCCTATCATATAAGATAAAAATAACACCGTCATATCCACTCTACTGAAAAACCCTGAGGTCATTTTTATAAGACCAGTCCCCAGGTGAGTACTTGGCTGGCAACCATGGGGTCCCGAGCCGAGTCCTGACATTGCTTCCACTTACTTATGCTAGGCTCCTCACTTTTATCTCTCCTATCTGGCCATCCTTGGCCACCTCTCGTTTCTTTCCGACCCTGATGCTATTAGGTTTTGAGGGCTAAGGGGTCTTTCATTTTCTAATCTATACTTCTCATCTGGGATAGTCAACGGCCCGGAAGGCAGAAGAAGGTGATTACTAACACCCCGACGGCAGAAAGGGCGAATGAACCACCGTCACCAAACACGTAATGTAACACCGAATGACTACCGGTATAACTCGTCCCCTTTCCACCGAGGGCCAACAGCCTCCCCGGAGGGTGGCGAAGCTGGTGGAAGTCCAGGGCACCCTCATGCCCTCAAAATGAGAAATCACTTCTAAAGGCGAAAGAACCAACAGGAGGTCAACGGCACAGGATGTGGAAGGCGAGGGGAAACCACCGCATTAAAGACCCTCGAGGTATCCCTAGTCCCACTGGACAAAATCCTTCATCGAATGGCTGTTCATGAGAAGAAATATTCCTGAGCAAAATGCCCACAATCTTATCTCCGGGTGGGCACTATCCCAGGTAAACAGTGCACTGTGAAGTTACATAAGAAAAAGACGGAACTTCCCGGTCTGAGGATTGGAGCCTGGAATGTGAGAACGATGAATGAGAAAGGTAAACTAGAAAACGTGAAGAGAGAAATGAAGGGAGATGACATAAGTATTTTAGGACTTTGTGAGGTGAGATGGGAAGGAGAATTGGTTTCAGGAGAATATAAGATTATTTACAAGGGAGGAGACCGCAAAGGAGGAGGAGTAGGCTTATTGTACAAGAAGACTCTCAATAAGAACATAATCAAAGTAATCACTGTCAGTGACAGGGTGATTGCAATGAAAATATTAACAGAACCTGTAGGGACATTAGTTGTTCAAGTGTAAATGCCTACACCAGAAGCAGATGAAGAAGAGGTGAACAAAATTTATGAACAGATAGAAGAGGTATTTGAGGAAAACGGTAAAGGTCAAATAAGAACAGTGATCATGGGAGAATGCGAGACTGGAACAGCATGGTAGAAAGTGGAAGACATGGAAACAACAAAATGACAGAGGAGAATATGAGGAGAAATGGAATTTTCCAAGATGTTTGGGTGCTATCAATGGAAAGCACATAGACATTCTGGCACCACCAAATAGTGGTACAATGAGCACTTCAACATTGTTTTGCTAGCAATTGCTGATATGAATTACAAAATAATTTATGCTGATGTTGGCACACAAGGGAGAATATCTGATGGTGGTGTCCTGAAAGACACTTCATTTTACCAAATGCTGGAAAACAACAATGCTATATACTTCACCACCAGCTCCTCTTCCTGGAAGAAATAGGCTAGTTCTATATGTATTCTTTGATGATGAAGCCTTCGGCCTAGAGGAAAACATAATGAAACCGTATCCAGGTCTGCATCAGCAAAATAGTTGGCAACGCATTTTCAATTACAGACTTTGCAGAGCAAGAAGAGTCGTCGAAAATGTGTTTGGCATTATAAGCTCTGTTTTCAGAGTTTTAAGGAAACAAATGTTGCCAAGTCCTGAAAAGGATACAATAGTCATTAGCCTGTGTGTATATACACAATTATCTCCAGAATAGAAGATCCAAAACTTATGTACCAGCAGGAACGTATGACAGAGAAGCAGATGATGGTAACTTAATACCAGGGTCTTGGAGGGACACCCCCACCTTGCTGGAGCCACTTCCAAGAACTGGAAGGAGGACATCTCTGTTACACGATAACAGAAGACAGTATGCAGAATACTTCTGCACTATTCAGGGCTCCATTCCATGGCAGTATGGAAAGTAATTTCTTTTTCTCATGACACGTTTGTACATATGAAAAACAGTATTTATGTAAAATAATTTATTTGGCAAATATATTATTAATAAAATAATGTAACAAATTTACTTACTGTTGTTTCTATTTCATGTGTGCTTCTGTGAGTGAGTGGTTTGTAGGTGTCTTTCAAGAAATGTAAACAGTTAAATGCGTACCACGTAGAGTGGTAAACACTGCTTGCTGCACTACCACTTCCTTTGTTGCCTCTTTTCTTGGCCAATTCCCGACTGTATTGGCTTTTTATATTGTGCCACTTGTCTTCACATTCCTTTCGAGAAACGTTAATTCTTTTGCGATCTCCTCCCACTTGTCGAAACGTTTCAGTGAATTTTTGTAATCTGTAGATTTCACATCCCAAACGCACGGATGTAATCGCACAGCTTCTACGAGTCTCATTGTGTTCTGCTTCGACCACGAACTCGTTAATTTATTGACCGAACATAGGACACTCAAGATAACACAAAGCCAAACAGCGATCAACAAACAAACAATAGGCGCCAAGGGAGACAGGTACTGCGCATGTACAGTGTCTGCTAGATGTCAAAATAAGCGACAGATGGCATGCATATATTCTGCAGACAACTACAAAGACTGCTACTGCGTATGCATGAGTTCTGAGACATGTCGCGTATATGGCAGAAAAGTACATCATCTTACTTATACTCAGTCCTGTACTTGTAGGACTATATAGGCAATCCACCCTGGACGCTTCACAGTGCAACATAACTTAAAATAGGTTCCAGTGTCAGCACAATGATGTAATTTGTCAAGGGCTTACCTAACTAAGTAATAATCAGTTTAAATTTTCCAGAAGTTGTTTTAATGAGTGTACTGTGTAATTGTCCTGGCACATCTTGGTATCTTTCTTGGATATGTTGTTGAGGTGTTATCCTTGGTGTAGCTGGAGGTGAACACAGCTGCATATGCATTAGAATACAGTGTAACCAACTGCTTATGCAGAGTCATTTTCTTAGTGGCCACCAAGGTATTTACCTTCTACATCTACATACATACTCCGCAATTGACCATAAGGTGCGTGGCGGAGGGTACAGTGTACCACTACTAGGCATTTCCTTTCCTATTCCACTCCCAAATTGAACGAGGAAAAAAAGAACGCCTATATGCCTCCGTACGAGCCCTAATTTGTCTTATCTTGTCTTTGTGATCTTTACGCGAAATGTAAGTAGGCGGCAGCACGATTGTACTACACTCAGCTTCAAATTCAGGCCCTCTAAATTTACTCAACAGAAATTCACGAAAAGAACGTCGTCTTTCTTCCACTGATCCCCAATTTAGTTGCCGGAGCATTTCCGTGACACTTGCGCATTGGTCGAACCTACCGGTAACAAATCTAGCTGCTCGCCTCTGAACCGCCTCTATGTCTTCCTTCAAACCGATCTGCTGCGGGTCCCAAATACTTGAGCAATACTCAAGACGTGGTCGTACAAGCGTTTTATACGCGGTCTCCTTTGCAGGTGAAGTACATCTTCCCAAAATTCTCCCAATAAACCGAAGTCGGCTGTCTGCCTTACTCACAACTGTCCTTACATGCTCGTTCCATTTCATATCGCTCTGCAATGTTACGCCTAGATATTTGAACGACGCGACAGCATCAGGAAACTCACTACTAATGCTGTATTCAAACATTATAGGATTGTTTTTTCTACTCATGCGCATCACCTTACATTTTTCTACATTGAGAGCTAGCTGCCATTCTTCGCATCAACTAGAAATTTTGTCTAAGTCAACCTGTATGCTATTACAGTCAGTTACAGACGACACCCTCCCATACACCACAGCATCATCAGCAAACAGCCGCAAATTACAAGTTACTCTGTCCATCAGATCATTTATATAGATAGAAAATAATAGCGGTCCTATCACACTCCCCTGGGGCACGCCTGACGATACACTCGTCTCTGATGAACACTTGCCGTCGAGCTTCTAGCTGTACACTGGCACGTTTCCATGCTGCAATTGCCTCTTTTAGCAAACTGATTTGTCTGGCACTAGTTTCATCATTGCTGACAGTTTCGTCAAAAATTCTGACAGAATGGTATTGTTCGGTGATTGTATGGCTTGTAGCCACAATATGAGCTTCAGTCTCCAGAAATGCAGTATCACTATCTACAATGGTCTTCACAGTTATTGTGAGAAAGCAGGAAAAAACTTTGACACATCTGATAATCCCCCGCCCTCCTTAATTGTACTTTTGGCATGGGGGGGGGGGGGGGGGGTGACTGCTTGCCCACGAATCGTGCCCTGGGAACAAGGGCTCTCTCTGAGCTGCAAGGTTTAACAAACTTTCCCCGAGTACTTTTCGACACCCGTGTCACAGAGAATTTTACCTGCCCTTTCCGAGGCCAGTTCCGACAGCTTTCCAGGAACTGATTCACCACCCGCTGAGGGAGGAGAACTTTGGGGGGGCCTCCCATTCTCCTCCGGGCCCTCGCGGCCCACCTCATCGCTCGCAGACATTGTGTGCCTCCCTCCGACAGGCCCCTACTGCCGACGGTACCCCAGGAACCGCGTAGAGGCATCTCCGGGGATTCGAGCCACGGCTCGTCACCCCTCCACACTCGGCCGCGGTCCACCGAATGCGCAGATCGTCGGGGCTGCAGAGGGTTTGTGGCACACGTGGATCTGAGGCAATAATGCCTTCCTGTTCAGTGCTCAGCTTTTTTTTCTTGTTACGTAGGTGAATCCACCAGCCCAGGAAGTGAGGGACTTTGCTAAGGAAGAGACAAGTAAAATCCTCCATGGCACAGCCACCTGAGAGCACTACGACATTTGCAGCACCACATTACACACCATCACTCAGACAGCCCTTGTCCTAAGGCAGGAGTGTTTGGCACCAGCTGCCATTAGCTTCCCTACCCCCATCTCTCACGAAAGAGTTGCCCCCCCCCCCCCTCTCTCTCTCTCTCTCTCTCTCTCTTCCTTTCATTCATTTCATTCACAGTACACATTGGAAACAAAGAGAATGATACCACAATTTTAGAGCCTGAAACTCCCATTGAAGCTGGGGGGTGGTGAGCACGAAGAATGCCACTCAGAGTGTCAAAGCGAGCAGCTAGGTTCGTTACTGGTAGGTTCGACCAATGCGCGAGGGTCACGAAAATGCCCCGGCAACTGAATTGGGGATCGCTGGAGGAAAGACGATGTTCTTTTCGTGAATTTCTGTTTAGGAAATTTAGAGTGCCGGAATTTGAAGCTGAGTATACTACGATCTTGCTGCCGCCTAGTTACATTTCGCATAGTGATCACAAAGACAAGAGGCATTCTTTTTCCTTCATTCTATTTGGGAGTGGAATAGGAATGGAAACGCCTAGTAGTGGTACTACAGTGTATCCTCCACCATCCACCTTATGGTGGATTCCGGAGTATGTATGTAGATGTACATGTTTATACATGGTAAAATCAGTGTCTAATAAGTTATGGTGCTAAAAGAAGCAACTGCAGGATAGAAACTTAACACACACATACACACAGCTGGTAGGTAAACCTGACAAGGTCCAGTAAGAAAAGGAGGCACTGTATGAAGTCAGATACTCCAGCTTCCAAGACATATGCAGAATCTGTCTCTCCCAACTTCAGCAAAGCCAACATCTGAAGAACAAATTAAGTTAAAAAAAGTTTATGTTTAGCATTTATTACACCCAAAATGGGTGAATATATTAATACTGAAATGAACTTTGAAAGGAATGAACCATGTAAACAAAACTATATATATAAAATATAAAAAATAGACGAAGATTACTCACCAGGCGAAGGAGCACAGGTGTGACAGCATCACAAATAAATAAATGAATACACACACACACACACACAATCGCAAGCTTTCGCAACCCAGTTGCGTCTTCAGGCAGTAGGGAAGGAGAGGGAAAAGGAAATGATGAGGGTTTTAAGGAAGGGGGTAAGGAGCCATTCCAATCCCGGGAGAGGAAAGACTTACCTTGGGGGAAAAAAAGGAGGGTAAACAAATGCACACATGCCCACACATTCACACAGACACAAGTACACCTACTGTCTGCCTAGGTGTACTTGTGTCTGTGTGAATGTGTGGGCATGTGTGCATTTGTTTACCCTCCATTTTTTCCCCCAAGGTAAGTCTTTCCTCTCCCGGGATTGGAATGGCTCCTTACCCCCTTCCTTAAAACCCTCATCATTTCCTTTTCCCTCTCCTTCCCTACTGCCTGAAGACGCAACTGGGTTGCGAAAGCTTGCGATTGTGTGTGTGTGTGTGTGTGTATTCATTTATTTATATATATATATATATATATATATTGTATCTTGCTTCAAAACATTTTAAAAATTAAGTTGGGCCAAGGTGTAACAAGTTGCACAGACTACACCAGGAAATCTCTTAACACATTGACTGCCACGGCCAAAATGAGTAAACTGCTCCCAGAAGCCATCTTAAGCACTTCATACAGTTTGATTCGTCCTCTCATTTGAAGTCCATCTGTATCATCGAAACTTTAACATTTTTGGCGGGAAAATGGGGCGTTCGAATTATCTCATAGTTGGCGTATGGAGTAGAAAGTTCAGCTCAGATGCCAGCTACGAGATAACTCGTTGTCAACAATCAGAGACGAGCTTGAGTATTTCGAAGTACATTTGACAATACGAAACGTCATTGTTGTAACCGCGTCAGTATTTATTCAGTCTTCATTGTAAATACTTCACTGCTTGCTCTACACATAATAGAAATTTATCTTCAGAATGCTCATTGTTTCTATAATCAGACAGCAGGAACGAGTATCAAGTCTCTAGCGTTTAGAGAAAAATTTATTCCGGCATTGATTGGGGATAGGACGCCAGACACCCACAAGAAAAGCAAGAGGGAGGGCAGCTTTCATTATTTAGAGGCAATACCACCCACAGAGAAAAAACTGCGTCCTACAAAGCCGTGCAGAGTGTGCACACAACAAAAGAAACACCACGATTTGTGATACTTTTGTCCCGTTTGTGAAGAAAAACCTGCTCTTTGGGTAGAAGAGTGCTTCAAGACATATCATAAATAAAGAAAAAACTTTGTTTTCATTGCCATTAGCGAGACAATATATACATTTTACGTTTAAAGCTAAAATATTTGTATGATCATTTGTAGGAACTTTTCTGTTACTTTATTCAAACTGTGAAATTAAAAATCTTGTTCCACCACACCTAGATGATTTACTTCACCTGTCCCAGACACCCAAGACCTGTAAAACGCATGTATTTGCTACTAATGTTCTCGTATCTGACTTTATGTAGAAACTCGTTTCCTACGAGTTAACTCGTATTGGGCGCCTGTGGCCTGTTCGGCACATACGAGAACTCGTAGTTGACAGTCAAAGTGTTAAAAAGAGGCAGATGTTATTCAGGATATAGTGCTGTCCCCCAAGAAGAATCATTCAGCTTTACAAAGTGCCAAAGTGTGTCACATGAAGCCAAATATTGCGTGCTGAAAGGCAGCAGGCGGGCCCTAACAGCAGACCTGCCTGAATGCACCAAATCATCCGGTTTGCCATCCTTTTATGTATGGAGGCAGGGTGTAAAGCTTCATGCACCGAGTGTCAGCAGGTAACTTCCTAATGAGTGCAAGATCCAGTGCACTACCAATTACAAATCTCAAAGTGAAGATAAAAGGCCTGCAGACAAATGCTTACAGTTTCAATTTGCAAGTAATACTCCACTCCTTCAGCTCGCCCTGAAACAGTGGAGCCACCAGGGCCATACACCTCACCCTACAGTTGGTATCAGCAGCAGGAAAAGGAGTGACTGAAGTCCCCTTCGAGTCAACTCGAGATACCACTTTGAGAGCAGGTGCAGAAGATCCTAACAGACTACAGGCCATCAACAGATCTAGCTTGAAAATGTTACGGCAAAGTACACGTAGTGTGTGGAAATGACCGCAGCCATTATAGCGAGCATCCCGATTACAAAAACAGAAATAAAAGATCAGACGCGTATCGGGAAATCGTGGGCGCCATAAGTTTTATACGTGAAGGTTGCACGGTGGATGGCGTGAAGGACGAGCTAAACAGATTAAGGAGCCAAGATTTGGCAGAGAAGTTAAAAGTCAATCCATAAAAATTAAATTTGTCATTTTATTATACGAACTATATCATTGTTCTCACTGTTTGACCATATGATAGACACAAATCCCAACACATCATCACAAGCCCCCCAACCACACACACACACACACACACACACACACACACACACACACACACACACACACACACACACACATACGTGTGTGTGTGTGTGTGTGTGTGTGTGTGTGTGTGTGTGTGTGTTGGACAGTATGGTAGCACGTTACAGTGGAACCAGAAAACTGCAATGTGTTTCAGAAAACAGTGTAACCTTTAAGCTTGGTTGCCAGAAAGAGACTGACGTGGAGTAGCAAGTGCTGTAAGTGCACCATTTTATAGCAAACAACAAACTGTTTTAAATCAGAAAAGAAATGTTTTGTGCATATGTAAGAAACCTAACCTATATGTGTAAACAGAAACATGTAAATATTTCAGGACACCCACTGATGATGCCTTGAGAGAAAGGCGAAACGCGTATGGGTGACTAAAAAATATAAAAATAAAACCCTTCATTAGCAGTAGCAAAAGGCGTTTACTTTATAAACATTACAGTGAAATATATCATTTACTGCATTGTGTTTTCTCTACAGATATCAAAAAGTAAAGGAAGGGGAGCTAGTACTAGTACTAGCGACGTGTGTAAGACTAGTGTATATTGGTTTCCCCTGTTGGCATTTTTAGATTCTAACACAGTTGCCGATGAAGGGTGAAATAATATTGAGCTCAAATGTGATGTGAAAGTTTCGCAGACAGCAGTTGAAGATATGTGTGAAGTAAATTATTTTCGTATTTATTACTTGTAACCAGCAGACCTGCATTGTTGTTATTATTATTTTTAACCTCATGCATGTTCCATGTTAATTCCCTGTCAAGCACACTTCGTTATGTATTTTTCGTGTTGATAGCCTTTCTTCATAGTGCTAGTGTTTACAGGCATTTTTGGCAAGGATATTTCCTATTTGTGTTAACACTGTAGCCCAATAGCTTTTCGCGATAATCTTATGGTGTTGAGGAACACACTAAATTCGATTTTCCAATTGTGCTTTCCAGCATTTTGCCACCACATTACACCTGTAATAACTCTTCCCACTATTTATAAAAACAAAAGTGGGTCACCATTGTAGTTGTGTATAGTGTAACAAATTACTTCTTTCATATGGGAATTAATGTGGCATATGGAGATACATTGTGTATTTTGAAAAGCGCTGTCATACTATGTAATTCATAAACAGTGCTCAAAAATATTAATAACATTAGAAATATAATGGTAACTCTTGTTACATAAAGGAGCCTCACATCACATGAATTAAGTATTCCATATCAGGATAAGGCTTTCATGTTGAAATTTAATATACCCAATTATCAAGTATATTTATCTAAAGGGCAGCATGAAAATACATTTCTATTCTGCATTATATATTGTTAAAATTGTAAGTATGTTTTTTATATGTATCATGTATAAAGTGTTCACTTATGATTTATATGTATATAAACTGTAAAGAATATTTCATTTTTGTGTCACCTTGAAGTTTATCAAGTCTACATTGCATGTACTGTGTGCTGTATGAGTTTACGACTACTGCAGGGAGCAGTGATGATGTTAAAGTTCGCAGTGCCTGTGATGAGGCACTCTTCACCTTCATCCCATCTGACCCAAAAGAAGTTTCAGCTGTAGTGGCGTCACTGTTGACTAATGTGAATGGTTTTTGTGTTTGTTACAAGTGCCAGAGTTGTACAGGCTCCTTAATTGCAGCTATCCTTTGATCACTTTTTTATCTTCCTTGGGTTTTCAGATAATTTGTCAATCTAGTTGGCACCATTCCTTTAATTTGCCCCTTAAATTTGATTTAATCGTGTAAAGTGATTTTGTAACTTTTTGTAGCAAGTCATGCGGGAAAACACACACTTTGCAGAAACACCAAGACCGAATAAGAGGGAAGCTGTTAATCTAGAAGAAATAGTACTAAATGTGTTCAAGAGAATGGAGGAAACTGTCTCTCTTACAAGACCACAGACATCAGAACATCCGATAATCATAGCTTACGGACAGTACGTTACTTCAATGCTCATTCGTATTAAAGAGAAATGTGGGGAAGCTGCGGTGAGAATAACTGAAAGACTCTTAACAGATGTTTTTGCATGATGCACTATTAAACAATAACATTGTAAATTCTGCACTGCAGCAAGCAGACATATCTTTCGCAGACTGCTGCATAAAGGATTTTATTCAAATTTGTTTCATTTTTCTAACCTCAAATTGATACCTGTTTAATATTTGTTGACCAAAATGTTTCAGTAAGTGTAAATGGAATTCCTAAGGTACAGTTTCTTTGTTGACCTGAGGATTTTGTTTCTACTGCCTGAACAGTCAAGACTTAACCATTGACACTTGTGTCCATTGTGTGATTCTGGTCATTTGTAATAGTTTGATGTGGTTTATGAATTGAAACCATGCATGCTCTGGTGACACTAGTTTCCTGTGTACCCCCCCCCCCCCCTCTTGGGAACATCTGACTGTTTTGCACTACCAGTCGCGCAGTGGGGAGAGGTGCGTTTCCTCTCCCCCACAAACAACAGGCTAACCCACAGTCACAACACTCCATCACGTTCTCATTACCCACTGCAGTAGTGTTCGACGAGTGATACTATTCAGTGTGGCGTAGTCTATATGAAAATAGTACAGACCAGAAGCGGTTTTCTTTGTTCTCAGAACATCAGTAGCACAAATTTTAGCAACAACAACAAGAAAGACACCACATTTATCACTTTTTAGTTACAAACCACCTAGATAATAACGCTTAAGAGTGTACCCCGTAAGCCAATCAACTGGTGCAACCGTCACAATCTGTCAATCTGTATTGCTTCAGGGACCGGCGAGGTAACGTGTTGAGAAGCATGCATTGCTCACAAACCGTACACGAGGCCTCGTGCAGAGAAAGAATCGGATGTAGCTACCTGCACTCGACAAACTACAGGCCACTACAGTTACGGCAGATACCTCTACTGGGGCAATTCTGTTCGTGTGAGCGTATCGGCAGCCCGAAGGACTGCTACAAGTACCAGGTTTAGACACGCCAATGATGCCGGATGGGAGAATTTTAACACCGGGTACTCACACCAGAACTTCTGCATCACTAACACCAGTGGTCAACTACCTTTAAGGAAAGCCAACAGAAACGGTGCCATCGGATTAGTTCCGTACGACTATAGAGCGATGAAAACTACTTTGGATTTGACAGCTAGCCGCGTGCGTGTCCTCGAGAGGGTGCGGGCAAACCCCACGGCGAGTTCAACACCCCCCACCCTGCATAGTTGCCACTATTCCTCGTTAGCGGTCAGTAGCTGCTAACACGTGGTGGTGTGCGCGTCGTGTCGTGAACTCCGTGTTATATTGCCGTCTGCTTCTCGTCTGTTTCGACTGCATGCGCACGCGTGCGTGCGTGTGTGTGTGTGTCAGATTACTGCAGTGTCCTGTGCGTACGAAATGTCTGGAAAAAAATAAGCGGGGTCGTTCTAGAATCCACAGTCCGAAATCATCTTTGAATAAAGTCGGACAAGGAATACCATTACGAGGACAATCGCGTGAATACGTGTGCAACATAAGACAATATTTTGTTATGGAAAGGGAGAATGGAGGGTCTCTTATTTCCATTAATAAGGTTGTCGAGAGGACTGCAGCAGCATTAAAAGTAGGCAGAACAACCGTTATTAATATAGGAAAGGAACAAAATGAAAAACTGAATGCACATTCCGATCCCTCAAATCTTAATTCGGAACCACCAAGTGTAGGAACTCCGGGAAAAAAACGATGTGTCAAGAAACGGGTGACCAATCTTGATTCTTTCGAACAGGATGCGATTCGGAGACATCTGTAAGCATATTATCACCGTAGAGAACATCCAACTTTACGAAAACTGCATGTAATGCTTAGAGAAGCTGGTCTTTTAGTTGGCAGTAAGTCATCTCTTCGATTAGTATTATTGAATCTGGGGTTTAATTACGAAAAAATGTCAGGTCGTAAGGTGCTGTTGGAAAGACAAGATATAGCTGCATGGCGATGCCGATTTTTGCGGCAAGTAAAAGACATTGATTTCGATTATTTAGTGTGGCTAGATGAAACGTGGGCGAATGCTGGTCATACGCTAAAGACAGGCTGGTCTGATGGATCACAAGAAGGAATGGCAATACCTGTTGGCAAAGGAAGCAGAATTATTGTTGTCCATGCAGGTACAGCGCGTGGATTTGTTCCTGGTTGTTTACACGTGTTCAAATCGAAGAAAACCTCGAATTTTCATGAAGAACTGAACCACACCACTTTTTACAATGGTTTGAAAATTCGCTGATACCAAATTTGAAGAAACCGTCGTACATAATTATTGACAATGCGCTGCACCACACTGTTGTAAAGGACAAAGCCCCAACAACATCTTCTAGAAATGAAGAATTACACAGTGGTTACAACAAAATAATGTAAAATTCGATGATGGACTGAAGAAAGTGGAACTATTGGAACTTTTGTCATTACATAAGCCACGGCATCCGACATATGTAGTAGACGAAGTCGCCAAGAAACATGGACATTCAGTAATAAGATTACCGCCTTATTGTCACTTCAATGCTATAGAACTGCTATGGGTACAAATCAAGGGGCACATTGCACTTGAAAACAAGAAATTAATGGCGTCAGAAGTGGAAAGACTGTTACATGAAGCTGTTTCTAAAGTAACTGTGGAAAACTGGAACAGTGTTTTAGCACATACAAAACATGTGATTCAGGAAGCATGGAAGAACGAATGCTTATTGGAAGATAGTGTTAATGAATTAACTAATGCCGTCGGGGAGTCATCTGAAATTTCCAGCAACACAGATATAAGCGGCATTTACCAGCTTTCGGACACAGAACACAGCAAGTGATGGTAAGTTGCAACATAATTTGTACATTTTTAGTTGTTTGTTGTCCTTTCTTTCCACAGTTGCTATTTTATACTATAATGCAAATATTTGTTTATGTAGCCGTGTATGCAACTGATTAATAACACTATTTTTCCATATGCATTTCGCGTTTATTGTAAGGCATCTTCAGTGGCCTGTAATATATACATAATTACGTCTTACAATATTTCGTTTTCTTAGTATTTGAGGTTTTAAACAGTTCTGTTGCATTATCTAAGTTTGCTAATGATATTTTGATGTGATAAGTAAGTAATAACATCAAAATATCATTAGCAAACTTGGATAACGCACCAGAACTGTTTATAACCTCAAATACTAAAAATACATAAGAAAACAAAACACTGTAAAACGTAATTATGTATATATTACAGGTTACTGAAGATGCCTTAGAATAAAGGCGAAATGCATATGGAAAAATAGTGTTATCAGTTGCATAGACGGCTACATAAACAAATATTTACATTATAGTATATAATTTGTACCTTCTGGTGGTGGTGATTTCGTTATCTTGGCATTTCAAGTTTTACTATTCGTTGCGAAATTCACAGGACAAGTGAAAATGGAACAGTAAGTCTCCCTAAGCGGCGGTAAATGTGCTGCATTCACCGTCCCGTATTTCAAGGATACTGCACTACAGCACCCTGCCCCAGCGAACTGTCAAGTACGAAGTAGTTTTAATCGCACTATAGACGAGCTACCCCAGCGACAGATTACCGGCACAGTCAACGTAGCAGTCATCACGGGGTTAGGACAATTCACAACAGCCACTGACAATGTGTGCCCTGCCATCTGACCGCCTACCGGTAGTCAGAGACGGATGTTGTCGGAGAGGCACTACCACCACGTTGCCCGAACCGTAGGAGAATAAAGGGAGAAGTTTCTCAACTAAAACTAACCGGCCATCTGGGGATCTTGCTAGACCCAGGGGAGGTGGGAAGGTAAATAAATCAGTAGCCTCCTTCAATCATCAAGATACTCGCTGTAAATGCAGCCACTCCACAATGACCCGATTGTGGACAGACAACTACCCCTCGACATCCGTACTGCCACTACTGAGAAAAGCAGAGTATTCGGGGAATAGAAAGTAACACGCCGACCGGCTCTTCGACAGAAATCTAAACGTCTGCTGAGCGACATAGGCATTGAGCGTGGGGAGATCTAGTAGAGGCCCTCCTGAAGACAGTAGTGCCTGGCACCGCACCAAACGACTGCTACGGCACAGACACCACACCCCACCCTGCTCGTATGCGAACCCGAGTGCACTGTCCGACACATTCGCCTAAAATTACACACCAGTAGCAGATCTGACCGATCGTGACCGTTACAGGACAGCTGCCCACCTTCCTAGCTGCTAGGGTGGAGTACAAAGTCATCGAACCTTTCAGTGAGGAGGCAGAGGTCGCACACCTCAAAATCCTCAACTCCGAGACAACAGGGGGCAACGACAACATAGACAATGACCTCCTGAAAATCCTCCCACAAATAGTCCGCCCCTAGTCGACATCTTAAATACAATCCTCAGAACCGGAATGTACCCTTTGTTGAGTAAATATGAAGTAGAGGCAATCCCAAAATTTGACAAAGATCCTTGATAAGTTACCAGTTACAGACCCATCAGTCTTCTCCCCTCCCTCTCCAAGGTGTTTGAGAGACTGTATGGAGAATGGACCACAACACATTGAAAGGAGTACAAATTTTGCCATAGGCATATTTTTATTATGTGACACCATAATTAAATTTTTGATTTATTTATTTTATTATGCTTCGATTTATTATTGGAAATACTGTGTACAAGATATCGATGTATGCAATGAGTAACCTATCTTTGAAACTTATGTTCTTTGAAAATATCTTTTATATTGAAGAAGGTTGGAAAATGCATTTTTGTTAAATATATAAGAAATATTGTTAATGCAATATATTTGTGTTAATATTCATGTATGCTGAAAAACTTGTAGAGGTTCTGACTGAGTGCTTTTGTAAATTGTACTGGAGTAGAAAAGACGGGGGGGGGCATCTCCGCCGTAACGGAGACTGACTGTGTGGGAGCGAAGAGGTGGGAAAACGCGGGAAGTTGTTGGCTAGTGTGTGGCAAGGGATTACGGTCTGAGACGTGATAGCGTGCAGTTGCAGTGGTGGAATGTACTGAGGTGCCTTTGTTTCTCGGTAGCCATGTTCTGGAGGCCTTTACCTACAAGAAGATCCTAATTGCCTCCGATGAAATATTGTTGCTATTGTAACTACTGGCATCAATTGGTGGCTTAATATTCTGATGCTAAGAAGAATGGTTTTTGGCCACATACTTAAAGAGCCAGTAAAGCAACATATTGCACCACATGGAGCCACACTGCAGCGCCAAACTTCCACAGTCAAGTAGGAAAGTTTTTTATTATGTATAACAGTCTGAACCTCATTGTTGTTCAGAACTTTGAATAATTACTTCTTTTAACGAGAATTGACTTTGAACCCATTATTGTCCTATGTCGTTTATCCAAGTAGGGTCCTATCCTTTGGTACAGTAATTATAGTTATTTCAGTGGGTCTCTCAGAATAAACGATTCTAATAACATTTGCATGAAAGTTTGCATTGAAAGTGAACAGTAGAGTAAATCTTATCTTCACTGAGCAAATGCAGTTTCAGTTAGTTCAGTTATGAGGTTTTCTGAAGTGGTAAATTTAAATCTGATTATTAAAAATTTATGTTGAGCAGTGATATAAACTTTGGTGTTATGTAAATTCAGTGCATAGTAATTTGTGCGCAAACGAGAGTAGCGTATCAGATTCAGGGACCACACTCTTGAATACTGTGTTGGTTTTCTAAATTGTTGAACTGAAGACAATTACTTAGAGGAAAGTAATTTAGTATGCAACAATTTTACATTCAGTAGTTAATGAAAATATAAGCTTGCTAGTGTTATAAATAATTCTTGAACAATGCTTTACTAAGAGATTGCTATTTTGAAGTGCTTACACTATGGTAACACAGAATAACATTTTTTCTTAAAGTGATTCTTGAATATTGTAAAATAGGCCTGAACTGAAAGTTAGCTAAGTTGGTGTCTGAAGTTTAATAATTACCTACAGAATAGTAATTTTTTTCATTCAGCACATTGTTGGTTCTAGCAAAGAGTTTTAATTGAATTTTTCCATTTCCATATAATGCTTGCTTACAAGTATAGATTATGGTGAGGCTGTCTGCTACCTTAGAAAGCAACCACACTACATAAGTGTTGCATTTAAATCACATTTGTTAATGTTCTCTAAATATTTAGGAAATATTTTAGTTTTATTCAGTAATTATCGAGACATTGCTTGGTAATTTCTGTCCGTAAAGGACTGGTGACCGTAAATTGAATTTTTTTTAGTGGTAACTTTTTTATAATAATATTGCTCTTTCTGACTCCTGGTAACTTTATCACTGTTTTGTTTCGCTATGCAACCGCACTGAATGTTACCACCGATGCTCTTGTTCATTAGGATAACACATGGTTAAAGAAAAATCCTCTCGGAGGTGCACCTTGTTGTAGGTGTAAACTTGTAGCAACTAATGATATTTGTTATCGATATCTCAATATATGTAGCAACTCTGCCACGTGATATTGGATAACAATACCTGAACTATAGGTAGCTGCAAAGCTTATCAACCCACAAAGAGTGTTGCAATTAGAATTGCAATTGTTATTCTGCCTTGGGCACATTTTATTGGTATTTCAACTGTACGTTGACATATTCCATTTCTATGAGATATTCTGATTTAATTTTGAATGCATTTATTAATAAGGACAAGTTGGTCATCTGTGCCATAGCCAGAGAGTAAGCTTTATCGCTGACCTGTGTAGTAGCGAGCAAGTCGCTCTGCAAGTGGCGAGCAGTCTGTCGGTGGCTAGACTGAGTGTAGCTGGAGTCTACCAGTTAGTTTTGTAGCTTAGGCAGCCGCTTTGCATTACTTCGGCGTAATTAATTTTGAAATGACGATAGTCTGCCCTGTTGTGGAAAACATTGTATCACTTGCTGAGATTACACATTTGCTCTTTGAAAGGTAAATTTTTTTGTACTTATTATTCTAATTGTAGTATTGTACAATTGTTGTAGTAGGTGCTTTGCGTTTCTTATTAATGAAGTTCGTTCACAAAAGTTACGGGACTTTCTGCTAAACATAATTTGAAAATCACTGAAAGGTTGGAGTGTATATGAAAACTTTCATTGGTCATATCACTTTAGTTCTATTATTTCAATGCCTAGAACAATTAATGACTGTTGATGTCGTATATTCTGTGACTATCAATTAAAACCCCTTCGGACACGCGAGAAACTACAGATGGAGATGATGTTGACAGCGTAGACAGAGAAGAGAATAACGAAGTGAGGTCTTCCCGCTGCACAGAATTAACTGAAACGGTCAGGAAAGTACCTGAAAGTACTGAACAAAATGGTCATTCCACATTAGACATGGAACTCATTCCACATTAGACATGGAACATGACACAGTACGCGATTCTGTCGTGGGCAGTGAATTTACAGAAAATAATTTGTCACAACAATCAGATTCAGTATCTCAGAACAAAGATTCTGTATCTATTGAGGTTACTACACTGGAATTTTTCCAATGTACTTTTCTGTGCTGCAGGTCGGAAGGGCAATATGTCAACCACATTACCTTCTCCTAGAAATATTACTAGTGACATACGGTACCATTTTATCAGAATAGAAAGCGAAGCTAAATGGCACTACTGTCAGCAGTTAATTTCCATGCCCTCTTGTGGCTATAAATCAAACCTGAATACCTAAAATCAAAGTCTCCAACAGTACCTCTGAAGCAGTCCCGGTCACGAAGCCGATCGAGATCGCCATCATCCGATGCTGAGATTTGAGAAATAGTTTCTAGTCGATCACCCTCAACGACGTCGGCTTCCACCGTAGGTGAAGGTAGCACGTCCTGATTTACTTTCTTTTGTGACGCCATCACCCCAACTACCTCTCATTTATAACAGCCAGTAAGTAAATTTGTTAATATTATATAGTCACACACATAAAGTAAAAGTATGGCATTAGATGCACAGCTGTTAAAAATGATCGGCAGAGAATACCATCCTTTCTCTATAGTTGAAGAAACAGAGTTTATTATTTGACAAAATTAAAAACGATTTGGCCACTGCAAAGACAATTTGCCTTATATCCAGTGGATAGACATACATTAACAACATAAGTTTATATGCAGATTTCATAGATGAGAATAGCCAGCATAAGATATAACTCTTAGAATGTTCAGAATTTGAAAACGGACACACTGGGTCAAGTCTGTTACCACCAACTATGTTATTAATTTAAAAATTACTGCCATAATAACAAACAATGCGTCCAATATGAAATAAGCTGTCACCCTTCTCAAAATTCCGCATATTCCGTGCCTTTCACATTCCTTAAACCTCACTGTGCAACACACAATTCACAGTTCCATACAAAAAACTGTTCACTAGGTCAAAAGAGCAGTTATGTATATCAGGAAGAGTCCCTTTGCTTTAAACTATCATGTTGAAATTCAAGAAAATATAGAAAAGATCCACTGAAACTTAAAATAACCCAACAAGCTGGAACTCTACTTACGAAACGTTGCAAAGATTTATGTTAAATAAAGATCCCATCATTTCTTGCCTTGCTATTTTGGGTGGAAAATCAATCACCTTAATTTCGAAAGGCTCAGACGGAGGAATTATACTGGGAGATTCAAAGAGAATACCACAGCTTTAGGAATTTAAAACTCTAACGACAAAAGGCAGAGCTAAGCACTATCTGTCGGCGAATTAAGGGAGCTATAAAGTTTCATTTAGTTGTACATTTGTTCACTTGAGGCGCTGCTGACCAGGCGTCAGCGTCAGTTGATGCTAAGATGGCGACCGCTCAACAGAAAGCTTTTTGTGTTATTGAGTACGGCAGAAGTGAATCCACGACAGTTTTTCAGCGTGCATTTCGAACGGAGTATGGTGTTAAACCTCCTGATAGGTGGTATATTAAACATTGGTATAAACAGTTTACAGAGAATGGGTGTTTGTGCAAAGGGAAAAGTTCTGGACGGCCGAGAACGAGTGATGAAAATGTAGCACGCATCCAGCAAGCATTTGTTCGCAGCCCAGGAAAATCGACTCGCAGAGCTAGCAGAGAGCTGCAAATTCCACAATCAACTGTATGGAGAGTCCTACGAAAAAGGTTAGTTATGAAACCTTATCGTCTGAAATTGGTTCAAGCACTGTCTGCAGCTGATAAGATTAAAAGAATTGATTTCTGTGATTTTATTCTTGCTCAAATGGAAACAGATGACTCTTTTGTTTCAAAGATTGTGTTTAGTGATGAAGCAACTTTACACACTAACGGGAAAGTCAACCGTCACAATGTCTGTATATGGTGAACTGAGAATCCGCGGGAAACAACCCAGTATGAACGTGACTCGCCTAAGTGAACGTTTTCTGTGGCATTTCAGCCAATAAAGTTTTTGGTCCCTTTTTCTTCGAAGGTGCTACTGTAACTGGACTACATTATCTAGAGTTGTTAGAGAATTGGCTGTTCCCTCAGCTCAAACAAGAAGCACAACAATTCATATTTCAGCAGGATGGAGCGCCACCACATTGGCACTTATCTGTCCGTAACTACCTGAACGTCAACAACCCGAGGCGATGGATCGGCCGCCAGGCAGCCCGTGACAGAGCACTTATCACTGGCCTCCAATAAGCCCTGATCTTACCCCCTGTGATTTCTTCTTATTGATGATTTGAAACGAGAAATAACAGCAGCTATCCAAACTGTTACGCCTGATATGTTACAGAGACTGCGGAACGAGTTGGAGCATCGGGTTGATATTGCTCGAGTGTCTGGAGGGGGCCATATTGAACATCTCTGAACTTTTTTTTGAGTGAAAAAAAAACCTTTTTAAATACTCTTTGTAATGATGTATAACAGAAGGTTATATTATGTTTGTTTCATTAAATACACATTTTTAAAGTTGTGGTATTCTTTTTGAATCACCCTGTATAACAGGCAATACAGATTCTAAAAGTTATAATGAAGTCACAAAAGATGTATCATCAGATAGAGACAGTCTCCCTCTTGGAAATGAAAATCTTGCCAAGATTACTGGAAAGGCAACTAAATTCTTTAAAAAATAAAAATAAGTAATGTCCTCAAGAATTGGTTCACTGATTGATCATTTGATTAAACAATTGTCAGAACGGTTTGCCTTTGTCTCTAGCAACAAACTGACTAATTAGGCAACTTTATTGGATCTCTGATTTAAAAGACAACAGTTTCCAGGTGACATAACATTCCACGACTACTATACATATGTTGTTGCAGAAATGAAAGCAATGGCTGTTGACCTACAAGAAACACTGATAGTTTCTCAACCAGTTTCCACCAAAAGGTGCGAGACTACTACTCTCTGGGAGGAATTCGATGACACTATTAGTCAACTCCAAAAGTAACAATCCGGAACTTGCTACAGTTATCGAATTAGACAAATATTTGGCCAAGGCATATAAGTCTAGAAACAACGATCCCTTAAAATGATGGGAAACGAGAAAATTGTTGTATCCAACACTATACCAAAAGGTTCTTAAATCATTATGCATACCTGCTACATACTATTAGTGGATATTTTCAAAAGCATGACAAATGTGGACTGAGAAAAGTAACGGCCTCACTTCAAATAAAACTGGTCAAACCACAATGTTGATTAAATGTCTTTTTTGGTAATACTGTATTTCTTAAATAAAAATATAAAAGACACACTTTTAATATAGTAAGGACAGTTTACAACTCACCGCAAAGATGTGGCGACGAGCTGTGACAGGCACATACAAGACACACACGTACAACACATTCAGCTATCGGCCATGGCCTTCTTCAGAAAATAGAACACTCACGCAATCACACAGGCACACAACACAGTCATACAAAGAATCACCTCTGAATTTGAAGTGCGGCAGTCGGAGGTGATGGTTGTATGACTGTTGTGTGCCTGTGTGATTGCATGAGTGTTCTATTTTCTGAAGAAGGCCATGGCCAATAGCTGAATGTGTTGTACGTGTGTGTCTTTTGTATGTGCCTGTCGCAGCTCGTCGTCACGTCTTTGCGGTGAGTTGTAAACTGTCCTCACTATATTATAAAGATACATTTTTTATTTTTTGAATTTTTTTCGCCTGCAAAAATATTTAGAGTTCTGTTTTATCACTTAACCCTTTCACGGCTATGGGCATACACGTATGCCCAGCAGGTGGAGAGGCCAGACGGCTACTGGCATACACGTATGCTGGCAGGTACAAAGCCTAGACGCCTACGGCAGGTAGAGCGGCCTGAGAGCTAATAGAATACACCTACGTCTGGCTGCAAGGGCAAGTAGACGGTCACAATAGAGCACTGACCCACTGCTGCTCGCGGCCTCCGCATTTCTCCATTTCTTGCCACCACTGTCATCCTTTCTTCTTCATAATCATGGAAAACCCTAAAGCTTCCAACGGTTCCTGCACTCTTTCTGCGTACGAGTGCTGGGGCAGTCTTGTACCCATGTTTGGCGAAATGACAGCGTTTGATTCTATTGCCATTACAATGTCACGATAAGTCTTATCAGACAAGAAAATCGTGGATATATTCACGAATAGTAGTGACGAAGATAATGCATCTTTGGACCTTTCTTCACATGAAGATCTGGATATGTCTGAAGCTTCTGCAGAACCTCCACCATCATAAGATTCTTCTTCTGAAGAAAGAAAAGAAGAACTGGGATGTGCAACTATGCTTGGAAAAAGGGTAAACGATTTGGTCAGAAGACCATCCTGTGACGAAACGTCACAATTTCGTCAACACGTCTAGCGGTGTAAAGATAGACTTCAAAGTTTCTGCGAGTCATTTGGATTTCTTCTTGTACTTCATGTCTTTCGAATTTGTGTGTGCTAATTGTACAGAAATTAATAATTATTATGCATTTATCATGGAGAAAATGTCTACACTATTCAGCAGATTGGTGCAAAGGAAGCTTGTAGAACCTGCAGAATTTTACTGTTTTATGGCGTGTTCCTTACTTATGTAAAGAACTAAGAAATTAGAACTAAATGAATATTGGTCTACAGATTCTCTGCTGCAAACACCAATATTTTCTCAATAATGGCCAGGGATCGATACAAACTTATACTACGTTTACTGCAGTTTAGTGAATATTCAGCTGTGTCTCAGGATATTCTTGTGAAAATACGACTCATTGTGGATCACAAGAGAAAAGTTTTGACAGGCCATAGTTCCGTTTGAAAACTTAGTGATAGATGCTTCTTTTCAAAGCAGTACATACCAAGTAAACGAAGCCATTTCGGTATTAAAATGTTCATCCTTGGCAACATAGAAAGTAATTTTATTTTGGATTACATTGTTTACACTGGTGCCACTACGGAGATACAATCCAGAAATTCTGACTGGGGAAACTCAGGCGACTTGATTGTGAGTTTGCTACTGCCATATCTAAACAAAGGCCATACAATTTACACTTTGACAGCTGCCATACCTTCCATATTAAACGGTCCCTTCCCTACAGCCTGGGCATCCGTGGGAAACGTATCTGTTCCAGGTCCGAATCCCTCACCAGCTACAACAACAATCTAACCAGTACTTTCCTCTCCCGCAACTACCCTACAGACCTCGTCCACAAACAGATCTCCCGAGCTGTCCATTTTTTCTCCCTCCAAAAACAATGTTCCTAACCCCAGACCACCCAGAAGCACCCCCTTAGTCACCCAGTACCATCCTGGCCTGGAATGCCTCAATAAATTCCTCAAACAGGGCTATGACTTTCTCAAGTCATGCCCTGAAATGAGACCATCACTCCAAACTGTTCTTCCCACACCACCCAGAGTAGCCTTCCACTGTCCTCCCATCCTCCTTAACATCCTCGTCCGACCTTACAACATCCCAAAACCACCCTCCCTACCTAATGGTTCCTACCCCTGCAACCGATCCCGCTGCAAAACCTGTCCAATGCATCCTCCCATTACCACATACTGCAGCCCCACCACAGGAAAAAACTACCCGATTCAAGGCAGGGCCACATGCGAGACAACACACGTCATATATCAGCTGACATGTGTCCACTGTTCAGCCTTTTATGTTGGTATGACTACTAACAAATTGGCTGAGCGGATGAATGGGCACAGACGGACTGTTCGCCTGGGGGACACCCAATATCCTGTGGCAGAACATGCCCTCCAGCATAACTCCAGGGACCTGGGCACGTGTTACACAACACATGCCATTTGGGTACTGCCAAGTAACACCAGTCCCTCAGAGCTACGGAGGTGGGAACTTGCCCTCCAACATATCGTCTCCTCCTGCCACCCCCATGGCCTAAATCTATGCTAACCCCTCCCCTTCCTCCATCCTCAGCTCACCTATTCATTATCCCTTCCTTGCCCCCCCCCCCCCCCCCTCTCTCTCTCTCTCTCTCTCTCTCTCTCTCTCTCTCTCTCTCTCTCTCTCTCTCTCTCTCTCTCTCTCTGTGTGTGTGTGTGTGTGTGTGTGTGTGTGTGTCCATCCATCTTTCCCTGTTAATGAAAAACGTTTTAGTCAACCCCCACCCCTCCTACACCCCTCAGCATCATCTCTTCTCTTTACTACTTGATCTTTCCTCTTTGGTTATATTTATCCTCTCTGGCTTGGCTCAGTACATACATGCAGTATCTCTGACGTCCACACTCCCGAAACACCACCTTCGTGACCTAGGTCGTGAACTACCTTTACCTTCTCTTTACCAGTGCTGTCTGAACAGTGTGCAAAAAACAGGAAACATTTACTGCTGTTGTCTGATAAATTGAGAAAAGGTGAAATACAGTTCGAGTCTTGGGGATCACTGTTGGCACTAAAGTGGATGGACAACAAGGAAGTCTGGATGCTTTCCAGTGTAAACAGACCGGATTTTGTGGAGACAGAAGAAAGAACATAAAATGGGCCAAACTAAATTGAAACTCAGTTGTGTAGTCAGCTACAAGTCCATGGGTGCCGTTGATAAGGTAGACATGATGCTAAGTTCATTACAATGCATTCAAAAGACAATGAAGTGGTACAAGAAAGTGTGTTTTTTTCATTTGACTGGTTTGTGTGTGCTAAATGCAAAAACACTTTTGGAAATAAGGAAGCAACAGAAGTTGTCACTAGCCAGATTCCAATTGGAACTAATCCGGCAGTTGATGGACAAATTTCACGGACAAAACGGTAAAAAAGAGATCCCACAGATACCAAAACAAGAAACTCCACTTAGGCTGCAGTATAAAGGACATTTTGCAGGATTCCTGTGCACAACAGAGAAAACGGTTGTTCCCCAGAGACACTGCGTAGTTTCTGCTGCTAACTCGCGGCAAAAAATGACAAGCATAAAGTGCAAAAAGTGTGATGTTGCTCCTTTGCATGGTCCCGTGCTTCGAAAGTTACCACACACTTAGAAAATATTAGGTAATCTAAGTAAATGTGTACGTTTCAAGACAATGAAAGAGAAAATATATAAAAGGTTTTTAACTCAGCCAGCGGCAGTCTAAAGCCTGTGTAAAAATGAGCATGGAAAACCATTATATGAAAATCATACTGAAGGTGTCGAGGTAGACAGCATACAGAAAACATATAGACAATCACTGCCAGTGTTTTTACTGTGGATAACTCAACTTGGGATTACATTACAAACGAACCAATATACCAATCAGAAAACTATCAATTTAATACAAATAAACGACCCCTGAGACGGATTTTCGTCTCAACTATGTCAAAGACATTATTGATAAATATGAGGCAATGAATTAAAATTAAAATATTTATCAATAATGTCTTTGACATTGAGACGAAAATCCGTCTCGGGGATCGTTTATTTGTATTAAATTGATATTTATATCACCTAAACACAGGATTGTTCAACTATGTCCATTGCCGAGGTGCTATTCCGCTGCATGGAGAGCCTTGGCAATAGTGGCAAATATCTTTGGAACAAAGCAGCTGAATTAAAGTTTGCGACATGGAGGGAAATCGTACTTAGACTATTCCAAGGCGCCTTAATCGTTAGTTGTGTGGAGATGTAACGGTTAAGACGTCTGCCTAGTAAACATGGAGGTCCGGGTTCGATTCCCGGCCGCACCACAAATTTTAATTCATTGCTTCATATTTATCAATCAGAAAACTAGCTAAACTGTCTTTTTCTTGTTTGATTTTTCATCAGGCTAAACGACATTCGTCGGTTTTAGAGTTCAGTAATTTATGATTTTAAGGAGAATTTTCGTAGTTTTTGGCTTCTTCACTAACAACTGTTCATTTTAAATCTATGTATCTTTAAACGAATTTGTCCAGTCTCAATGAATATTTATCACGTTATAGACGCACGTATTGCTAGCGCTAAATGCACTTTATACAATTTTTCTAATCAGAAAGAAACAAATTTTCATCAGTTTACTAAAGTACTTTTTTTTTTAAATCCATGACAAACATTTAACACAAAATACGGGTTTGTTTTGAAGATCTCTTTCGCGATTATCAGGAAGTGGAAGCACTGTGACATACGTGATGACGGAGTGTTGGTCTGAAGCGGCTGAACGCTCGTCGGATTGCGCAGCCGGCCTGCAGCGGTCGGAGGACAGCCCAGCCGGCCAACGAGCAGGCGCTGTGCAGTCCTCCCCTCAGCTCGGCTCTCTCAGCTGCGAAAGGGTTAATTTTTAATGTAACTGTAACTAACAAATTTTAATTCTTGAAACTACTAAGAACTTGCAAGAAAATTTTCATTCCTCTTCCTTCTTTCACAATAGGGCCAAATCAGATAAAAATGGTATAGTAGCAAAAACGCAATGTGCCAACGTTTTACGTATTTTATCCGTCAATCAGTCAAAAGAAAGAACTAGTTCACCCCAGGAATGAGTTTTTTTGATCTGATCCCTCAAACGATCTGTGTTGCCCATCTCCACGTCACAGACGGGCCAGTCGACATACCGATCAAGCGATTACACGAGAAACTAGCCTCCCCACAATGCACATGGGACAGCTATTGCCGTACGAATGCTTCCTGCTCTCTTGCAGCCTATTATACACTCGTCGACGGGAAAACAGAAAGGCTGATAGGAAAATTATTCTGGAAACAAAGAGTATCAGAGATTACCTTAACAAATTTTAGGTTAAGTTCTTGTTATTCTTCTGTGGACAGAAGCTAGTTTCACGGATTACCACAATGAAGTATAACTGAATAAAAATTTTATGATAATGTTGTTCCCCTCTACAAACTAAATTGATTTTGCAGTTTCTTCCAGTGAATTGCTCCGACCTGTGTATGCTGGCAACAGACAGGGTTCTCACAGGAGTGGACGGGGTACTCACGGCAGGCCTACCCGAGGTGAGGCGCGGTGGCAGCAGGGCGGCACCTCGCCAGCGAACCCACACAGCTGCCGAAGTCACCTGGAGGCACAGATAGTGCACTGTTAGTATCGTCGACAGTGATGTAATAAATAAAAAGGAAGGGCTAATAGACTAAGGTCGAAGAAGATGGAACTGGTATTTTGTTACACTAAAGACGTGCACGACAGGAGTTTTACCATCAACCTGTGTAGAGGTGGTCACTTTTACTCACTGCTAAATTTTTCAAGGAGATACAGTAGAACCTCGTTTTTACACTTTTCAAGGGACTTCAGTAAAATGGTGTAAAATACAGGAAAACGTAAAATGCAGGAAATAATGTTTTAAATGGTAAAATATGCTTACTGGATCAGCCTTGCATTTTGATAGTTTATTTGTGATATATGTACATAATAGGCCTCTAAATACTCACCAGGGAGTTTATTGTACCATAAAGGTTATCCAAATTTTTTCTATTTTAAGCACCAGGCAGAACTGGTAATTTTATTGGA
Source organism: Locusta migratoria (assembly GCA_026315105.1). Classification (NCBI taxonomy): domain Eukaryota; kingdom Metazoa; phylum Arthropoda; class Insecta; order Orthoptera; family Acrididae; genus Locusta; species Locusta migratoria. The sequence continues at coordinate 118,484,825 of CM048754.1, forward strand.
AGTAGAAATTTTTGACATAATATCATTCATTATAATCGAGGACGTCGCTATTTTAAGCGCCAGAAAGAACTGGTAATTTTATGGGAAGTAGAATCTTTTGATATAATTTCATTCATTATAATCGAGGACACGACTGCTGGGCTATGTAACAAATCTTCAAAATTACCTGAACCGCTTCAATTGATATCGTTTGGACGCCGCTGCCATGCTATGTAACATCTTCAAAATTACTGCCTTTTATCGGCATTAATTATTTACGTAATAAAACTCCTAAACTTCCGATCTCTTTGTATTTTTCGGTGTTTCACACAACAATATTAGAGAATTTATTCGCGTTCTCGAATGCAAAAATATGCATAAGTATTTTTGTGATGTTTGCATAGCATCAGAATCTCACACTATTATCACTTTCTTGAGGTTGTTGGTATTATGATACCCAATTTTGACCGATAATGTTCTTTATTAATCAAAAATGCAACTCTTTATTCTCACATCAACAAAGCAACTGGTTCTCATTGTTTGAATACCGCAAGGCGCTCTGGCAAAGCATCTGGTGGAAAGAGGAACTACATCCCCACAAATCGGCGCGTCATAAGTCAACTAACTGTGTACTGCCAACAACGAAACGAGAGAAATATACGTATGAGTAAATGCAAAGTGTCAAGAAACATGACTGCGGATAATTTTTAAGTCCTATACTTTAATGGAAAGCCATGCTAGCGTCAATTTATGTAGATTACGTCATTTTTTCTTCATGAACATGCTTTCAAAAAGCATAAAACGCGGGAAAAGTGTAAATATGTTAACGCAAAAAGGGGGCCGAATTAACATTGTGAACATAGGAAATTTGACGGGACTGACAAAAAATGGTGTAAATGGCGGGAAAACGTAAAAATCGAGAACGTAAAAACGAGGTTTTACTGTATTAGGATAAATGTGGAACTTTTAAATACTTTTTTTAGTGTGCACATTGTGTTCGTGTCTATTCGGGAGTCGCATCTGTCACCTACAGCATTACAGAGAAGACTAGCAATAGTTTTCGCGACAGAACAAAATCTCTTTACGATCCGCGCAGCTGCTCTGCCTCGGCAGATGCCCGGCCACATCTGCACTGGAGTAGTACACCGGTCAGCCGGAGCATGGCGACCCACTGCGTGCCATCGACATAAATCCTTCCGGGCGTCTCCTGAAGAGGAACGGCTGCCAGTCGAGATACACGGGAAGTCCACACAGTACCGGTGAGCTTTCCATCTGCATGCGGAATGGGAAAGCCACGCGAGCCGAGTGATCGGTAGCAGATGTTGGTAGCTCCGCAAGAGCATTTTGGAAAGTGTACGACTTGTCAGGTGTCAGAGGAGAGCTGTGGCGACTTCTTCGGCAATGCCAAAGCAACACTTCAATAATTATTGATAGATCTGAAGCATTGAATTAAAATTTGTGGTGCGGCCGGGAATCAAACCCGGACCTCCATGCTTACTAGGCAGACGTCTTAACCGTTACACACCACTAACGATTAAGGCACCTCGGAATAGTCTATGTACGATTTCCCTCCACAACACAAACTTTAATTCAGCTTCTTTGTTCCAAAGATAATTGCCACTACTGCCAAGGCTCAAATATGTCAAAGACATTATTGATAGATCTGAAGCATTGACATGTCTGATATATTTGAGACGTAAATCCGTCTCTGGGATTCTTGATTTCTAGAAATTGATATTTATATCACCGTAACAGGATTGTTCCACCATGTCCATTGCTGAGGTGCTATTCCGCTGCATGGAGAGCCTTGGCAGTAGTGGCAATTATCTATGCAATACAGAAGCTGAATTAAAGTTTGTGACGTGGAGGGAAATCGTACATAAGACTATTCCGAGGTGCCTTATTCGTTGGTGTGGTAGTCTAACGGTTAAGACGTCTGCCTAGTAAGCATGGAGGTCCGGGTTCAATTCCCGGCCACACCACAAATTTTACTTCAATGCTCCAGATCTATCAATAATGTCTTTGACATATTTGAGACGTAAATCCGTCTCTGGGATTCTTTATTTCTAGTAATTGATATTTATTTCAATAATTATTGTCAAGTTTAGGAACTCATTTGTAACATTAAGACACGAGAGAGTGAATCTGCATTTCTCCTTCCGAGATGCTTGCAGTGACACCAAAATCAGTACACACAGCGATTTTTATTTATATGGAAATTTTATTCTTTTAATAACATGACAACCATAACAAAAAAAAAAAAAAAAAACTTTAAGCCAAATTCAAAAATAGTGAATTAACCTAGTGTATCATGTTTATATTCAGATGAAATAGTGCCTACCACTGTTAGTTCTTACAAAAACTAAGAATCTCTAAATATAATGCAGACATAAGTGTAGTGTCGCACAAGTCTAAAGTACGCGCTACCTACTTTCGCCGCGAGCCGCCATGCACGCACGGCGTTCTTACGTCAGCCACGAGCGCCCTCTGCTACAACTCCGCTCGTGAACGACATCGTTCACTTGGGACTGAGATAGGAACCAGCTAACACTTCGGAATCAGATAGGCACCAGTGAAGACTTGGCTATCGGATAGGCACTAGGCAGGCCTCTAGCTCAACTATGTATCAGCATTCTGCAGTACTGAGCTATGTAAAAGTTAAGTATTACTAAGTCTCTGTGAAATATACATCTCTTTCTAATTTACTCTAGTGTTTCTAGTTTCTGCTGTCCCACTGGCTGGGACACAAAAATAAGAATCATACATAATTGCAAATGTGTCTCTCTATTGGAAGCAGCTGAGAGTTGAGTGTTCACAACAAATGCACACTGAATTATTATGTCAATTAGGCCACAATGACTCTTACGATGATGTACTGACAAAAGATGAGAAAACATTGAGATTGCTGAAGTATGCATCTGTTTGGTTGTTTCGATGTTGCCCTTTTAGTAAGTTTCGCAACTTCATATTGGAGACCTACAATATCTTCATACTTAACACATTCCACACTGCTGTGTATGTACCTCGACTGTGCAGGTGAACTGGCGATTTTTATGTAACGTTAATGAATAACTGTATAGTAACTAAGAGCCAGAGAAGCAAATTTCTAGCATAATTTGAAACCCCATCCTTTATACATTAGGAAAAATGTAAGCTTATAGTATGCTTCCATCGGTAGAAGTGTACCAGCATTCCAAAAAACAAACCTTCAAATGGAAAAAAACTTAAATTTCATAATATGATTTCTGGTGTTTATTATAAAATGAATTTGATTTACAATAGGTTTTTCATTCAATATTTCATTATATAAAAAGGTTAAATATTATGTTATTTACTTGCATGTGGTAATCCTGAAAGCCCTGAGGTATGCAGAGTCCTAAGTGGCAGTCTTAGCACCACCATCTGCTTTCCTTTTTTACCCACTTGCCAGTCTCGTCCTTCCCTTTGTCTGAGCAAACTTTGAGACACCGTGTGGTATTTATTTTGTTGGCAGTGTGAGGTACTTTTTCTGGAAAGTTACGACCAAAATTTCTATGCAGGCTAGTGCTTGGTGTTGGCTCTACAGATCTAAAGCCTCCACCTTTTTTTACCTATGTCAAGCTAACATTTTTCATGAAGTCCACAAGAGAGATTTTCCATTTACTGACGTCTTTGTACAAAATAAAACTGTTCACGACAGATTAGGAAAACACAAAAGAACAGTTTCTTCCACCACTTCATTGTTTTTCGAGCGAATGGTTAGTAACTGTACAGCTGATCCACACGATATACACCACTCTTGTTCTTATTGTAGTCAATTACAACGTCTGGTTTCATTACTGTTGTTATCCCATCTTTAGATGTAGTGGGATGCCTTTTGTGGTAGCCTGTGTGGTAGAGCTGCATCAAACCAGTCTCCGGACTGAAGACAACAACAACAACAACAACTTTAAGTCCCAGTGTCCAGCCGACTGGACATAGGAAAATCTCCTTCCAAATGAACAGTAACAAAAAATAACCATAACAATGCTCATTCATGATACCCATATGAAATGCTCTTTTAATAAAATATTTGAAGAAATAGAAACATTTTCCTTGGAACTGAAGAGGATAACAATCATAATATCCCTTTTTAACACCACAATGAAAATTTTTGTCTAAGAAATATTACGAATATTTGATAATATTTCTTTGTCAAAGATTTCATCGAAAATATTATCGTGTAATACCAGCCTAAGGGGATCTGTTGTTTAAAGCAGAGTAATACCCGCATAGTGTGTTTTTTGTTGTTGCAGATGGCTAATACAAACCTAAATTAGAGTTATGTACATGATATTCTTCTACTGAAAAAAAAAGTTGTCAGAATTATCACTGACTCAGGTAGACTAGATAACTGTAAGCCATTGTTTGTGAAACTTAAAGTTATGACTGTTGTTAATCTCTATATATATACACTGTGGTTCTGCATACCATGAACAATTTACCAAATCAGCAATTAAGAGAAAATATACATTCATACAATACAAGAAACAGAAAACATATTGATGAACCTTTTCAACGCTTAACTAAGTCTTTAAAAAGTTATGACATAATAGGTTCCAAATGTTTCAACAAATTTTCTTTTTGTAAATTAGAGTGTCCTTTTGAAAAGATCAAGCCAAAACTGTATGAGTGGCTGGTCGATCATCCTTTTTATTCAATCGAGGAATTCTTTGAATTCAGTCAAAAACAAATAATATTGTAAACTTTGGCATTTCCTGATGTATCAGATTAATAATTTACAGTATTACCCCGCTTTTACATCCCCGCATTTTACGTTTTCCCGCCATTTACACATTTTTTTCCCGATCCCGTCATATTTCGTATGTTCACAATGTATTTAAAACCCCTCTTTTACATGTCTGAAATTTTGTATTTCCCGCCGTTTACATCACGCCTGGCAAATCGACCTGAAAATATCGAGTAAAGGAATCTTTCGATTAGATCGAAAATTAACTGTAATTGCGACATTGAAATAAACAGTGCACGAACTGTTGAGTGCATAGTACCAACAGACGTCGCTAGATCGCAGCACTAGAATTTTAAATAACGATTCCTATCATTTACGTATAGCTCATATTCGTTAAGCGGCCCCTACACGGCCAATAATATTGCGCAATATTATTGTCGTTCTCTCCTAGACTGCTCAATAATATTATGGTGTGAAATGTTGGACAATAAAGACGCTGCTACTGTTGTTATTGCTTTACTTTGCTGGAAGCGCACGAAAATAACATGTGGTACAAGTAAACAAACAGCAAACGTAACAACATAGCGCGATAATGTCAAATATATTGTCAATACTGCCCACAGACGGCACAATATTTACAGGCAGTGCAATATATTTCAGAGGTTTTTGATGTTCTCAATATTACTGCGCTTCTCAATCGCACGCCTAGACCGTCAATATTATTGTGCAGCCGGGAAATATTGTCAATATTAATTACCGTGTAGGGGCCGGTTTACTGTTTTTACTTATGATCTGCACCCTAGAAGCTACTACAGTTTGCCTTTCATACTTACTAATCCCCATAGTACATTAATGACACTATCGTGGGTATAAATAATTTACTGTACAGCGCCGAAAGATTTATGAATAACATCGCTGTACATCGTCGAGATAGTACCTCCTGACATTGCTAGATAGCATCGTGATCGAATGTTCGAACATATCTGAGATTTCCTGAACTGTGACGCAAATTGTTCGAACAGTTCAATTCATATTCAAACCTAGCTCTAGTAATTTCCAAGAAAGCTTACATTCGAAGTCATACTACGGCCGCAATCGATATCGGCCGCAATCGATATATATATCGTTGCTTCTACGCTCGAAACAAAATAAGCCTAACCACATCCTTTAAAATTGTGTAGATAATACCATATATTAGCTGCACAATTTTAAAGGATGTGGTTAGGAACCCAAGAGTACAGCTCAAATTAATGCGAGTAGGTTTCTTTGAAATTTCCAGGCATCTCATGAATATGCCGCAAACCGCGTACTATTCTCGGGACCAGCGAGATATTTCTCGCGAGTCGCGCGCTGCTGTTACGTGACGTCACTGAGCGAGCTAATAGTCGAACGAATCTGTAGCGTTTCTATCAGTGAAGTTTACGTTTCGCGATTATTGTTATTTTTGCTGTTGACGTGTTAAAGTTGTTGTTTGCGATTTTTTAGTTTGTTTGTTAAGTTTTCGTTTTGCTTTTTGTTATTATTGTTGTTGTTACTGTTTCGGACTTGAGACGTCAATTTGTTTGCCGCGCGATCTCCTTTGTTACTTGCTTTGTTAGTATTAATCTTCGTGTGTTACGCCAGTTTTGTTGTTTCGCTGTCAGCTGACCAATGGAGAGAAGGGAAAGAAGATCTTTTACCATGGACGAAAAGGTCCGAATTTTAGAAAAAGTGGATTCCTTCCATGGAACTCGTGTAGCACTTGCGCGTGAATTGAACATTTCGGTTTCAACACTAAATACGATAGTGAAAAACCGAGACAGTATCACATCTTGTGCTTCAGAGAGTGGAACACATGCAAAAAAACGCAAGTATGCTACATATTCAAAATATGACGATCTTGAAGAAACAGTTAAACGATGGTTTGAGACGTCAAGGGCAGCAGGTATCCCAGTAGGCAGTGTACTTTTAAGGGAGAAGGCCCTTCAAGTAGCCAACATTCTTGGCATTGAGGATTTTAGCGCTTCCAATGGATGGATCGACAGGTTCAGGAAAAGATATAATATAACTTATAGAACTGTCTGTGGAGAATCAAAAGATGTTGATAGTGGTACAGTCCAACAGTGGGTAAATGAAAAATTACAGTTTAATTGCAAATTATGAACCAAGAAACATTTTTAATATAGATGAGACTGGACTGTTTTTCAATGTGTTGCCCAACAAAACTTTGGCATTTAAAGGCGATAAATGCCATGGTGGCAAACACAGTAAACTAAGGTTAACTGTGATGTTGGGAGCCAATGCTGATGGCTCTGAGAAGCTTCAGCCCTTTGTAATTGGCAAATCAAAGAAGCCACGTTGTTTTACCAATGTTCGTTCTCTTCCTACTCCATATGACGCCAACCAGAAAGCTTGGATGACCTCGCATCTGTTTAGGAAACAGTTGGCTGCCCTCGATGCAAAAATGGGAGCTCAGAATAGAAAAATTCTTCTTTTTGTTGACCGCTGTCCTGCACATCCTGTTGACATGAACTTCAGAAATGTGCAGCTAGAATTTTTTCCTGCTAACTGCACAAGCAAACTGCAGCCCATGGATTTAGGAGTTATACATTCCTTCAAATCATTTTATAGGAAGAACCTTGTCCAAAGACTTTTGTCCATGACAGATTCTGGGTTGGATGTCACATCTACGAGGATTTCAGTGCTGAAAGCACTGCATTTTATTGCCAAGTCATGGAAGGCGGTGAAGGAGGACACCATAAAGAAGTGTTTTAAAAAAGCTGGATTCTTTAAGGATACACAGTGTCAGATACCAGAAGAAGAAGGGGAAGAAGAATTGCTTCCTGCTGCATGGGAAACGCTGCAACCCAACTGCACCTTCAACGAATTTCTGCAAGTAGATGCCAACATCATAACTGCAGAGGAAACAACTGTGGAAGAACTTGCTGCAGAAAAGTTATTTGCTAATTCCTCAGTCAGTGATGGAGAAGAGGAAGATGAAGAAGAAGAAGAAGAAGACAGTGTACCAGTTCCCACCAGTGCTGAGGCAACTGCAGCAGTGGACCTACTTCAAAGGTACTTTTCCTCTGTTGAAGGAAGTGAAAAGACACTTGAGACCCTATATGAATTGGAGAAGCAGATCGACATCATATCGACCAAAAGAGCCAAGCAGAAATCAATTAAGGACTTCTTTTTTTAAGCAGCAATAACTTTATTGTTACAACAGTGATTTAAAATAAATAAATAAATTGTAAATAGGCCTATTAATATGTTATTAAAATCTGAATGATACTTTACAAGTCACAACATTTAATTATGGGTAGCTCCATTTCCACATTATATATAAGCAACACACAAGAAGGCTATCTGACAATATTTCAAACTAGTAATGTTCTGCTTGCCAGCAGATAAGCAGAATTAGAAGACAGAGCAACATCAGTAGTTCCTTTTCACTGGATACTTCAAGTAAGTACTAGAAATAATGAGTTATCTACACACTTATGTATCAATAAGCATTGTGAAACCTTTGTCCGGCTTTTCTGGAGCATTTCTTTCTTTGAAAGTGATTTCCCCCCGTTTACACCACCAATCCTCCAATCCCCTGAAAAGTGTAAAAGAGGGGTAATACTGTAGTTCCCTATATTAATAGCATTACTAATAAGTATTAATTTTGATTTTTCTCTGTAACAGTTGTAACAGGTAGTCATATAACTGAAGTAAATATCTCTTTGCATATCATATGTTTTCCTGTACTCTGTTTTTTTTTTTTTTTTTGTATTGGTACATTTTGATTGATTGGTTTTATTACCCTATTTATTTATATGGTATCTCCTGTCTATTGATCATTACAAAACCCATGTAAAAGTAATAATCCAAACTCTTGTATATAAATTTGTACCTACTTTGTAACTTGACGTTGCCTATTGCTTTTTGTAAGCCTAACGACAATAAAATATTATTATAGCCGGACTGTGCGTTAGGCTCCATCACCGAGTCTCTGTTGATTGCCTTTTTTAAAATACTCTTCCTGCAGTGTTTCCTAATGTCTGACAGTCTCCCATGTAGAGATAGAGATGATGTTCACTGCTTCACGCGTAAGATTTTCAATGTCAGCAATCCGAAAGGTGTTATTTCTTTCCGTGATACGTGCCTTAACTTGCGCCCACACCAGCTCAATGGGGTTGTAATGGCAGTGATAAGGTGGTAACCTAACTACCCGGTAACCGTGCTGTCTTGCAAGTTCATCTATCGCGTAAGTGTGGTATTTGGGCTTGTATGCATTTACAAGCACGAGCAATTCTGCCCTGGTTTGTGACGCACTGTGAGGAATTCCATTATATGTTAGCCACGAAATCATTTCGTCCTTTCTGGTATTTGAAGTAGGAGCTCTGTTCACTTGCACACAGTGCACACTTGCACTGTCCATAACGATGACAGAATTCTTGGTCAGGTGTGGAAGCAGTTGACTTGTAAACCACTGACTGAAGACTGTGTAAGTCATTGCAGAATGGTAGTCTTCTGAACGCTTCATCTTTGATGACTTAAATATTAATTTACTTTCAGGTACGAATCCTGTTTCTGCAGAACCAGCGTGAAGCACAATGAGTCGTCTCCCTTTGCCCACAGGAACCTTCAAGCCTCCATCGTCCTCACTTGTCTTCCAGGACATTGGTCTTAAATGGTTCTGGTTAGGTGGAAGAACCTAAAACATTTGTGTAAATAATGGAAAGTTAACAGTTGCTGAAAGAACAGAAAAGGGAGAAATTCCTTGCATTTTATAAACATAAAATCCTTAGCAGCTAAGGATACACAAAATGGTTTTGGATTTTAAACGGCGAATAAAGCCGCTGAACAGAGGTGTCACAAATGGCTCATCACTCATATTTAATTCTAGCTGCACAACACTGCTATGAAAATATGTATACAAGAGAAAAGTTTTTCTCTTCGGAAACGAACTGGCTAACTTCCGTCACCCGGTAAAACACGTGGGCTGTTAAGCTTGAACCAAAGACATTATACTCATTATAGACCATACAATTTACATAGATATTGGGTGTGTTAGCGTGAGTTTGGTAGGTGTGTAAGAGATTATAGGCGGGATTTGATTCAGATTTATTCCAACGGAAATATTATCTTTAACATTTCCTTCAGCTTTGCTACGAACTCAGGATTGAAATAAATTATTCATATAAAATTTTTATCGGCTATTACCGAAATGTAGACAGTACCTACTCCAATTTTATTAAAACACATCAAATCGTAAAAAGTCTAATTTTTCACGAACTTCCCATAACTCCGTAAATATGACGATAAATCCGTAACAATTACGGACAATCCGTAATAGTTGGCAGCTATGCATTACGATATACACCTCAAACTATTGTATTTGAGACACAGTGTTAATTCGTATTACTGATGTGTGCATTTCTGGTCAATTAAGTGTAATTAACAATACACATAAGCTGATCATAAATGGGGACAATTGGGCATTTATGAATCATTGAAAGTGTCAAAGAACTTCAATTCTGCATGTTACTTACGTTATTTGCTGTGAACTAGTTTTCGCCCCATGCCATTTCAGCCAGCCACGACCGAGAGCAAAGATCTTCAACAACACCGAGAATCAAGGATCTATAACCAGGTAACAGAACACGGTCCAGAGTGGTTGGTCGTCCGATTGATGGCAGGTGCCTACCCCAAAGGTTCAAAACTATTGGCCTCATCAGTACGAATTCTCTGCCCGTGACGGTTTTGTTCTCCTCCAGAGTGAAACCAGCTGACCTCAGGTTGTCATTCCTAGCTCCCTCTTTATTAAATGAATTAAGCTGTGATTCACTGAATGAAGACTATATTTTTGAGTCATGCCAGGAATGTCAAATTAATTTGAGCAAGTTCATCCCCACAGGGACTGACTTAAAAGATAGTCAGGAAGCAATGGGAAGATAATGCCAAACATCGTCCTATTCTAAGTGAACATTCAGGGAGCTGTGATGATGCCTTAGCATTAGCATCTGACAAGGTGCCTCAGTTTAAAAAAACATTGTTACGTGAAGATAAAGCAAAGTGATTTCTTCCAAGGAAAGAAAAACAGGCTTGAAGCTGAAGAAAGTGTTCTTCAAATGGACTTTGCAGAGAATTATGCTATAATTTCACAGGACGAGATACAAAGTGCACACTGGACACATTCATAAGTAGCTATTTGCACTTTTTTGTGTGTGGTTTGCAAAACGATGAAATCAGGTCGTATGCAGTCATCAGTAACGACCTTTCACACACAAAATATTCTGTTTGGACTTTTCTTAAAACTGTTATCATGGAGAGTAAAAAATTGTTCCCTATAGTTACATAAAATTTTATATTTTCTGATAACTGTTCAGGACAGTTCAAAAATAACTATAATTTGTCCAGTCTTCTTTTCTTTGATATTGTTAATTCCAACTTAGACTTTCCATTATTAAAAATTATCTTTCCAGTTTACATCATCAGCCTCATACCACAAGTTCATCATCATGTGTTCTACAGAATTATTGACATAATGATATCAGTCTCCATTTCTCTATTCTTGTATGTACTTCATCGTTCTTTCTGATTTTCAGTATAATGAATTTATCTTAATGTCTCCTATTAGCTGGAATTTTCTCCTAACTGTCAGCTTCTGTGTAATCTACTTTTTGATAAGAATTATTTCTATTGGCTTGGTTTATATCTTATCATTGTTCATCTTGTAATATCTCATTAGTCTATATTTTCTCCTGACAGTCGCTATATTACAACATAATATAAGACGACATTGCACACCGAATATTTTTTTTATTTGCTATTTAATTTAATTTCTATTTTGCATCTTACATCACTTCTTATTTTGCACCCAAGAACCTGACTGACTGCTTTCTTTATTGTTTTCACATTTACCTTCCTTTTTTCCTCAGTCAAGTTACTGTTGTATTTATTTTTGTTGCATTTATCTTGATACTAAGGAAAGTCCGCTTTGTCATGTCAATAATATGAAGGTAGTCAGTAAGAGAGGATAAATAACTAAACACCTTAAACATGATGGCTGAACTGCTGACAGGCACATAAAATAGACAATTACATTGACAAAAGTTTAAATTTTTGCCCATGGCCCTCATCATATATTCACACAAGTGATCAGATATTACCATGAATACACAACCACCATCACCATCCACTCTAGAGCAACAAGTATTTCTTTTTTTCTTTCTTTCTTGGTTTTAGGGCGCACAACTTCTATGGTCATTAGCGCCCAGACAAGAACTTAGATTCACTAGATCTCAAAAAATTTGGTGACTGTCAGAAAATCAAGAAGAGGCTAAAAACGAAAGATAAAGGACAATGAAAAGGGTTAAATATCCTTCGATGAGTCGGCCAAGTTGATAAAACGCAAACCTCGAGCAGCTGCTTGGGTGTCATCAGCTAAAATTTCCTCCAGTGTAGACGGAAAGTTAAGGGCTACACGGAGATCATTAAAAATTAAGCAAGCCAATAAAACGTGTCGCACCGTCAGCAATTCACCACAGGATCACAGCGGTGCAGGATCGGCAGTTAGCAAATGACGGTGGCTGAAACGGCAGTGACCGATCTGCAACCGGGCTAGGATGACCTCCTCCCGCCGAGAGGGGCGTGAGGAGGTCCTCCAAGCGGTTGGGATCGCTTTGACAGTTCGCAATTTATTGTTGTGCAGTGAAAGCCACACACTGTGCCATGACGACACAATACCATACCTGCCAACCTTCAAAATGTAAAAATCAGGAGATCCAGTTTAGAAAATCGGGGGATTCTTCAAAAAATCAGGAGATAAGTTCTATCAAAAACTGCAGCGCACTTTACTATAAACCTTCAGATAACTGATTTTAGTCTTTTCCTGTAATCTCATAACGCAACATAATGGCTACAAAAAAAACTTGCGTTAACCCAATTGTTGATTACATCCTTATATTTTGTAGCCAGTCCAGGTAAAGTGTTTGAGTATTTTGATCAAAACAAAAAAGTTCACAGCTGTATATTTGTGCTATACTGCTACCTGGGAACATGTTACGGAACAAGTAACCCACATATAGTCATCGTATTTAATTGGTAAACAGTACTCTATAATAAACAATGTAATTAAGCACTCCACATGTATGACATGATCACTTTCACTTTTTTCAGCAATTTCAGTCTTTTATTGTTACTCACACATTTTTCATTTTCTCTGTGCGTATTTTGGTACATTGCTTTTTTCACCATGTCATGTGGAAATATCACACCGAGAAAGAGTACAAAATAGAAAAAAATGTTCCGAAAACTTCTTAAAAATTGATTAAATTTCTTGCCATGCTGGAACACATACCACCGAATTGAAATCTCGTAATCACGTGAAATGGCTGTTTACACGAAATTTGCCTTTCTTCAATTCGCGTATAAAACTGATGCCCCTCAATATCCAGTCAAAAGGTTACCAGCGATTAAAAAACCACTGAAGTGATTTCACTTACGTGCACTGACAAAACATCACATTCAAAAACAGCAGAACATTGAAGCACTGCATGTGTATTTGCATATACGAGGAAAGAGCAGAAACAATCATTATATAAGTCAAGCGCAACTCCTAATTTCTATATGTATTTATTTTAAACTGATAAATGAACACAGGACTTGTGACCATTGGCGGAAAATCGAATTTTGGGTTTCAGGACAAAAGCTAAAAATCGGAAGAAGTAATGGCAAAATCAGGAGGCGGGAGAAAACGCGAAAAATCAGGAGACTCCCGCCTAAATCGGGAGAATTGGCAGCTATGCAATACTCCGACGAAGAGCCCGTTGAACATCGCCCGGTGGGATGCAAAAGGTAGCCATGCGAGGCAAAAGAGCTGCGGCCTTGGCTGCTATGTCGGCGGTCTCATTCCCGGGCACACCCACGTGGCCAGGGACCCACAGGAAAGAAACGTGACAGCTGTCGTCTGCTAGCAACTGGAGGGAGCGTTGGATCCGATACACGAGAGGATGGTTCGAGAAAGGGTTCTTAAGACTCTGCAGGGCACTAAGGGAATCCGAACATATGGCATAGAAAGGTTCGCAGTGGCAGCAGGTATACAAAACGGCCTAATGGAGGGCAAAAAGCTCAGCCGTGAAGTTCGAACACCAGTCAGGGAGCTTGTATTGGAAACAGTATAAAATGGTATAAAATGCACCGGTCGCCAGACGTAATCCCCGATGGTGGATAGAGTTGAGACGGCGGAGAATCGACGGCTGTGCAGAAGAGTATACAAGGCTTCCGTAGTCGAGCTTCGACTGAACAATGGCCTGGTAAAGGTGAAGCAGGACGGTACGGTCCGCTCCCCATGATGTGCCACTGAGGACACGAAGAACGTTAAGGGATCGGGCACAACGGGCAGCCAGGTAGGACACGTGTGTGGACCAGGAAAAGTTTATGATCCTACATGAGTCCCAAGAATTTCGTAGTCTCCACGAAAGGGAGAGCAACAGGGCCAAGACGTAGAGAAAGTGGAAGAAATTCCTTATATGTCCAGAAGTTTATACACACAGGTTTCTCAGTGGAGAATCGGAAGCCGTTTGCGATGCTCCAGGAATGTAGACAGTCAACACAGCGTTGGAGAGAACGCTCCAAGAGACACGTCCGCTGGGCGCTGCAATAAATTGCGAAATCGTCAACAAAAAGAGATCCGGAGACGTCGGCTGAAAGGCAATCTACGATCGGATTGATTGCAATGGCAAAGAGCGCCCACACTCAAGACGGAGCCCTGTGGTACCCCATTCTCCTGGCAAAAGGTATCTGACAAAACAGAGCCCACCCGTACCCGGAACTTGCGATCCGCCAAAAACGCTCGAATGAAAAGAGGAAGTCGACCCCGAAGGCCCCATGTGTGCAATGTGCGGAGAATGCCCGCTCTCCAACAGGTATCGTATGCCTTCTCCAAGTCGAAGAACACTGCTACTGTTTGACGCTTCTTTAGAAAGTTATTCATAACGAAGGTCGACAACGTAATGAGGTGATCAGCAGCAGAGCGGTGTCAACGAAAACTGCATTGGATATTAGTCAGGAGGCGGCGACATTCGAGGAGCCAGACCAACCGAGCGTTAACCATGTGTTCCAGCACCTTACAGATGCAGCTTGTCAGAGAAATGGGGCGATAACTGGAAGGTAGATGTTTGTCCTTCCCTGGTTTGGGGAGGGGGACAACGATGGCTTCACGCCAACTTCTGGGAACATGACCTTCAGTCCATATGCGATTGTGGGTACTAAGAAGCAATCACTTGCCCGCAGGAGAGAGGTTCTCCAGCATTTCAATATGGATGGAATCGGGCCCGGGTGCAGAAGATCGGGACAGGGCGAGAGCGCTGTCTAGCTCCTGCATGGTGAAGGAGACATTATAACTTTCACGATTAAAAGAGTGGAAAGAAGGTGGCCGTGCCTCCTCTAGCTGTTTGTGAGGGAGAAAGGCAGGGTGGTAAAGGGCAGAGCTCGAAACCTCTGCAAAGAAACGGCCCAATGCGTTGGAAACATCAATGGGGTCCACGAGGACTGCATTCTCCACGGTCAGGCCAGGAATCGGGGAGAGGACCTTGATGCCGGATAAACGGGGTAAGCCACCCCAAACAACCGTGGATGGAGTAAAACGGTTAAAAGAACTAGTAAAAGCAGTCCAGCAAGCTTTCTTGCTGTCGCTTATGATACGACATTGCGCTCTCATATGTTTATAATTGATGCAATTCTCCAAAGTTGGGTGGTGGCGGAAGGTGCGTAAAGCACACCGCCAGGCTGCAGTCCACCAAGGGACCTGGACACGACGTGGAGAAGAGGATGTACGAGGTATGGAACATTCAGCAGCGATGAGAATAACCTCTGTGAGGTAGTCGACCTGACTGTCACAGTTCTGATCGTGGAAAACAGCCATGGAAGAATAAAGCCCCCAGTCGGCTTTAGAAATGTTCCAACTGGTGGGACGA
The DNA here is from genome assembly GCA_026315105.1 of Locusta migratoria. Lineage (NCBI taxonomy): Eukaryota > Metazoa > Arthropoda > Insecta > Orthoptera > Acrididae > Locusta > Locusta migratoria. The sequence continues at coordinate 118,500,458 of CM048754.1, forward strand.
GGAGTTGGGGAATGATGCAGGAAGTGGATGATAGAAGGGAAATGGTCACTTGAGTACGTGTCAGAAAGTGCATACCACTCAAACCGACCGGCAAGCTGAGGAGTGCACATTGCGAGGTCTATATGGGAATAAGTGTGTGTTGTGTCTGAAAGGAAGGTTGGTGCACCGGTGTTGAGGCAGATAAGATCGAGGTGTTGGAGAAGGTCCACCAAAAGGGAGCCTCTTGGACAAGGTGCCGGAGAGCCCCATAGGGGGTGGTGGGCATTAAAGTCGCCTACCAACACTAAAGGTGAAGGGAGCTGGACAACAAGGTGTAGCACATCTGCCCTAGTAAGGGCAGATGATGGCGAATAGATATTACAGAGGGAGAAGGTAAATGTGGATAAAGTGATGCGGAAGTGTCCCCCGTGATTACCAGCGTCTCCGATGGCGCGCTCCTTCCTAGTGGGGGCCCTCTCCGAGGGCTTACCCGCCTTAGGTGATTGTTCACACCTCAGGTCACACCTCCCGAGAACTGACGGAGGGACCAATCGGCATGTTCGGAAGGTACCAGCTCGGGTAATCACCCCTCCCTGGGCCTGGCCTTTACCAGGGGGTACGTACGCACGTGCACTACTTGTCTACCCGGGGCGGAGAATTACGCGTTACCCCAACACCTGCTACACATGATAATGCGTGGGTCGGCCTTCAGACACGCACAGGAAGAAAGAAGAAGAGGATAGGAAATTAAGAGAAAGAAGGAAAGAAGTGTCTCAAACGCCGAAGTGGAGACTAATGAGGAGGAGAGGAAGGCTAGGAGAGTATAAGGAGAGAAAGACAGAAGCAAAGGTTTGGAAAGGAAGAAACCAAGGAATGAGAGAAGCTACTACAAAAAACGAACTGTACTAGCAAAGGACGCCCGTCTCCGGGCGAAGGCATAAACCGGGAGGGAAAGTGAAGCAGCCTGGGCCAGAAGAAAGGCTGCTCCGGCTCGGGGCTCCGTGCGCGCCACACACGTACCCACAAAAGAACTGTGGGCCCCCTGGGGGGAGCAACAAGTATCTTGACAGTGAGTGAGGAGGGGGCCAGATGCTGGGTAAGAGTGGGGATGGAACGTTCTGCATAGTATGATGGATTGTAAAGGCTCTGATACGTGGGAATGCAGTAAAAGGAAGGGGTGTGTGATGAAAAAGGGGAGGTGTAAAGTTTGTGTACGGAGGTAGGAGAGGATTTAAAATGTTAAAAACAATAATAATTGAATTTTATTTGCCATCTCACATGGCAAAGGGGCCATGAATGGCATCGGAGATGCACTGAAGAGGGGCGTGTGGACAGCTGTTAAAGCTAGAAAAGTTATTATTAACAACGCAGCTGATTTCTACAACTACACTCTAAAGAATTTTTCCTAAAATTCTAGTATTACAGGTTGATAAGATGACAGTGGAAAGTAACATTCCTCTTTTGGAAGAAAAGTTACAAGCAATTCCTCAAATCCAGGGCTGTCACCACCTTCAGCCTTATGATTCAACTGATTTCTTGATCTCAAAAACAGTGCAGTCATTAATGACGAGGGTGCTAGTATTTATCACTGAGGAGGACCAAGATCAAACATTACATCCAAAAAGTTGCATGTACTTCCATGAAGTATGCAGTTCTGACAATTCTGATCAGAAAATCAAAAGATCTGATGTAAGATTTGGGGCATTTGTTTTGGTTGATGTTCCAAGAGGCCACTAAGTAATAACGGGAGTGAGGTCTACTTTTTGTAACACCCGTTACACCACTTTTCTGCTCAATTACCAGGGACATAATAAAATAACTCCAATATCACCATTTATAGCATGAAATAAAATGATAACCTTAAAAGTTTTCAGTTTTAAATCCAATAAATATTTCCCCTATGTTATTTCTCCTGATTTTATGGTAGGCCTATGTAGTTGCAACACCAGTGACTATGGAATTACTCTCGTTTTGCTAGGTGAGGACAGAACATAATTGATTTTCACTTTCAAAAGGTAAGAATTCATAACAGAAAACAAACTTTTTTGAATAACCTATTTCTTTTTTACAGTTACTTAATACTGTGTTTATGTTCCTCAATTAGCAAATAAACTTTGAATCCTTATGGGTTAGTAAAAGCTTTTCTCTTTGGAAACGAACTGGCTAACTTCCGCCACCCGGTAAAACACGTGGGCTGTTAAGCTTGAACCAAAGACATTATACTCATTATAAACCATAGAATTTACATAGATCTTGGGCGTGTGAGCGTGCATTTGGTACGTGTGTAGGTGATTATAGGCGGGATTTGATCCAACGGAAATAGCACTACTCATCTGCGAGAAACTGGGCAAAGTATAAATTAAGACAACTTGACAATTTTTAATTCTTTACTAGAAAATGCTAACTGGGATCTGTTTAAATGTGATAATGTAGATATGATATCTGAAACTTTTTTAGTTTGCTATAAGATATATAAGAAACTGTATTCCCTCTCAAGAAAATTAAAGTAAAAACCAAAACTAACACTTGGATAACGCAAGGCATAAGAATATCTTCCAAGGTACTCAGGAAGCTAAGTAGATCAGCCAGACAAAATCCTTCTCTTGAACAGTATGTTAAATCCTACAGGAAAGTATACAAAAAGGTCATCAGAACAGTGATAATATTAAACAATGATACTTACATCAAGAACAATAAGGGTAATAAAAAAATGAAATCAGTATGGAATGTCAAATACTAACCTAGACAAAACAAAACCAAAAAACATGAACTTTGTTATCAAAAATGAAGGCAAAACTATAAACAATCCTACACATATTGGCACCATATTTAATAATCATTACACAAGCGTAGTACAAAATCTTATACAAACCCTAAGTCACATAAAGACTATGCGCAACATATCTGCAAATCCAAAAACCATGGAATTTGTACCCCGTTACAGTACATACGCTACAAAATGCACTCAGTAAATCAATAAACAAATTCTTCTCTGGTACTGATGGAATTCCTGATAAAGTAAACACAGAAAACATGTCACTCATGTACTTTTAGATATAGCCTAATTAATACCTCTTTCTGCTTTGGTACTTTCCATAGAGACAAACTATCAATTAGGCCTATAAAGCCATTATATAAAAATGGTGATCCTTACAATGTAAAAAAAACTATAGACCTACATCAATGTTATCTCACTTCTCTAAAATTATTGAAAGAATAATGTGTGAAAGACTTGTTTCTTTCCTAAAGTAGTGTGGATTATTTACTAATGAACAAAATGGTTTTAGAAAAAATAAATCAACCAAAACTGCTACATATAAATTCCTAAAATGAATGCTAACTTCAATTGACAATAATGAAGTGAACTGTGGATTGTTTTTAAACCTATCTAATGCATTTGATGTTATTGATCACAGGATATTGCTTGACAAACTCTTTTACTACAGAGTCCGAGGTACTGCCCACATGTGGTTCACATCTTACTTATCTGACAGATACCAACAAGTATAAATAATTCATGAAGGGAAATCTTACTCTTCAGGATATGAGAAAAATACTCATGGAGTGCCATGTGATCCCTTGTTCATCATCATCAGTGACTAATTATGCCTTTCAGCGTTCAGTCTGGAGCACAGTACCTCTAATAAAATTCCTCCATGATCCCCTATTCAATGCTAACATTGATGCCTCGTCTGATATTATGCCCTTTACTTCAAAATCATTCTGCACCGAATCTAAGTACTTTCTTCTTCATCTACAACTACTCGTACCCTCCACTGTCAAGCTCATGAGTCTCTTGCATAACCTTCCTTCTCCCAGGCATGTAACATGACCCCGCCATCTCAGAATGTTCTAACTGCTTCACCTATAGTGCTCATTTCCAGTTTTTCTTTGATTTCCTCATTATGGACACCCTCCTACCATTGTTCCCATCTATTAGTACCTGCAATCATTCTTGCCACTTTCATATTTGTAACCTCTACCTTATGAATAAGGTAACCTGTATCCAACCAACTTTCACTCCCATACAACAAAGGTGGTTGAAAGAGCGGTGCACTGCTAACTTAGTCTTGGTACTGACTTCCTTCTTCCAAAAGAGAGCAGATCTTAGCTGAGCACTCACTGCATTAGCTTTGCTGCACCTTGATTCCAGTTCTTTCACTATGTTGCATCCTGTGAGAAACTACATCCCAGGTACCAGTACTTGAAACTGTCTATCGGTTCTAACTTTGTTCCTCCTATTTGGCACTCCATCTTTAAATCTCTTTCAGACAGACATTACTTTTTGTTTTGGAGATGCTGAACTTCATATAATAATCCTTGCACCTCTGATCGAGCTCTGAGATATTAGTTTGCAACTTTTCAATCTAATCGGCCATTACAACTAAGTCATCCACATGTGTGAGACTGCTTATTTTCTTTTGACCTATTTTAATGCTACCCAGCCAGTCTACTGTTTTTAACCTATGATCCATGAATAGTATGAACAACAGTGGTGACAGGTTACAGCCTTGTCTTACCCCTGAAACTACCCAGAACCATGAGCTTAATTTGCCATCTACTCTAACTGCTGCCTGACAGTCTACGTAAAGACCTTTAATTGCCTGCAGAAGTTTGCCTCTTATACCATAATCTTGTATAAATGACAGTAGCTTCCTCCTAGGAACATGCTCATAAGCCTTTTCTAGATCTATGAAACAGATACAATTCCCTGTTCCACTCATAGCACTTTTCCATTGCCTGCCGTAAGCTAAAGATCTGGTCCTGACAGCCTCTAAGAGGCCTAAACCCACACTGATTTTCACCTAACTTGTCCTCAATTAATACTCGCACTCTCCTTTCAACAATACCTGAATATTTTGCCTACAACGCTAATTAAATAGATACCTTGATAGTTGTTACAATCTTTTTCTGTTTCCACATTTGTTGTTTATAATAGGCCTATTTATAAACGACTTGCCAATTCATTTATTTGCCAATGATACTAGCCTCTTTATCAAAGCTAAAAATATATCTGACTTACACAAAAGAATAAAAATAAAAGAAGAAGCAAGTAAGTGGTTTAAAGAAAACAGTCTGTTAGTAAATGAGACAAAAACACTCTGGATGAATTTTAGGCACATATTTAATAAAGAAGAACAGTACACAATTCTAATGTTAGGTGGAAAGGAAATACTACAAACACCGAACACACAATTTTTAGGAATTTGGTTAGATGAGCTTTTAAAATGGGACAAACATATTGATTCTATAAACAAAAACTAAGTAAATGTTATTTTGAGAATGCTCAAAAATTGCTGCAGCAAAGAAACTGTAATGAGTGTCTATTATGCATTCATGCATAGCCTATTGCGATATGGTGTCATATTTTGAGGCAATACAAATCTTGCTAAACAGTGCTGTATTATTCAAAAACGAGCATTGAGAATTATCGAAGGGGTTGGACCTAGGGAGTCTTGTAGAGAAACTGTCATTAATCCCACATCATGTAAATGATAAGACGGATTATCAATAAAAAAGAAGCATTCCTATCTCCGTCACTCCCCACAAGACACTGAACACGGTCCAAGGGATCATATCTCACCGTGATACTTTACTGCAGACCAATGCAGAACTACGATCGAACCTTGAGTCTCCTGACCACTGTATTTACTGCCTCCTGATTACTTCGTGTTAGCAAGAAAACCACGTTACAATGGCTGCATTACATTTAAGTGAAAGAATTATATAACTTACGGTTGAATTAGTGAGCTGCGTTTTCACAATAATGCATATCGTATAAATTACATGCATATTCCACAACGATCACTTCAAATAACGATACTTTTCCTATAACTCCCAGCCTCAATCACACATATGGCTTTTCTTTCCCATTTCCCGCGTGTAATTGTTTGTGTACAATGCAAAGACTAACCGTATACCAAAGATATAATACATGTCTTATTATCATCTTTGACTTATAATCAGGGTCGCCAAATCTTGAAATGAAAACGCACTAAACCATACCCCTTAAAACACCAGAAAAGCACCAGCTGAACTCTACGATCCAAAACAATACACAAACGGATTTTTCTTACTTACATTTCTTTCGTTAAAAATCTTCTTCACTTGAGGAGCCAGCTGCCGCTATTACATTTTTAGAGCAGGAAGGTGAAGTATGGCTGTAGCTCTGCATACCTCCAATTTTGGCCACTATATCCTTCGGAAGTTCATAGTTGTGACAGCATTTCCCCTCTTGTTTTAGTACAAATAGCACACATAAAATGGAATGCAATGTTTGAGCACTCAAGCGATTTCTATGCTTCGTTTTTACTAACTGAACTTGGCTGAACACTCTATCTACGTCTTCATTAGAGTGTGGGAGCGAAAGTACACAAATAGCTATGTTTACAATGTTTGCACTACCACTTATTCACTATATACTGTGTATACAGCAACAAACAGCGACCATCAGTTTGAGGTAGATTCACAATACTGGCAGTGGTTGGGCTTGCATACAAGAAACAACCTTCACATGAAACTGGGAAATCCCCCGGGAGCTGCGCCTACTTATGCACGAGAATGACAATTTCCCTGTTCGAGTGCTGACCTAGACACGTGTCAGGCTGAACTTTGCTTGTGTACTTTTATTAAAATTATTAAATGGATTTCATGATTTACTTATTAGTCATAAGAGACAATATCATGGGAAAATCCGTTAAGCACCAGATTTGGCACTGGATTTTTTTGAAATAAAAACAGTATTTCGCTGTGGCGCTAAATGAGAAGTTCTTGCACCAGACGAACTTCAAAAACACCAGATCTGGTGCTAGCGGTAATGGCGCGTACTCGGGTGGTGCCATCTAACCACCTAAAATTTTCTAGCGCACTCTATTCCGCGTTGTTAGCAGCGCCATCTCTCGCAGCAAGTGGTAATTTGCGGGAAGTACTAAAGGTTCTGGGAGCCAACCTCTGTTTCTTCTCCTTCTCCAGTGCTCGCTTCCATGCATTGCTGAGTGCATATCCGGAGTCTCTATTGATATTATTATCACATAAGCTGATTTCAATCGCCTCCCTGATGACAGAATCCCAGTAGTTGGCAACGTGAGCCAGTACTCTCGTTTCTTCAAACAAAATCCGGTGTTTATTTAACAGGCTGTGCTCAACCACCGCAGATTTTTCTAAATGCCTGTATTTCAGGTGACGCTGATGTTCAACACAGCGTTTAGAAACAGTTCTTATTGATTGCCCCACGTAATTTTTGCCACACTCGCACGGAATGCTGTATATTCCCGGCACTCTCAGGCCGAGGTTGTCTTTGATGTGTGTCATCATTTCTTTCATCTTCTTGGGAGGACGAAAGACAGGTTGGATCCCCTGTCTATTTAGGACTCTTCCGATTTTACTACTTGTTGCACCGCAGAATGGAAGCCGCGCAATGTGTTGGTCCTCTTGATTTATTGAAATAGCATCCTGTCTAGGTTTCCTCGACAGTGTGGACCTAATATCACGGGAGGAATATCCATTCTTTCTGAAGACCTTCTTCAGGTGGTTGATCTCAGAGTCGAGGTGGTTTTCGTCTGAAATAATCCTTGCTCTGTGTACCAAGGTGTTAAACATAGCTTTCTTCTGAGTGGGATGATGAAAGCTACGGGCATTCAGATACAAGTCAGTATGCGTCGGCTTTCTGTACACAGAGTGTCCAAGTCGTCCATATGATTTTCGTTCAACCAACACGTCTAAGAAGGGTAGTTTCCCGTCCTTCTCTACTTCCACTATAAATCTTATGTTGGGGTGTATTCCATTCAAATGATCCACGAACTGCTGCAGTGCCTCATTCCCGTGTGGCCATATTAAAAATGTATCGTCAACATACCTATAGAAGCAAGATGGACGAAAGGGAGCACCGTTCAACGCTCGTTCTTCAAAATCCTCCATGAAGAAGTTCGCAATGGCTGGTGACAGTGGCGAACCCATGGCTGTTCCGTCAGTCATTTCATAATAATTTCCACCATACAAAAAATAAGTGGTCGTCAAGGTGTGCCGAAATAACTTCAAAATTTCAGGAGAGAAGTGAGCAGCCAGCAGTTTTAATGTGTCTTCCACTGGAACTTTCATAAAAAGAGAAACCACATCGAGGCTGACCATTATGTCATTGTGGCCTATCCTCATCTGCTTTATGATGTCAACAAACATTTTTTAATTGTTAATATGATGAGGGCAGTGGCCGACTATTGGTGACAATAATTTTGTTAAGTATTTGGCCAACCGATAAGTGGCTGATCCAATGGCACTGACAATCGGTCTTAGAGGGATCCCATTCTTATGCACCTTAGGCAAACCATACAACCATATAGTCGAAAGCTTGGGATCCTACCCATATCTGAGGCAGCAAGAACACTGAGAGTATTTTACGCAAGAACTACATCGCGAAAGACTTCGTACTCATATCTGCATTAGCTGCTGTGCATCGAGCGCAGGAAGCTGCAGTGCAGTGTCAGTGGCAGTGTTAGCAGCATTAGACACTGCGCAAAATAATATCAACGAATAGTGCAAAAATATAGAAATTTACGCTAATCCCTGCAATAGAATAAAAGATTATTTACTCGCTTTGCCGAGACCTGGAATAAAGCAAAATTAATAGCGCAGCGTAATGTCATGGTAATTTTAGTATCTCGTTGCAATGTGGATCGTTGTTTTCCTCGTCTCCATTTGTTGTGATCTCGTCGCCTTTTGTTGAGTACTCGTCCCGGTCTGGTTGTCAGGAAAGGTACTGGTGCAGGAATCGACGTCAACTGTAATAACTATTCAGATTAAGAATACAAGTTTTATATATACATGTGGCGTCTGTTCCGAATGAACAGATGTCACTTCTGATCCTGCAGTTGTTATTATTTAATATTCACAGAATGTATGACATCAACTGCGATTGGGCAAAGCTGAAAATTAGTTTCATAACTACGAGTTTGAGTACTGTGGGCAGGGCGAAGCTGGGAATTTGTATCTGACGGGAGGTGTGCTTAGGTAGTCCTTGCAGGTGCGGTGATCACTGTGTCCCCAGTGGTGTAGGGGCAGCGCAACTGCCTAGAAAGCAGGAGACCCGGGTTCGAATCCTGGCCGCGTACACTTTTCAGCTTTGCCTAATCGCAGTTGATGTAATATATTCTGTGAATATTAAATACAAGTTTTATTGACTACAAATTGTAATACTCAGCGTTTCTGTTTCTTCTCTCTTCTCGCTTCTTGTGGCGGCGTCTGTATGATACTAGCTGTGCTGAAACCTAATGACTGCTAAGTTTGTAGCCATGTTCTGACTTAGTACTGTCCTATTTCTGACTTCGTGGCTGACTAGTAACTGCCACTGTCGAGATGCACGTCGGCCTAGATATAGCCGCTTGTAGAGGGCGCGCATCTTCAGTTACTCCCTCCAAGATACGCGGCGCCTGCTTGCGATTGGGTTTCGATCGATCGCTGCCTTCTCTACGTCTGGCATGTGGCGCTGACTGTACGCCACAAAAGAAACATCAAAACAAAACAAAAATGCTATGATAACGTTTCACTGTATGTAAATGATACTTCCGGACAATGTAGGACACATAATCACCCCGAAAATGGCTCGTTTTTGAAGTACTTGAATACGATGTAGCGTCAGGAGGGCTTTTTTTTCATAATAATAAAGTACAATAATGAAACTTGGTGAAACAGTGCGCGAGAAACTAGAGAAGTTTAAAAGTAAAGTTACGTTTTGTGACGTTCTTTTGTTAACCAATGAAGCCGACCTATTTTTTCTTCGTTTACATTTATGTTTGTGTAGTTATTTATTTCGTGTTACTATCGCCGCCACATTACATTCAGATTGAAATATGAATGTTGGTTTCGTCGTGGCATTGTGCGTGACGTTATGGGTTAAAGCAGACGGGTGGTATTGGAAGATCAAGTATTGCCTACGAATGGTTCCCCTGCCATTCACTACGTTTACATGTAACACATCTTCCGGAAGACGAAAACCGATTTTCGTAAACCGTTTTTGGCTGTCATGTTTACATGGCACAGCCTGAATCGGATTTCCAAATCCACTTAAGATGGCGGCTGAAAAACAGCTGATTCAGTCCACGATTTAGTCGGCATAATCGCTATTTTTCTTTACTTAAATACACAGATTCATGATCACTCTAATATTAATACTTTTATTTCACATTAGAAAATATCTCTCTTTCCATATGTGGCGAAAATTCGTACCAAAAAAACAATCTGACAAGCCAAGAACGCTTCAAAAACGGTTGCGTTTACATGGGCACGAAAATCGATTGTGGAACTGGAAAACCGCTTTAGAGAAGTGGATTTCCAGAACCGATTTTGGAGTGTTTACATGACCAACCAAAAGCGGAATTGGGAAATCGGTTTACGAAATCCGGTTTTGGGAGCCCTTGTAAACGGGGTGATTATTTCGCTGCTGAATCCACTCCTGTAACGATAATCTTCTGCGGGATTTTCCTTTCTCATCTTCGACAGTAGCTGATAACGCCAAAACAGCTGGTTCCTTAGGATCCATTTTAAACATGTACACTCCGATGTGTGTGCTTCGCGCTCCAAATAAAGCTGTAGCAAACGGTGATTGCGCGCTGAAAACTGTCGCTAGAGAGCTCCGAAAGCCAAAATCACATTAAGCAGCTTGTCCCCTGTGCTGACGAAGCTGTGCCTCGTAGCGTCGTATAGGCTAGGCGCAAATTGAGACGCGTTTAGCACTCGCGCAGTTCCGCTAGAGCCGTGTATTGGGAGAGTACCGCCAACCGGGCGAGCGCCGCCATTGTAGGCCTGTTATATCTGGCAGTAGCAGCGCTATGCACGGCGCTGTTAAAGTAGCATTCATGATGAAGGGAACCGGTCTGAACATCAACGTAATATGACAATACGTCAAGTAAACAATGAACTTAAGTTTTTAATCGTTTCATCACATCTACAGCGAATATCAAGGAAAAATTGGTAATCTGAGATCAAGACCTTTATTTTTGAGCAAACTAGTTGTAAAATTGTTTCGTGCTAAAACTTAAGCCCTGTATCAAATGCACTGCTTTCGCAATAAGTGATGTTCCTGCTTTGAAATTAGCTAAGGACTGACGTTTTTATATCTAATATATTGGTTTTTATGGAAGTAGATGTAATTAATACATGTTGCTTTCCATTAATCTAGTGCCTAATGTTGATAGGTGTTGTGTGCTAACCTACATGTGATATTATCACATAACATTAACTGAGCTAACATTTTGGGAAGGTTTAAGTTTTTACACATTGTTATTGCACTGCTGGGTATTTCAGTAAAATAAACATTATCTTAAAATTCGAGTTTTGGAGATCTATTTAATGGGCGACTTCATTTACCGCCCAAACTTTCGTAATATGCAGGCCAAGTATAAAAACGAAATTCGTCAAATACGGCACATTATGTTAGATTTTCATGTATTTGTATCTTTTAAAAATATCTTTTCTCTTACATGTGTTTTCCGTTCAACATTGCTCGCAAGAAACGGAACAGATAAACCTAGAAGTTTACTCCATATTTCAATACAAATTCACCTACTTCGAAAAATTTTGCATTCTCGTACAGAAATGCATTTTTCCTTCAATGCGATATACCTACAATTCGCATCTTTCTGCATCTCTTTCGCCTGTGGAATGCGTAAAACTTGCTACCTCGAACTGTCTTAGTATAACAATTCACTGTCAACAATGCGGCATTTTTCACCATATAAAAATGAAATATGGTATGTTAAGCTCTTAATTTAATACATAATGAATCTACACATGTCCAACACCTCTAAATGCTAAAATAACAGCTATTTGAGTGAAATATGCCATTTACGCTGATGGATTGCTTAGGCCTAAAATGGCGGACGTGTCCCACCCGCGCTCAACTGACCAATAGCAGCCGTCGGTTGTCGGCAAGACACATATAAAAGGTTGGCGCTACTCTCCCAATAAAGGGCTCTAAGTTCCGCGACACTGCAGTGCTACCCGTGCCTTCCACGCACACTGCGCCAAACAAGCGCACACTGGCACGCGTGAGAGAACGACAGTCAGGCGCGGCGTACCAGACGCTGGTTTCTCGCGAGTCTGACAATGTGTTATTCGCAGGTAAAGCAGTTGTTGTTGTTACATCAGAGTTCCGAATCTGATTCGGATACCAACACTAAGGACGAAGCTTTTCTTGCATCACTAAGAAATAAAAAGTTAAAATCTCCCAACAAATATATTTTGAGTGAAAGGAAATGGTGTGGTCAGTTTGAAATTACCAAGATGATGAGTGATGCTGATTTCACAAATTATTTCACAATGAACAAGGAACAGTTTTCATCAGAACTGCATGGGATAATACAGGAAGCCACCAATGCAAATGGATGTAATGCACAAAAGCCGATTGCCACCGAGGAAAAACTGGCAGTTTTTTTGAGGTAAGCGATAAATACATAATAGTTTTCTCCATGTAAGGGATCATTAATTCGTGCAACCTATTGAACTAAGGTGTTTTCCCACCCTGACGCAAAATGGAGGGGTGGTATATAAATTGAATCCCTATGTCCATATAAAATCACTTTTATTGCTAGTGGTTACTCAACATTATATCTAAGGATCAAAGTATACATTTCAATGTAGCCAGAGAATATGATCCACTACATAACACGATGGTCAGTGCACTGTAACTGAGAATTATGCCTCTCAGGTATATGATAGGTAGCCATGTGTGCCCTGTGAGAAGAAGACGTCAATCGAAAAACATTTTAATTAATATACATTTGACTTTTTAAGCATTGGCCAACAGTGAAGAAAGGAGCAAAACTATAACGACATGAATAACTGGAAAACAGTAACAAAAATATCGACAGGATATATGGCGAAAATCGAAACACTACTGGATGAGAAACTTCCATGTGTAATTGTCGAAGGGAACAGATGGCAGACGGCGCATCTGCGCGGTTTAAACCGGAGTGGGAAATTGATTTCTTTTGTACTGCTTTCGAAAATCGTGCCAAAAGTTTAACATGTCATCGGAACCTCGTGTATTTAAAAAATTATTCGACTGACTGACACTTTAATCCCTGTCATGAAGATCAATTCGAAAATTTGGCACAAGAAAACGCTAGTCAAATCTTGAAGAACTGAAAGAAAATTTCAGTCAGCATTGCAGTGAAGTAAGTGTATCCCATCATATCACTCTTTATTATTATAACTAAAGGTGATAAATAATACTACATTTTACAATCTGGTATGTCGCTTAGCAATGTGCTAATTATAGAATATCATATTGTCAGCTACAAGGAACATTTCTATTCAGTTAATATTTATATCCTGGTCGTATTAAATCGCGTTGCACAGACACAAGGAAATATTTGAGGTGCCTCATTTTGTACCACTTTCTGAAAAGCCGTCTGTCTCAGACAACAAAGTGTCATTACGAGTCACTCTTTTCTTTTTGTGTATTCGTGTTTTCATGGTTGGGAAAACATATGTTGTAGTCTGACCCAAGTTTTCAATTAAAACGAAAATATCGCAGAAGATAAAAACTTATTTTGCAAACACATTTCGCTGTTATTGCTAGTGTCCATGATCGTTTTTCTGAAGAACTGAAGGAAAACGCAACTAAAATCAACCTTTGTTAGTTTTTTATTTGGGTTTCAATTAATGAAACAATTTTTAAAATGATAAAAGAGTTTTAAAAACAGGAATTGAAACAATTAATTGTACCTTTTTCTGCCATTGTAGGAACAGAAAACAGGTGCCCAAAGGTTGCGCGCCAATTACATATGCTCGATGAGAATTGCCAAAGCAGGTAAACACTTTGCTGTCGGGTATCTCATCGAGGATTGCTCAGTCGACTTGGCAGCTTGTATTTGTCCAGCATACCTCACAGAAAAATTTGAAAAACATAGTACTTTCACCTCAATCTGTTGCTCAGTGTGTCGAAGATATGGCCTCAGATATGGAGCAGCAATTAATAGAGAGAGCGGCAAACTTCATTTCATGTTCTATTGCTCTTGACGAGTCCACGGACGTTTTGGACATATCACAGCTTTTCATATTCATTCGCGGTGTCGACAACAATATGCGTGTCACAGAATAATTTCTGATCTTGTACCAATAAAAGACACAACCACAGGTTTGGATATTTTTCAAGCCATGGAAGATGTTTCAAGTCAATGCGTTTAAATGGGAACGCCTGACCAGTGTAACAACCGATGGGGCCCCTGCACTACAAGGACTACACACTGGATTCCTGAGTTACATCGGGGCAAAAATTGCTGAAGTCGACTGTTCCTTATTCATGGCAGTTCATTGTCTCATACACCAGGAGGCGCTTTGTGCAAAGATTGTCAATATGCAGTAAAACCTCGTTTTTACATTCTCGGTTTTTACATTTTCCTGCCATTTACACCTTTTTTTGTCGATCCCATCAAATTTCCCATGGTTACAATGATAATTCGCCCTAGTTTTTGCGATAACATATTTACACTTTTCTCGCGTTTTACACTGTTCAAATGCATATTTATGAAGGAAAATGATGTAATGTACATAAACTGATGCTAGCATGGCTTTCCCCATAAAGTATAGCGCTTAAAAATGATTCACAGTCGGGTATCTTGACACTTTGCATTTATTCAAACGTATATTTCGCATTTCGTTGTTGACCTACGACACGCCGATTTGTGGCGATGTAGTTCCTCTTTCCTCCAGCTTCTTTGCCAGAGCACCTGGTGTGTAAACACCTGCGTCTCGGGATCCGCTGGTCGAGATGCTGATTGGATAAATGTTAGTTCATGACGTCATATACGTTAGCCAATCAGGAGCGCGACTCGACCTACGCGACCGGCGGGTCCCGAGTCGCCTCACGATTGTAAACAAACCACCTGCATCTTGGTTTCAATGCTGTTGCTGTAGACGTATTTCGTATTTATGAATACGTATTATGAAAAATATGGCTTTCCAATGACCAACCGCATTACAGATCTGGCGCAAATTAGTTGTTTAAGTGCAGATTGTTGTGCTATAGTGACAGCAAGTGTGATTTCAGTATATAGGCGTAATAAGATTTATGAAAAATGAATGCAAGTAGCCCATTTCAGATTCTGTTACTGTCATCTTCAGTGCCTTTTAATACTTACTACCGGATTTCAGAAACGCAGTAATAAGGTTTCTGGCAGTATTACAATTTCTGATTGAGTGTGTCTCTTAAGAAAGGGAATAACTATTTCAGTGTTATTTACTTAGGTGCACTTACATGTAGTTGCGAAATTTTGTATATATTGTTTAATACGAAAGGCCTCATACAACATTACATATGATACCGTATTCCGAATATCTACTGGTACAAATTGTGCAACAGATGGAACGATGTTGTTTCGTATAATTTGCCATATGGGGTTGCATCTAAATGCACTACTTATGGCGAATAAAGCATGAATGTTTATTTGCCGTTGAATAGACCACTCTACATATCAGACATGGTAGCCTAATAAGCCAAGGAAAGCAGGGTTTTACGTTACAGGACTAGCTAATACGCTATTTTGAATGTGGAAATGTGCCTGTGGCTTGAACCTTCATGTGTCATTATTTGTGTACAACTAACGGTCATTCTGTCGTTACTGACATAATGGTTTGAATTTTATATGTTAATAGTACCACCAGCATACATTATAACACTTGCTAGAAAGGGACTGATGACCTAGTTGTTTAGTCCCCTAAAAAACCAACAACAACTTGCTAGAAAAAGAATTCAATTGGGCCAGTACATCTAGTGTATTGCCTCATTTGTGTTTAGGGATAGCGTTAATCTGTTCAGAGATTCTTCCATAGACCTACTAGAAATATGAATACCAGTAACTATTGGAAACTGAACAATAAGTAACTGAACTTATAGATATGTCATGCAGACCTTTTGTTTGCTATTTGCATATTATTTTTGAGGAAATAGGAATAAAAAATTGCGTTATTTGTTATTGTGTACCAGTTTGTGGGATTTTGTTTATATAGTTATGTAGTGTTCATACAGCAAATGTAAGAGCTACCATGTGTGTCCAACAATTCTCTACCCTGCTCTTCATTGTTTTTGACTGCCTTCCTGAGAGTGCTAATGAATATGCAGACTGTCTCTGCCATATATGTGAACTTTCAACTGCTTTTTTGAAGTACAAGGACTTCATTTCTTTTAGTAATCTCTCTTTTCCAGTAGTAGTTATTAATGATTTGATTTGCTACTTATCGTATGATATTTCAGTTCCTCTCTTTATTTTTTAATAAGATTCCATTTCCTTCTTTCCTTCCTCATTATTTTTTACTGTTCATTTTAATTGGCATAACTAAAGACTGGGATACCACCCATTAGCTTTGACCCATGATGTCAACATGTTGGGCAACCCATAGATGGGATACTATCTTAATACTCGTGTATTGTAGATAATAAATAATATGGGATTATCCTCATAAATTACAGATTCCAACAACAGAATGTACCATCAATCACTGATATCACCCCACCTTCGGCACTCACTTGTGCGCTGTTAACCTATACCTCCCTATCATAGTGGAGATGCAGATCATTTTTTAAATACAAAATCTTAATCTATGTTCTGCTGGTAAACAAACTGTCATCTTTAACTCAGCCATCACATAAATTATTCACGCCACCTACAAACACACACACGACAAAACACCGATGCCGCAAGTCAAAGCCAATGGACAGTAGTCCCATTTCCTGTGAGCCATTTAATCAAATTAAAACCTATTTAGCCTTTTTTCACAATAATTCTGTTTCCAGGTTACAATTCCTTTTTATAACACTTAACGACTTACAAAGAGGAGATTAAAATAAACATGTGAACTTCTTAAGGGATTGGTTCTTTGCATTTGCTTGCTGAAAAAGTCATCTCTGGAAATAGTTCTGACAAAATTCATAACAGTAACAATAACTTAAAACGCATTGGAGTAGAGTTTTGGACAGGAATGAAATTGTAGTACTTATAAATGGAAGCACCTAGTTTCTTCTCCTATGTGGGGGCTGTAACATTTGGACCCAAAAGGAATGAATGAATTATCTTCGATCAAAAGGTTACATTTTACAACTGAATTAAATTTTTTCATAGTGATAAACTTTTCTGTGTTTTTTTTTAATTGCTAACTGAATGAGCTTTGCACCCTTTTGTGTAGAATTTCCTTTTGCCAACAGCAACAGTACTCATACAACCCTTCTACAATGACGTAATGGGCAGGGACATACTAAATGTAAAGAAACAAACTCGTGCTGGATGGTGAAGGTAAATTGATCTGTTTGTATTGTAGAAAGTAAGGACACATTCGCAACAAAAGAATATCCCTATTGCAAATGATCAGTATTTCGAGTTGTACAACACATCACATCACACTGACATCAGGGGTCAAAGGTGACAGGTGGCTTAGTGTGCTTCACTTGAGCCGGAATGTTGGGGGTTTGGGCGAGGACATTCTAAACTGGGAAAAAACAACAAGAAACCAAACCGATAAACACACAAAAAATGAAAAATAAAAACAGAAACAACCAAGCAATTACATGGTAGTGAATCATTCAATTAACCGTAAGGCATTTTTGGCTGGGAGATACCATCTGCGATTGTTCGGCCGTCTAGTGCAAGTCATTTTACTTGACGGTACTTCGGCGACTTGCGTGTCGATGGTTATGAAAATGACGACGACAACACAACACCCAGTCCCCTGCCGGGAATCAAACCCGGTCTCTCTGAGTGGTAGTCAGCGACACTGTCAACTGAGCTATGGGGGCAGATAATGGACCTATAATACACCGCAAATAATGACAGCGATACCAATTCAACATCCTCCCCAAAACAAGCAACAAATAACAAAGAAATAGTATCAAATACTCAAGTCATATCAAATGTTCCCTTCTAACGTATCTTTACCACAACCACTCTTGTATTTTCACATTTGTTGGTTTTGCCTACTCTCAACCAAATTAGCATCACAACCTAACATGGACCTCGGGATACACTACAGATCACTGTCATTACAAACAGTTCTTTGCTCTTCACAGTCTTTGGCTTTGCAAATTCACAACTACATAGTATCGTCCAAGCCTATCCAAAACCAAGGGCTACACTACAGATTAGCCTGTATTTACTTATTCCATTTAGCTGTATGTGGGTCTTGGTATAGAATCTGTTAAACACTTAATGAAACCAACAATAGGTGCACCAGATAAATGATGCATTTAGAAATGGAGCAATGTGAATCTTCCAAATAACACTAGAAGAAAGCTACATTCACAGTGGTATGTGATGCTTTTATGCTCCTGCCAGTGTTATTTGGAATACAGAAGAGTCAAGTTGCTCAACACCCTACTGCAGAACTGAATCATGTAACCTGGACACATATTGTCTGTCACAATCGCGTTTATCAGATTTCTATACGAAAAACCACATACATGCTTCACAATATCAAACAATGGAAATTACAGGAAGGATTCACCAGTATCTTTGTGAGAGATAGGTAGCTTACCACAGATGTCCAATGAACTGCAGAAAGTCATAAATAAAAGAATACAACTTGATAACTTTTGGCTGTAAAGGCCTTCGTGGGTTAGAAAGACACACTCACACAGACATGACTGCCGTCTTGCTGTTATGGCATCTGTTTTCTTCTACTTTTCAGTCATAGCTTTACATTTAGTTGTCACATGTTTTACTTATTTCAGTCTACAATAAGTCTGTTTTCAAACATCTGACTCATGCATTAACCAACATATACTAATATGCCAACTGATATTTTAATCTTAAAATCTAGGCTGATGTGTGCATGCGTCCAGTACTTGCATTCACGCTAGCAAATATTAGAATATGATGCTTAAGCACAGGCCAGAGGTTTGAAAATGTATTATCAAAGCCCAAAATCTGACAACTAAATGTGAACCTTGGTGGAAAAATGTGATAAATAAAACATCTTTCAATAATTAGGTTATATTACTACCTGCATTTCACATGCTGTTCATTATTACACCACTATCTATAAGGCTAACCAAAATGTATCATTACCACTATCGGCAAAGCCTATGAATATGAAAGGCGAAAATCTAGTTTCGGTGACAGGCTCATCTGTAGAGCAGCCTAGGTTTATGTAGGTAGGGAGCCAACATTTTGGTTGTGAGTTGGTGAGGGCAATGAATGTGAGACGCGAAAATCTTGTTTATCTGACAGGCTAATCTGTAGTGTAGCCCAAGGTTTAGGTTAGGCTTGGACACGACATTGTAGTTGTGAGTTGTCAAAGCCAAAGAATGTGAAGAGCAAACGAATGTAATGACAGTGATCTGTAGCATATCCCGAGGTCTAGGTTAGGTTAGGAGGCAAGTTTAGTTGAGAGTAGGCAAAGGCAACAAATTTGAAAATACAAGAGGGGTTGTAGTGAACATATGTTAGAATGGAACATTTGATTTGGCGTAAGTATTAGATACTATTTCTTTGTTATTAGTTTTTTTTTTTTTTTTGGGGGGGGGGATTTTGAATTGGTATCACTGTCTTCATTTGAGGTGTCTTATAGGTCAATTGTCAGCTCCCATAGCTCAGTTGACAGTGTCACTGACCACCACTCAGGGAGACTGGCTGTTCTGTTGTCATCATTTTTATCATCATCAACACGTAAGTCTCCGAAGCAATGTCAAGCAAAAAGTCTTGCACCAGACTGCTTAACAACCACAAACAGGATCTCCGAGCCTAAAATGCCATACAGTCATTCCTTTCATTGGTTAATTGAATGATTCTATACCATGTAATTTCTTGGTTGTTTCAATTTTCATTTTTCATCTTTTGTGCAAACCAGTGCTATACCCCACTGAACAGAATGGGGCATGTGGCCGGTGGTGGCCACACTGCATCGGGCGCACGGCATTGCTGTGACTGCCGGCGGGCACGCAGCGTGAGGTCACATGGCAGTCAACATGTTAAGTGTCTGTTGTAATCAGTATCAGTGAGAGACTTAGCTAATGTACCTGGTTAAGAGTCCCAGCAGTTTGTGTGTGTAATTTTAATATCCTGCTGCGTACCCCAGTGAAATTCTTGTTGATGTGAAAAAGGCTGCAAGTTCAAAGTTGCACTTTGGTTCAGAATCCACATCAAAGCCAAAAGCCATAAGAAGAAGCTGTATTACTTGGATTATTGTTACACTTGCTGCCCAGGCACATGAGTATCCTAAAGTAGTCTGATGGAATTTGTAAGAGCAACAACTTAAAGAAATTGTTCTAAAAATCAGATGATTCCCGAGCACTGTTAGATGAAAAACATTTCATGCAAGTTAGTTGAACATGCAGTTTTCAAAGATTCTCTTGTTCACACCTCCTTTGCTGCCATATATTTTACAATTCCTTTAATGCTGTACTTTCATAAAGTGTAAATTATTGTAAATAAATACTGCATTGTAGTTTTATAATATAAATAACACTATCTTATTTTCAAATGTGGCATCATGAAACATTTGTGTTAAATGGCATAAAATACATCCAAAGGGATTTTCACTCTGTGGTGGAGTAGGTGCTGGAATAAAACTTCCTCACATAGTAAAACCAGATTAATCTGCCAGGAAGTTTCATCAGTAACAATTGCAGATTAGGTATGCTTATTTTTCTGCAGACATCATACCTGGTCTGCAGATATTACTATATTATGTATTTGCTAAATGCAATTCTGAATGTTAAACAGTCTAATGTGGTATGTGAAACTTTTATAGAATGAAATGTATGAATTTTTAAATATTTTCAAATGAAATGAATTGAATTTAGAAATGGAAGAGAGAGAAAGTTGAAGATAAGTAGATGATGGTACATAAAAATCAAAGTATTAGAAAATAATGAATATGAGAAATTTACAGAGATTGTGGGTGGCGCCAAACTAAATTGAAACATTTAACAAAGGTAAAAAATTGGAATTTGCTAAAGCTAGTACGAAAATATTTTTAAAAAACAAAGGAAGTCTTGGAATCAAAACCTAGAATTACCAATTCCAATGGTACCAGCATAATATTGTTATTACTATTATTAAAGATGAAGTGTTGCCATCAGTAAATAGAGTTGACGTATAAACCTCTAGGTCAATCCTAGTTACCAGTACCAACCATTCCTGAAAAAAATATGAGGAACTAATATTAGTAACTAGAATTTAGCTATATACGTAAATTTTAGTTACCAAGATCTAACATTCCTGCAGAAAGTATGAAACGCTGATTTCGGTAATTACAACTAGAGTTATATGGGTGTATTCTATTTACCGATTAGAAACACTCCTGTAGAAAATACTAAGTGCTCGTATCTGTAAATATACAATTTTGAGCTACACAGATCATATCTGCTACAGTGGCGGCATAGTGTACTGATACTGGCAACTATCTTTAAATGCTATTTGAAAACCTTGTCACATAAAAGGAGAGGAATAATCTTTTGTGTTGACCTTGTAATAAATAATGTTTCTACTTTGTGGTTGACAGGTTCCTATATGTACCCTTTTATGCTCAATAGAATTACTTATCTTTGGGAAGTAAACGTTTCGTTCCAACATCGGCACACTATGCAACTGCTGCATAATTCAAGTCCTTCCCCAACAGTAATTCATTATTATATCCTAAGTTAGCCACTTATCACTATTTATGAGAATGTGGTTAGGTAGAAAAGTGAAAGCACAACTCAAGTTTATATCAAAATGCAGTTACATTGTGTGATCATAACTATGAAATCCAAAGAAATATATTGATACAGAAGAGTCCTGAAAACTCTGCGTAAAGTGGACCGAAGATTGGTCGAGTTTGTGAAAATGCCGGGTTATCAGGAATGGTGCTAGAAAATGAATAGCTGAGATTGTTTCATTATAAAGTACTTTCTATTGTTACTTTAGAATACAATACAAATGGT
The DNA here is from genome assembly GCA_026315105.1 of Locusta migratoria. Classification (NCBI taxonomy): domain Eukaryota; kingdom Metazoa; phylum Arthropoda; class Insecta; order Orthoptera; family Acrididae; genus Locusta; species Locusta migratoria. Next base: position 118,522,344 of record CM048754.1, read on the forward strand.
GGAATACAGTAACACTACATAAATGTAAGACAATATCTTGCCAATGATATTCGTTTCTTACACTCACATGTACTTTACAAAACACGGTTAAGAAAAGGCAAAGTCTGTAGGCAGGTGAGCGGCAGAGTGCACATGGTCGTGCTACATGTCTGTCATTATTGTCTGTTGTAACTAAGTTCATTATTTGACCATCACGCCTAAGCTGACTGTAAACGACACTGAAAAGTTAAACTCCCATAGTTTTGATCATAACTGTTTTTAGTATGAAGACACATCTACATACTGCATTAATGAGACAAAGGATTCTTAAATGGAGTGTAGGTGGCACAAAAAAAGATGTCTGGACCCATACACATCATAGCCTGTAACTGCTACAATTTCATTTCTATCCTGCAAGCACAGAATAATTTCAGGGGGTGTGACTGGGTTATCCGGACTGCCGGGTTACCAAGTTTTCGGGACTACTGTAACAATATTTTTCTGTGACTTGCAATAACCACAAATATAATCATCAATAGGTACAATGTAACACGTGACATCTTTGTTCAAAGCTGACAGGTGGTATTGGATACTAGGACTGACCCCCAGCTTTCTATACTGTTGTGAAATTGATATTTCATTGACATCTTGGAACACACACCAGTTCAGTTTCATTTGCTTTGCTTTGCCATTTAACTCTTAACATATTTGACTGTGATATTAGTGTGTTTTAAATATTGGTTCAAAAAATGGAAATTCCAGTAAGGACTGACATTTCCCTCAACATGCATTTTAATCTTTTCCTATGGTTAAGGAGAAAAGCCATACTTGCAAATCCCAGCTTAAATATTAAGAAGCAGCCAGATTTAGAGCTGAAAAAGCTGCACTGCAATCAAAAATAGTTTTGCTTTTCTTAGAGCAGGCCCTGTTTAGCCAATACTTAGTTGAATATGAAGTTTCCAAACATCTACCTGCAGACTTCACTTTGTACATATTACATTTTATGGGACAATTTATTCTTAAATTTGTCCTACCTCTGCAAACTTTATTAGGTTTTTCATTGTATTTCTGCCAACAGAACAATTGCCAAAAGTCAATGTTTAATACAAAACTAGACTAATGAACATTTGCGAAATCTATAAGGGTTGGTGTGATGCCACAGTATCCTACAGCTTGATTTACTTATGAACTTTGTGTCCTCATTAGGTCACACAAGCCTTTTGATTGTGAAGCCTTAGGGTGGGGTTTTCTTTTTTACATTTATAATTTGTAGTCTTTTCAAGTAGTATGTCCTTTTCATTGAGAAAATATCTTAACCAGCTGCTTTCAAATCTTTAGTCTCAACATTAATCTCTTCTGTATAATCTAAGACCAATGCTCAGCTCTATTTCAAATAATCTTACCTCTTCACTTACATAAACAGCAACTATCTCCCTTCTGTCTGTCTCCTACTATGCAAAACTTCACAAAATTGTTCGTTACATTTTCTTCTGGTCCAAGTTCAAATGACTCATCTGCTAAAAGCATACTATAAATTTTGCTGCAAAATTCTTACATTTTAACAAGTTATGTTGAGAATGTGTAATGAAACTAAATGAACAAAAATAGGTGTAGCACACTTTCGAATTCCATTTCCACTATGAGTAATTCTCTAAAACAGTAATGTGGTGTACACAGTTAAGTGACAAAAGGTGGAACAAAGTAATGAAGTTGCTGTAGCTCACTAAACAGATCACAACTTGTAGTAAAAAATATCCGGAGAAAGTGCACATTTGTCATCCAGTGAATTAAAAATGCCTTTATTTAACAATAATCATATATCCATGTAAACTTGTTTAAAGGGCAAACTTCATCAATTATATTGCTTACAAGTAATGAAGCACACTCTGTACCAAACAATGAATGAAATACCCCAAAAAGAATAATTTTGGCCTCTGGACTAATTGAGATATTCTGTAATCCATGTTTTGCATACACAGGGTATCCATTTACATCAATCACACTTACATGTTGAGGACAAGGTAAGGCACACACAAAATTTGATTAAATGTGTCATTGCTGGACATAACACAATGAAATTCTAAAAGTAATTTAAAAGCAGCATGAAATGATACTGAAAGGGTAATTATTAATGTTCTGGAAACTGTGATAATTTCACTACTATGGTCACCTTTGATACAAAACACTAATTTATTCAAGCAGAATAAAGTGTTTTAAGTCTTTGGCCCATATGTTAGTCAATAATTACTGTAAATGTTTTTCAGTTGATATTGTAGGACTTTTTCAGAATTGGAAAAAAATTTGTTATCACTTATATTTTGCATTTAACAATATCTTGCAAGACGATAAACTTTATAGTCTTGGTTACATGGATACCAAATGCACTGACAGATGTGTAACTTGTGGAGAGAATTTGCAAGGTAGTGAAACAGTATTTCAATTAAACATTTTTAACACCACACAAATAGGAAAAGGGGTATCATCAAATGAAACAACTTTTACAACACATTTTCAATTTTATTTATTAATGCTTTTTCGCTGAAAATGTTTTGTCGCAAACGTAACACACAATATCAGCTGCCATTTTGCGAAAATAACAAAATACCTCAATAGGTCTTCAGCGCACGTGTTCAAATGAGTGAACACTGAACAGGATAGCAGAAGATATGCATGCCGTCGACTCGTGCTCCTCATTGGTTAACGTGTATGACGTCATGAAACAACATTGACCAATCAGCATCTCGACCAGCGGATCGCGAGACGCAGGTGTGTAAACTATCAGAACCAGTTGCTTTGTTGAAGTTAGAGTAACGAGTTGCATTGTTTTTGTGATACATATTTCTGATTAATAAAGAACGTTATCTGTTAAAGTTGGGTATCATAATACCCACAGCCTCAAAAAAGCGATAATAGTGAGAGATGCCTATCCTATGCAAAATCACAAAAATACTTATGCATATGTTTGTACTCGAGAATGCGAATAAATTCTCTAATATCATCGTGTGAAACATCTAAAAATACAAAAAGAACCGAACTTTATGAGTTTTACTAAGTAAATAATTAATGTCGGTAAAAGGCAGTAATTTTGAAGATGCATTACAGAGCCTGGCAGCAGCGTCCAAACAATATCTATCGAAGCAGTTCAGATAATTTTGAAGATGTGTTACATACCCAACAGTGGCGTCCTCGATTATAATGAATGATATTACGTCAAAAATTTCTACTTCCCAAAAAATTATGTTTTGCCTGGTGCTTAAAATAGTAGAAATTTGGATAACCTTTACTGTAAAATAAATTTCCTGGCGAGTATTTAGATGCCTATTATGTACATATATCACAAATAAACTACGAAAATGAAGGCTGATCCAGTAAGCATATTTTACCATTTAAAACATTATTTCCTGAATTTTACGTTTTCCTGTATTTTACACCATTTCACTGAAGTCCCTTGAAAAGCGTAAAAACGAGGTTCTACTGTAAAACAATTTAGGGACACAGTTGTTCGAACAGTTAATTATCTTTGATCACATGGACTCACACATCGCCACTTTAAAAAATTCCTCACTGCTATCGAAGCGGAATACATGGACATCCCCTACCACACACAAGTAAGGTGGCTAAGCAAAGAGGACATGCTTAATCGGTTTTTCTGTTTGAGGGACAGATTTAATACATTTTTGGAAATGAAAGGATGCCGAGAAGAATTAATTCATGATCCTAAGTGGGTGGCGAATTTGGCTTTTTTGAGTGACGTAACTGGTCATTTAAATACTTTGAACACTACACTCCAAGGTGAAAATGACACAGTTGTTGATTTAAGGGAGGTTCGAATAGGGGGAGATGCCCTTAACACTACAAAAGTGAAGCCGCTGTCGCCATATTGCGGAGCCAATAATTTTGTATTAATAAAGCGCATTTCACCTATTGGAGAGGTGTGTATTTGTTCAACGAAGTGTACTATATCAAACTTGTACCAACAATTACAGTTATTTAAATGTATGAAACTTAATAGCAAGAGGACCACACAGTGCTTTAATCTGAATCATATTTCGTTGCCATCACAAGATGGCGGCCTGGCTTCAATCGACAGATAAGCTTTTCATAGTAGCGTTGTCTCCCCTTATTTTAACTTCCTTGGTTGATTTAGTGCAGATGATTAAAGCATTAAAAAAAATACCTTATTTTGAGGAAAAAACAGATGCGCAAGCAGAATTGGGGACATTTCCCTGCATTGGACAGCATTAAAGAAGATGTGGATTTTTCAGATTAAGTACAAATCATTTGTGAATTACAAGAAGAGTTTGAAAACAGATTTTTGGAGATAAGTGAGCTTCAACTGGCCGTAGATATATCTGTTGGCCCATTTTCCCTTTGGGCAGAGGACGTTTCACAAGTGTTTCAACTAGAGCTGATAGATCTGCAGTGCAACATGCACCTGAAGGACCGCATGTGTAAAGCTTTGGAAGACTTTTATAGCAGTTTTCATGAGAAAAGTATCCTCTTTTGCACAAGCACCTGGCCAAAGTTATACCTACGTTTGGTTCCAACTATATTTGTGAGCGCTTTTTCTCTCATTCAAAGCTTGCTAAAACTAAGAACCATTTACTACTTAGTGATAAAAATTTGACTAATTCATTGAGGTTAACAGTCTCCCAGACTATTGGACCAAACAGACAAAATAATTTCCTCAAAAAAGAAACAACTGTAAAATGTTAATTTTATTCTTTAAAATCTTAATTCTATTTTTATTGTAATTTTGTAAACTTCGTGAACTAAAATAATTGTGCACAAAACAGGATCCGCTGTCGAAACTCTGAAAAGGGACAGAAAAAGTTGTAACACGAAGATAAAAAGAAGGAAAAAAAGTACTTGTAACTAGTAAGAATGAGGCTATAACGTGAAATATTGCTAAAGTGGAATGTTTATGACATGAGTTCATTTAAAAAATTGATATATCCTGCAGAAGACGCCTACTGTACATATTGTCATGTTGAAATGGAAGCAGGCTTGACTTCGAAGGCAGGGTTGTCGACTGAACACAGCACTTACACTGAAAGCAGGTTTATTACGAACTGAAACACGCACACAAGACTGACTGCCTCTCGGGCAGAGTGCTCGGCTGTTTATACACAGACAGAATGTACCAGAAATTAGAAGAATAGTTAAACATAAGCAACATGTAGAAATTACACGTGTACATAAGAAACATGTCGAACATTCTGGAAATGACAATTACAAAGAAATACATTTTTGCCAGTGGTCGGGATTGAACCGGCAACCTTCAGCACCGCAGTCGATGACACTATCCACTGCGCCACGCCGGCAGTCTGGTGAACTCGGGGTCTTGTGGCATTGCTCCCTCTCGTGAAAAAACAGCGACCCGCTGTTAGGTTACCTTTGGAGCCAGCTGCAATGTCCTGGATCTTGATCTTGTCATGGGTCCTCTGTATCGCAGTTCTGGAGAATCCTTCCCTTCTGCGCTATTACCAGTGACAGACGTTGCTCTTGTGCCTTCACTAGTATCATTGCTGTTCTTAGAGTCCTTGAACAAGAAGCCCTTTTCACCTATCTGCTCTTCAGGATCGTAGTAAGGCTTCATGCGGAGGACGTGAACAATGTCTCTTCATTTTTGTCGTTGTGATGACGGCTCATAATCCTCAACTTCGTATGTGACGTCTGACAGGCGCTGTTTGACACGATAAGAACCAAAATATCGCTTCAATAACTTTTCTGATAGCCCAACTTTCAGTACAGGGGTAAAAATCCATACCAGATCTCCTGGGCTGTACACAAAAAGTCAGTGCTTGTCGTTATACGGCTGACGGTCCTTCTCCTGGGCGTCCAGTGTGTGGCCAGCTGTCTTGCTTCTTCGACTCTGGTGATGAGATGTTTAACATAGTCATCCTGAGTGTCGTCCTATCGGAACGGGAACAGCATATCCATTGTCGTCTCAGCTTCAAGGCCATGGAGCAGGAAAAACGGCGTGAAGCCTGTGGGGTCTTGTATTGCGCAATTATAAGCAAATACCATATCTGCTAACTTCTTGTTAAAACGTTCTGTAAGATCATTCGTCTGAGGATGGTAGGCAGTTGTCATTCTGTGGACAATGTCACACCGTGACATTACCTCTGATACTAGCTTTGACTGGAATATTTTCCACAATCATACATCATCAAACATGGTGCTCCATGCTTCAAAATAATGTCTTGGATTACACAAGGAATAAAGATTTCATGTAAGACAAAAAGGAAAATGTATCTATCAGCCAAGAGTAGTTGCAATGATGATGATTTAACTAAATATAAGGAATACTGTAAAATATTTAAAAAAGTTATTCAGGTATCTAAACAAATGCACTATGAAAAGAAGATAGCAACATCAGGAAACCAAATAAAAACAATATGGGATATAGTGAAAGAGGAGACTGGTAGAACCAGAAAGGAACAAGAGAAGGTAGCATTCAGAGTAGATGAGACATTAGTAACTGATGGGCACAGTGTGGCAGATCTATGTAACAAGTACTTTATATCTGTTACTGATAGTATGGGATTGTCTGGGTCAGTAAATAATGCCCTTGAATATTTGAAACTAGCATTTACAAATAACTTCACACACATGAATATATCAGTCACTTCACCACAAGAAATATCTTCCATAATAAAATCTTTAAAAACGAAGAATTCCGGTGGTTACGATGAAATATCAACAAAGTTAATTAAAGCGTGTTCTTGTGAACTTAGCAGAATCTTAAGTTATTTGTGTAACCAGTCTATTATAACTCGGAACATTTCCTGATTGGCTAAAATATGCAGATATTAAACCTCTCTTCAAGAAGGGGGATAAAGAGGTACCATCAAACTACAGACCCATTTCACTTTTGCCAGCATTCTCAAAAATTATAGAAAAGGTAATGTACAAGCAGCTTCTCAACGACTTAACCACAAATGGCACATTGTCTAGAACACAGTTTGGATTTCTGAAAGGTTCTGATATCGAGAAGGCAATTTACACTTATAGTGAGAATGTACTTAATTCATTAGATAATAAATTGCGAACAGCAGGTATTTTCTGTGATTTGTCAAAGGCATTTGATTGTGTGAACCATAACATCCTTTTAAGTAAATTAGAATTCTATGGGGTCATGGGAAATGCTGCAAAATGGTTCAAGTCGTACCTCACTAACAGGAAACAAAGGGTGTCAGTGCAAGTGACTAGTGAATTAGGCCAACAGATTGGGAAGAAATTACATGTGGTGTCCCACAAGGATCCATCTTAGAGTTATTGCTTTTTCTTGTGTACATTAATGATCTCTCATCAGTTACACTACCAGAAGCAGAGTTCGTTTTGTTTGCAGATGATACAAGTATTGCAATAAAAAGTATGTCAAGCATAGTGATAGAAAGGTCTGCTAATGATATTTTCATGAACATTAAAAAATGGGTTTAAGCCAACTCATTGTCATTAAACTTTGAAAAGACGCACTACATGCAGTTCAGAACATGTAAGAGATTTCCTGACAGCATATGCATTAAGTATGAAGAAGAGCAGATAGAAGAGGTTGACAGTATCAAATTCCTGGGATTACAGCTTGATAATAAATTTAGTTGGCAGAAGCACAGCACAGAACTGCAGAAACGGCTCAACAAATCTGTATTTTCAATACAAGTGTTATCAGACATAGGAGACATAAAAATAACAAAGCTTGCATACTTTGCTTACTTTCATTCCCTAATGTCATATGGTATAATATTTTGGGGTAACTCTTCAAGTCACTCAAAAGTCTTCAGAGTCCAAAAACGTGTAATACGTATTATTTGTGGAGTAAATTCACGGACGTCTTGTAGAAGCCTCTTCAAAGACCTGGGTATATTAACTACTGCCTCTCAGTATATTTATTCCTTAATGAAATTTGTCATAAATAATATATCCCTTTTCCCAACAAACAGCTCAGTTCATACATACAATACTAGAAATAAAAATGATCTACACAAAAAGACTTAAAAGCACTTAATTTAGTTCAGAAAGGGGTCCACTACTCAGGAACACACATTTTCAATAATTTACCATCAAGTATAAAAAATTTAGCTACAAATAAAGATCAATGTAAGAGGAACCTTAAAGACTATCTAGTGGCCAACTCCTTCTACTCCATTAGTGAATTTCTAAATTGTACCAAATGATGTATGTACTCACACTATATTAGTATTATTATATTATCAGCAAAAAAAAAGACCCTTAAAAATTTATGTATCTGTATGTATATTATAAGTGTATGTATTTGTATTTATATTATTAGTATTATCTATTATTCACCTTGTAAATTTTGTTTCCTGACATGTTCCACATCCACGAGGATCCCTTCAACATGGATCTACGGAACAAATAACTAATCGAATCTACAAGGAATTTTGCGATCTCTGGAGCTTCTGCAGTCGGCACAGGTTTGGTGACAGCGTAGCGTGTGAGGTAGTCAGTGCAGACTATTATCCATCGGTTTCCGGCTGTCGACTTCAGGGACCTCCCTAAAAGATCGATCCCAACTCAGTGGAATGGAGCTGCTGCCGGCGGAATCGGTACGAGATGTCCTGGAGGTAATTGCGGCACATGCTTCTGTCGCTGGCACTCTTTACAGTGACTCACATAGTGCTTGACAGATCGGTAGAGACCTTTCCAGTAATACCTGCATCTGATTCTGTCTAGGGTCTTCATGAATCCCAGATGACCAGATATTGGAACATCTGGAAATACTTGAGAACACCTGGCTGGAGATGAGCTGGAATGACCAGTAGCCATTTGGGGCCCAGTGGATCGTAGTTGCTCTTATACAATGTCCCGTTTATAAGTTGGAACTCTCCATCAGCCGGTTCTCCTTTCTCCAAGGCCTCTATGGTTTTTAATAGTGTTGGGTCTTCCCGCTGTTCAGCTGCAACGTCACCTAATTCAGTGAGGGTTGAAATTTCATTCGTGGTCTTGTGTTCTACTCATGGATTCCTTGAAAGGCAGTCGGCATTCTTGTGTTTTCACCCGTTCTTGAATACCACCGTAACGTTGTACTCTTGGAGTCTTAGTGGCCATCTTGCTAGTCAACCTGATGGATCCTTTGAGATAGTCAGCCAACACAAAGAATAGTGGTCTGTCACGACGGTGAATGGTTTGCTGAATAAATATGGCTGGAACTTGTTGATAGCCCAGATAACTGCGAGACATTCTTTCTCAGTTGTAGTGTAGTTTATCTCGGACTTTGAGAGTACTCTTGAAGCACAGGCTCTCACCTTTTCAGCACCTTCCTGAACTTGTACAAGCACTGCACCAATCCCATAACCACTTGCGTCTGTGTGAAGGTCAGTTTCCGCATTCTCGTCGTACAAGGCTAGAACTGGTGTGGAAGTTAGAGACTCCTTAAGTGCCCAGAAAGCTCTCTTTTGTCTCATTCCAGTAGAACTGCAGAAGTTCTTGCAATGGACATGCCTTTTTACAAAATAGTTTTATGAAACGTCTGTAGTATGAGCACAGCCTGAGAAAACTTCTCACATCACAAATATGCTGAGGAGTTGGAAATTCTGTGACTGCCCTTACTTTATCTGGATCAGGAAGGACTCATTCCCGTTGACAAAGTTCCCTAGGATTTTCATCTCTTTGGTGACGAAGAGGCACTTCTTTGGATTGAGGTGGAGTCTTGCACTCTGAACACACTTTAACACAGTTGACAGGCGACTCATATGTTCTTCAAATGTTCTCGAGAAAACGACAATGTCATCTAAATAGCAAAGACACGTCGTCCGTTTAAGGTGTCGAAGCAAGTTGTCCATCGTGCGCTCGAATGTGGCCGGAGCATTACATAATCCAAATGGCATTACTTTGAATTCATAGAGGCCGTCAGGTGTAATAAAAGCCGCCTTCACCCTGTCAGCTTTGTCAACCTCGATTTGCCAATATTCTGTCTGCATGTCCATAGTGGAGAAGTATGTAGCTCCTTTCAAGCAGTCTAAGGTGTCGTCAATGGGTGGCAATGGGTAGACATCTTTCTCTGTGATTTTGTTGAGCTGCCGATAGTCGACACAGAGTCATCACATGTCATCCCCCTGCTTTATGAGGACTACCAGAGACTCTCAGAAGGTTGAATAATGTCATCATGCAACATCTTCCTCACTTCCTCCCGAATTATCCGTCCTTCAGCTGACGACACTATACGAATGCTGGATAATTGGTGGATGATCCCAGTATTGATATGGTGGGCTGTTTCGTCTGACTTTTCTCCTGCTGGGGTGTGAATGCACCCAAAAATTGGCGTAGTATAGCTAACACCCGCTGGTGTTGTTCCTTGGCTAGTCCAGGCCCTATTGGCAGTTCCATGGTTGTTTCCTCCAGCGTGTTGTCTGTACTAACAGTAGAGCATGGGTCTTCGTTGATGATATTGAGCTCACTGACTTGGGTCGGTTCAGCTGTGCCAATACACATTCCTTTGGGGATATGTTTTGACTGCTCGTGACAATTAGTGATACAAATCTCTCCTTGTCCACCGGTAATGCTTATGAAAGCAGCTGGTATGTAAATTTCTTTTGTGAGCCTAATAAACTTTTTACTATTGACAAGCACTTCACAGTTTAACCAGTCATCTGTGTTTGTGCCTGAAACTTTTCTCATTGCCAACAGCGGGATCGTCACTTTGTCAACAGCAAATAACTTTCCAGAAAATTCTGTATTACGTGTACCCGTCGGCACAATTCCTCAATCGGCAGCTCAGATCTTCGACAGTCAATGATAGCTTGGGATGCCTGACGGAAGTCCTATCCAAGGATGGCATTATGACTACATTCTGTTAAAATGACAAATTTAAAAGGTTGGGTCCTGTTATTGATTGTTATTCTTGGGACACAAGTTCGTGCTAGCTAGATGTACTTTCTGTTGGTGACTTTCAGCACAGTTGCCTCCGTATCAGAGAACATTGTCTTCTTTAGTGTATGGTGATAATTATCTGACAATACAGAGAAAGAAGCTCCTGAATCAACCAGTGCCCGGACAGGTTGGCTGTCGAGTATGACGTCGATGAGATTTCCCGATATCTTAGCAACTGTCATCCTCTGTATGGCGACGATGAATGTCAGCGGGGCATCGGAGAGCGACCTCATCCATGGTATGGCGATGGGCTTCTTCCCATTTGTCGACTGAACTCATCAGCAGGAGACTGCCTGGGATTGAACTGCTCTGGTGTCTGACGTCTTGCAGCAAAATAATTGTCAAATACTTGCCTTCTCTCTCTGCAGAAGCATACGACATGTCTAGGGCGCCCACAGTGGGTAAACAGTAGTGTGTTGTCTTCTGTCCTCCAGATGTCTGTTTTTCTGTGGGGCATCACAGTTGCCGGGAGAGGTGGTTATGGCCGCGTCGGCTGATTCATTGGCTACCATTCGGCGGCTGCAGCGTAAGTCATAGCAGGGCGACCCCATTTTTCACATCGGGTGCGATTGAAGGGGCAGACAGGAGCTAATGTCTGAAATACCTCTTCCTCAGCAGTGTCGGCTCCCTCATGACTTACAGGGCTTACATCCACGGACATAAACTGATGCATGGTCGGTCTAATAGACCTGGCTGCCATAAATTGTTGTAATTCTTCTCTCACAATTTGTTGTATGATAGAAGCAGTCATAATTCCTTCATCTAACCCTCCTTTGTTGCATCTCTTCAATACGCTAGCACCACTTGATGAACAAAAAATGTCTGTGACTATCGGACCAAACTGCATGGTCATCATTCCGTAGCTTACAAACTACTTAAAACTAGGTAAACTAACCTACGGACAAACACACACACCCATGCCCCAGGGACGACTCAAACCTCCACGCCGAGCAACCGCGCGCTCCGCAGTGAGGTGCTTTAGACCGCTCGGCTACTCCACCGCGGCCACTTGATGAACTGTTCCATCTTTTATAGGAAGAGCTTGGTACATGTCTTCTGCAATACCCTTCATCAGGTGCTTCATTTTGTCAGCCTCAGTCATATTCGGATTGACTATGTTACACAGGGCCAAAACATTCTGAATGTACGACTGTGTCAGTTCTTCAGTTGTTCTGCTGAGCGGATTTATCGCTGGCGGTCTCCAAACGTCTTTTTAAGTTCCGTCTGGAACATTTCCCAATTATTCAGCTTCTCTTTGTTGTTTTCAAACCATTGTTGGACTGTTCCGTTCAGGTAGAAATAATCGTTGGCCAAGCACATTGTATGATCCCACCTGTTATACTTGGCAACTAGGTTGAACCCTTTTAGCGATTTGTTGGGATCCTGTCCAGCATCTCCAGAGAACACCGACGGGTGTCTGATGTGCAGCTGGCTTACCGCTGGTGCCGTGTCCATGGTTCTTCTGATGATACGGACTTTCAGAAGGATGTACTTGACATATCTCTTGTATTCCGGTTCTAGTCCGTGTAAGCGACAGCTTTTACACTGGCTAATCGGAGCCACGGTGATGCAGTTGTTGCACAGGATACCTGGCGCCTCCACTAAACAATGTCATATTGAAATGGAAGCAGGCTTGAGTTCGAAGGCAGGGTTGTCAACTGAACACAGCATTTGAACTGAAAGGTGGTTTATTGCCAACAGAAACATACACGCAGCACTGACTGCCTCTCGGGCAGTGCTCTGCTATTTATACACAGACAGAGTGTACCAGAAATTAGAAGAATAGTTAACATAAGAAACAAGTAGAATTTACAAGTGAACATAAGAAACGTGTAGAACATTCTGTAAATGATAATTACAATAAATTTTTGCAGGTGGACCGGATTGAACTGGCAACTTTCAGCAAGGCAATCGGTGACACTAGCCATTGCGCCACAGCGGTAGTTGGTTAACTTGGGGTGTTGCAGCAATACGTATCAAAGTTGCTAAGGCTCTTCATTATTGGAATAGCACCCCAGCAGTGAACACAAATTGGAACCGTCACACTTTGTGCTTCATGCTGAAGTGATATTTATATCAAAAATAATTAAATCCCCCCCCCCCCCCCCCCGAGACTTTAAACATATTTCGTAGGGAAACATTGAGGAAGAATTAAAGAACCTGCTGTGGAGGGAGACGTGCTTTAAAACCGTGTGGCCCATAAGGCAGTGTCAGCTGAGTGGCTAAAGCACCTGTCTAATAGACAGGAGGTCCATTACTCAAATCCCGGCCACAGCACAAATTTTAATCAGAATTGCTTCTTATATTCAAAGTAGATATGGCCATCTTCTCGTTAATTATAAAGATGTTGGTGTCTGCTCTTTCGGACTTGTACGAAAGGTAGTAGTGTGTGGATAGGAATGGAATGTTTGTAAAGTCTATGGGACTTAACTATGGGGTTATCAGTCCCTAAACTTACAAATTACTTATGAACTAACTAAGACTAAGGACGGCACAAATATCCATGCCCGAGGGGGGACTCGAACCCCCGACCGCATTGGTCGTGGAGACCGTGACTGAAGCGCCTCAGTCCCCTCGGCCACCGCGGCCGGCAGTGTGTGGATAAGGTGAGCATTTATATCTAACATGAGGTGTGTCAGCACAGGTACACCAGTTACTGTGCCCCAGTGGTGAAGTGGTCGGCGTGACTACTAGCCGCACACAGGTCCGGGTGCTGGCTGCGCACAGATTCCCAACTTTCCCCATCATTTTCTTTCAGTGCACAAGGGCAGCCTATGTGGTACACCACTTCGTGTGTCAATCGATACCGGCTGTTGTGGCTCTTCTTTAGGACACGTCGGAAACAAAAGACTCGACCTGTACATCTCCCGTGCTCGAAGTCATCTGCGCCGCCTCCGCCACCTGCAGAACCTCATCCCAACCTAGGCGGCGTCACCCGGTACACTGCCGAAGAGGCCGTCGTCGCCCGTGTCCCGTACTACCGTCGGAATGTGATCCCCGCACGTCGGCAGACCTGTAGAGTGGCTGCCGGTGCTTCTGCTAACGCCACCTGGTGGGGTGCCGAGAGAGCTATCTATAGCAAAGTCCCTGTGGCCCCACCTCCCGTATCGTCCCAGTGTAGTGGCAGCTCCAGAGCTCAGCTACTCGGAGCAACTGCATCATTGTGAATGTCATACGACAGCGTGATGGGGAGTACTCTGTCATTGTTACAGCAGATTGGAGGCGAGCCTGTGGCCGTGAATTGAAGTAACTGTGAAACGTAATATTGGTTTTATAGTTACTCACTGTCCCGGAGAACAGCTACCGAATGTCTGTGTAAGTGTGGCTGTCGACTGCAGGAGTGGCCGAGGATACAGCTCCTACCAGGAGAACATCATCCTCCGGTGGCAGCGGTCCCAGAGCGAGGCATTTCAAACAACTGTGAAGGTCTGACTGTGATCTGTTGCACTGGGACCACATTAGTTCCTCCTCGTGCTACTAGCAGAATGTCAGTCTGTTGGAGGCGCAGTGCATTTGTCTGGGGTGTGTGCGGTGCTGCGCTCCAGATCTTACTGCATCGGCACATGTGCTGTGGGGCCATGTATTACAGAACGTCTTCACAATATAATGCACAAAATGAGGCGCCCTCTTATAAGGACGTATGTATCGTGTATACAATACAATACAATACCAGTAAGGCAGAGATTCCAACACTACATATCCTTGTACAAAGTATAATAGTGACACACAGCATGTGTTCAGGATAAAATATTGATGGTGTAGTGCATGTAGTGAGAACATTTGCATATGTGAAACATTAGGGACGGGAAGGGAATGTACTGAGGAAAGACGTGTCACAATATTACCCTAGTGCAAACTGTGTGCACATTATCATATTGATGAAAATTATAGAAGGAAACTTTCCTGGTGGGATACACAAATATAAAAAATAGAAATCGGATGACCTACCCAAAGGACAGGCTCGTCGACAGACACAAATAAAATCACACACAAACACACATACAAATTTTCACAACAGTTGGTCTCTTCTTCAGGAAAAGAGGAAGAAAGGAAAGGAGAAAGGGAAGGATATGGGTTTTAAGGAAGTGGAATGTCTGTCTAGGTGTGTTTGCGTTTGGATATGTGTGAGTGTGTGTATTTTTATTTATCTTCCTTTTTTTCCCCTAGGGTAAGTCCTTCCACTCCTTGGATTGGAATGACTCCTTTTCCACTTCCTTAAAACCCATATCCTTCCCTTTCTCCTCTCTTCCTTCCTCTTTTCCTGAAGAAGCGACCAACAGTTGTGAAAGCTTGTATGTGTGTGTTTTTATTTGTGTCTGTCGATGAGCCTGTCTTTTGGGTAAGTCATCCGTTTTCTATTTTTTATATTTATCATATTGATGTGTGTATCTGATGCATACATGTTTGGTCTAAGTATCTGTACATGTTATGAAGTGTAGGAAATGTCAGTGTAATGAGCAGGTCCACAGTGTCAACTTTAGTACAGTATAGACCTCTGAACCTCATCGTGTGTGGCACAATATGTGATACCACCAGAGTGAAGGAAACTTGTTGACGAGATACATGTAACGCAGAAAACATTGTTGCATTGAAGATGCACTACCTTCCAGATACTTTCAGTTTAAATAACTCGTCATTTGAAACTGAAGTTATTTAGAATTTCTTGTTCAATGTGTGCTGGAAACCGTTACCGTTCATGTTCAGGACTGTATTAAATGCATTAACTGATATAGATTAAGAATATTTTTAGTTAAGATTGCAGTGTAAACAGCTACATTTCAAATGAAAGATATGATGCAGCATCAAGTAAGTTTTTCTATAGTAGAAAATGTGAAGTTTTGCATCGTTGGGTATTAATATCACCTAACCAATTGTTTTTACATTGGTACTGTTATTTGGGGTAAAAATTGTTTGATTTATAAGCAGGGTAAATATTTCGTTATGTGGGGTACCATGTCATGAGCATAAAGACCTAGTTTCCTGTTGACTGTCTTTGAAATTGCTAATGAAACTGCTGATTGCAGGGTAACTCCACACTGAGTGCCTCTCTTGCTACAGACAATGGCAACAGCCCAGCAGATGTCACTCTTCGTATCCTTTTTCAACAGCACAGTTATAAAATTAAAATTACTTTTCTACACTACACAAGTGTCATACACTCTTGTTACAATGCCAATTTCTTTATAGATGCCTTCAAATTTTCCAATAAATTAATTTAACCTGCTACTTAAAATTTAATTAAATAAGAGATGACGACAAATTTGAAGTTGATGCTTATGTCTCAGACAAACTTCTGTATCAAATATAAAAATAATTGGTTATTTACCCCCAATCACTTATTTCTTTTTTCAACTATTGTACAGCTCTGAAGTGGCAAATAAAATGTTGAATGCAAATATTATGCTGCAACAGATTTTTCTGTTTACTGAAACTTCAATAAAAAAATAACTGTACATTTACTAAATAAAATTAGATGAATTACCTCAATTTCTCTCTCACATGCAAAATTTCTTCTTTATTAATGTAAGTAAAATCACGAAACTAATTCGTGATCAATGTCTTAAAGTAATAGGCCCTAGTCACTGACAACTTCCTTCCTGTCTGTGGTCTTAGTTTTCAATTATTTTACCATGCTGGGTTCTGTGGAATAGAATGTATGTGTTTTATCCTACTTCCTTGGTAACTGGCATTTAAATTTTGAAATACAGAAGTAGTGGGAAACAGTATCTTTGTGAAAAATGGGAATCACCATAGTGTTGTAATACTAGAATCCACTCCCTCAGTTCTGTGCGGCAAGAATCTGCCTGTGAGAATTGTTCAAAAGCTATCACACATACAGAACATTCTTTCCCTGTTACACCAAGCTTTGCCTAAATATTCTAGACAATTGTCAAAGTCAACATCTCATTTATCTCGACCGTACTGTCAAAATCTATAGCGTTTAATGATTACTAGCCACAGTGAAGTGATGATGTGTTTATTTCAACATCTCTCCATTGAAAATAGTTCTCGTATCATGTACTAAGTTGATAATATTGTTGATTTTCACTGTTGTTTTTTGTTTTACAATTGAAAAAATGAAGATAGGTATGTAAATAGCGGCTATTTAGTACAGCTATTATTGTGTGAAAGACAAAGCATGGGAAGAGCTTACAAATCGTTTCATTTCAAATTAATTTATAAAATGAACAACAGTGAAGCAACCGACAGTGTTTTATGAGAACTTTAATTGTAGGGCAAAACAGAAAAGTAGCCAAGAGAAGGCGAACACGTTTAAGAAAGGAGGTGGTGTCGCTAGAGCCTCATCGCCATGTATCTTTATGGGTTGTATGCCATGGAGTGCCGACGTTCAGTTCAGTAAGGGAGGGTCCGTTCCAAATTCCTATGCAGAGGCACCACCGGCAGGAGGCAGCTTGACACAATGCTTGAACACCAAAAGGAAGATATCTGCAAAGAACAACATTCTCTTGAATTATCAGGTACAACCAGGGAGCACATCCCCATACCTTAAGAACATCAGCTACAGCCGTTTGATATTCGGCTGCAGGATATCGTTGCCCTGTGTGGTGCAGTTGTAGTCACGCCAGATGAAAGGATTTCAACTTGAATGAGACCAGCAGACTCATTGCAGGATGTCCGAGACCCACACCACTTGATACAGCTTACTGTTCAGCAGGTATCCACCCTGGTGCGCATCCAGACTGGTGAAAACTAAAGCCCAAACGTTGCGACCCATACTTTATACGGATACTGAGTAGCACACCAAAGGCTCAGGTGAACGTAAAGCTAGCTTCATTCGACAGAAAGTCTCTCTGAACCACTATCAAACTTCAAAGTTAACTCGCGGGTCTCTAGATCTAGCCTCCTCGCAGAATGCACGGTGCCCTCAGGAAGGCTCCCTATAGGTTGTGAGGAAAGCCGATCGATATGCTGTGCTCGGGAGTCGGGAGAGTGAAGATTGACACGAGAAGATGAGGATTTGCTTGCGACTCGACGCTGTGCGAATGTGGTGAAGAACAGACAGTGAGCCATCTTTTCGAATACAAACTGTGTCCGAGAGGATGCTCTCCCCAAAATGTGATTGACGCTACCTGGCAAGCGTGTAAAGTGGCTGTATACTGGTTGTGGCACTTTTAATTACATTTATACAGGCCATAACTATTTCGAAAATGGTAATGTTTGTAGTACCAGTATTTGGATTTTAACTTCATTTTATATTTTTACTGCCTTGTTTTTCTTGTTGTATATAAGTACTAAAGTATGTTTCTTGCACAATTAAATAAATAAATAAATAAGCAAGCCCCATCAATAGATGAAACATCTTCGAAGTTGCTGCAGTGCCAGATCTGAGGGGGGGGGGGGGGGGAGGGGGGGGACAAACCAGGCTGTCTGACCCCCAACGAGGTGTCAAATGGGCTCCAAGACAACATGATGTCCCCCTGACGAGGGGGCAATATGAAAGGGGGGGGGGGGCGTGAGAGCAAAAGTCAGCCTTCGGGCGAAGAGGGGTCAGGGGCGCCACTGCCGAGTTGTGCTCCAGTTGGCAAATGTCTGAGGTCTGGCCAGCACTGGTTGTTGTTGGGTTTTTGAGGGGACTAAACAGCTAGGTCATCAGTCCCCTGTTCCTAGCTTAGAGTCCACTGTCAATTACATAAAAATAAAACAAAGCTCTAAAAATGATAACGCACATAAGGGACAGACTGACAACGGTCGAGACACTAACAACACAAAACGATGAAACACAAAAGATAAAACGAAATTGGGATCTCTCCTAAAACTGGACAGCAGAAAACCACAGCTGGCTGATTACAGAGAAAAAACAGGATGAGCCAGCCATACTGCACACACTAAAAACCCCTAGGTACTGTAAATATCTGTTAAAAGTGCTGGATTGGTGGTGGCCTAAGACAGCAGGCCACAGCACGCATCACTAGATAGAGTCGTAAAAACCAGCCGCGCGAATATAACTGAAAACTGCGTTAGCCATAGAGGCGTCGTCGCCTAAAACTAAGGGTAGTGCATCGGGAAGATTAAAAGAGTGCTGAAAGTTGGCTAAAATCGGACAGTCCATCAAAAGACGGGCCACTGTCATGACACCACATCAACACACGGGCAGGAACTCACGGCGAAGGAGATACCTGTGGGTTAACCACGTGTGCCCAATACGGAGGCGGCAGAGGACAACCGTCTCTCGGTGGATCGGCCGCAGTGAAGACTTCCACAGGACTGTGGACGGCTGCACTGCCTGAAGCTTGTTTGGTGCATTCGCCATAGCCCACTCAGCGCTCCAAGCCTTGCGCACCTTCCGGTGCAACACCAATATCAGATCAGGTTCCATGACGCCAATATCGAGCAGTGGTTCCATAGTGGCCTGCTTGGCTAAGCGATCTACATGTTCATTCCCTGGGATGCCGAAGTGGCCCGGGGTCCACACAAAGACCACAGAACGGCCTGATCGACCGTACCATTGGCTGGCGAGAAAAACACTGGTCGATTGCTTGTAAGCCACTCAGGGAGTCAGAACAGATGACAAATGACCCCCTGGGGCATGCTTTAAGGTGTTGCAGAGCCCTGAGAATGGCAACCAGTTCGGCAGAGAAAATGGTACTCTCACCTGGCAGAGAATGCTGTTCTACATGGTCGCTGTGCAGAAACGCATATCCAGCATGGCCATCTACTATGGAACCATCTGTGTAGACGGCTTTTGCGGCATGGAACGTGTCGAGGAGTTGCAGGAACTGGTGATGGAGATGTCTAGCGGAAACTGAGTCCTTCGACGTACAGGACAGACAGATCCAGACGGAGCTGCAATCAAGGAATAGACCAAGGAGGGTTGCGAAAGGAATAGTGGAATATGGTAGGGAGTGGAGAGGATGCGAGGGACGAAAGAAGGGAACAAGCACGGACTGAGATCGGGTAACCTGACCTAGGCCGTCGTGGAGGGATAGGGACCGCAGTGTCTGGAAAAATGAGTCGGCGGTTCGGATGGAGGGGTGAGGCCTGAACATGGGCAACATATGAAGCCAGTAGGTGTTGCCTGCGGAACCGCAACGGGAGGACTCCAGCTTTGACAAGGAGGCTTGTCACAGGGCTTGTGCGAAAAGCTCCTGTCGCCAAACGAACACCACAGTGTAAAATTGGGTCCAATGCCTGCAGTGCTGATGGCGCAGCCAAATCGTAGACTATGCAGCCATAGTCTAGGCGTGACTGAATGAGGGCCTTGTAAAGTTGTAAGAGCGTTGGGCGTGAGGCTCCACAAACAGTGTGGCTGAGACAGCGCAGGATGTTGAGGTGTCACTAGCACTTTTGTTTTAACTGGCGAAGGTGCGGCACCCAGGTTAGACGGTCATCAAACACCATACCTAAGAATCTGTGTGTCTCTTCGACTTGTAGCAGGTCGCCAGCTAAGTAAAGTTCGGGTTCCGGGTGTACTGCCCAACGTCGACAGAAATGCATCACACGAGTTTTGGATGCAGAAAATTGAAAACCGTGGGCAAACGCCCACGACTGTGCCTTTCGAATTGCGATCTGCAGCCGCCGTTCAGCTACGCCGATGCTGGAGGAGCTGTAATACATGCAGAAGTCATCAGCATACAAGGAAGTAGAAACCGATGACCCCGCAGCCGCAGCAAGACCATTTATGGCGACTAAGAATGAAGGAACACTAAGAACGGAACCTTGTGGGACTCCGTTCTCTTGACAATGAGATGAGCTGAAACAATGACCAACACGAACATGAAAAGAACGCAACGCCAGGAAGCTCTTAATGAATGTAGGAAGTGGACCCCGTAAGCCCCAATCGTACAGCGTAGACAGGATATGATAGCGCCAGGTGGTGTCGTACGCTTTCCGCAGGTCAAAGACGACGGCAACCAGATGTTCACGGCGTGTACATGCTGTACGAATGGCCGACTCCAGTGACACGAGATGGTCGATAGCTGAGCGGCCTTGACGGAACCTATCCTTTTGTGGTGCCAAGAGTGCTCTGTCCTCGAGGATTCACATGAACCTCCGACTCACCAACCGTTCGAGAAGCTTGCATGGAACGTTGGTGAGGCTGATCGGGCGGTAGCTATCAGCCACCTGCGGATGTGCCCCAGGCTTAATCACCAGAATGATAATGCTATCCCGCCAGGAGGACGGAAAAACACCCTCAAGCCATATGCGATTAAACAGGGCGAGAAGTTGGCTCTTGGCATCCGCTGATAGGTGTCAGAGGAACTGGCTGTGAATGCGATCAGGTCCAGGGGAGGTATCCGGGCATGCAGCAAGGGCACTTTCAAACTCCCACTCAGTAAATGGGACGTTATATGATTCCCGACGTCGTGTTCGAAAGGAAATCTGATGGCTCTCTGCTCGCTCTTTAACGGTGCGAAAGTCTGCACCATAGGCAGCAGTCTCCGATGTACGTGCAAAATGATCTGCCAGGTGCTCAGCAACGGCGACGGTCAGTGCACAGCATACCCTGGACGCTGAGGTACGGAATTCCCGCCGGTGGGTGGTGCCCGAAGAGGCATCGAACTTGCGACCACATCGTGGAAGGAGAAGTGCGGGAACTAATGGATGCGACATACTTCTCCCAGGAAGCTCTCTTACTGTCTTGTATCAGTTACTGGGCCCGTGCCCGGAGACGCTTGAAGGCTACAAGATGTTCGACAGAAGGGTGACGTCGGTGGTGCTGTAGTGCTCGCCGACGTTTCCGGGTGGTCTCAGCAATCTCTGGTGTCCACCAGGGCACCGACGGATGATGGAGCGAACCGGATGTGGTGGGAACAGAGTTTTCGGCTGCAGAAACCATGGCCTCTGTGACCTGCTGAACGGCGGCATCAACATCTGCTGGGAGCGGAGAGGAAATTACAGCATCTGAAGAATAAGCCGGCCAGTCAGCTTTACGGAGGGACCAGCGAGGCGGACGGTCAGCAGGCGAACACTGTGGGAGCGACAGGAAGATTGGAAAATGGTCGCTGCCACACAGGTCGTCATGGACCCTCCAGGTGAGACGTGGAAGGAGGCTAGGGCTGCAGACTGACAGGTCTATGGCAGAATATGTACCACGTGTTGTGCTAAAGTGGGTAGGAGCACTGGTGTTAAGAAGGCAGAGATTCTGCTCTGACAGGAGAGACTCAACATCCCTACCGCGGGCCGAGGTCTGTGTGCCACCCCACAGAGGGTGGTGGGCGTTGAAGTCCCACAAAAGAAGAAAGGTTGGGGGAAGTTGCGCGACCAAGGCAGCGAGATCTGTGGGAGAGATGGCTACATATGGCGGAAGATAGACAGAGCAGACGGTAAAATCTTGTACTACCCGGAGTCGAACAGCGACTGCCTCTAGAGACGTTTGAAGAGGCACAGCAGCACTGGGGACAGAGGCGTGGACATAAACACAGACGCCGCCAGAAGCTCTGTTGTAGATAGTTCGGTTTTTAAAATAGCCCCTATAGCCTCGGAGGGCTGGGGTCCTTTCAATGGGGAACCATGTTTCCTCCATGGCTAGACAGATTGTAGGGAAGTGGCAGAGTAACTGCCGCAGCTCTGCCAGATGGCGGAAAAAACCGCCGCAATTCCACCACAAGATTTCGTTTGCAGTGTGCTGAATAGCCATAGTTCAAGGGTTATTCAGCAGAGGCACCTGCTGCCAATCCCACAGAATCTGCAGGATCCAGAACCATGGGTTCTGGTGATCCTAGGAAGGTGAGATTCTCGGGGGATGCAAGGATCTCCACCTCGTCTTCAGAGGCTGAAGATGTAACTGACCGTCCCTGTTGAGCCACTGAAGAATCCTTGGTCTTATCTTTCTTCTTTTTCTTCTTCTTTGTTGCCTCTCACTGGCTGTTTGGTGTTAAGGGCTGGGAGGGCTTCCCGGAAGCGACATCAGGGAGTGTCGAAGGGCCAGAAGCCCTTCAGTCAGCAGTTTTTGGATCCTGAAGGCAAAGGCTAGGATCTCCTGATGCACTCTGAGAATCCCCGGAAGGGAGCGTCCCGAGGGACCCCTTCCAAGTGAGAGGGGGGCCAGAGGAGACTGTTTCTTCTCCAGCTCGGGAGTGGGGACTGGTGTCCCCGATGGGGGGGGGGGGGGGAAGTAGCTCCCACTGGTGTTGGGGGAGCTATGCATGGAGACGGGCCCCCACCCGTCATGGAAGATTGACGGCCTTGAGGGCCCACTGGAAGAGACAACACAGATGGTTTCATAGGTCGCAAGGTAACTGGTGCTGCTGTGACTGTGGCACATGATGTTTTCATAGGGACAGGGTGGAGCCGCTCGTATTTCCTACGTGTCTCAGAGAAGGTCAGCCGGTCCAGGGTCTTTATTTCCATAATTTTATGTTCCCGATGTAAAACAGAGCAGTTAGGCGAGCATGGCGGGTGATGTTGCCATCAATTCACACAAAGCAGAAGTAGGGTGCATGAGGCGTCCGGGTGAGGTGGCCGCCCACATTGGGATGGAAGTACATCTGGACGATATCTGCCCGAACTTCCAGCACCGGAAACACCGCGTAGGGGGGGGGGGGGGGTAAATACGGCTTGACTTCACACCGGTAGACCATTATCTTGACCCTCTCAGGCAGTGTATCTCCTTCGAAGGCCAAGATAAAAGCACTGGTGGCAACCCTATTTTCCTTAGGACCCCTGTACACCTGCCGGACGAAGTGGACACCATGCCGCTGCAGGTTTGCTCGCAGCTCGTCATCAGTCTGGGACAAAAGATCACGGTGAGAGACGAGACCTTGGACCATATTTAAGGATTTGTGGGGTGTGAAACTGACCGGGATATCACCCAGCCTGTCGCAGGCAAGTATTGCCCGCGACTGGGCTGAGGACGCCGTCTGTATCAGAACGGCCCCACTCCTCATCTTCGAAAATGACGCCACTTCACAAACTTGTCTTCTATGGTGTCTACAAAAAACTGAGGCTTAGTGGAAGTGAAGGATTCGCCATCAGTACGTTCACAAACAAGATATTGAGGCGAGTACGGCTCTGCTCTATTAAGTGCCCTTCGTTCCTCCCATGGGGTGACAAGGGATGGAAACGTCTTAGGGTCATAGGTAGAGGCGTTAAAGTCTGTTTTCTCACACTTAGAGACGCCGTTTTTGCGACCGGCCACACTTTTATTTGCTCGTTTCATTTTCGTCCCACGAGCAGCTAGGGAAAAGAGGTCCACCCAGGCAGAGCCCCGCTTGCCTGGGGAAGCCTTATACAACTGAGGTGCGGCAGAGGGTGCTCGCTAGCGGCTGTTCAACCTCAACAGCCATGCATCTCCTCAGCACGTAGCACACATTGAGATTGAGTTTTTTTTTTTTTTTATTTTTTTTTTTTTTATAGAGATTTGTACCGTCCTCGCGACCCGGGCGATTAAGCCAAGCTCTGAAACGTACAATGTTCCACCGTTGCGCCGAACGATGGTCGTTGAAGCACACACAGAGCTTACGGTGTAGCGGACTGTTGGCGCAACACAGCCTACGGCTCAGGACCCCGGGTTCGCCAAGCCCGTACTCAGCAAATTAATGCTGAGCCCCTGAGCGGCCGGAACTGGCAGCAGGTAATTTGTACTCGGGTAGAACTACGTCCCAACAGTGTTGATTGTGATGCTGCGTACGCAACACTCGCAACTGACAGCCATCAGTCGTCATACTGGAGAAACATGGTCTACTTCGGCTGGCTCTATAAAATCCAAGTACGAGTATGAAAGTAGAAATTAAATCTGCCAGTAACGTTAACACCATATGTAAGAAATTGATTTGAAAAGAAAAAGTAACATTTTATATATATAATTTATTTCTCTTGATAACAATTCTAAAATTCCGACATTCTGAAATATTTTCCAGGTATTTTACTCTTCTAGTTTGGCAAGTCTTACTGTACTGGACACGGAAAGAACTTTCCTATTAAATCAAAGTAAGTTATGGCCTATAATTGTGCATTACAATAAATTGTGACGCACCTCTCTTTGCAAAATTAGCAAAAGCAAAAAAAAAAAAAAAAAAAAAAAAAAAAAAAAAAAAAAAAAAAAAAAAAAAAAAAAAAAAAAAAAAAAAGCGTCCAATCGATTTCGACTCTGTTGGCCAACAGCAAATACGAATTCTGTATTTTTTTCCATTCGTAATTAATGCAATTGAAAAACTACCTTTCACAGTCGGCATCCACCCAGACACTACAATGACTGCCAGTACTCTTGAAACAGAGAAGTGCACCGTCATGGACTCAACCTCTGCCTCGTCCTACAGGGACCGCCAGACCTGCCGCCGCCTCTATCCTGTGGTGCCTCTACCCGAGCGTTTCTACATGCCTCGTGCTGGCCCCGACATCGGTTGTCATGCAAAGTGACACTGCCCACACTCTACCATGCGGAAGTGTAGATCGGGTCTCCCTACATCAGGTCCGGGACCTCGACAACACTTCCCAGCTACCTCCGATACTGAAGCAGAATATGAATAAGAATTGCAAGAGAGGAGTCGGAGGTGGTACACTAACTTAGCTATTTGGGAAGCAAAATCACACAGGACGGTAGGTGGCTGAAAGAAATTGTGAGCAGAATACAGCAGGCCCAAATTTCATTTAATCTGCGAAAGACCGTACTCGGCAGCGAAGAACACCAGTCTGGAAATAAGAAAATGTGTCGCGAAAGTTTCAGCTCAAAGAGCCCCCCACCTAGACTTTCGGTTACTGGGACACTCGAAGGCAGTGGCTTCACGCGCAGGCACACTGCAGGGTCGCGTGCCTCTGAGCACCACCACGACATCGCGCATATTCCGAGGGCGCAATGTTCCTACCGCCAAAGAGCAGAGGGAGGCATTGTCACGAATGGATGCACATGTCTTTCTCAGGAAGTATGCATTTCTGTACCCGTCTTCATTGGACTTATTTTTCTTGTTCTAATGAGTACTACCACCTCTCCGACTATCTGTTTCTGACTTTTTCTCCACTACCTGTACACTTGTTCATTTTTTACAATGAAAATAAAAAAAAATTGGCTGACAAGTACGATGAAGTAAAACCACCTAAGTTATCCCTAATCAGACAGGGTAATTTACTCTTGGAGCTAGCTCTCAGCAAAATCAGTGATTTTTGTCAAAATGGGCCCACAAGGATACACATATTAATATGGTTTATTACATTTACTGTATTTTGTCATTTTATATTTTGAATTATTTATTTTCTCCTTAGCGTTACAGCCTGTGCAGGGCCTCGGCCTCTTTACAGTGAACTCTCAGCGACCTTCTGTTCGTTTCCTCTGCCTCCTTATTCCCATCTTTCTCAAACCATTTTCCACACCCTCCAGCCAGTGTTTCCGAGGTCTCCTTCTGCCTCCAGGATTTCCTCTGCAGACCTTTATAACAGCTTGATCTTCCGACATTTGCTCCACATAACCCAGCCATCTCAACCTGTTACAATTAACTTCAGTCTCTAAGTCAGCATTTCTATACAGTTCTTTCAATGCCTCGTTTCTCGGTATTCTCCATTGCCCTACCTCATTCGGGGCTCCCGAAATCTTTTTTGATATCTTTCTCTCCCATCTACTGAAGAGTTTCTCTTCTGCTACAGTTCTTGTCCACGTTTCCGAACCAGACATTATCACCACTCTTAAGACTGTTCGATAGGCAGTCAAATTACTGAAACATTCAAAAAAGGTAAAACAATTATTAAGCTATTTATTGTTGTTGTTGTTTGGATGTTTTAGGGGGACAAAACAGCAGAGGTCATCAGTCCTCCACTCCATCGTTGGGCGTCACAAGAAGAGGCATACACGGGGAAAAGAGCTCAGATTTAAAACAGCAAAGGGGAGGAATATCCCCACGAGTCACTAAAAGGACACAAGTCCACTACAGACAACATAAAATGAGACAATCACACAAACACCAAACAATGACAAGAAACGGAACAAAAAAGCCAATTTCTGTGGTCAACTGAGCATGTGAGGAAAAGAGGAAAAGTCAACCGTGCAGCAACACGTGGAAACCTCCGATCAGAGGACATGAGAAAGTAGGAATGCAGACAGTATACAGAAACAAAGCTGTAAACAGTGTGGTAAAAACCACCGTCCCAAATAAAACCTAAAACTGAATCACCGATGTGGGCGTCAACACATAAAATGTCGGATAAAACTGTAGGAAAATTAAAACTCCACTACAGGGTGGCTAATATAGAACAGTCAAACAAGATGTGGGCTACCGTCAGATAGGAGCCACAGTGACACTCGGGCGGATTCTCACCACGATGGCCGTGTGTTAGCCGAGTATGTCCGATGCGGAGCTGGCACAGGAGTACAGAGCCCAACAAGAGGCCCGCATTGAGGGATGCCACACAGCCACGGTCTCCTTAACAGGTTGAAGTTTGTTGGGCTCAGTCGAGGTATGCCACTCAGTATCCCAAAGCTCCAAAACCGGACACCGACTGGAGATCAGGAGATGTTAGGCCAATATTATCCAGAACAGCCCGTCAAGCAAACCAGTCGGCACGTTCAATCTCCAGGATACTGACACGACCTGGAGACCAGAGGAACACTAACCGGAACCGACCGGATCGTTCGAGGACTGGAAAGGTCTCTCCTGGACGGCTAACACCAGTGGAGGTCACGGGTAGCACTGGTCCAGAGCTCACAGGCTGCTCAGAGAGGCGCTACAGATAAGGAAAGACTCACACCAGCAGGGCCGTACATGCTGGTGAGCTCGGTAAACGCCCACCAGCTCCGCAGTGTAAACACTGCAGCCAACCGGCAAGGAGCCTGTTCCACATGGTCACTACGGAAGTACACGAAGCCAACACGGCCCCCTACAGTGGAACCATCCGTCAATACCCGGTCACGTCCAGGGATTGCCACAATGACAGCAAGGAACTGACGTCGAAGAGCCTCAGGAGGAACTGAGTCTTTGGGTCCACGGGCCACATCTAGCCAAGTACACGGCCTCAGCATGCACCACAGAGGTGTATGTGCACGGGCCCGATATGGACATGGTAGAGGGAAAGACTCTAGTTCCAACATAAGGGACTGGACACGGAAGGCAATTGTGTGACCCAATCATGGTTGCCATCGTTGGGAGTGGACAACTGTGTCATAAAAAAGCAGACGACGGTTTGGATGGCCTGGCGAGCTATTCACAGTGGCTGCATAAGCTGTGAGCAGTTGTTGGTAGGACATTGTGAAGGGAAAGCACCATCACACCAGGTGCGGTTAAAGAGAGCAAGAAGATGAAGCTGGCTCTCCACCGATAGGTGTTTCAGCATTTGGCTGTTGATGATATCAGGCTCAGGGGCCATGTCAGGACATTGTGCAACAGCATTGATGAACTCCAACTCACTAAATGGCGCATTATATGCCTCCGAGTGGTGGGTGGTAAAGGAAAGGGGCTGGCGTTCTAGCTGCTCCTTTACGTACAGAAGGCCGGTGGATAATTTGCAGAGACAGAGGCACAAGCGTAGTGCTCGGCAAACATCTTTGCAAGTGTGGCTGGGTCTGTACATACAACTCCATTTGTTGAGATCACAGGAACACATGGCGACTGGTATCCCTTTAGTCATATAATTTTCCTACAGACCTGTGAGGTTGGGGTACCTGACGCTGTAGTGAAGACTGTGGTGTCGCACAAGTCCAAAGTGCGCGCCACCTACGCACGGCGCGGCGTTCTTAAGACGTCAGCCACGAGCGCCCTCTGCTGCTATCCCACTCGTGGCCATCACTGAATAACATCATTCACTTGGGACTGAGATAGGAACCAGCTAACACTTCCGAATCAGATAGGCACCAGTGAAGACTTGGCTATAGGATAGGCACTAGGCAGGCCTCGAGTTCAACTATGTATCAGCATTCTGCAGTACTGAGCTATGTAATAGTTAAGTATTACTAAGTCTCTGTGAAATATATATCTCATTCTAATTTACTCTAGTGTTTCTAGTTTCTGCTGTCCCACTGGCTGCTCACCTTCGTACCTGCACAAGCGTGCATCCTTTATTCCTGTGTCGGTCTCTTTCTACTCGGCCACCAACACCTATGACGGAAACGAGACACACAAGCGGCGACGAGGCTGGGACACAAAAGTGGCGACGAGGATGGGACACAAAAGTGGCAACGAGGATGGGGTACAAAAGAGATGTACCTCTCCAAACACTCCTGTTTCCACGTTTTAATCAAATGATGAGCATGGGCGCGGAGCTGTTTAAAACTGATGAGGTGCTCCAGAGACGGGTGCCGCTCGTATAGCTGTAAAGTCGGCCTGCGGTCTTTAATGGACTCGGCAACCACCACAGCACTGTCTTACACCACGGGCACCCCGATGAGTGCGGAATGGTAGCTTCTGCAGCAGAAACTGTGGAGCGTGTGGCACTTTCGACCGCCACATCGACGTTATCGAGTGGGGGAGGGCCGACGATGGAAGCAGAGGTGTAGCCCTGTGTAGAGCCCACCCGGGTAGGCGCCCTGGGGACTGACGCTGTGGAAGTGACAAGAAGATCGGAAAATGATCATTGCCCCACAAGTCATCGTCAACTCTCCAGTGGACAGACAGCGAAAGGCTGCGGATGCAGATCAACAAATCAGTGGCCGAACAAGTGCTGTGCGCCTCACTAAAATGTCTGGGGAGAGGGGGGGGGGCGGCACACCAGTATTTTAGAGGCATTGTTCGAGTTCAGCTCAGCCAGAGATTGTGGAACCACCCCACAAGGGTTTGTGGGCATTAAAGTCCCCCAATAGCAAGGAAGGTGGGAGGAGTTGCGATACAGGTGCACCCAAAACATGTGAAGAGACTGCAGACAGTGATCTTCTGTGTCGTCCTCACCCAGACAGCCACAGCTTCTAAAGGTGTCTGAAGGGGCACAAGTGTGCTATAGACAGAGGTAAGGTCATATACACACTCCTCCTGAGACCCTGTTTTATTCGCTACAATTACAGAAGTATCCCCGTAACCATGAAGGATTAGGCGTCCGCATTGCCGGAAACCAGGTTTCCTGGAGGGCAATGCAGAAAGCAGGTGTTACGCTCAAAAGCTGTCACATCTCGGCTAGGTGAGGGAAAAAAACTGCCACAGTTCCACTGGAGAATGACATTTTCCAACAGCTGGAAAGGCACGAATGACTGGAGTGGGCTAATTACACCTCATCACAGGCATCCACCAGTTGAGACGTAGGAGGATTTCTACGTCCATCACTTCTAAGTTGGTCTCCGAGCGTGAGGTGGTCAGCGACCACGAGAATCTCCACCTCATCCTCAGAGGCAGAGGTGGAGGTGGAGGGAGGGGGTGGCGCGGAAGCCACAATGGTGTCCTTTGTCTTGTTTTTCTTGTCTTTCTTTGTCCTATTCCCCTTGTCCCTCGGGGTCTTTGCCAGTAGTGGGGGCTTCTCAGCCTCATTCACAGGGATATAAAGTAAAGGAGGTTTGACTTCATCAAGTGAAAATAAGACTGCAAGATATGGAACAATCAAATTTCTTAAAAGCAGATGTTTCATACTGGTTGGAAAGTCATCTCTCACAGCAATCACTCAAACATCACTGCTAGTCAGTAATACCTTTATAACAGGTAACTATATAGGAATATGCCATTACTAGTTGTGTGTGTACAGTATATTTTGTTAATATTTGAACCACTTGCTAAAGTTATTTTGATATTTGTAGCCCTGGAGAAAGGAAAAAAATGCTTATTTTTGCAATTTTGAGTGTAAATATGAAAACTTTGAATTTATGGATTTTGGTAACAGGTGAAGATATTGAAAAAATTAAAGTTATTTGAGAGTATAATTGAGAATATTTGGTAAAAATTTTGACTAAATGTACAAGTGGCCATCCCTTCAATTATGGGTTCTGTGGTTTTGTCAGTAACCACCCATGAACAAGCAGTGCTTCCATAAACCATATAAAGCCCACCCTAGACCGCAGCAATATACAAAAACCAACAGATTTTCTAAATTATTGGTTGAGCTGCTAGAGATTTGTGATGCTCAGATGTTAAACCTGTACTGCAGGGTGGCTACTGTGTTAGTGTCCTACTGATAGGTGTATTAAAGATCACTAGGCCGAAGGCTACATCAGACACTTCATCGCTTATGTCAGTGGTCAACAAAACCCTACACATAGGCCTCTGAAGAATCACTATGTCACACGCAGTATGTTCGAACATATTAATACATCAAAAATGGAAGGAAGATTTGGGTCCAACATCCCTCTGTTATCGTGATCATTAGAAGCAGAGCACATGCCTCGATAAGTTTTTGTCAGGGACGGGGAAGGAAATTGGCCGTGCTCTGTGAAAGGAACCGTCCCAGCATTGACACGCAGTGATTTAGGGAAATAATGGAAAATCTAAATCGGGATGGCAGAGGTGGATTTAAACCACTGTCCTGAATGATCAAAAGCTTAGATTATTTTCTCTACCCAGACAAGGATGTTTATAACCCCTGGGAGGCCTTGTTACCTTATATATTAACCTACCTGTCTTTTAACTAAAACAAAATACATGGGGGTAACATGGAAAAAAGCTGGAGATAGTGAAGTTTTTAGCCGAATGTGAATGACGCAACCGAGGATAAATGTAACATCGAACAAGCTGGACAGTTCTTTAATCGAGAGAAATAATAAGCTGTTATTAGAGTAAATGAAATTTTTCTCTGCAAAGGCACAGAGTTGTAATTTAAGCTGTGGCTTACTTAAGCTAGACTCCACTTACTTACTGCAGAGTAAGAAACTTCTGAATTAAAAGATTTTCGAAGACAACACAGACTACCGTACTTACTCGGCTATAGTACTCCGCCTTAATTTCTGAGATCAAAATACACAATTTAGAAAATGTCAAAAAGTCACGAATTTGTTAATTACATAAAATTTGGCAAAACTGGCTGCTACTAGCTCCCTGAACATAATTACGACATAATGGTAACAGTTCATGACTAGCCCCATCCCCCACTCTCCATTCAGTATCACTAGGCCTGCATTTTCCTACACTTAGTGTTGAAAGGACTATATTATTTTTAAAATTCTTTGGTGAAGCACAAATATACCATACATCGGTATTGAAAACAAATTACCGATAAATAATGCTTGTATTTCAGGTGTTTACTTGTAACAGCATGTGGCGTTACCTAGCCACAACCACATACTGCCATGTAAGAAGAGCATAATGCAGACACACACACACACACACACACACACACACATATAAAAAATAATAGGGGTGGTTTAACTTACCAAAAGCACTGGCTTGTTGACAAACACACAAATAAAAACACACACAAACATAAAAATTCAAGCTTTCACAACCTTAGTTGTTTCATCAGGAAAAGAGGAAAGACAAAGAGGAAAAAGGGACAGATGAGGATTTTAAGGGAGTGGATGAGGAGTCATTCCAATCCCGGAAGTGGAAGGACTTACCTTAGGGAAAAAAAGGAAAGATAAATTTTGTCTCTCGTTTCCGCCAGTTGTCCTGGGTGTCAGTGCCGAGTAGAGAGAGACCAACACAGGGAAATAGGAAGTATGCATGTGCGGGTACAGAGACTGAGGTGACCAGCCAGTGGGACAGCTGAAACTAGAAACACTAAGCTATATTAGTACGAGATATATATTTCGTAGAGATAGTACAATACTTAGCTTCGTTAACTGAAGACTAATGGAATGCAGGTACATAGTTTAACCAGGTAGAGGCCTGCCTACTGAAGAGAGTTCTTGTGCCTGTCCCATTGCCAAGTGCCTGATCCAGTTCAGTGGTGGCCACGAGCAGGGTTGCAGCAGAGGGCGCTCGTGGCTGATGTCGTAAGAACGCCGCGTTGTGCTTGCATGGCGGCGCGCGATGAAAGTACGTGGCGCACACTTCAGACTTGTGCGACACCACAATAAACACACACACACACACACACACACACACACACACACACACACACACCAAGACAGACATTTGTAGAAAGCAAAGAAGTTGGACAGAGATGCCAGTCAAAGCAGAGACTCTTTCAAGAGAAGAGAGGCAAAGATGTTATTGAATGGTAGGGGGGAATTTAGCAGAGGTTGAGACCAGGTGGGCAATGAGAAGAGAGAATATGCTGAAGGGCAAGTTCCCATCTCCGAAGTTCAGAAAGGTTGGTGTCAGTGGGAAGTATCCAGATAACCTGGAAGGAGTAACACTGGGCCAAGATGTGCTGGCCGTGCACCGACGCATGCTTAGCCACAGGGTGATCTTCATTACCAACAAACACTGTCTGCCTGTGTCCGTTCATGGGAACGGGCAGTTTGTTGCTGGTCATTCCCACATACAAAGCTTCACAGTGCAGGCATGCCAGTTGGCAAATCACGTGGATGCTGTCGCAAGTGGGTCTGCCTTTAATCGTGTACAACTTCTGAGTGACAGTACTTCAGTAAGTGGTGGTGGGAGGGAGTGCAGGGCAGGTTTTACACCAGGGGCAGTTACGTTGGTAGGAGCCAGAGGGAAGGGAAGGTGGTTTGGGAATTTCAAAGGGATGAATTTGGAGGTTACAAAGTTTAGGGGGGCGGCGGAAAGACACTTTTGGTGGAGTGGGAAAGATGTCACGAAGGATGGATCTCATTTCGGGGCAGGATTAAGGAAGTCGTATCCTTGTCGGTTCTCCTAAGGCAGGCACGGGCAACACTTCCGCCCGGTGGACAAGCTTGCGGGTGCAGACGGAGTACATTGTAGTTGACCTGCCCGCCGCTAGTGCCCCACACAGTGCGCGCAGGCCAGGGCACGGCAAAAACCACCCGCGGACGGCTGCGCAGGCACAAGAGAGCACCTGTGTGGCAGTGTTTGGCCGTGCCTGCCCTGAGGTAAGTCCTTCAACTCCCAGGATTGGAGTGACTCCTCATCCACTCCCTTAAAACCCAAAACCTTCCCTGTTTTCCTCTCCTTCCTTCCTCTTTTCCTGATGAAGCAACAAACCATTGTGATAGCTTGAATTGTTGTGTTTGTGCATGTTTTTATTTGTGGTTCTGTCAACCAGCCTGTACTTTCGGTAAGTTAAACCATCTCTATTATTTTTTATACATATTTCTCCCCGATTTAAGAAGTAAAAACGATAGAAAAATGGTGGCTACTATAGCTGAGTAAATACAGTATTTGATGCTCAATGGATCTTCCTTTGTTTTCATTTAGTGGCAAGACACTGACGAAACATTGCGTTTTCACAACTACAATCACTGGCAATAAGGACAGTTTAGTGTTGGATGTAGTGTGGAAACTGAAAAGGGAAAACGATTTTCTTTTTATAAGAGTATATTAACACACATTTGAGTACACAACCATAAATATAGGCCATTAACAGATAACATACAAATATTCTTCAATACATAAAACACTTAATGTACTACAGTTGTAAGCCTTTTCACATTGAATTCAGCTTCTAAAGGAACTACTATGGATTCCAATGTATATTTACTTATACAAGTACAACTAAGATAAATTCACAACCACAAAACACAGGAAAAAAGTAAGTCAGTCTGCCCCATAAATACCTTTTACAAACACTAAAATAGTGTTCAAATGGAGTTCATGATCAATACAAGATTTTTATAGTATTTAGCTACCTAAAATCACTTTACAATTTCACAACTTTTTGTCAATTTGAAGGGCTCCCTTGTTTGTTTGATTGGAGGACACAGTATACCAAGCAGTGTGCTCATATAATATCCACATTTTCTCATTGAACACTACTTTGTGCAGTATCCTTTGTAGATGACTTACGATTGGTCAAAGTACATATAAAGTTGTGATACTAAAGTGAATGTGTATTCGAATAACAAAACAATTATAAAATAACTCACTCGAACTAACTTCTGTTTTGGGGGTTTAGAGTCATAATGATATATATAAAATTGATCATTTTGACGTAGCTGCTCTGCCGCCGTTCTAGAAAACCAACCTACTCAATGAAAAAACAACCAACTCCTATCTTTACACGTTCACAAAATCACACGGTTGCAACTCGGACGTACGCGGTCACCGGGCAGCGGCAACGCTCACCTGTGCGAGAGTCGTGCCCATGCAATCGAACGAACGTGCACACTCTCCATTTTCTGACACAGACTGTGGCCTAAAGCTATTACTCGTGTGAGTCGGTGTGAGAGAGAGATTTTTTTTCTATGTGCCTATCTGCACCCCGTAGGTCATCTTAATGAGGAGTTTCAACATATCTTCATTCCATTATTGATATCCCAACCCGGGCTTTCCATTCATAATAGATCACTCGAGCAGACAATTGTGTCCTGTAATAGAAAGGACACACAGAGAACGAAATTTTATATGAAGAGTAAGATGTTTACAACAAACGGAAGCACGCACAGAGGTCTGTGAAAGCATCGACACAGGAGCTGCATTATCAAAAACCCATTTAGCTGAATGTGGATTTGGCAACTGCCAGTACTGTCCACAGGCAAATACTAAAGCCCTGTTTTATAAATGAAGACTTTCGTGTACAACCTAACTACGTGCAATACAACTTGAAGAGAGGCTGTATGCTACATGTGCAGCTGAAAAACAGCCAAACCTTGATATGCACACACTTTTGCACTTCACAGATATTTAATTTTCTAGAAAGAAATTTTCTAATACATGTAATGGGCAAAATAGAAATGCAGACTTGTGTCCTAGGTGCCTGTAAGCTGTTGACCATTTTGATACCACTATAATAAACCACAAAGGAAAGTCCAGGCAGAAACACCGACAATATTATGAGAACGGATTGCAACCCACAGGCGAGCAACCGGTGGTCCGCGTGCCGAATTCGGGTCCCATCTGGTTTCAGTCCAGCCCCCAGAAGAAATTCATGGGAGAGAGGGGCAGACTACAGTAAAACGTAGCAAGTAAATAAATAAAGTTCGAGACAAACAAATGATAACAACATGTGAAATGGGGTGAACATTAAATGAATGTACTCTAAGAAAGGGTTGCTTTGAGGTATAAGCTGTTGGCACAGCACATCAGATAGCGAGTGTGATTAATATCGGAGCATCACTCCAAGAGATGGGGTGGTCCGCAGACTTAATGTAGCATGTGAATCCAGCCCAAGAGGCCTCAAAGGGTTGCCCATGGCTGGTATAAACAATTGTTGAGCACAGACAGGTGTGTGTGTGTGTGTGTGTGTGTGTGTGTGTGTGTGTGTGTGTGTGTGTGTATGTGTGTGTGTGATGGTTGTGGCAGAAGCTTTAGTTGTGTGACTGTCTTTTCCAAATGCTGTCTCCGGCCGAGTGATTATCTTTACTGTGAGATGAAATCTACCTTCGTTATTTTGTTGTTATAAATCACCTGCATTTTGAGCCGTGGCACTCACGAATGGAGTGTGACACTGTTCACATCTCAACAGAAAGAGAGAAGATTGCCCAATATATCTGATACATCGGGACAATTCCCTGCCATCAGAGTGACAAATAAATAATACAAAGTTAAGGTGAAGAATATATTACACTTCTCACAACATGTGATAAAGGACAGAAAAGTTAACAGTAATGGCAATAATGTCAACTAGCTCAAATAATGCGGTTCCAGTACTGAAACGAAAATTCTGAATGCATTATCTTAGATACAGATAATCTGAAGAATTTAAATGAATGGAAATAACCTGCAGTACTAAAGGTAGGTTGCAAGAATTGTTTGCCCTTCACTTTTTGTATCCTTTCCCACTTCCCATGCACAAAGGTAAGGTCGAGAATCTATTAGATATTTGAAACATGATGATTATAACCCAGCGCTATCATCATTTCTCCAAGTCATTAATGAGAGGTATAACAGCCAGTGAAGAAATGCAATTAAGAATGATGGTGATGATACTTTTCAACTTTCAATAAAGTGTTTTACATAATATAGCTACACAATAGCAGGTCAGCAACTGGAAGCAGTTAATTCCATAAATTATCTGGGAGTAGTCATTAGGACGGATTTAAAATGGAACGACGATATAAAATCAATCGTTGGTAAAGCAGACGCCAGACTTAGATTCATTGGGAGAATTCTAAGGAAATGCAGTCCACTTGTTCACCCACAGCTTGAATACTGCTCACCGGTGTGGGATCCGTACCAGGTGGGATTGATAGAGGAAGTAGAGAAGATCCAACAGAGAGCAGCACGCTTCGTTACAGGATCATTTGGTAATTGTGAAAGCGTTACGGACATGATTGTTAAACTCCAGTGGAAGACTCTGCAGGAGAGACGATCTGTCACTCGGTACGGGCTTTTGTCAAAGTTTCGAGAACATACCTTTACTGAGGAGTCTAGCAGTACATTGCTTCCTCCTACGTATATCTCGCGAATAGATCGTGAGGCATATCAACAATCCTTCTTTCCACGAACAATACGAGACTGGAATAGGAGGGAAAATCGATAGTGGTACTCAAGATACCCTCCGCTACACACCGTCTGGTGGCTTGTGGGGTATGGATGTAGATGTAGATGTACAAACAGTTATGTTGTGTTTACCACGAATTTTCTCTTGTCCTCATTGTGTGTTTAAAGCCAAATGACATAATAATAATAATAATAATAATAATAATAATAATAATAATAAATTATTATTATTATTATTATTATTATTATTATTATTATGAACTATGAAACATATGAAACACTGTAGAAAAAATGTCTACAATTCATCAAAATTATATTAAATAAATGTTGTTGCTGTTATTGTTGATATTAGAGAGATCACCAACATAATTAAAATCAAAACAACATATTCATAGGCACTTTTTTAATTCGTTTGTTGCCCTTAGTTGGGGTTACAACTTTTTTGTTGCAAAAAATGAGGACAATTTCTAAATTTCAGGATGGAAAATGACACTTTCCATATTTTAAATTTATTTCAAAAAGGATCAGAAGAGAATATTATTACTTAAATCAGACATATCTACATCAGGATCTTTGTCCTCTGTATCATTTTCATGACACCAAAACCTTATTTTAAAGGTGCTTCTGTAGAAACAATTAAAATGTTTAAATTTAATTATACATTTGCTATCCCTTTTAGGGTCACAGTTGTCAGACTATTTTTCTCCTTTTGTCCGTTGTGCCTGTGTTAAGAACAACACTCTTTCAACACAAACATTATGGGCTAACAGTGCAGAGAACTGTGTGGTCTTCACCAGTTCACTAAACTGTACACATTACTTTTTGCTTACTTCAGATTTCCTTTTTTTTCCCCCAAATCTGAAAATTCGCCAAAACATTTATCATCAACTGCATTATTTTTTATTGAACAGAAATTAAATATATTCTTCCATGTAAGTGCAGAATATATAACAAAAATCAAACCTCTTAAAACAAAAACATTCATGGAATGGTTGCATCCACACCATAACGTATACCTTCTATTCGTTATGTCCACATATTCAGATACTCGGACTGAAATATCAATTGTGAGCAATATAACTCAATGTTTTTCCATTTTACATTTCAATCTGTAGGTTTTGAAGCATAACAGATTGAATATTATAAGCAAATAAATTATGTAATTCAATAGCTGAAATAAAAAGTATGTACACTGTTCATGATACAAGATGAAAACAAAAACCAAAATATCATTTCCCAAACTAAAAAATGCAGACATTAGCAGAAATAGAAAAAATACACATGGATGCCAGTTTAAACACCGAAAATTCAGATATGCAGACATATGGTAACTCTACCTTTAGTATTTAGCGTTAAAGCTGGGAAACTCTTCAACGCAAACACAAACTAAAAACAATGATTGTGTTCAACTGTCAGCAACTTGAACCTTGATGGTAACAGTTAGTGTTTCCACTGTTGCAAAATGTCTTTTGTCTTCATCTCAAATACACACTAGACTCTCAACACCCAATTTGTAACACAATGGCGTAACAAAAATGTTCAAATGTTTGTTAAGTTTAAGGGACTTAACTGTGGGGTCATCAGTCCCTAAACTTACAAACTGCTTATGAACTACCTTATACTAAAGACAGCACAAACACCCATGCCTGAGGGGGGATTCGAACCCCCGACTGTAGCGGCTGTGCAGACCGTGACTGGCGCGCCGCAGACAGCTCAGCCACTGCAGACGGCAATGGCGTAATAGCACTACCCATTATATAAAAAAAAAAAAAAAAAAAAAATAAATAAATAAATAAAAAAAAATTAAAAAAAAACAGTCAACATCCGCAACAACTAGGCATGGTCCTGTTTGGAGGTGGTATGCCGTTTCCTTCCTCCGACCTGACTTACCCAGCCAGTTATAGGGGGACTTACAGTTTAACGTGGGTTCCGAACCACGGTGCTACTCGGTATTTTTCACATGAGCAATATTGCCAGAGGTGAAAGAAGTGGAAAGTGACAGATAGAAATCCCAGGTCCTGGCGGGGATCGAACCCGGGATCTTCGGATTTGTAGTCTGGCACTCTATCACTGTGCAACCGAGGCGCACACCCATTATATACCTGCATGTAAATAATTAACCTCAATCACCACTAAACATTAAGTTAAAAAACAATTGTCCTTACACTTTGCAAACATGTCATTCTTATGCTTCCAGTATTTATGAGTGCAGACCTTACTTTTTGTGAGCTATACAGTTTTTTTATCATCATCATTCAAAAAAATTAAGTATTCACCTTAGAACTGCTACAGAATGTTATTCAGGTTTTCTGGCACTGACGTTAACAATTCATCCACGCTAATCGTCCTGGGGAACACACAAGGATTGCACTACATTCTAACAATCACAGCCCATGTAAAGCATCAAATACAGCACAAAGAGAAGCGTTGACACAACACCGAATGGTTACAGGAAACAGTACCAACATCACACTAGGAACTGTCCAAAAACTTACACTATTCTCATTAGGATCCATCTTGACACCTTATCCTAGTGCTGGTGTAAGATTCACCTCTTTTAATTTATTTATTTTTTTTCAATTAACACAAACTACTACTAAGGGCAAAAACTTGCATATTTTGAAAAAAAGAAAAAATCCAATACTAAACAAATCTGTTAATTAAAAATTCTTGTTGATATTTAAAATCACAAGTACAGATGATCCTAACCAGCCTCACAGTAATGAAATCAGATCAAGTTCACATTCAAGTTCTCTTTTAAGAACACCATAAAACATTTATTGAATACATGCAATTCATACACCATTACACAAACTAAACAGTAGTATCACATTTTAATTGCAAACACCCTGCACTCCCATTTTGAAGTGGACGAGGCAAGGAAGAGGGCTTGATGGTAATAGTATGTTGAAATAAAGGGGGAAACTGCTTGGCACTCACACACAATCATGTAATAAATAACCACGAGTTACATAATAACATATTACAACAATCACATAATACAACTACCACATCAATACTATATCTTAATTACTAAGTGAGTTTGTGATTATTACTAGGATGTACCATTGACAAAATTCTATCACTTTACTTGTTTCTTCATCTACATTTACTGGTGTAAGTTTTACTCTTAGCCAATTTCAAAGCTCGTAGCATCTCGTGGAGCCTTGGGAGGATGCGTAACACAACTGACATTTCTGCACATTTGTTCTGCTTCAAACATACCAGGGATAACGACTTGGGAAAAAATCCACTATAAAACTGCCAAAAAGACCCCTCGCAAATGGTCGATATTGTGGTGACATGGAATGAAGTCTCTTTCACGTCACCCCTGGTACAAACAATATTTTGGACAATATTTTCTGCAACTTCACAATTACATTGTTTTTAAGTTGGTGTATATAGATCTACAGAGTACACCCTCAATTTTTATGACAATGCACAATTTTATGGATCTTAATTTGTGCATCCTATTAGTACACATAAAGGGGAAGCTATTAAATGTACAGTACGTAAAGCCGACACCAATAAACATAGCGTCAGAAAAATGAGAAACAGATTGTGACCCATCAGTACCGAGAAGGTAACATTTGTGTCCATTGCCTTCTGTGAACATGGCAGATATGCTCCTAGCGTATCAAAATAATCATTCTTGATGTGTTTTGGTAACTGGACACCATCATGTTAACCATAATTTGTTTCCTTAATAAATCACCGCCAAGCTAAAACACAGTTTTATCACTCTGTAACACTATACCACAGACTACAAACACCCTGGATCTTCAGCCAAAAATACATTCTCTGATGACCCTTCTGCATGACTAGTGTTACTCAGGTTCTCTTCTCTCCCCCCCCCCCTTTCCC
Organism: Locusta migratoria; assembly: GCA_026315105.1. Taxonomy (NCBI): domain Eukaryota; kingdom Metazoa; phylum Arthropoda; class Insecta; order Orthoptera; family Acrididae; genus Locusta; species Locusta migratoria. The sequence goes on from CM048754.1 coordinate 118,563,338, forward strand.
CCCTCCGTCGCAGACATGTGAGGACCAATCCTGGAATGTTCCCAGAAAACTGTCCAACAGTAAAGATTTTAAAATCATTTATTTGTACAAAAAATCTTTAAAAAGGCACAGACTGCAATAGACATACAAATTTGACAAACTCTCCCACTGCCCGATATGAATGGCATACCTATGCAAATCAAATGTTTCCACTGATCATTTTTGACTGAGTGGGCTGAAGATGATGGCACACAGTTGAAACTAATAACCATATTTTAGCTTTTATTGTTGTCTATGATTTTTGTTTAAAAGATTTTTGTACAAATAAAAAATTTTGAAATTGTAATAAACTGCAATAAGACAACCTTTCTCTTTTTCTGGCAGGTATTTACAAGTAAACATTACAGTACTATGGTTTGTAATGAGTTGAAGTCTCCACAATCTATTCTGTAATGGCTTATAACATGTCCTCACATCGGCAATGTCCACTCCATGAAACTCTTTAAAAATAATACATTTAGAGGTTTTGGAGCACCTTGCACACAGTGGTTATCCTCCCCTTAAATAAGGTTTAAGGTGTTATCAATTCACCTCCGAGTGGTGAAGAAAGCAGTGTATATGTAGAACACAACTCGAGCAAAATTTTTTTAATGAGGAGATTGAAAAAGCCTGTATAACAATGGAAGCAGTACACTGAACAACAGGGGGCACTGTAGAAAAATTATGTTCATGGAAATTTCAGACTGCTTTAATGTAAAAAAAAAAAAGCAAGCATGCAGATATTACCTGACAAAACCTCAGTATGTGGCAGTACAGACACACAGCAGTAAAGCCTATATACACTTTCCAGTATCCAAATGTACACTCATTGACAAATACATTTTAAATGTAGTTCGTAAGTAACTGTTAGTTTCAAACAGTTTTTCAGATTTCCACTTCCAGTACCGTTTCACTTTGCCAATTTACAACAAGCAGCCACAGAATATAAGCACATGCTACAGAGCTTTATTTATTTTAACCTTTGTAGCAATTGCATTTTTAAAACCATTTATTGGTGACTAGATTTGGATTTGACCATCCATTTTCAAAACTCACCTCAACTGTAAGCGTATTCACGTTATTCCATCAGTCCCATACACAACCGTGTAACTTTCTTCATTATTACAATACAAAATTGACAACACATTTTGGCACAAAAGTAGTGCCCCACCAATTGCACCATTGGAACTTCATAAAACTTGCTACAAACATCAAAGAAGACTGCAAAATATTAGGAAACGTCACTGATTAATATATTTTAGAGCATATCGCTAAGGCAGTTATATCAGACACAAAACCTTAAGAATATGCTCATTTGCCTGTAATGGTGCACCACAAGACCACTTCATCAAAAGTTTACATTTTACACTAAAATGCATTCTCACGCAGTTTTATCTGCAGTTATAACAAGACCAATTAACTGCACCACGAAACTGAACTGATATCTTTGGACAACCTCGAAACCTGTCCGACAGTCTTTATCAAATACCCTCATATGCAACATGTCTGTATACAACTCCTTTTGGAAAGTTTAAGAGACCTGTTTGTTCCATAATGAATCAATAACTTATACAGCACAGATACACTTACGAACTGTAAAACAAATTCTATGAAACCAACTATCGTGACAAATTTGATTTGCAATATTAATTTAAACAGTTTTTGTACAATACAAAGAAAATTATTACTACTTAGAAACAAGAGCCATTAAATCACATTGCAAGAAATGTTACAGAAACATTTTGTTCATTTTCTTTTCAGGTAACAGAATTCATCAAAGAGCAGAGCATTTTGGATGTCTCGTATAACACTCGTTTAGGACCGCAGAGTACCGGACTCCTAGATCCTCCCGTTCTCCGGAAACAGCAGCGACACGTCGACGTCTTCGCTGTCGCTGTAGCTGTCGCTGGCACAGTAGCTCTCGTCGCCCGGCACCTTGCCGCCTCCCGGCCCCGCTCCATTCCCTCTGCCCGCGTTGTCATCGTCGTCGTCGGTGTCGTCGGTATCACTCAGGTCGCTCTCCGTGTACACCGACGGAGCCTCCTCACGTACTGTGCCAAAAATCTGTAGGTCGGCCATCCGATCGTGCAACTGCTTCACCGTATTCCAGTCGCCCTCGCAGTTCTCTATATGCAGTTCCCTGTGTGCAAGTACAATTTCTTTTATATATCTACATTTGTCAAGGGAGGAAGTGATCGTTACCACACACACACACACACACACACACACACACACACACACACACACACACACAACTAGCTTTCGCAGCCTAGCTGCTTCGTCAGGCAGAAGGGAAGGAGAGGGAAAAGGAAATGATGAGGGTACACATTTTCAGCCTTGCCCAATCGCAGTTGAGGTCATATATTCTATGAATATTAAATAAATACAGCTGCAGGATCAGAAGTGATGTCTGTTCTTTCGGAACAGATGCCATATATATATATATATATATATATATATATATATATATATATATGATAGGAATATTAAGACGAAAAATTCCTAGCAGGAAAAATAAAATATAAAAAATAGACGAAGATTACTCACCAGGCGAAGGAGCACAGGTGTGACAGCATCACAAATAAATAAATGAATACACACACACACACACACACACACACACACACACACACACACACAATCGCAAGCTTTCGCAACCCAGTTGCGTCTTCAGGCAGTAGGGAAGGAGAGGGAAAGGAAATGATGAGGGTTTTAAGGAAGGGGGTAAGGAGCCATTCCAATCCCGGGAGAGGAAAGACTTACCTTGGGGGAAAAAATGGAGGGTAAACAAATGCACACATGCCCACACATTCACACAGACACAAGTACACCTAGGCAGACATACTGTAGAAAGCAAAGAAGTTAAGTTATTGAAGTTAAGAAGTTAGACAGAGATACCACTTGAGGCAGAGGCTCTGTCCAGAGAACCGATGCAAAGATGTTAAGAAGGTGGGTGGGAATTCAAATTTAGCGGAGATTGAGACCAGGTGGGCAATGGGAAGAGAGAATATGCTGAAGGGCAAGTTCCCATCTCCGGAGTTCTGAAGGATTGGTGTCAGTGGGAAGTATCCAGATAACCCGGACTGTGGAACACTGTGCCAAGATGTGCTGGCCGTGCACCAAGGCGTGTTTAGCCACAGGGTGATCCTCATTACCAACAAACACTGTCTGCCTGTGACCATTCATGCGAATGGACAGTTTGTTGCTGATCATTCCCACATAGAACGCTTCACAGTGCAGGCATGTCAGTTGGTAGATCACGTGGGTACTATCGCAAGTGGCTCTGCCTTAGATCGTGTACACCTTCTGGGTTACGGGACAGGAGTAAGTGGTGGTGGAAGGGTGCATAGGGCAGGTTTTACAACGGGGGCGGTTACAAGGGTAGGAGCCAGAAGGTAGGGAAGGTGGTTCGGGGATTTCATAGGTGTGGACTAGGAGGTTACGGAGGTTAGGTGGGCGGCGGAAAGACACTCTCGATAGCGTAGGAAGGTTGTCCCTACTGCCTGAAGACACAACTGGGTTGCAAAAGCTTGCGATTGTGTGTGTGTGTGTGTGTGTATATTCATTTATTTATTTGTGATGCTGTCACACCTGTGCTCCTTCGCCTGGTGAGTAATCTTCGTCTATTTTTATATATATATATATATATATATATATATATATATATATATATATATATATATAGTATAAAATAAAGATTTTTGACTTACCTAAAGTACCGGCTGTGTTGAAGGGCAAGTTCCCATCTCTCTTCCCGTTGCCCACCTGGTCTCAACCTCCGCTAAATTCTAATTCCCGCCCGCCATCTTTAACATCTTTGCCTCGGTTCTGTGGACAGAGCCTCTGCCTGAAGTGGTATCTCTGTCCAACTTCTTTGGTTTCTACAAATGTCTGCCTAGGTGTGTTTGGATGTGGATATGTGTGAGTGTGTGTGTGTATTTGTTTACCTTCCTTTTTGTCCCCTAAGGTAAGTCCTTCCACTCCTGGGATTGGAATGGCTCCTTTTCCACTTCCTTAAAACCCGTATCCTTCCCTTTCTCCTCTTCTTCCTCCCTCTTTTTCCGGAAGAAGCCACCACTGGTGGCAAAAGCTCGAATGTTTGTGTGTTTTTGTGTGTGTTTGGTGTTTCTATCGACGAGCCGGTACTTTAGGTAAGTCAAAAATCTTTATTTTATACTATGAAGCCCTTACTCTTACGGGAATTACTTAAACTACGAGTTTGAGTACTATGGGCAGGGCGAAGCTGGGAATTTGTATCTGACGGAAGGCGTGCATGGGTAGTCCTTGCAGGTGTGGTGATCACTGTGTCCCCAGTGGTGTAGGGGTCAGCGCAGCTGCCTAGAAAGCAGGAGACCCGGGTCCAAATCCTGGCTGGGTACACATTTTCAGCTTTGCCCAATCGCAGTTGAGGTCATATATTCTATGAATATGAAATGATGAGGGATTTAAGGGAGTGGGTAAGGAGTCATTCCAATCCCGGGACAGGAAAGACTTAACTTGGGGGGGAAAAAAGGAGGGTAAACAAATACACACACACCCACACATTTACACAGACGCAAGTACACTTAGGCAGACATACTGCCGTTTGCGAAAGTGCAACATCGAGAAGGAATTATCCGAATAGCGCTACTCTTGGAAGTAGAGACGGGTATGCAAGCAACATGTGATACATTTTGCAGCGAGATGGGGTACACGTATGCCGAGCAGAGTCCTCTCGCATCAGTGTTGAGCCTAGTGTAGTCAGTGTAGAGCTGTCACACGAGGTGGAAACAACACAGTGAACGCCAGTATGCCACGTCGACATCAAAGGGAACCGTATCGGCTTGTGAACGAGTTCCAACAGGGCAGAATGTTCGATCTCCAGGAAACGGGGTTGTGTATCACGATATTTCAGCTAGCACAGGATGACGTGTGTGTGGAAACAGTGGATAGTTGGTGCAAAGAATGGCAGCTAGCTCTCAATGTAGAAAAATGTAAGGTGATGCGCATGAGTAGAAAAAACAATCCTATAATGTTCGAATACAGCATTAGTAGTGAGCATCTTGACGCTCTTGCGTTGTTCAAATATCTAGGCGTAACATTGCAGAGTGATATGAAATGGAACGAACGTGTAAGGACAGTTGTGAGTAAGGCGGACAGCCGACTTCGGTTTATCGGGAGAATTTTCGGAAGATGTACTTCACCTGTAAAGGAGACCGCTTATAAAACACTTGTACGACCACGTCTTGAGTATTGCTCAAGTATTTGGGACCCGCAGCAGATTGGTTTGAAGGAAGACATAGAGGTGGTTCAGAGGCGAGCAGCTAGATTTGTTACCGGTAGGTTCGAGCAATGCGCAAGTGTCACGGAAATGCTCCGGCAACTCAATTGGGGATCGCTGGAAGAAAGATGACGTTCTTTTCGTGAATTTCTGTTAAGTAAATTTAGAGGGCCGGAATTTGAAGCTGAGTGTTGTACGATCTTGCTGCCGCCTACTTACATTTTGCGTAAAGATCACAAAGACAAGATAAGAGAAATTAGAGCTCGTACGGAGGTATATAGGCATTCTTTTTTTCCTCGTTGAATTTGGGAGTGGAATAGGAAAGGAAATGCCTAGTAGTGGTACAGCGTACCCTCCGCCACGCACCTTACGGTGAATTGCGGAGTATGTATGTAGATGTAGGTCGTACGCAGCGACGAGCAGGAACTGGATTACGGATCGTGACCGCAGCGAGGCATGATTGTTATCTTGTCCACACAGCCGTAATGGACTGTACAGTATTACCCACTGTTTTGGCTCATTCCTGCAGCACTGCAACAAGTGTGAAATTGTCTATATCCAAGGTTCGTCACCAGCTGCTGCAGATTGGACCGGTCGCACACGTGCCGTTTCGTCGGCGTCTACTGTCCAGGAACTGCAAGCTGCTCCGACTGCAACAGGCTAGCGAAAACCATTACTGGGGTGCTGAGTCTCGCTTCGATGTGTCCTACAGTGATGGCGGCATACGTGTCCGGCAGTACCGCAGTGAGGGCAACCTGACGGGCTGCACTGTGGAGAGGCATAGCAGACAGACACCAGGTGTGACAGTTTGGGGCGCAATCGGTTACGGCATCTGACCTCGCCTTCTACATATTGAGGGCACTTCGAGCAGCAACCGGTACCTAACGGTGGTCGTGGAGCGTCACGTACTATTCCCGCTTCAGGCACCTGCTCGGGCCATGTTTCAACAGGACAATGCCCGGCCACATACGCGAGGAACGTATGGGCCTCCATCGAAGAGCGACAGTACTGTCGCTTCCGCGGCCTGCACGTTCTCCAGACGTGTCGCCCAAGGCCGGCCTCAACTGTCCGGGCTCCCCGGGCGAGTTGCTCACTTGGTGCCTTTATTATATAAAAACAGCAAACCTGGCAGTACTTTGCAACAGATACTCGAATTTGTTCTAGAAATCGTCTTAAACGGTCAATTACATAATCTTATAATATGATTTTTCATTGTGAATTGGAGGAATTTATGAAATAAAAGAAATAAATTAAAGAACAGAAATGACCCAGGTTCGATTCCTGGTCCGGCACAAATTTTCACGTTTTACAGATTGACTGTCCATCTCCAGAAGGGAACGGAACTTGGAAAATTTAACAATTTGCAAAAGTTTGCAACTGCTTCATGCATTTATTTCTGTGCAGGTCATTTTGATGTCATTTTATTTCACTGTTAATAATCGTGCACTGCAACTGGAAACATTTAACATTTTATTTTGTACAGATTAGTGAGCTGATGTTTACATTTGCAAAACAGATGTTCACAGTATGACACACCATGGATTTGTATCTAAATTCTTTTTCTAATGTATTTGCTGAAGGTACATGTTGGACATCAGGTTTGATATTTACACTAGTGATGCAGTACTTAAATTCACAGAGTGCTCCACTTATCTTACAGCTACACACGCAGGTTGTGCTTGTCTGTTCCCGGAGCTGCACGGGCCGTTCAAATGGGTGCCACCTCTTCCTCCTAATAATGCACTGCGTGCCTTTTCCGTCAGTGTCATTCAAACAGTGAAACGACAGATGTTGAATGAGACTGATCACTATTTTAGTTTCGAAAAGTTTGTGACTGTAATATCGATTTTTTAGTACCGGTGTTTGTTATTTTTATTTAGCCACGTGTCAGCGTACGGGGCGCTCCTGTATTTTGGTGCCCCGGTGACTGCCCGAGTCGCCCCACCCTGAAGCCGGTGCCGGTGTCAGCCGTCAGACTTGTCTGGGATCAGGCGGTCGGCACCTGGTGCCAATAACTAGGTGCCATGGATTTGTGGGCTCAGATAAAAACTGTGTGGAGGGAAATCCCTCAGGAACATATTCAGAACCTTATTGATACAAAGACAATGATAAATCTGAAGCATAGAATTAAAATGTGTGATGCGGCCGGGAATCGAACTCGGACCTCCATGCTTACTAGGCAGACATCTAACCGTTAGACTACCACACCACTAACATATGCATGGAGAGCCTTGGCAGTAGTGGCAATTATCTTTGGAAAACAGAAGCTGAATTAAAGTTTGTGACATGGAGGGCAATCGTACTTAGACTATTCCGAGGCGCCTTAATCATTAGTGGTGTGGTAGTCTTAACAGTAAGACATCTGCCTAGTAAGCATGGAGGTGTGGGTTCGATTCCCTGCCGCATCACAAATTTTTATTCTGTGCTTCAGATTTATCATCATTGTCTTTGACACATTCGAGACGAAAATCCGTCTCAGGTATGGTTTATTTGTATTACTTATTGATTCAGTACCACAGCATATACCATCTCTAATTGCAGTGCACGGTGGCCACACAACGTACAGAATAGTGAGGCTCAAAGGACTTGAACAGATTTGAAAAGGTAATCATTTGTTAACATCATGTACCTAACCCGTGGTATTAAATTCACTGAATTCGTTAGTTTCCTCGTCGGTGTTGCAGTTTCCACAAACAGTACTGTATGTGTGTTAAATCTTCTCAATTGTATTTCACAAAGATTTTTACAAAGTGGCAAACTATTTTTGTAGCTTAAGTACCGTCTACAGATCATGCATATTACACTAAATTCCAGCATCAGTATTGCGTTGTTCGGACCTGTAGTATTATAAAACTGTGAGTCAAAACTTGTTACTTAAATCAAACTATAAGTGATACAAATTGGAAGAGGCCTGAAAGTATTGTAAAAATAAACTACAAAGTCTGTGTAATTATTATCTTTACAGTCTATAACTGAATACAAGAACAATTGTAGCTGTTTAACATCCTGGAACCTTTTTCTAAATGTTGGAAGTAGACACTGTAATGTAACAACTGACTTTAACCCACAGTAATATGTGACAGACCCCATTACTGAACACATGACAAACTTTAAACCAATCATAGTTTAACAACATCAGAGACAATACAGAAAATACATTAATAGAATCCATAACTGAAAACAGTAACAATCACAATTGTAACGATATAATGACAGAGTGTCCAGGCCAGAATTCAACGACATAAAGAGGACATCAAACTGAAGGAGAGGCAACGAATTAAAATTTGTATCAGGGCTGGGATTAGAACCCAGAACCTCCAGGTTACTAGGCAGGCACTATACCACTAAGCCACTATGACCTAATGAATAAGGCAACTGCACGAGCTGTCTTAAGACACGTCTCCCTCCACAACCCAACACAACACAACACGAGCAGAAGGTCCCAGGTTCGAGTTCCAGCCATGACACAAATTTAATTCAATGCCTCTCCTTCAGTTTTATATAATTGACATATATATTGAGACAAACTAAGCCTCTGGTCAGTGATTTATTACTTGATATTTACATAAAGAGGATAAGCTTGAAACGCACCACAATGATGATTGTCATGCCACAACAGGCACGTATAAAACATTATAGATATTAACAGCCATAAATTTGCAAATCCATATTGAAAAATCTTGACCATTGCAGGGTCTTAGGATCAAATACCAGTTCAGGACAAGTTTTCAACTTCACCATAGAATTTGTATCAATACTACGCACAATCAAGAGGTCTGAATATTTCGAATATACAGACAGACACTCATTCACAAGCAAATTAGCTTTTGGTGATGACCTTCCGACTGTACAGGATGACCAGCCAGTCTAAAACAGGTTAGGGAAATAATTCAAAATTTTATTTCAAAACTTCGCTAAGTTTTACGAGTGTTCTTCCACCGCGACATACGCCTTGACAACGTGACCGAGGCTGTCCACCTTGCAGGACAGAGCCGGCTAGAACCAGTGTTGAATGCTGATTCTAAAATCACGCCACCCTTCTGGCGTCCGTGCTGAAACTCCTGATGTTTCCGTGCTGCCGTGGAGCCAATAGCAGACACCCACGTTTGACCACGTGTGCTACTGCTGCAGGGCGCAGAGGTGCGAGAATCACTTCCTTCGCTCTATCGTACAGAACAGACGCACTCCAGAGGCTCAGCGTCTGTGTGGGGCGAACGGCCGCATATCGTCCGTTCCCGCCTAGCGGCTGTTCGGTATCAGCTACCAACTGTGTGAACCATTACCGTAACCATTACCTTTTCCGTTTTCTAATCAGTTTAGACTGGCATTCATTCATTGCATCTGTCCCCAGGGCGAGTCCTGATATGTATCCCGTATTTCAGAATATACCAAATATTAACTTACATCCTATCTTTTTTTTGCCATCCTGACAACGCTTCCAACCCATTTTATTTATGCAGCATTGGGATGGGTTGTATAATTTTCCTATCATCCGTAGGATAAAGATCAAGTGCTGTACACGACAAAGACTGTGGCTGAAAGCTAAGCTGTGTGTGTACGAGTATCTTCTCTACGGGCCTGTCAAGGCTCGACAAATATCTTTCCAGTGAGTTGCAAAGTATCCTCATTATATTCATAACTGTACAATAATACAGAAACATTTCAATTTATTTTTATGCGAAGGAAATGAACACGGGCAGTTTAACATCTTAAAACTTTTTCTGAAAGTTGCTGGCAGATGGTGCAATGTAACGGACAGAGATTTGTTTACAGTAGTAAAAGATAGACCCACTGTCGACAGAGCACCACAGCGGCACTTTTGCGGGACTTCTCGACCGAAAAGGTGGCCAGGTCACCGTGCATTAACTGGGTATGGCTGATACGTAGGCGGCACAGAACAACCGAGTCCCTACGTACGGCCCTCAGTGAGGACTTGCACGTGACCGTACAGAGCTTCACCACACGGAGCTCGATCGGTACATTATAGTCAGACCGTTCAGAACTCCGAACCCCAAGACTCTCACGGTTCAATTGGAGAACCACGGCCCGCTCGGCCAGCCGATCGACTTGTTCATTCCCCAATGTGGCCCGCGGTCCGAACAGAGGCCACCGAACAGCCAGATCTGCCGACGATGAAGAGACAGTCACGAACAGACTGCAAGGAAGGGTGTCAGAGAAAACTACGGTCGAGGGCTCACAAACGCCTTGGGGAGTCACTACAGATAACAAAAGACTCCCGGAGCCAATTTGGACATCTTTGAGAGTGTGAGAAATAGTGACCGGCAAAGCTGTAAATATACTACCCAGGTGGGCAACAGGAATAGAGAATATGCTGAAGGGCTAGTTCCCATCTCCGGAGTTCTGAAGGATTGGTGTCGGTGGGAAGTATCCAGATAAGCCGGACGGTGTAACACTGTGCCAAGATGTGCTGGCCGTGCACCAATGCGTGTTTAGCCACAGGGTGATCCTCGTTACCAACAAACACTGTCTGCCTCTGTCCATTCATGCGAATGGACAGTTTGTTGCTGGTCATTCCCACATAGAATGCTTCACAGTGCAGGCATGTCAGTTGGTAAATCACGTGGATACTATCGCAAGTGGCTCTGCCCTCGATTGTGTACACCCTCCAGGTTACGGGACTGGAGTAAGTGGTGGTGGAAGGGTGCATAGGGCAGGTTTTACAACGGGGGCGGTTACAAGGGTAGGAGCCAGAAGGTAGGAAAGGTGGTTTGGGGATTTCATAGGGATGGACTAGGAGGTTACGGAGGTTAGGTGGGCGGCGGAAAGACACTCTCGGAGGAGTGGGGAGGATGTCATTAAGGATGGATCTCATTTCGGGGCAGGATTTAAGGAAGTCGTATCCTTGCTGGAGAGCCACATTCAGAGTCCGCTCCAGTCCTGGAAAGTATCCGGTGAATAATAATTATTAATTTAAGAGATTTAGAATAGCAGGGGACAAAATTCTGCCTAGGGTTTTCTGTCTTCCTAGGTGAGAGTACCTGGTGGCACCTACTATGGTCAGAGGAGTGATTATGCAGGTTTACCAACCTGTGATGAATAAGTGGCACAGAGATGAGAGCATGCATTCCTTGGCTTAATAAGTGTTCCATGCTAAAAAGTCAGAGAGAGACACAAGAATGTGCTACTTCTGTTATTGACATTATTGTAATGTGAGAGAGACACTAATAGAGACTGGAACTGAACATATTTTGTAATATGAGTCTGTATAATTATACGTCGTTGATTATGGGATTGTATTCTGCAGTACAATAAATTAGTACTGTCATTTGTTAGTTACTCACGGCTTTAATTCATTAGAAGAAGATTAGTATAATAATGAAAAAACATTTTGTGCTACTCTCTCCTCCTGAACAACTTTTGATACGAGTGTCTGATGCCTGTAATATCAAGAAAAAGCTTCTACGTTGAGGAACAGACTAGCTGGGCTTCATTCTCCTAGGAGCAAACTCAATAACAGACATATACCAAGCAAGGTATAAGGACATAAGTAATATTTTGTAGTGTCCTCAGAAGAAGAGATACACGGTCGTAACACTACAACCTGTGAGGTGAGGAACACTGTTTGATGTCATCACCGTATACGTAGATATACCCCAGAACAGCTACCTACTAGGGAACCGTCCGTATAGACAACTTCTGCACCACAAAAACAAATTGATAAGTGTCAGGAACTGGTGACAGATTTATTTGTGAAATCGAGGCTGTCGAGCCGTGCGACAAATCCAAAAAAAGCTGCACGTGAGGAACGTATCGAGGACGGGTAAGGAAAGAGTAGTGGGATGGATGGGAAGGGAATTTAGTGACAAAAGAAGGGAACTAACACAGATCACGACAGGGAGAACTGACCTGGGTCACCACGGAGGGAAGGGAGTGCAGCAGGTGAATAAGGAGCCTGCAATTCAGGAGGTGGGAAGATGGGAAACCTACGAAGCGAGCAGCTGTTGCTGGTGGAACAGCAGGGCAGAGGTCCCAGCTTCAACGAGGTGGCTCGTCACCAGACTCGTGCGGTCAGTGCTCGATACTAGACAGACGCCACCGTGTCGAATTTGATTGAAGAGTTGCAGTGCCGAAGATGTTGTCGAGTTATATACTGAGTTCCCGTATTCGAGGTGGGACTTTATTGAGGCCTTATAAAGCTTCGGGAGTGTCGATCGTGCTGCTCCCTAAACAGTGTGGCCTAGGCGGCGGAGGACATTCGGATACTGCCTGCACTTTTGTTAAGAGTCGAGTAAGAAGGGGTAGCCGAGAGATCCGAGCACCAGAGAACACGCCCTGTAAGCGAGGCATCTTGTCGACCTGAAGGAGTTCGTGAGACAGGTGTAGCTTCGGGTCCAGGTGAGCCGCCTGACAGCGACAGAAGTGCATAACTCGGGTTTTAGATGCAGCAAATTGGAAACTTTGGACAAGGCACAAGACTGGGTGCATCGGACGGATCCCCGCAACCACCATTTGGCAACAGTGATGACAGGAGAGCTGAAATATGTGCAGCAGAAGTCATCGGCGTACGAGGTGGAAGAAACCGTTGACCACACCGCTGCAGTGAGGCCATTAACTACAACGAACAGAGGAGAACTCTGAGGACAGAGCCCAGCAGGACACCACTCTCGTACACGTGGAGTGTGAGAAGATTATTGGTAGGCGGCCCCTAAGGTCCACTTCATACACTGCAGCAAGGGCATAGCGGAGGTAGACAGTATCGGACACCTTCCGGAGATCGATAAAGACTGTGTAGATAGCCATACAGTGGCACGAGATTGTCAATAGTGGGGCAGCCCTGATGGAAGCCGCGCCCCCCCCCTCCCCCAGTTGTGGGACCAGGAATCCCAATCTTCGAGGATCCGCACGAGCTGCCGGCTCGTCGTACGTTCGAGTAGCTTACACAGAACAGTGCTGAGACTGACAGAGTGAAACTATCACAGCCAGCAGATCTGCATTGTGTTTCACCATTGGGAAATGATGCTATTCAGCCAGTGGCACAAGGAAACACCCTTTGCTCGGTGACAAATGACCAGGATGAGCAGCTTACACAGAGAGCCTGCTGAGAGGTGATGAAGGAAACGGCTGTGAAAGCGATCTGACCCTGGAAAGGTACTGGGACATGCAGTGAGGCCACTCCGGAACAAACACTCGCTAAAAGGGATGCGTGTGACGTGACAATCACTTACTATCGACCTCCTCTTTAACAGAGCAGAAATCTGGGCTGCAGGCTGCAGTCGCAGAACTACGAGTGCAACGGTCTGCCGGTAACAATTAGGTCAGTGCAGAGTGTACCCAGAATGAGGATACATGGGATTCCCGCCGGTGGGCAAAAGCCAAAAGTTGCCGAACTCGGAACCGTACCCGACAATAGGAGGAGCGGAAACTGTCGGTGGCAACCTACCTCTCCCAACAGTCCTGCTTACTCTGCTGGATAAATTACTGAGCTCGGGCCCAGAGTCATTCAAAAGCAATTCGACCCTCTGCAGAAGGGTAGTGCTGGTAGCACTGAAGCAACTGCAGACATTCTCGAATCGTCTCAGTGGCATAATTGAAGACCGGGATACTACCCGTCGGCTTCGACCGGTGACTTCGTATGTCTCACAAGATACACTACATAGGTATACCAACTAGCAAAACAAACACTATTGACGAATATAAACATACAGGATACCTTAATACTTAAGCATTTTAGATAATAAATAATTTGTGATTTTCGTCGTAAATTACAGATTACCACAACAAAATGTAGGCTCCCGTTGATCACAGGTCTCAGTCCAAAAACGTATGGCTTCAGAGCTCACTTATGACAAAAAGTCTCTCTGTTAACCTGTACCTCACTATCATAGAAAAGCTACAGATCACTTTTTGAACACAAAATCTTAATCTAGAATCTATGTTCTGCTTGTAAACAAACTATCATCTTTAACTCAGATGTCATCGGTCAAACCAGACGGGTCGTATACCGTACTTCAACTGACCCGCCTCAGCAATGTCCAGTGTCCACCGACGTACCTATTTGTGCCAAAATGAGCCAGGGAAGTTCGGGACATTTGCCTCGACAGCAGAAACAGTGGCACCGGCGACCTGTCGAACCGCCACAGTGGGAAGGGGAGCAGTCACCGTTGTAGGCACCGTGAAAGCTGACCCGTCAGCCCCGTAAAGAGTCTGCAAGGTGAAGCCTACAAAGAGACACGGCAAAGGCTGAGTACATGCAATGCGCCATGCTATAATGCGTGCGAGCACCTATATTTGGAAGGTAAATGTTTTGTTGTCCCGAGATACTTTCAATGTTCGTATCTCAGCCCGTGTTGTGGGTTACACCCCACAAATGGTGACAGGTACTGAAGTCCCCCAATACAGAAATGGCGGGGGAAGTTGGGCGACCAAGGCAGCGCAGTCAGTGGGAGATAAAACCTCACCTGGGGAATGTATTGTAAGTTCCTGCACCGTCCGGATTCTAACAGCCACTACCTCGAGAACTGTGTGGGGAGGCACAGGGGTGCTGCAGACAGGGCAACGACGTGGAGGCAGCCATCGCCAGATACCCTGTGTCACAGGCTACACGGTTTTTATAGTAGCTCTGATAGCCACGAATGAAACGGTCCACCAGACAGGAAACCAGGCTTCCTGTAGGTCTAAACTGAGTGACTGAGTGTCACAGTGACTGCCGCAACTCAGCTAGACTGTAGAAAAAACTGCCGCATTCCACTAGAGGATTATCCTGTGTGCATTCTGAATTGCTGTCAATGAATGGGCAGTTCATATCTCTGGGCCATCTTTTGCCACTGTTCGAGTAACAATAGCATTGACGTCTGTCGTTTCTGTGGTCTCGGCGATTTCTAGTTCCTCAGGCAACGTTAGTATCTCCACTGCATCCTCTGAATCTGAATGTTGTACTTTGTTTCTTCTTGTTTTCCTCCTTTTTATCCTCTCACTTTTCCTTTCAGCTCGATAAGCTGGGAAGGCTTTTCTGGATTTACATCAGGGACTGACGAAGATCGGGAAGCTCTTTAACCGACATCTTGTGGGTCTTCAGAGACTGGTGCAATCCACATACACTTGCACAGAAAACACGGAAAGAAGTGTTCTGATAGATCCCTTCCTTGCAAGAGGAGCCAGAGGGGGCTATTGCTTCCCTAGTTCAGTGTGGGGGACCAATATTCCAGCTGTTTGGGAATTGGAGTGGGGGGGGGGGGGGGCAGTTGCCCATAGTAAGGACTTTAGGAGAAGAGAAAAGGAGTCAGATGTAGACGATTTTGCCTGCGGGCCCAATGAGACTGGTTGAACAGTTGGGGATCTCGTCACTGGAGCTGCCGATGGTGAATCAGCTGTGGCATAGGAAGAAATCTACCTCGGGTAGGAGGGCTTTTGGTAGTTATAATTTGCCTCTGAGTAGGTCAGCCTGTCCAGGGTCTTATATGGATGGATGGATGGATAGGAATTTCTGCGCACACAATAACTAGGTCTTTAATGCCCTGAAAAGTGTGAGACGTGATGTTTTTGATGCGAGTGAAGTAGAAGTGAAGAAACAGGAGACTGAAAAGTAGCCAAACTGTGTGGGCAGTTGACCAAATGCACAAACACATCGCAACAAATTGGCAATATAATTTTGCATACTGAAGTAGACAGTTATAGAAGCATTTAAAACACAATACCAGAGTATCACGGCCAGCTGATCACTGAGATAAAAAGTATGGGCCAGGCTTTCCCCAACACACTAAAACCTCCAGCCTAAAAGCTTAGGCCAGAGTCCACATAATTTAATAACTTTGCTCACACTCGTCTCATTATCAGTTAAAACAGAGGACAGCATACCACCTAGATTCGCCGCTGCCCTCTCGACACGATATAAAACGACATTCAGCCAGTGATTCGAACACCACAGACATCACACAATGCGGGAATTCTCCTGAAGAAGTAAAAATCTACGTGTCAAAGGGTAGTGCCCAATTCGGAAGTGCGTCAGACCCACCTCGTGCCACCCGAACGACTGGCAGGAGGACCACCACACTCTGACAACTGGTTTAACGGACTGCAGCTTATTATCTGTTACTGACAAACCGGTCTCCTCCCACAGCTGAACGGATCTCTGACTGACCACAGTGAGGGCACCAAGCAAGGGTATACCACATTGTAGGATATTATGGCCAGAGCAAGCTGCCTCAGCAGCCTGATCGGCTGCTTCGTTGCCCAGAATTCACACACGGCTCTCGGTACCCAGCCAAATGACACGTGAGTCCCCCACTGCTGGTGGGAGTAGAGTCGGTCATTTATGAGCCGGATTATCGTATCGGCTGGATATGAGTTTTGTAAGGATAGCACTGCACTGAGGGAATTGGAGCACTGATGACACCATGTTACCCGATCACGCCGCATCTGCTCTGATGCCTTCACAATCGCGTGAAGCTCTGTTGAGAAAACAGAGTAGGCACTGGGAGATGAATCCACAATAAAATTAAGATACTTGTCTACAATTTAAAAAAATGTAGGTTGATGTGTCTTTCTTAAAACGTGTCAAGTCTAAAATGAGTGTGGGACTCTGGAGAAGCCAAGAGGGACTTCGACTTCAACATTGACTTAAAACATTAATATCAGGGAAATCCAGCCTCAAAGACACTCCTGTGTATGAATCCCGAAAGGCCTCGTTGCTCAGGGATGATTATGGAAAAGCCTTTCCATCAGAGACTGAGCAACAGTATTGTATGCTCGTGTATTTGGGGTGCACAGCGTGGTATATGCCTGGCGCACCGTGAGGCGTTGCTGCCGTACGTAAAGCGGCAGCTCGGCAGCCTCAACACAGAGGATCGGTACGGGGCTGGTCCCGAATGCCCAGTCATCATCATCATCATCAGTTTCCAGCTCCTGTTTCCCGGGTGTGGTGTACAAGCGCTCGCATCTCCTCCTGTCTTCATACATCTTCTGTTCCAGAATGTCTTCCCATTTGTGTCCTTTCTCCTCCACATCTGATCTTACAGTCTCTATCCAGCGTTTTCTTGGTCTTCCCCAAAGTCTTCTTCCTATGAGGTTGAGGTGGAAATACTTTTTACTAGCATTCTCATTAAGTGCCCATACCACTGAAGTCTATGTTTCCTTATGATGGTGCCGAATGCCCAGTGGCGAGCCTAATTCCCTCGTGATGAACCGTGTCCGACATCTTTCAATAAGGAAGTCTTGCAGACCCGTACACCGTGCACCCACAGTTAAGTTGAAATCACACAAAGGGTCTATAAAATCGAAGCAGATGAGTCCTGTCCACTGCCGACAACGAGTTGCTAAGACATATTAAAATACTAAGTACTATAAGGCACCGGCATTGCCAAAGTTTTGAATCAAATGTGAGGCCCAGAAACCTCACAGTGTCTTTAAAATTCAACAGTGTGCCTCATCTTCAGTTCAGGTGAATTAAAAATAGAACACAGTTTTCTCAGTTACGAATGTAAAACCAGTCTGCTGTGTCCAGTCATTCAACTGTTTGAGAGCGAGTTGCAACTGACGAGTTGTCGTCGCAAGGTTGGAAGAAGATCAAAAGACAGAGAAGTGGTCAAAAAATAAAGAACACTGGACAGGACTTTTAACACCTGATGAGATCTACTAATACCTGTAAAAAAAGGGGGCCACACTTAAAACACGATCCCGAACAACATCGTTCTCCTTGAGGTAATCCGAAAGGCTTCACAGTGTGTATATTTAAAGTATCTTGGAGAAAGGAAAGACTGAATAAAAATGGGAAGACAACCACGAAACCCACATTAGTGGAGCTGCCTGAGAATAAGATGCCTACAAGTAGTATCGTTGGTCTTCTCTATATACAAAAAACATACACCCAGAGGGTCATTCTGGCATAGGAAATCCTGTTGTATAGCCGATTCCAGGAAGGCCAGATTATAGAAGATGGAACGGTATCTCCTGAACCCACAATCAAAGTGACTAAGGAGGTACCCAAAATCCAAACACGGCAGCAGTTCACCGTCTGCTCCGAGATCTTTCCTGTACAACTAGTGAGGGCAAAATTACGGTAACTGCTCAGGCGAGTACGGCCTTTTCTGGGTTTTAAAAGAGGTATTAAAATTGCCTCCCTCCAGGAGTCAGGAAACTAGCCTGATGCCCAAATAAAAGTTTAAAAGAGTGTGGAGAACTTCCTCGTTACACCTAGTGAGATGTCGTAGCAATTACGAGGTATGTCCACAAAGTAAGTTCCGTTTGGTTATATAAAACAAAGGTGGACAGATACAGAAAAAAATATTAATTGTACAAACATATACAACTATTAAACTACTTTTCTACATAGCTTCCGAAATTTTGTAGGCATTTGTCATAGTGTGGCAGAAGTCTTTGTATGCCTTCTTCATAGAAGGTTGCAGTCTATGTATTCAACCATGTGGTAACATGTTCTTTCAGCTCGTCATCATCGCTGAAGTGTTGACCAAGATGGATAGGTTTTAGGTGTAAGAAGAAAGTCACTAGGAGCGAGACTGTACGGAGGATGATCAAACACGTCCCAGTGAAATTCCCGTAAGAGTTGTTTGGTCACATTCGCCTTGTGAGGTCGGGCGGCAACGTGAAGGGAAGAAGAAGACTCCTTTCATCTCTTCTTACACCTAAAATCTGTCCTTGGTGGTCAACATTTCAACGATGACGAGCTGAAAGAACATGTTTGCCACACAGGGGGGCAACCTTCTATGAAGAAGGCACATAAAAACTTGTCCCACACTATGACAAGTGCCTACGAAATTTTGGAAGTTATATAGAAAAGTAGTTGAACCTTTGCAGATTTTTAAACAATAAATATTTTTTCTGTATCTGTTCACGTTTGGTTTATATAACCAAATGGAACTTACTTTGTCGGCATACCTCGTATAATGGATTCTATCGTGATCTGGGGATGTGTCACACACCACAAACAGTGCAGAATCCATTTCCCACATGGAATAGGGACGGTTATAATCCTCTCATATTGTGGACTTGAAGTCCAAATTGCCTTTCTCAACAGCCGCTCTGTGGAGCTGAAAGGCTGGATCCTGACTGATGTTAGCAGTAACTATAGAGAAATAAGCTGTCAGAGCCTGAGCAATGTCTTGCAGGCTGATATGAAGAGTTCCATCACAGCTATCAATGGACACCTCCCTTCTCTACCAGATATCTTCCTGACGGTCTCACATACTTTTTGAACTGTTCGTGGAACGGTTAATGGAATCTGGAAACGGTCACTACAACTTTTTTGCTCTCACAAATAACCGGCCAACACCTACCATCACCGACCGAAAATCTGCGAGGTTGTCTCTTGTCGGACGACACTGGAACTGACACAGAGCCGCCCCTCTGCACCTGACAGCAGAACGACCAGTCGTCATTCCACCGAGGAACAGACTGCCGTTTCGGCTGAACTGAGGATAGAGGAATGGCTGCAGTAGCTGCAAGATGAAGCAATTCAGCGAGATGATCCACACATTCCTGGACGTCGACTCGATGTCGAATTGCAGGAAGCTCCCTGTAATATGTCCAGTGTGCTCGACTGAGCACCTGTCGTGGCAGTTGTCTAACAGGCCCCATTCCGTCTGGCTGGTGGATCCAGACAGAGAAGTGATCACTGCCGTGCAGATCGTCGACCACTTCCCACTGAGTTTGGGGAGCAAAACAGAGAAATCTATAGCAGAAAATGACCCTGTTGCAGTAAAGAAATGTGTGGGCTGTTTGGTGTTCAGTAAATGTGCTCTACACGACAAGAGAAAGCTTTCGACAGCTCTACCCCAGGAGCAGGGAGTTGCGGAACCCCAAAGCACATCATGCGAATTAAAATCACTGCAGAGGATGAAAGGGGGGGAAGCTGTGTCAAAGGTCACGAAGGGCTTCCTCATCAAGTGTGTTGTGTAAGTGAATAAACAGTCAATCGGTAGTGTATATGGACACACACTTCAGCTGCTTGTAAGCTGTTTTGAATGGGAGTGGTAGGCTATGTTGACAAAAACAGCCACTCCTTCTTTAGCTCTCTCACCACTGAGGTGTCCTTCCAATATAGATCGTAGCCACGAATATCAGGGTTACCTGTAGATTTAAAATTCGTTTCCTGTAGACTGTGATGATACTGCTGGCCCTCTCATCTCAATGTTATCGTACGATACCGTCTGCGTTGGACCCGGAATCGTGTGGTCTAATTGTGATATATGTTGTGTGTGAAGTCAGTTACAGACGTAATAGCCAGTCTAGGAATCACTGTAGGTCAGTGTCTCGGTGATACTGTGATTAGTTAGCAAGTGATAGATTTCATTAATTAAGAGATTCATATATTTTCTTTCCAGACAGTTCTATAAACAATAGTTTCGCCATAGTATGTGATTTCAAGACTTAGACAGACAAAGGGTATAAACTTTTGTATTTACATAAAGACATGAAAATAAATAGCATTGTATATATGTTAGGCTTATAAGCAAGTTGTGTTGACTAGCTAATTGTGTTAATTAATGCAATAGTTGATATTTCAATATTGTAATTCTTTGTATATATTGACTGACGTGAGATTTTGAACCTATTTTCAGAATTGCCAAGATATTTGATGGTTCAATATATGTTAGGAACAAGTATGATGTACTCATTAACAAATTAATTGACATTTAGCATTGCTGTTTGTTGTCAAACAAAAAGGACCGCGATTAAGACTTAAAAATATATGCGCCATCTAAAATTATTGTATGTATAGTTTTCATTTTATATTGTGATTATTTTTGTGTACATGAAACGTTTTACTTGAGTGTTCCTTAATTATAAATTAGTATATTCAATTGTTATGAACAATGCGTAATGTAATGTCATTATTGTCAATGTTATATATATTTGCCTCACCGCCTTGTGTGGGGAGTTGGAGTTCGAGTTTTGGAGATCGTTCTGTGCTCTGGAATCTATGTCAGTCTTTGTTTTAAAATGGAAGCACTATCAGCTAAGTTCTGTTGCATTGTGTACGTTATGAAGTTGTAATGTTTTGGTGGAATAAGAAGCAGTTTGATTGGAAATTAAAGAAGAAGTGAAAAATTGTACCTACGAGTATTTATTTCTACCACGATGCCCCAGGTGAAGAATTTTGCAGTGAGCAGAACCCCCATACATTGTGGTGTTGAAAAGCTGAGTATCATTTTTGACATGTTTGAAATTGGTTATTTAATAACCTAGTAAACGTTTTAAGACACATACCCATTGGTCTGCTGTGAGTCAACAGAAGTAGTTCCTGCACATATGTCCTGAAACCCTGCAAGATCCACTGCAGTACGGGAGCCATCTGTCACGGAGGCTGGATCTTTACTCTCTCTTCTTAGACGGAGACACTGAACTCGGTGGAGGTTCAGTCTCGGGGTGTGGGATATCCAGCTCCACGAGTTTTGGAGCTGGGTCAGATATACCATCAGGAATAATAACTGCTAAGAAAGACTGACAGTCGAATTGCTATTTTCGCCTCTTTCTTAGCAGTTGCTTTTTTGGACTTTGATTGTTTGACTGATGTTGCAGCGGACACGGTTGCAACTGGACGTGAAGGCAGGTTCTGCAGTTGTTGGAACAAAGGGTACTGCAATTGTAGTTTTTTCAGCTGTTTTTGAGGGGCTAGCGGCATTAAAGCTTCAGCTGCTTTCCATGTGCGAGTGCAAGTGCTGCTACCCACACTAACAGCCTCTGTCTGGGTTGAGGCGTTTGGCCTCTGCACATGGGATCTGTCTTGCCATCTCGATCTCCTGTATTTTCTTCTCATTAATTAAGTAATTAAGACGAAGTTTTCAAACACCAGAGATACTATATTGCCATAGTTGGAACAGCTACCGGTGTGAAAGTAACATTCATACTTTTCACAAGACAAACCAACTAGCTGTTTGTCTTTTTTTAGTAAGCACGTCAGAGACATGCAACAACAACAACAACAACAACAACAAAAAGAACCTGTCTGCAGTGATTGGAATTCTGGTACAGTAGAATTAGTCTAGGGGGCTTGGTATCTTCTGATTAAAAAAAAAGTTGTTATTCGCAGTCAGATGTGTACAGGAGGTATAATTTGATAGGAGAGTTAGAGCAGTTACACACTGCATTTGTGACTCCAAACTGGATGCCCTCCGGAACAGTTCACACATTTTGCAGGTGGAGGGCAATCGGTACCTTCTGAGGACGCCTTCCCACATTTGCCACAAGTAGCCTCTCCCTTGCAGCCGAGTGAAGTGTCCAAACCACCGATATTTGAAACCGCGCAATGGGTTTGGGACACTGGGGCTTATATTCGATCAGAGGAAGCCCGCTTTAACCTCGTCTGGGAGTGGGGGACTATTAAAAGTTAAGACGAAGGAGTCAGATTTTACTAACTCCCCATCCTTTAGTTTGTCAGTCTTTGGAATTGGTTCTCCAATTTGTGTCCATTTTGATCATTCTTTAGTCTTGGGACTGAAACGGTGGACCCACGTTTCATCCCAGTTATGAAAAAGCACAACAACAAAAAATCAGCTTTTTTGTTGCAAAAATTCACTAAACACAGAACTGAAACATCCTTACGACAGTGTTTCTGCTGGAGTGTGAGCAAGTGCAGCCGAAATCTTGCACACAGTTTTCTCATGTCCAAATTTTCAGATAGTATGCAATGTACTGCCCTTTTTAAATGTCTATTATGCCTGCTACCCCGTGTCCTTTCAGCCGACGATCGTCCAGTGCCATTTTGTGACTCTTATTCTCCATTTCTGCAGTCGTCACCTCATTCGGTCGACCACTGCGCTGCTCAGCTCGGCAGCTCGTACCGCCTCATTTGAATTCAGCTGCCCAATATTTTACTGCTGTAAACGAAGGAGCTGACACTCAAAGTAGAATCGAGCTCAGCTTTGGTATTTCTTGTGCTGAGGCCTTTCAAAACACCATTTTTACAAGTTCACTCACAATGTGTACTACTGATAACTGTCAAACAAATACTAAACAATGTTGCATCTTCAAACTCTAAACATACACTTTGGAGCAGTGGCGGACTAAGTGGAGGCGATCCACCCCAAGGCCTCCGAATCTCGAAAGCTATTTTTGTAGACTGGCCTATACCTCTCATCCTGGGAGGGCCTCCAAAACGCAAAAGTTACTGTTTCGTTTTGCTGCCACCTCGGCCTCCGACAGCCTGCTTCAGAGATCGTATACTTTCTATTCCAGAGATATTTTTGAACAATAACTGCCACCTTCAGACAGACCAGATACTTACGAGACCCTCGCGACGTCACAACAGTAGATACACGATTACATTCACACCTCAGTGAATAGTGAGAGCGTACAAATTATACTGACAAACCCACCTGCAATGTCAACTCAGTGAAAGATATTTCACACACTAGTCACACTTTAGTGTATTACCCACCCACGTTACCAGTAACTCGACACGTAAATCTTCCTAGAGGAACACCTACTGATCTCTCTTCCCAGTCCCGGCCAAAGCGTCAGAGGCGTGAGCACGGTACCTGAGGTTTATCAGCCTCTCCGGGAACTTGCCGAAGGGCACGGCGCGGACGTTCGAGGAGTTGAGGTTGAGGCAGCGCAGCCCGGACAGGTCCAGCATGCAGGAGAGCCCCGGCTCGAGGCGCGAGAAGTCCGTCTCCTCCATGAGCAGTGCCCGCAGCAGCGGCAGCCGCGCCACGCACGGCATCAGACCGCCGCCCAGGCCCTCGCACGCTGACACGTCCAGGCTGCAAGCACACACACGGTACCAATTTACAGAGAAGACTGATCAGCTTATGAGAGGTACCCAAGAAAAATTAGGAATAATTTGTTAAAAGCTACAGTATAACCCACTTTTACATTCCCTGATTTTATGTTTTTCCACTATTTACACCATTTTTTTGTCAGTCCCATCAAATTTCCAACATTCACACAGTTATACTATGGACGGCTTGTAAGAGTCTCTTACAGGCTGTCCATAGTATAACTGTGTATTTCATATTTTGATAAAGTGTAATGTTCCACTTTCTATTTAATCTCCATCTTTTAAAAGATGACCACGTTTTAGAATATATATGTCCAAAATATGATGGCATAGCACATCGAAACCGGGTTTCAATAAATTAATCATACTGTAATCTCGGTGTTTTTCCTTTTGGAGATTATTAATCCTTCAACTTTATTTTGTAGTTAGTTTCATTTTTGTAACAGATCACTAATGTTGCATGACCACTGTTATGTTCCATTAAATGCCTTCTTTCATTAAAGAGACAATCAAATGTCACACTATTTCACTTTTAAATGAGCCCATATGCAAGTGGACCAAGATCTATGTCATTCAAACGTTTTAAAATGTTCAAATGTTTGTTAAGCTTAAGGGACTTAACTACGGAGTCATCAGTCCCTAAACTTACAAACTACTTATGAACTAGCTACAACTAAGGACGGCACAAATATCCATGCCCGAGGGGGAATTCGAACCCCGACCATAGTGGCCGTGCAGACCGTGACTGAAGCGCCTCAGTCTCCTCGGCCACCGCGGGTGGCTCAAACGTTTTAAACTCACTCTAATTGTCAATACCACCTTAATTTTTATACAGAAATCAATGAACTCCTATAAAAAATTAATTTTACTATTTGATTTTGAGTTATTTTACTTATATTTATAACCACCTTATAATATGATATATTTTTTCAATTAATGTTACAAAGTATATCTGATTTAACTTGTATTAGTTCATGATGAGCATTCTAGATGTTTTACTGAAATGTGTGTGTTCTGAAGTTCTTAAAAGCTCGGTGTAACTAATAATCAATAACCACCAATTACACAACTATCAGCCCTTATGGACTAATCACCAATACTTTTTGAAGTGTCCTGACACAATGAAGACTAAATAACTGAAAGTAATACATTATTTATGCTTATAATAACAAGTCTACACTCCATGAGAATAAGCAAGTAAATAAATAAAATATTTGGAGGTAATTTGTTTACACAGAAAGAAATCAATAAACAAAGAAAGAAGTATGTGCCATCTACATAATGTTTAATGTGTTTTTTGACAATGTTTTCTTGAATATATAATTATTGAGGTATTAAAATGAGTGAGTGGAACCTTTTTTCACTCTTTCAGTTCTCAATAGTGTGGACAATTTGCCACATAGCCTTTGTCAAGAACATTCACTATTAATTTTGCATTTGTCATTAATAAAGAAAATTTTCCCTGAAACTTCTTATAGTTTCTAAACCAAGTGTCAGGGTAACACGGAAATCTAATGGATATCAGGTTTTTGTAATTTTTTATATTTGTCATACATAAAGTTCACACATCAAATAGGACCCAAGCAAAGCCATTTGATGTAACTGTCAAAATGTCTTCAGAAAATTGATTTTGAAGGTTATTTACAACCATTAATTATGTATAATATCACCAATGGTCCTGACAGTCACTGTGGCTAATGTAAAATTGTAAATTGACAATCAAGAAATCATAGCATCAATGGTGTGAAACAGGCCATTCATTTTATTTCTTATTTTTCAATGTATGATAATTAACAGATGTCTAACTGAAATTTTGATGAAAATTTTGTTATTTGTATTTGTGTGTCTTTTTTTTTTTTTTTTTTTTTTTTTTTTTAATTTCAACACTTTTTTAAATAAAAAAGAATTATGGTTTCAACGAAATTAACATAACAAATTACATTTTTGGAGCAATGCTGCCAAGACAATCACTGTCAAATAAATATCAAAATGCATAATGATAAAAAGAAAAATAATGATTTAATTAAGTCAAGATTTTTGAAATTGAAACCATTATTATTAAAAATCTAAAGTGTTGCAAACTAGGATCACACAAAAGATGAACATTTTTCATCACAAATTATGATTATCAATTATATATATGAATGTTACATATATTTTGGGAATTTTAAATTTGAAACATTGACCCAAAAGTTTCTCAGTTGACAATCTATTACACTATTGATGAGTCATGGCAACCATTTAACCACTTTTACAAGTAATTCAAGATCCCAAAAAAACTTCAGAGTGAATATAATGTCATATTGGAGTGAGGGGCACTCTTAAATATCAAAAGAAGAAGAAAAAACACTTTGTAGCCAAGATCACTAAACACGTCATTTATTCAGGATCACCACTTTGGTTGACAATATTACCATGACCTGATGTCTTTATGTTCTCTAAAAATTAGGCTAGGCCATGTACAAGTTTTTTGCATGACGATGGTGCATTGCCTAGGTCTGTCACTTTGATTGATAAAAGAACTTACCAGTGGCGAAACTGACACACTAAGGTAGTGTATTACCTATTGTTAGTGACCTGAAAAATTCACAGTTTGCAATAAATATGCGCATTTTGCATCAGAATGCAAAAAGCCAAATCATCTAATACAAACTATTTTTTAGTGAATTATGTCCAGAGTAACAATTTTCACTGATAGTTTGAAACTGCTTTTATTTTCTGCATATAATTATTTAAAATGTATGCAATTTTTTATTAGTGGTATTTTACATAGCCTGACGAAGTTCAACTCGGAAATATAAGTGCATAAGAACATGTTACAAATTTAAAAATGCATATCTGTGCGCTCTATTTTTCTGACTTTTTCTGACTATTTTTCCAACTGGAGGTGGGAAATTGGCCAGTATAAGATGCACGCTGAAAAATGCAATGCAGTAGCTTACTATTGTGGGACCTAGCATTTCAGTACAAACAAACTCCTATGTTTGTCTGCAAGTTAAAACTAAATGTTTCCACAGATATATAAACATTTAATATCGCAGTTTTAGGTAGCAGGTGTTTTGAACTGGGGCAGTATCAAATTTCGCTAGAGGTCAGGCTGGAAGTTCCTGTTTACAACACAGTGAATATACTCCCAATGTCACAAAGCAATTGGGCAGTATGCCACTGTTCATTGTGTAGTGTGTAATGTACAATTCTGGTTCCTAGCTCAGCCCAAGATATTCAAATAGTTTATTTTATAAGGGGTTTGGCACTGTGTGAGCAAATACTGCCAGTCGGAATTTATCTACGCAGGTTTTGACATTTGAATATGGGCTCATCTGTATGGAGTAAAAGGTCTGCGAAGTGCCAAGGAAGAAAGAAGATTTATAAGCTCTGTGATTGTCATTTGTTTTATATATAGTAGTTACAGTCATTATTAATGGAGTTTGTATTCTGAATACATCAAAACTATTTATGCCAAGCTAATGTAGTAGCTTAGTTTTGAATGTAATAAAGTTCTGTATAATCTTAAAGAAGAGTTCATCCCTCATCAGTAAAACTTTTCTTTCTTTCTTTTTTTCTTTTTTTTTTTTTATTAACTTATGGGACTTAACTACGGGGTCATCAGTCCCTAAACTTACAAACTACTTATGAACTACTTACGAACTAGGACGGCACAAATATCCATGCCCGAGGGGGGATTCGAACCCCCGACCGTAGTGGCCGTGCTGACCGTGACTGGAGCGCCTCAGTCACCTCGGCCACCGCGGCCGGCTGTAAAACTAAGAAGTAAATTTCCAGATGTTCTCATAATTTCATGAAGACAACTTCAAAGACGAGTTGGATCTTCAGATATTATTTCCTTTAACACAGGGCACGGACTAGCCAGACCTCATGAAAGGAATGTCTTAACTTCTGAATATTCATATCTATGAACTAATCATGCTGAAGGGTATTGTACTGTCGAAATATTGAAGAAAACATATGGTGACAGTACAATTGTTCATGTATCATATTTTGAAATGAGTGAATGGATTAGGCCTGGTTTGCCACAGATTTTGATGATGATCCCTCTAAAAACCGGAGGACTGGTGAGCCCAGTTAGCTTGTGATGGTTTTGATCTTGATGAACTTGAATGTAGGCTTTAACCCTATACGAGGAACACTAGAAATGTTTTTCCACACCGTTTCTCTCCTCTGGAGGGTAATAATTCTAGTTAGTTTACACTAGCAGCCGTCTACAAATGTATAAAGTGTGCATCATAGCAACTGCAAAACTATTACTACAGTAAAACTTCTGTATAACGGACACCAATGGGAAAAATAAAACTGTCCACTTTTAAGAAGTATCCGCTGTGTAGTAATCTACCGTTTACCCAATGTTCAAATGTTTGTATAGCTTATGGGACTAAACTACTGATGAACTAACTAATACTAAGGACGGCACAAATATCCATGCCCGAGGGGGGATTCGAACCCCCGACTGTTGCAGACCGTGACTAGAGTGCCTGAGTGCCCTTGGTACCGCGGCCGGCACCGTTTATCCGAAATGATCGGAATGGCGGCCAGTTCGGATAACAAAAATCTCGGATAAAACCAAAGTCTCCTGTTTTCACGCGTGAAACAAACCGAATTGCATCAATACCGCTAAGTACGATCGTTAAACGTGTGAATGTCATGCCGCTTCTTGAACCGTTCCCGCCAGCCATAATTTCCGAGGAATTCTTTTTCCTTTTCTTCAATGAGCTCAGAAAAAGTCATTGCTTTTAGACGAAGTAGAGGACCTCAACTGGCACTCCTTTGGCTCTTATTTGTCCATGCCACAAAAATAAAACCTCTTCACTGAAGATACAAACTTTTTCTCATTCTTCTTCGTGATTCCATTGTGCTGCTTGACACTTGTTTAAATATCTGATCAGTTTGTTTCTCAATCAGTAATCGCACTCATACTGACGTTCATATCCAAAGCAACTTTTGCGGGTGGCTCACCAGCATTAATTTTCTGCAGAGTGCGAAGCATTTGTTACAATGAGACCACATTCATTTTGCGTTTCACGCCCATACTAAGCTTTTTTTTTCTTCTTCTTCTTCTTCTTTTTTCTCTTTCTTTTTAATGGCACTCCAATGATTCCTTTTTGGTATTTGGCCACATTTATCTCAGGGCATTTTAAAGCATGTAGCACGAGCATGAGCACAAAACTTCGAATCGAAAACACTCAAGACGCATTAGACAAAGCTTTTGACTTTTGAAATCAGGTTTTGGCAGCCATCGAACGAAAACATTCGATACACCTATCGCCTCTCCCCTGTCCTACCCAAGCCCACGCTGCAACAAAACAATGAGTCTACTACTCAATGCCTGAATTCATCTAATGTACCGACAAAGGGGCGGGTAGTGTTTGGCACCACACTCTCATCGTTTGTTTCTGCGCGGCATGAATCAATACTGTACATACTGTACTTCCAAGAAGTTCCAATACATAGCAATGCCATGAAACCATGCAATATGGACAAGAAACGCCCTAAATCTTCAATCAACACACGTTAAAATTGACGACACCGAGAGTTTTGACACACTAGAGTGCATTGATTCTTTCATGCTGTCCGTTATTAGGAAGGTTTGATTGTTGTTGGGGGACATATTACGGTGTCCGTGTCCGTTATATAGAACGTCCGCTATTCGGAATAATTTTAGCATAAGGGCTCATGTTGTTTTGCAGGGGAATTTTAAAATGTTCGCTATTGAGAGGAGTCCCCTATTGGGAAGTGTCCTTTAAGGGAAGTTTTACTGTATTCACATATTTCGAGAGTGCCACAATTTACCCCTTAAAGTGTGAAAAAAATTATTTATGGTTCTACTTCTACGCGGTTTTGTCTGTTGTGTTGTAGAGTAGGAACAGTACAGTTACGAATGCCTCCAAAAGAATGAAATTTATATTCTTCAGATCTTGTGGTTACTGTATTGTGTGGGAAAAGAAAAATAAAGTCAAAAAACTCTTTAAATTAGGGATGTTTTCTATTCAGCTGCAGAAAAATGACAGTACTTCGCGACAGAACAATCGTTTGTTGAAATATTAAAAACAGCCACAAAACAATACTAGGTACGTTCTGTAAACAGCTGACATTTTTGCAAAAGCAAAAACATTACCGTCAAAAAGTACCCTAACATGAAGTTTTCGAAGTACTAAGGCTCTGTCTTTGTGAATGCAATTCATTAACCTATAAAATTTCTGTGTCTAATTACTAAAAATAAATCTAATATTTAAAGCAGAGTACATTTGTACGTGTTGCATAAAAATCTACCGTTTTGTTCCAATTTTTATGAAATTTTGTACACATAAGCTTCAATCCACGAGGACGGTCGCCGTAAATTTAAGAATCACATACGATATATAGTTCACGAGATACGACATAATAAACAATGAGATGCGCGAAAAACTGCTGCATTTTGCAACAATGCTGCTCAGTTTCTCCCAAACCACTGGACCGATTTCAACCAAATTTGGTGCACATATTCCTTATCGTGATGTAACAATGCTGTCAGGGTAAGTACCACATACGAGACACGGTTCAGAAGATACAATGTCATAAACAATATAGTTGTAATAAATTGCCACATAATGTGATGAGACTTTATTCACACACATTATGAGAATGTCAATACTTAGCGACTTGCAACAAACTTTAAACAAAATTTCAAACCTTTATCAACCTTTTTCTCGCTGACAACCATAGCAAAGTAATGAAAGGAAAAAAGTTTCTCGCTTACTACTTTTCCGCTGTTTATGGAGTAAAACTACAGCATTTGGTATGACGTTACAATTTTTAATTTCTAAACTACACATTGTAGCCACATGAAATTTTATATACAGTATACACTCATATAGTTCAGTGTACCTTCTAAATTGTATAACAATACAACACATAGTTCATGAGATATAAGCACATAAAAGTAACATTCATGGAAAACTGCCCCATCAAGCACCAAGTTTTAATCTATTACTTCTTTATTCGTAACTGTATTTCCAAGAGATTTTACAGAAATGCAGCCTTTCTAGAAATGAATATATACCTGAAAAATGGCAGGAATAAATAAATAAATACCCAGGCAATGCCAGGTTTCCAGCTAGTAAATAAATAAAACTGATGTAATTCTTACAGAAAATAGATGTGAATTTCGACAGAAATAAAAACAGAATTTTACAAAAAATAGATGTTAAATTTCATGTCCCTGCATATTGTTGATCAATTGATTATTAGTCTCTCATATTTACAGTCTTAAATATTACCATTTTTTATACAAAAACACCTCCACGAAATTGTTGTAAGTTCTTTACATAAGAGGTGAGCGTTACCAGTAACACTCTTTAGCAAATGTTCAAATGTTTGTTAAGCTTATGGGACTTAACTATGTGGTCATCAGTCCATAAACTTACAAACTACTTATCTACTACCTTATACTAAGGACGGCACAAATATCCATGCCCGAGGGGGGATTCAAACCCCCGACCGTAGTGGTCGTGCAGACCGTGACTGGAGCGCCTCAGTCCCCTCGGCCACCGCGGCCGGCACACTCTTTAGCAGCCACTACGTTTGTTGTCCAGCCACAAGTTAGTCAGGCTGTGCTCTCTCTCAATGTTGCAGTACTAGTAACTCAGGGCATGCAATGCCGGAAATTACTTTTATCAATGATTTTATTGTGAGTGATGGACCTACCCTATGCCCCCTCTTTATGGAAAAAAAACCTTGCACACACCCTAATCTAATTTTAAGGAATGTAAAAAAGACATCAGACCATGGTAATGTTGCTTATCAAAATTGGTAATCCCAGATAAATAACCAATATAACAATCTCGGCTAGAAAGTGTTTTTTCCTCTATTCAAAGTGAATTTTCTCAAGAATTTCTAGAGTTGCAGCAAATGGTTATTTGACTACAGTAGTGTGTGGTCCCCTCAGACAGACTGCACTAGCCAGGCACAGTCGTCAGCTGTCTTCACAGGTGGCACCTCTCTCCTGCCTCCCTCAGCTCGCACAACTTCTCACACCTATCTTCATTCTAGAAACAAAATCGGGCACTGTGGCCGAGCCGTTTCTCTGCTGTTCCCATTGGGTCTGCTGGAGAATATCGGGGAAATCTGTAAGGCAGGAGTAGAAGTACTGCCGGAAATACGTCTGCGAGGACTGCCAGTTGTCCCTGTATTACCTCAGTCAGTGAAGCACTCGTCCGCGACATGCAAACGTCTCGGGTTCGCCCGGTGTGTTTGACAGTTTTAATCTGCCAGACAGTTTCAAATCAGTGAACACAATGCTGCAGAGTGAAAAACTGTTCTGTACCGTGTAACACCTTTGCCGTACGGTCAATTTGAGATAGCAGGCACGTACGTAACCACGTATTTGGGCACTGGCAGAGCACGGCTCACTCCATTTGCTCTGTGTTCTGAGTCAGGTTAATGGGCAGTGGCGGCTGGTGATAATGTGCTAATGTGCTGCAGCACACTGTAAATATATTACTAAAATTATGCCATTTCTCTTCGAATGCAAGCGAGAAATCGCTATAAATTTACATCCTTTCTCTTGGAATACGAGCCAGTTATCACAATAAAATTATGCTAATTCCCTTCCAATGCATATTACAATGCTAATAATAAGGATGAAAACGCATTTTGGAGCGCACTCGCCACAATAGCTGGAAACCAGCTCTGCATGCTGAAGTGGGATTCAGCTGCACTGGTACGTGTGCAGAAAAGTGGCGCAGTCGTCTGTTCGCTAGTGCGCATGCGCAGACGTGACGTCAGGCCTGGCGATGCATGTGTGCTGAGACCGACTGCAGCACCAGACCAATATTTCTCTTCGCACCGCGTGTGACAGCTACGGAAGAATAGTATATGACAAATATTGCGGCATACAGAGTTAAATAGCGCACTGGCTCAGGCGTCTTGCACGTGGTCTCTCAAACCTACCTGTGTGAGGCTCATATTCAAATACCACTGAGTAAGAATTTTTAATTTGTGTAAATAAAATTAATATTTTTTAAACGTTATATTTATTACCTGTAGTGAATACATGCAGTAGGCAGCGCTGTTATATATTCCCCTGAAAGTCTTATTGTCAATACAGTATTAATTGATATTTAATTAATGGCAATCATACAAAGGTTGACTTTTATTTTAGTATATTTTGTTTCCTTCAAACCTGTCAGAGTTGAAGGGCATGAAAGGGATGCAGTGGTTGCGAAGGGAGTAAGGCAGGGTTATAGCCTTTCTCCATTGTTATTCAATTTGTACATTGAGCAAGCTATAAAGGAAAGCAAGGAGAAATTTGGAGAAGGAATTAAAGTTCAGGGGGAAGAATTAAAAACATTGTGTTTTGCTGACGACATAGTAATTCTGTCAGAGACAGCAATTGAACGGAATGGACAGGGTGCTGAAAGGTGCTTATAAGATGAACATTAACAAGAGCAAAACTAGGGTAATGGAGTGCAGTCTTAAAAAATCAGGTGATGCTGAAGGAATTACATTAGGTAATGAAGCAATAAAGGAGGTAGATGAGTTTTGTTACTTGGGCAGTAAAATAACAAATGATGGTTGCAGTACAGAGGATATAAAATGCAGAATGGCAATGGGTAGAAAAGCGTTCTTGAAAAAGAGAAATTTGTTAACATCGAATATTGATTTAAGCGTAAGGAAGTCCTTTCTGAAGGCATTTGTATGGAGTGTTGCCTTGTATGGGAGTGAAACATGGACGATAAGCAGTGCGGACAGGAAGAGGATAGAGGCTTTTGAAATGTGGTGCTACAGAAGAATGCTGAAGATTAGGTGGGTAGATTGCGTAACTAATGAAGAGGTACTGAACAGAATTGGTGAGAAAAGGAATTTCTGGCTTACCTTGACTAAAAGAAGGGATCGGTTGGTAGGACACATTCTTAGACATTTAGGAATTGTGAATTTAGCGTTGGAGGGAAGTGTGTGGGGTAAAAACCGCAGAGGAAGACCAAGAGATGGATACACTAAGCAGATTCAGACACATGTAGGTTGCCTTTCTTATGTGGAGTTGAAGAGGCTTGCTCAGGATATGGTATTGTGGAGAGCTGCATCAAACCAGTCTCTGGACTGAAGACCACAACAACAACATTTTGTTTCCTGTTTATTTTTATAATATTGTAGCACACTGGTCAAACTTTGTACGAGGCGCCACTGTTAAGGGGCCACACCCTGCCTCTCTAACCCGTATTAATTTAGGCAAATTTTGAAGGAAGGAGGATAAGGTGTCCTGCCCCTGAGTCCAGATCATGAAAATATCATAAATATACCTGAACCAGACCAGGGTCTGGGATTTTAGGAGATTTGGTAGTAAACTTCATTTCAAAGGAAAAATAGTAGTTTTGGCTAAAGTTGGTGAGGGTTGCGAGGAACGAGATATCGGACTCAAATACAGAGGGACATCGGAAGACATCCCGGTCCCTCCACGAGCAACCCTGAATCCCAGCCCTTGACATAGGTATCGTATGTCCACTGCAAAACCTGTCCAATCCACCCACCCTGCACTTCCCTATCACAGTCGCGTCACAGGCTTATCCTACCCTATCAGAGGCCGGGCCACCTGTGAAAGCAGCCACGTAATTTACCAACTGTGCTGCAAGCACTGCACAGCTTTCTATATTGGCACAACCATTGAACAGCTGTCAATTAGGAAGAATGGCCACCGTCAAACTGGGGTCAAAAGCCAGGTAGACCACCCCACGGCACATCATTCAGCAGAGTATATGCTTGATTTCAATGGCTGCTTCACAGCCCAGGCCATCTGGATTCTCCTAACCAACACAAGACTTTCTGAACTACCCAGATTGGAGCCATCCTTACATTACATTCTCTGATCCCAAAACTATCCACGCCGTAACCTACGATAACCCCCTTCTCTCCACACCCGACAGTTCCTACCTTCCTCCATTCCATTCCACATACTGTGCTGTGCCCTCCCCACTCCACTCCTAAGCTGCATCTGACTCCATCCAACTCGTACGGATGTGCTCCGTAAGTTCACACCGTATCCGTGTTGACACTGTGACACGACCTTCCTGCCCCCCCCCCCCCTCTCCACCTATCCCCTCACCACGTGGCTCCACCTATCCCCTCACCACGTGGCGCGATTCAGAGTGCAGCAGCTGGAGATGATGGTTGTGCAGCTGTGATTTGATTTGATTTTTTCAGGGAAGCCAAAACAGTGTTGGTCCAACCCGCCACTGCCCGCACCGAAACTGAGTTTATTATGCGGTATTGCTCCCTGTATGTCTAGTAAAGCCAACCAATGCCCTTGAACAGTACAAGGAGTCCCTTTACCAGTTCTTTATTAGAAACAATTTCTTCGGGTCTGGTTGTCCCAAATGTTCTGTGCCTGTTCTGTACTCTCCAATGCAATGCATTCGAAGATTAGATGTGATGCAGTTTCATCACCGTCATCACAGATCCTACATTTAGGGTCCTCTTCTGTTATTCCCATTGTATGTAGGTGTTTTTTGAAATTCCCATGGCCTGTCAGCAATCTAACCATGAGTCTAATCTCTCTCCTGTTCAGGCCCAGGATTGCAGAGCTTCTTTTAAATATGGCTTTGGCATCATTACCTTGCCATGTTTTTGTCGGTAGACTTTGGTCCAATATTCTACGTGCTGTCTTCTGAGCCAGTTACGTAGCTCCAATTTGATCATTGCCTTGGTGATTGTCAGGACAGGTTCCAGTCCAATAAATGGAGTCTCTGCCCCCATCCTGGCTAATCTGTCGGCATGTTCGTTGCCACTGATGCCCAAGTGGCCAGGGACCCACAGTAGGTTTACTCTATTGCTTTCCCCTAGCTCCACCAGAACCCTGTGACATTCTGCAACAATTTTAGACCTTGTTGTTGGAGCTGCCAGTAATCTCAGGGCTGCCTGGCTATCTGAATAGATATAGATGCTACAATGTTTGTAGCACCTACACAAATTCTCCTCCACACACACCCTGATGGCAGTGATTTCTGCCTGGAATACTGAGGCCAGTTTCCCTAGAGAGATGACGCCCTCCAGTCTTGGCTGCACCCCATATACCCCGGCCCTAACGCCTTGGTCTGATTTCGACCGGTCAGTGAACCAGACAATAACCCCCGTACGGTGTCGAACTATTTTCTCCCACTGCTCCCTGCTTCCAATTGTTATAGTGAAAGGCTTGTTGAAGCAGTATGGGGTTATAATATAGTCGGCTGGCATTTCCCCAACCTTTCCTATATTTACCTCACTCACTATTTTAGTGTGTGATTCTGGATATACTGAAGAGTTCCAGTTCCATGGGGCTGTGAAGTGTGCCTGTGTGATTAATGTTCTTTATTCTGCAGGAGGCCGTGGCCAGTAGATTAAGTGATGTATGTGAGTGACTCTCTTATGCGCCTGTTGCAGCTAGTCATGTCTTTGTAGTAAGATGTAAACTGGCCTCATTATAGTGTTGAATTCCAACCTGGACTTTCAATTATTAAAGTAATCATACAAGCACTTATCACTTAAGTATTAACAAAATAGTACTTTTAACACTAACAAGACCAACGCAGTTTGTGAATGAAAACTGTAGTTCACTTAAGCATCATTTGAACATAATACACTGGGTAGGCTACATTTAACACAGGAATAACGAAATTTACCCATAACAAATTTTCTTATTTGAAAACTTGACAAACTATTTACCTCAGCTATGAAGTACCCTGAAGCACTTTACGATAGACAACATTTAACATGACACACACATTACTCTAATAAATGTCGTAGTTGGCGTAACTTTTATATGAGCTTTTACACTTAAAACAATGTGTAAACTTCTATATAAAAAAAGATGAAGATTACTCACCAGGTGAAGGAGCACAGGTGGTGATAGTAGCACAAATAACACACACACACACACACACACACACACACACACACACACACACACACACACACACACACAAACGCAAGCTTTCGCAACCCAGTTGCTTCTTCAGGCAGAAGGGAAGGAGAGGGAAAAGGAAATGATGAGGGTTTTAAGGGAGGGGGTAAGGAGCCATTCCAATCCCGGGAGAGGAAAGACTTACCTGGGGGGAAGAAAAGGAAGGTGAACAAATACACACACACCCACACATTTACCACATATAGTAAATGTGTGGGTGTGTGTATATTTGTTTACCTTCCTTTTCTTCAAAAAAAAATGTTCAATTGTTTGTATAGTCTATGGGACGTAACTAAGGGGTCATCAGTCCCTTAACTTATAAACTACTTACGAACTAGAATGGCACAAATATCCATGCCCGAGGGTGGATTCGAACCCCCGACCGTAGTGGCCGTGCAGACCGTGACTGGAGCGCCTCAGTCCCCTTGGCCACCGCGGCCGGCTCCGTTTCTGACCCCAACGTAAGTCGTACCTCTCCCGGGATTGGAATGGCTCCTTACCCCCTCCCTTAAAACCCTCATCATTTCCTTTCCCCTCTCCTTCCCTTCTGCCTGAAGAAGCAACTGGGTTGCGAAAGCGTGCGTTTGTGTGTGTGTTTTATTTGTGCTACTATCACCACCTGTGTTCCTTCGCCGTGTGAGTAATCTTCATCTTTTATATATATATATATATATATATATATATATATATATATATATTCCTGCTAGAAATTTTTCATCTATAATATTTGCATCATAAATGTGTGAACTTCCTTTTCTAAGAGGCTATCCGTGTGTGTGTGTGTGTGTGTGTGTGTGTGTGTGTGTGTGTGTGTGTGAGAGAGAGAGAGAGAGAGAGAGAGAGAGAGAGAGAGAGAGAGAGAGAGAGAGAGAGAGAGAATACATTTGGGTAAGAGCACAAAATATGGGTTCTTGAGATAAAAAGGGTTCTTGTAAGAAACTGGACCCCACTAATTAATAATTGGCAACATTTGCACTCCACAACACAAGTCACGAGTTCTGCTTACATCTGCAAGTACTTGAGACGGTGGATCTGTGAAAACGCGGCATCAGAAATGCGAACGGCGTGGCGCAGCCTCAACTCCCGCAAGTTCGGGCAGCCCCGGCAAATGGCGATGACGGCGTCGTCCTCCAGGCCGTACCCGTCCCACAGGTCCAGCAGCTTCAGGTTCGCCAAACCGCCGTCCCTAAAACACAAACACAACTTCCGTTATCTTATTTAATGTGCCTGAAGTTTTCTCTTTCAATAATGTTGAATAATGGTACAGTGATATGCCAACACTGGAGAACAGTGAGAACAAAAAAAAATTGTTTCCAAAAATTGACATGGTATAATGCCTTCTGCATTTTTTAGACAAATTTTTGCACTAGATGAATGTAATTCCTTTTGATTTTCAGTTCTACAAAAAATGTGGACGGACAGGTTGATAGATTGGCTACTGGAGGATGATGCAAAAAGCAATGTTCCAAGTGAAAATGAAGAAGAATGGTTCCTGGAACAAAATGGCACATCTGTATCACCTAACAAGTAAGATACAGAACACGAAGGAAAAGATGTCGACAAAAAAAGTATGCCTTTGCTGAGATTTGTTAGTGACCATCTCAAATTCGTACTAAACAGTGTTGTGATATATATCACATGAATAACTAAATATAAAAGTAGAAAACGGATG
Organism: Locusta migratoria; assembly: GCA_026315105.1. Classification (NCBI taxonomy): domain Eukaryota; kingdom Metazoa; phylum Arthropoda; class Insecta; order Orthoptera; family Acrididae; genus Locusta; species Locusta migratoria. The sequence continues at coordinate 118,601,907 of CM048754.1, forward strand.
ACTTACCCAAAAGGATCGGCTCGTCGATAGACACAAATAAAAATAAAAATCACACTCAAACACAGGCTTTCGCCACCACTGGCAGCTTCTTCAGGAAAAAGAGAAAAAAAGGGGAGGAGAAAGGGAAGGATATGGGTTTTAAGGAAGTGGAAAAGGAGTCATTCCAATCCCAGGAGTGGAAGGACTTACCTTAGGGGACAAAAAGGAAGGTAGACAAATACATACACACTCACACATATCCAAACACAAACACACCTAGACAGACATTTGTAAAAAGCAAAGAAGTTGGAGAGATTTTGATTTTGATTTTTATTTGTGTCTATCAACGAGCCGATCCTTTTGGGTAAGTCTTCTGATTTCTATTTTTATATTTGTTTATTCCACCAGGATAGTTTCCTTCTATACTTTTCACATGAATAACTGAAATTTAAGTGTCAAAGTTATAAGTGAAGCACTGAATTAAAATTTGTGATGCGGCCGGGAATCAAACCCGGACCTCCCTGCTCACTAGGCAGACGTCTTAACCACTAGACGACTGCACCACAATCGATTAAGGCACCTCTAATAGTCTGAGCAAGACTTCCCTCCATGTCAAACTCTAATTCAGCTTCTTGTGTTCCGTGAAATATTGCCAGTACTGCCAAGGCTCTCTGTACATCAAAATAGCACCTCGGCAATGGACATCAGAACATTCCTGCCTTTCACCTTAGGCTAAGGTGATAGAAATATCATTATAACTATAAATTTACAAATATTGCATTTGTGGCAATATTTCATGGAACACAGAAGCTGAATTAGAGTGTCACATTGAGGGAAGTCGTGTTCAGACTATTCCAAGGCACCTCAATCGCTAGTGGTGCAGTGATCTGGTGGTTAAGACAACTGCCTAGTGAGCATAGAGGTCCGGGTTCGATTCCTGGCCACATCATAAATTTTAATTCAATGCTTCACCTTGAACTTTAATGTCTTTGACATTTTCAAGACAGAAAACAGTCTCAGGGTTTGTAAATTAATAGTTACTATGAAATGAAAGTACTCAGCCTTCATTACCTGCAAGGAAGCCTGTTTCACGATACCAAAATCTTCTATCAAATGACCCATATCATAGTCAAACGTACCAGGAGCATCAAATTCAAAGGAAACAGATTCCAGAACAGATCCTGCAACCTATTACATCTATTTGTTAAGTGCAGATACAACCACGGTATGTGTAAATGATGCAGCACTTGCATGAACCACATTTGTGTGATCATCAGCCCTCTGTCATGAATACACACTAATAATCAATGATTATGGAAAAAATTATTATTGGTTCAATGAGATAAACATAAAACAGGCAACTACTAAGTGCAGCTTACAAAACAAAGGGATATGTGAAAATCTAAAACCGCAGAAACCAAAGATAGTGTTGAGGTGGAGTGGTTTCGTGCCTCAACAATACAATCAGACCATATGTTCAAATGTTTGTATAGCTTATGGGACTTAACTACGGGGTCATCAGTCCCTAAACCTACAAACTACTTATGAACTAGCTAACACTAAGGACGGCACAAATATCCATGCCCGAGGGGGGATTCGAACCCCCGACCGTAGTGGCCATGCAGACCGTGACTGACGCACCTCAGTCCCCTCGGCCACCACGGCCGGCCAATCAGACCATAGGTGCAACCACAGCGGAGTGGTATCTGTGGAGAGGCCAGACAAAAGTGTGGTTCCTGAAGAGGGGCAGCAGCCTTTTCAGTAGTTACAGGGGCAACAGTCTGGATGGTTGACTGAGCTGGCCTTGTAACATCAGCTAATGTGGCTTTGCCACACAGTTACTGCGAACGGCTGAAAGCAAGGGGAAACTACAGCCGTTATTTTTCCCGAGGACATGCAACTCTACTGTATGAAAATGTGATGATTGCATCCTCTCGGGTAGAATATTCCAGAGCTAAAATAGTCCACCATTCTGATCTATGGGCAGGGACTACTCAGGAGGATGTCATGCTCAAGAAAAACAAAACAGGCTTTCTACGGATCAGAGTGTGGAATGTTCTAGCCCTTAATTGAGTAGGTAAGTTAAAAAATTTGAAAAAAGTAATGCATAGTTTAAAGTTAGATATGGTGGGAATTAGTTAAGTTAACTGGTCAAGTAAGTACAGGGTTTTAAATAAAAAATTAGTTAGGGATATTACAGGAGTAGTTCTAATACTGAATAAGAAAATAGGAATGCAGGTAAGTTAGTATTAACAGCGAAGGGAATGCATTATCATAGAAAAGATAGTGACAAACTCAACAACGATCACAATAGTAAAAGTTTATATCATATTCAAAGAATATTTGAGATCAACTGCGAATGAATAAAGCTGAAAATGGGTACCCAGCTGGGATTCGAAACCGGGTCTCCCACTTTCTAGGCAGTTGCGCTGAACACTATACTACTGGGGACACAGTGATCACCACACCTGCAAGGACTACCTAGGCACGCCTCCCGTCAGATACAAATTCCCAGCTTCACCCTGCCCACAGTACTCAAACTCATAGTCACTATGTACAAATTCCCGTAAGAGTAGGGGCTCCAAACTTGCCCACCTCTCCCCACTAACAAAAGGATCATTGCCAGTCACTGGCATATTATATACAAACATGTGACATCTATTCCGAAAGAACAGGTGTCAAAGACATTATTGATAAATCTGAAGCATTGAATTAAAATTTGTGATGCGTCCAGGAATCAAACCTGGACCTCCATGCTTACTAGGCAGACATCTTAACCGTTAGACCACCACACCACTAATCATTAAGGCGCCTGGGAATAGTCCAAGTACGATTTCCCTCCACGTCACAAACTTTAATTCAGCTTCTTTGTTCCAAAGATAATTGCCACTACTGCCAAGGCTCTACATGCAGCGGAATAGCACCTTGGCAATGGACATATTAGAACAGTCCTGTTAAGGTGAATAAATATCAATTCAATACAAACAAACAATCCCTGAGACGGATTCGTTAGTGGTGTGGTGGTCTAACGGTTAAGATGTCTGCCTACTAAGCGTGGAGATCCGGGTTCGATTCCTGGCCGCATCACAAATTTTAATTCAATGCTTCAGATTTATAAATAATGTCTTTGACATATTTGAGACGAAAATCCGTCTCAGCGATTGTTTATTTGTATTGAACAGATGTCACTTCTGATCATGCACTTGTTATTTTTCACAGTCATAGAATATATGATATAAACTGCAAATGGACAAAGCTGAAAATGTGATGTGTACCCAGTTGGGATTCGAACCCAGGTCTCCTGATCTACCAATGATGAGGAGCATCAAAATATGTATAATGACATAGAAGCAGATAGTTAAGGGAGAGGAAAACTTGACTGTGATGGGGCGACTGGAACTCTGTAGTAGGAAAGGAAAGTGAAAGAAAAATAGGAGGTGAATATGGACTGGGGAAAAGGAATGAAAGAGGAAGCCACCTGGTAGAATTTTGCACAGAGCACAATTTAATAATCACAAATACTTGGTTGAAGTGCCATGCAAAAAGTTTGAATAGGTGGAAGAGACCAGGAGAGACAGGAAGATACCAAATTGACTTTATAATGGTAAGACAGATTTTGAAACCAGGTATTAAATTGTAAGACATACTCAGGGACAGATAAAGACTGGCCATAACTTATGAATGGTAGATTAAAAATTAAGAAGTGGGGAAAAGCTAGAAGAGTATGGACAAATTGAAAGAACAAGAGGTGCTTGCAACTTTCAGAGGCAGCATTACACGAGGATTAACCGAAACAGGGGAGAAACACAGTAGAAGACCTACAGGTAGCTTTGAGAGATCCAATAGTGAAGACCGCAGAGGATCATACAGGTAAAAGGACAAGGCCTAGTAGAAAACCTCGGATAATGCAGGAGATACTGAACACTGATGAAAGCAGAAAATGTAAAAATACAAGTGAAGCAGGCAGAGGGAGTACAAACTACTAAAAATTGAGTAGACAGGAAATGCAGACTGGCTAAGCAGGAATGGCTAGAAAACAAATGCCCATTCGTAGAAGAATATACGGGGTGAATATTATGGAGGAGAAATTCCTAGCAGGAAAAATATATATAAAAAATAGATGAAGATTACTTACCAGGCGAAGGAGCACAGGTAGTGATAGTAGCACAAAGGAATCCTAAGGAAGTGTAGTCTGTCAACAAAGGAAGTAGGTTACGAAACTCTCATTCTCCCAATGCTTGACTATTCTTCATTAGTGTGTGATCTGTGTGGTGTCGCACAAGTACAAAGTGCGCGCCACGTACTTTCGCCGCACGCCGCCATGCACGCACGGAGCGGCGTTCTTACGACGTCAGCCACGAGCGCCCTCTGCTGCAACTCTGCTCGTGGCCACCACTGAATGACATCGTTCACTTGGGACTGAGATAGGAACCAGTTAAGAACTTCGGAATCAGATAGGCACCAGTGAAGACTTGGCTATCGGATAGGCACTAGGCAGGCCTCTAGCTCAACTATGTATCAGCCTTCTGCAGTACTGAGCTATGTAAAAGTTAAGTATTGTATAAATTCTGTGCAATATATATCTCGTTCTAATTTACTCTAGTGTTTCTAGTTTCTGCTGTCCCACTGGCTGCTCACCTCCGTACCTGCACAAGCATGCTACCTTTATTCCTGTGTCGGTCTTCCTACTCAGCCACCGACACCTACGACGAAAACGAGACACAAAAGCGGCGACGAGGCTGGGACACAAAAATCTGTACCATGAAGGGTTAATAGAAGACAAAGAATATACAATGGAGAGCAGCATTTAGTAAGCGCAAAAGCATCACAGAGATTATTAGGAAACTTCAGTAGAAGATGCTGCGAGAGAGATGCTCTGCATCAGTACACGCTTCTATCAAAGTTCCGAGAGCGTACATTTCAACCAAAATATAGTTTCCTCCTACAAATATTTCGCAAAGAACGGCAAGGATCAGATCACAGAGATTAGGGCCCACACAGAGGCATCCAGAAAATCATTTTTCCTGCAAACTATACGCGATTGTAATAGGACTGTGTTCTGCCTTAAGATATGGAAGTAAAATGGGTGTTCACCCGCACGCTGTGGAAATAAAGTCTGCGTTTTTGCATAAATAAATTCTGTTTTCGATCATCAATTAGTGACTTGATTCAGACTTGAACAACCCAGGAATTATTCTGTTATTAATACCAATGTGTTATGAGTGATTGCAGTTGAAATTACGCGAAGTGGTCAGTAATTACAAAGGTACGCTTCACAGTGTAGTATTTTGGGATAACTCTGCAAGTCAAACATTGTTTTCAGACTCCAAAACTGTGTAATAAGTGTACAGGATGACCAGCCAGTCTAAAACAGGTTAGGGGGAAAAAATTCAAAATTTTATTTCAAAACTTCACCTAAGTTTTACAAGTGTTCTTCCACCGTGACATACGCCTTGACAACATGACCAAGCCTGTCCACCTTGCAGGACAGAGCTGGCCAGAACCAGTACTGACTGCTGATTCTAAAATCACGCCACCCTTCTGGCATCCGTGCTGAAACTACTGACGTTTCCGTGCTACCGTGGAGCCAATAGCAGACACCCATGTTTGATCACGTGTGCTACTGCTGCAGGACACAGAGGTGCAAGAATCAGTTCCTTCGCTCTCTTCAGTTTGAGATCTCATACAGAACAGACGCACTCCAGAGGCTCGGCGTCTGTGCGGGGCGAACGGCCGCATGCCGTCCGCTCCCGCCTAGCGGCTGTTCGGCATCAGCCACCAACTGTGTGAACCGTAACCTTCACCTTTTCCATTTAGACTGGCATTCATTCATTGCATTTGACCCCAGGGCGAGTCCCGCCATGTATCCCGTATTTCAGAATATACCAAATATTAACTTACATCCTATATTTTATTTGCCATTCAGCCACCCTTTCCTAGGGCGCCCACAAGCCTTCACTGCTCCACCTTCCATCCTGACAACGCTTCCAGCCCATTTTATTTATGCAGCACTGGGATGGGTTGTATAATTTTCCTATCATCTGTGGGATAAGGATTAAGTGCTGTACATAAGTATCATTTGTAGAGTAAATTCACAGACAACCTGTAGAAGCCTCTTCTAAGAATGAAGGAGGAAGGAAACTTAGGGTTTAACGTCCCGTCAACAGCTTTGTCATTAGAGATGGAGCTCACGCTCTGAGTTTTAGATAAAGACTGGGAAGGATACTGGCAGTCATCCGAGCATTTGCCTGGAGTGAAATCACAGAAAACCTAAATCTGAATCTGAATGGTTGGAGATAGATTTGAAGCACCGTCCTTCTGAAAGCGAGTTCAGTGCATCCACCACTGTGCCACCTTGCTCGTTCTTCTTAAAAAAAAACTGGGTATACTAACTACTGCCTCTCAGTTTATTTATTCCTTAATGAAATTCATCATAAACAACATATCCCTTTTTCAAATGAACAGATGTGTTCATTCATACAATCCTAGGATAAAAAAAATGATCTACACAAGGACTTGGTTTAGTTCAAAAATTGGTCGACTACTCAGGTACTCACATTTTCAATACTTTACCATCAACCATAAAATAATTAGCTACAAATAAAGATAAGTTTAAGAGGAGTGTGAAAGACTAGTGGTCAATTCCTCCTACTCCACTGATTAATTTTTTAATAGAACCAAATGATGTGATGTATGTACTCATACCATCAGATTAAAAAATAAAGAAAGAAAAATTCTATCCAATACTCTGGGAGTTTCAGCTATCAGTCGATGATTTTTTTAACTTTATTAGCAAATCATGATTTCGACCAGTAACTAGCCATTATTAATGCATGTGTTTAACTGGAGATGTTATTAATATGTATAACACACACCACACCAAGCATGACAAGATCGGCCGATAGCTGAAAATCTGAGAGTATTGGAAACATACCACAGTCGTGGAGCGCAAACCATGGAAAGTAACCTGAAAATTTATATATTCGTAAGTTCCACAGCCACAAGGAGCTCCTCAATTCAGATGAATGGAACGAACAGCTAATCTAAGTCACTAATGTATTAATTTTTCTGGACCCCTATTCAAGGTTGCCCCAAGTTTCCCATTTGTGAAAGTCCCTGATTTCCAGATACAGCATCAGAATTTATGCCTGACAAATTTTGAGATTTGAGGTAAAAAGATAGATCACTTCTGTAGCATGCACAAATTAAGCTATCTTCAAATAAAATGAAATAATGTTTTGCAAGCTCGCAAAAGAATTTTTATCATCACTTGAGACCCATTTCGGCACACAAAGATACCTTCTTCTGGTCACTGCATAGATGTTACATTTGTATTGTTCTACAGAGCTCAAAACTGTAACTGATGAATGTACAAAGAGTACACTAACCTCCGTAAGTTTGGAAACACCTAGTAATTATAGACAATGGAAAGCAAATACATTATAGAAATGCATTTTTCACATGTTTGTTAAGCTCAAGCGGATTGGGGTGGCCATTCCATGTTTTTCAATATTTTACGAACCTCTAGAGACTTCATATAGTCCTGACACATGCGAGACATGTTTTGGGTCATTGTCTTGCTGCAAGACAAACCCTTTCCCAATCAGAAGAAAACCAAATCTCTTAGCATGTCCCTGGAGAATGGCATTATAATCTTTTCGGTTCATTTTTCCATCTATTTTCTCGAAATCTCCAACTTTATTCCCCCCAAAGGATCTCCATACCATCACAGAACACCCCTCCCCCCTCCATGCTTTACAGTGGGAATTACACAATGAGGATTCAAGCATTCACGGGATAAGCGGCGTACAAATTGACGGCATTTACTTCGAAATATTTCGAACTTGGATTCATCAGTGAACACGACTCTTTCCCAATCCCCCACTGTCCAATGTTGCTGTGTATTAGCCCTCTGAAGCCTTCCTTATGTTACCAGGGCACAACACGGTTTCCTTGTCGCTACACAACCTCTGAGGTTCTCGCCTGCCAGGTTTCGTCTCACTGTTGACTCATTCACTGGTACGTCCATCGTTGCATTTAATTCAGTAGTGAATTCATGGACAGTTTTTAATCTGTTACATTTACTGGTCACCACCAAATACTTTTCCTGGCATTCTGATGTTTTCCTGGGTGCTCCTGAGCGATTTTTTTTTTTTTTTTTTTTTTTTTTGTGGTTTTAGGGCGCACAACTGCTAAGGTTATTAGCGCCCAGACAAGAAAAGAGATTCGCTAGATCTCAAAAAAATTGGTAACTGCCAGTTAGAATATCAAGAAAAGGCTAAAAACGAAAGATAAAAAACAATTAAAATGGTTAAATATCCTTTGATAAATTGTCCAAGTTGATAAAACGCAAAACTCGAGAAGCTGCTCGCGTGTCATCAGCTAAAATTTCCTCCAGAGTAGACGGAAAGTGAAGGGCTACACGGAGATGATTAAAATTAACACAAGACAGTAAAAGATGTCGCACTGTCAGCAGTTCACTGCAGGAGCACAGCGGTGCAGGGTCGGCGGATAGCAAATGACGGTGGCTGAAACGGCAATGACCGATCCGCAACCGGGCCAGGATGACCTCCTCTTGCCGAGAGGGGCGTGAGGAGGTCCCCCAAGCGATCGGGATCGGTTTTACAGTTCTCAATTTATTGTTGTACAGTGTAAACCATGCACTGTGCCATGACGACACGATACTCCGGCGAAGAACCCGTTGAACATCGTCTGATGGGACGCAAAAGGTAGCCATGCGAGGCAAAAGAGCTGCTGCCTTGGCTGCTATGTCGGCGGTCTCATTCCCGGGCACACCCACGTGGCCAGGGACCCACAGGAAAGAAACGTGACAGCTGTCATCTGCTAGCAACTGGAGGGAGCGTTGGATCCGATACACGAGAGGATGGGTCGAGAAAGGGTCCTTAAGACTCTGCAGGGCACTAAGGGAGTCCGAACATATGGCATAGAAAGGGTGGCGGTGGCGGCAGGTATACAAAACGGCCTGGTGGAGGGCAAAAAGCTCAGCCGTGAAATTCAAGCACCAGTCAGGGAGCTTGTATTGGAAACGGTTGTCCCCGATACTGTCAGTGCTCTTGGAACCATCAGTGTAAATAAATATGGCGTTATCGAACTCCGAACGGAGTTAGACAAGCCTCGAGTGGTATACCAAATCCGGGGTACTCTCCGTTGACAGCAAACTAAGTTCAAGGTGAGTGTGAACCTGGGCCTGATGCCACGGTTGCAACGGGCTGTCTCTCAACTGAAAGGTGGAAGGAAGGGTAAAATCGAGCCGCTGAAGGCACCTGAGTGAGGACGATCTTCAGAGGAGCCTGTTTCTCGATGCCGGTGAATTGTTTTGACAACTCCGCTGATGGAAATCTTCAGTTTCTTTACTATATGTCTGACACTATTGCCTTCTTGGTGCAAAGTGATCATCATTACCCACGATTCATAAGGAATCTTGCAATTTGGGCCCATTTTCAATTACTTTCACCGCGTGTTATACTTTTATGTAAGCACAACTACAAGTGAACAGAACTGTAAACAACGTACCTCTACACAGCCATGCGGTCTACCCCTACCACCTGGCATAGTTAATAGAACTGCTAGGACAGGTAACGTCAGTTTATGTAAAATGGAGCAACACTAGTATGTTTCAATATGTATGTATATGTTGTAAAGTTACAACATGCAAACTGTTTGGAGCACAAATTGCACTAGAGTGTCGAACAGGCAATCGGCCGCACCGAAGAGGTAAGCCTCATCGGATTTTCCATCAGTGCGGCAGGCCGAGAGCACGGGGAGACTGTGCTGGTGGGCCGCGTACAAATGGAAAGCACAAGGTGGATCTGACGTCAAGTCCAGCTGCCACTTTTGCCCTCAAAAACGGCATTGTCTTTGCTTTTGGACACTACACTGACACTATTAGAGTTACACACTAGCAAATGAAAGAGGAGAACAACACGATTCAGATGGTGGGTTAACAGCATTTATATTAATTTTATATCAAAAGTTATTCAGAAAACTAACATTTATTCACTGGGAAAAATCCAGAGAATAAACTAATTGAACTACAGTAACGAGCAAGCGCTCAAATGAAAGGTCTCATCAAGACGCAAAGTTCAGTATAACCATATTATCTGCAACATTTATATTGTGCATAATAAACCACTTTTAATGAGGATCAATGGTGATTTGCTAATAACATTTAATACAAGACAGATACATGAACAGCGAGGCAGTGATAAGTTGCAGGTGTAAACACACATTATGACCAGTTTAGAATATATTATTTTTGTTTACTTTAATATTTTGTCTTTGTGTAAACTAAATTAATTTAAAGTACTTTATCCATTTCAGCAACTGTTCAGGTTATAAATTAATAAAATTCCGCAACCAGTTGCTTGTTACTATTCATTTTAGACGACCGGTTTCGGATGCTTGAGTGCCCTACTTCTGGTCTATTTTAATATTGTACCTTAATGAATGTAGCTACATGCTATTAGGAGAATCAACACTGAGTCTAATTTGAGCATAATTTGTTTAAATTTATGAGCACAGTAACTCAGATTTTTGGGGTATTATTAATGTATTATAATTAAATTAATTATAATTAAATTAAATTATAATTAAAATAAAATATGTATTTGCATTAGAATCTTAGCGTGAGTCTAACGATGCCATCATATCAACATTTCAATCATTATTTAAAACGTTTGTACTCTTCTGGGAGAACCACTGAACCTCATTAGGAAGACGTATCACTGGAAAGACCCCGCAGATCGTATATAAGGGGGTGCCACGAGCGGCCCAAGATCAGTCAATGGCAGTTCAGTCTTGATGGCAGACGTGTGTTGCGATTGCACTGGATTTGAGTAAGACGATGGGTGATGAATATAGCCACAGAATCCGCCGCACTGGACTCTGAAATACTTTCAAATGTGTGTGGACTTTGATTTTGAACAGCAGTTGAAACTGAGGACAATGAACTTTAATAGCAATCAGTTTTGGAACATTATCCAAATGAGTAAATATTCAATTAATGATGAAAATCATCCTCAGAGATGATAAATCAGGAAAATTATCCTCAGCGATGATAAATATTGTTCAAACGAGATAGATTGCCTGGCCAGTACTTACCTTTGTGCTGTACCGCCAATAGTAACACAAATGAAAAAACAGAAAAAAAATGGGACAAAAAGGACTAGCTTTCGGAACACAGTTCCTTCATCAGGTGGGAGAGAAGGAAAGAAGAAAGGATGGGAATGGAAGGGAAAGGTAATTCACGACCTAGGTCATTAAGGTGGTGTTTTGAGAATGTGGACTTCAGAGATACTGACGTCGCTATATGATTAAATATTCATATAGCTATTTTGTTAGCAATATTGGGGCCTCGAGATAATCACACCAAGTGGAGTCTGACGAATTTAGTGGTTCTCGCCAGATGTAATCATACAATGAGCAATAAACAATTTATGTAGAAGCACAAACCTCATGTTGTAGTCAGTTATTTAGTAGATGTCAGCATACTTAAAAATTCCCTCACTTTGAAATTGAAAGTTTAGTTTTACAAATAAATGTATATTTGTATGGACAGCAATGAGCCAAAAGGTAGTAGGAATAAGTCATTACCTAAGACAAAATTAGTTAGTTTATGGGTCCGTACTGTTACAATGTACAATAATTAAGTGTACAATACTGTGTCATTATTAACAGTTATTTGAGCTTCTTATTCCATATTCTACCCAATAAATCATATAGATCACTTACATCTTGTTCCATTGCAATACGCAGCAGCATGGTGTTTCCAAACTTATGGAGAGCAGTATATGTCAGAGATGAAATACATTGAAATGTATACACTGAAGTTTGATACGGTGAACACGTTACACTGATGAAGCAGAAGAGCTTTTAGACTCCATTGTGACAGGGGATGAAACACGGATTCTTGAGACTACCCACAATCCAGAGAATGGACACACACACAGTCCCTGCACAAACCCAAAAGGTTCAAAGAAATACTCAGCAACAGGAAGACCATAACTACAGTTTCTGGACTCAGAAAGGTGTCTTGCTTGTGGAGTTTATGTACCAAGGCACTGTGATCACTGCAAATGTGTAGTGTGAGAGATTACATCAACTGCAGAGCAGTAAAAAACAAAAGAAGTAGGGTGCTGCCATACCGTGTAGCACTGAAGCACAACACACAACTGCGTAATCAGTGTTTGATCACTTGGCATACAGCCCAGATTTAGTACCTAGTGACTTTCACCTTCTTCAGTTGCTAAAACAAGGACTGGGAAGAAGACACTTTTGTGTCAGTGGAAAACATCAAAATACTGTGAAGACCTATATCTGTATGCTGGCAGCAACTGTTTCTGATGAGGGTATTGGTATGCTGACTTATAACTACGACAAATGCCTTAACATTCATTAATCTATGTGGAGAAGTAACTGTAACTGTGCTCCATCGTAGATTGAAGAAAAAATTAAATAAAAAAAGAAAAAGAAAAAAAATCACTTATACAACAGAAACTTACTTGAACGCCAGTGGTACAATTCCTGTCAGGTAGGAGTCGAGCGACATGGACGTCAGCTCTCGCAGGTTGTGCAGCTTCCCCAGAGCGATGAACGCGGCCCGCGCCTCGTCGCGCACCACGTCGTACTGGTACAGCTCCAGACGCTCCAGCGTGTCCGCACACACCGTCAACAGTGGGACGACACACCTGCAAAATGCCAGTCTGGCACATTCTGATACCCGCTTTTGAATTTCCTAGTGAGACACGAACCACCTACGGTCACAAATCGCGAAAGAAAAGAAGATCGATGTCTGACACCCCGCCGACAGCGCAGTCGTCAGAGATGGAGCTCACACTCTGATCTTTTCTATATCTACATACGTATTCCACAATCCACTGTAAGGTGTGTGGCAGAGGGTACACTGTACCACAACTTGGCATTTCCTTTCCTATTCCACTCCCAAACTGAACGAGGAAAAACAAGATTGCTTATATGCCTCCGTACGAGCCCTAATTTCTCTAATCTTGCATTTGTTATCACTACACAAAATGTAAGTAGGCGGCAGGAAGATCGTATTACACTCAGCTTCAAATTCCGGCCCTCTAAATTTCCTTAACAGAATTTCTTGGAAAGAACATTGTCTTTCTTCCAGCAATTCCCATTTGAGTTCCCGGAGCACGTCCCCGACACTCACTCAATGGTCGAACCTACCAATAACAAACCCAGCTGCTCACCTCTGAACTGCTTCTATGTGTTCCTTTAAACTGATCTGCTGTGGGTCCCAAATACTTGAGCAATACTCAAGATGTGGTCGTACAAGTGTTTTATACATGGTCTCCTTTACAGCTGAAGTACATCTTCCCAAAATTCTCCAAATAAACTGCCTTACAACTGTCCTTACATGTTTTTTCCATTTCATATCACTCTACAATGTTACGCCTAGATATTTCCATGAAGCGACTAATACTGTATCACGGGAGTGTTTTTCCTACTCATGCGCATCACCTTACTTTTTTCTACATTGAGAGCTAGCTGCCATTCTTTGCACCAACTAGAAATTTTGTCCAAGTCTTCCTGTATGCTATTACAGTCAAGACAACAGCCACCCATACACCACAGCATCATCAGCAAACAGCCACAAATTACAAGTTACTCTGTCCATCAGATCATTTATATAAATTATAGAAGGAAACTTTCCTGGTGGGATAAATGTATATAAAAAATAGAAAACGGATGACTTACCCACAGGACAGGCTCGTCGACAGACACAAATAAATAAAATCACACACATACAAGCTTTCGCAACCGTCGGTCGCTTCTTCAGGAAAAGAGGAAGAATGGAGCGGAGAAAGGGAAGGATACGGGTTTTAAGGAAGTGGAAAAGGAAAAGGAGTCATTCCAATCCCAGGAGTGGAAGGACTTAACTTTGGGGAAAAAAGGAAGGTAAACAAATACACACTCACAGGTATTTGCGTTTGGATATGTGTGTGAGTGTGTGAGTGAGTGAGTGAGTGAGTGTGTGTGTGTGTGTGTGTGTGTGTGGTGTGTGTGTGTGTGTGTGTGTGTGTGTGTATTTGTTTACCTTCCTTTTTTCCCCTAAGTTAAGTCTTTCCACTCCTGGGATTGGAACGACTCCTTTTCCACTTCCTTAAAACCCATATCCTTCCCTTTCTACTCTCCTTTCTTCCTCTTTTCCTGAAGAAGCGACCAACAGTTGCAAAGGCTTGTATGTGTGTGATTTTATTTATTTGTGTCTGTCGACAAACCTGTCCTTTGGGTAAGTCATCCATTTTCTATTTTTTATATAAGATCATTTATATAGATAGAAAATAATAACGGCCCTAACACTCTCCCCTGGGGCACACCTAACGATACACTTGTCTCTGACGAACACTTGCCGTCGAGAACAACGTACTGTGTTCTATTACTTAGGACACCTTCTACCCAGTCTGTGAACCTATTCCATAAGCTCGTATCTTTGTTAGCGGAAGTGGCTGAGCATAGGGAAAGAAATTCGCTGTGCCCCTCGAAAGAAAATGTCCTGGCATTTGCCTAGAGTAATTTTGGGAAATCAGTGTGCCACTTCGCTCGGTAGCACAAATTTATTCTGAGCAAGATGCATTTAGAGCCCCAGGGCTCATCTTCGTGTGCTATCATCAGTTACCGTCAGATTTTATCAACTTTTAGGTTACACTAGGTCTGTTTCCGATGAGCAAGAACCAGAAATTGCAGTCTCTATTTATTATAAAATTAAAATTAATTTATGTTGAAATTTTTCATCTGTTAATGGTAAAATTTACATCTGTTTCATTTGTTTATTCTTATTTTTTAATGATGAGAAAGAAATTTTTAGGAAAATGTGCCAGCTCAGTTCACCAATTGCGATGTAACTGCTCGCCCCTGTTAAGGCCACAAAAGTTTACAGTCCTCTGAGGTGTACTGAATGGTGCATATAAAGCGTTACATCATTATCTCGAGGTCTGTCGTAACATCTGGTAACTCGACACCTGGAATCACAATCCAGCTTTGATTCAAATGTTTGTAAATCTATGGAACTTAACTACATCTACATCTACATCTACATACATACTCCGCAATTCACCGTAAGGTGCGTGGCGGAGGGTACACTGTACCACTACTAGGCATTTCCTTTCCTATTCCATTCCCAAATTGAACGAGGAAAAAAAGAATGCCTATATGCCTCCGTACGAGCCCTAATTTCTCTTATCTTGTCTTTGTGATCTTTACGCGAAATGTAAGTAGGCGGCAGCAAGATCGTACTACACTCAGCTTCAAATTCCGGCCCTCTAAATTTACTTAACAGAAATTCACGAAAAGAACGTCGTCTTTCTTCCAGCGATCCCCAATTGAGTTGCCGGAGCATTTCCGTGACACTCGCGCATTGGTCGAACCTACCGGTAACAAATCTAGCTGCTCGCCTCTGAACCGCCTCTATGTCTTCCTTCAAACCGATCTGCTGCGGGTCCCAAATACTTGAGCAATACTCAAGACGTGGTCGTACAAGCGTTTTATACGCGGTCTCCTTTACAGGTGAAGTACATCTTTCCAAAATTCTGCCATTAAACCGAAGTCAGCTGTCTGCCTTACTCACAACTATCCTTACATTCTCGTTCCATTTCATATCGCTCTGCAATGTTACGCCTAGATATTTGAACGACGCGACAGCATCAAGAAGCTCACTACTAATGCTGTTTTCGAACATTATGGAATTGTTTTTCCTACTCATGCGCATCACCTTACATTTTTCTACATTGAGAGCTAGCTGCCATTCTTCGCACCAACTAGAAATTTTGTCTAAGTCAACCTGTATGCTATTACAGTCAGTTACAGACGACACCCTCCCATACACCACAGCATCATCAGCAAACCGCCGCAAATTACAACTTACTCTGTCCATCAGATCATTTATATAGATAGAAAATAATAGCGGTCCTATCACACTCCCCTGGGGCACGCCTGACGATACACTCGTCTCTGATGAACACTCGCCGTCGAGAACAACGTACTGCGTTCTATTACTTAGGAAGTCTTCCAGCCAGTCACAAATCTGTGAACCTATTCCATTCCAACTACTGCGGTTATCAGTCCCTGAGCTTAAAACTACTGAAACTAGATAAGGGCAAAACACACACACACACACACACACACACACACACACACACACACACACACATGATGGAGGACTCGAACCCCCGACGGGGAGCAATCGTGATCCACAGGGAGGCACCTCAGATCGCTTGGCCACTCCACTGTGCCCGACCTTTGGGCACAGCAGCTCACCTCAATTAATGGCTACGCTACTAGTTTGAAATTAAGAAGAGTGAGACCAGGTAAGTTTAAATCAGCAGTTTAATCCAACCCTTCAAATAAAAGGCATGTGAACAATAATTATTCCAACAATGAAAAGTCAATGTCCTGGCAGGCTCAGTGACTGCCTCAAAATCTGGTTAAAAACTGCGCTCCTTACACCCTCTGCTGTCTGTCTTTATATACAATTCTCAACAGTGACCTGCATTCTTGGAGGTGTTAAAACATGAAAATATTAAATTTACAATTAGTTCTCTTAATTGCAAATATTTCTATTTTCTGAAAATATACTTGTAAATAAAAAACAACACAATGAATATTACATTCATGTTGTTGTTGTTGTTGTTGTTATGGTCTTGAGTCCGGAGACTGGTTTGATGCAGCTCTCCACCCTACTCTATCCTGAGCAAGCCTTTTCATCTCCTCATACGAACGGCAACCCACATCCACTTGAATCTGCTTACTATATGCGTCTCAAGGTCTCCCTCTGCGGTTTTTACCCCACACACTTCCCTCCAATGCTAAATTCCCCGATGTCTAAGTGTCCTACCAAGCAATCCCTTCTTTTAGTCAGGGTATGCCAAAAATTCCTTTTCTCACCAATTCTGTTCAGTACCTCTTCATTACTTATGCGATCTACCCACCTAATCTTCAACATTCTTCTGTAGGATTTCAAAAGCCTCTATTCTCTTCCTGTTCGCATTGTTTTTGTCCACGTTTCACTCCCGGACAAGGCAACACTCCACACAAATGCCTTCAGAAAAGACTTCCTTACACTTAAATTAATATTCGATGTTAGCAAATTTCTCTTTTTCAAAAATGCTTTTCTTCCCATTGCCATTCTGCATTTTATATTCTCTGTACAGCGACCATCATTTGTTATTTTACTACCCAAGTAACAAAATTCATCTACCACCTTCATTGTTTCATTACCTAATGTAATCCCTTCAGCATCACCTGATTTCCTAAGACTGCATTCCATTACCTTTGTTTTGTTGTTGTTAATGTTCGTTTTATACGCTTTCTTCAACACACTATCCATTCCATTCAACTGCTCTTCCACGTCCTATGCTGTCTCTGACAGAATTACAATGTCATCAGAAAAACTCAATGCTTTTATTTCTGCCCCCTGAACTTTAATCCCTATTCCAAATTTTTCCTTGCTTTCCTTCACCGCCTGCTTGATGTACAAATTGAATAACATTGGATAAAGGCTACAACCCTCTCTTACTCCCTTTCCAACTAATGCTTCCCTTTCATGCCCTTCAAGTCTAATAACTGTGGTCTGGCTTTTGTACAAGTTGTGAATAATTCTCTTTTCCCTGTATTTTACACCTACTGACTTCAGAATTTCAAAGACTGTATTCCAGTCAACATTGTCAAAGGCTTTCTCTAACTCTACAAAAGCTAAAAATGTAGGTTTGCCTTTCCTTAATCTATCTTCTAAGATAAGTTAAAGTGAGTATTGTCTCCCTGGTTCCTACGTTCCTCCTGAATCCAAACTGATCTTCCCCGAGGTCAGCTTCTACCAGCTTTTCCATTCTCCTGTAGATAATTTGTGTTAAAATTTTGCCACCATGACTTATCAAACTGATGGTTCTGTAATTTTCACATCTATCTGCGCCTGATTCCTTTGGAATGGAAATTATTACATTTTTCTTAAAGTCTGAGGGTATTTCGCCTATCTCATACATCTTAACAACTTGGAAAATATTAATAGGAAACTGTTCCTGAGATGTATGTAGCTATAATTCATATGTATTTTCAATTCTAACAATGGAAATACCTTGTAAAAAAAAATAGATGAAGTCTACTTACCAGGCAAAGGAGCACAGGCAGTGATAGTAACACACACACACACACACACACACACACACACACACACACACAAACGCTAGCTTTCGCAGCCTAGCTGCTTCGTCAGACAGAAGGGAAGGAGAGGGAACAGGAAATAATGAGGGTTTTAAGGGAGTGGGTAAGGAGTCATTCCAATCTCGGGACAGGAAAGACTTACCTTGGGGGAAAAAATACACACACACCCACACATTTACACAGATGCAAGTACACCTAGGCAGACATTATTAATAATTTTTCCCATAATCATTGACTATTACTGTGCATTCATGAGAGAGAGCTGATGATCACACACATGTGGCTCATGCAAGTGCTGCATCATTTACACATACTGTGGTTGTGTCTGCACTTAACAAATAGATGTAATAGGTTGCAGGATCTGTTCTCGAATCTGTTTCCTTTGAGTTTGATGCTCCTGGTACGTTTACTACAATATGGGTCATTCGATAGAAGATTTTATCGTGAATGAGGCTTCCTTGCAGGTAATGAAGGCCAAAGAAAGCTTTCTACAGTATGTCTGCCTAGGTGTACTTGTGTCTGTGTGAATGTGTGGGTGTGTGTGCATTTGTTTACCCTCCATTAACGCAAAAACGGGGCTGAAAAAACATCGTGAACATAGGAAATTTGACGGGACCGACAAAAATGGTGTAAACGGAGGGAAAATGTAAAATCCGGGAACGTAAAAGCGGGATTTTACCAGTACAGACCTGCGGGACTCCATGGTCCAGCGCAGCCCCAGGTACTTGAGGCGGCCGCTCTTGGCCTTGAGGAAGTAGGCGAGGTCGTCCATGTCGTAGTACATGTGGCCCAGGTCCACCTCGGCCAGCTGGGGGCAGCCGTCGGCCAGCGGGCGCAGCCGGATGCGCAGGTCCGTCGTCGAGTACTCCTCCAGCTGCAGCACGCGCAGCTGCTGCAGCTGCGCCAGCGCCTCCACGAACCGCTGCGTCTGCAGCAGGTGGTTCGAGATGCGCAGCGTCTGGATCTTGGAGCACCGCTCCACCAGGCTCTTCATCACCTGCGCATGCGTCCGGGCCCACAGTGCCGGTTTATTAAATTATCCCTTTATATGTTCACCTTTTGACATTTTACATGTTACACATGTAACAAAGTATAAAAATTCTAGGAAGGATTCGACAACATTTTTGAGAATGCTAGGTTGCTTACTCTCCACAAATGGTGATTTGCTAATAACATTTAATACAAGACAGATACACGAACAGCAAGGCAGTGATAAGTTGCAGGTGCAGTAAACGCACATTATGACCAGTTTAGAATACATTATTTTTGTTTATTTTAATATGTTGTCTTTGTGTAAACTAAATTAATTTGTTTATCGACCATAATTTGTTTAAATTTATGAGCACAGTAACTCTGAACAGTGTATTGGAAAGAGGCCCAGAAAATCCACCTCAGAAACACTTTACCTAAGTGATTACTTAAAATATTCATTGTGTGACGACTGAAAGACTTATTTGTCATGCTGAAGGTACTCATTTGCTTAAATTTAAGATTTTTGGGGTACTATTAGTGTTAGAAAGTAAAGTATGTATTTGCATTAGAATCTTAGTGCGAGTCTAACAATGCCATCATATCAACATTTCAATCATTATTTAAAATATTTGTACTCTACTGGGAGAACCACTGAACATCATTAGGAAGACGTATCACTGGAAAGACCCTGCAGGTCGTATATAAGAGGGTGCCGTGAGTGGCCCAGGATCAGTCGATGTCAGTTCAGTCTTGATGGCAGACGTGTATTGCAATTTCACTGGATTCGAGTAAGACGATAGGTGATGAACGTAGCCACAGAATCCGCCACACTGGAATCTGAAATCCTTTCAAACGTGTGTGGACTTTGATTTTGAAGAGCAGTTGGGACTGAGAACAATGAACTTTAATAGCAATCATTTTAGGAACATTATCCAAATGATTAAATATTCACATAGCTATTTTGTTAGCAATATTGGGGGCTCGAGCTAATCACACCAGTCAGAGTCTAACGAATTTAGTGGTTCTCACCAGATGTAATCATACAATGTGCAATAATCAATTTATGTAAAAGCACAAACCTCATGTTGTAGTCAGTTATTTAGTAGATGTCAGCATACTTAAAAATTCCCTCACTTTGATATTGAAAGTTTAGTTTTACAAATAAATGTATATTTGAATGAACAGCAATGACCCAAAAGGTAGTAGGAATAAGTCATCCCCTAAGACAAAGTTAGTTAGTTTAAGGGTCTGTAGCGTTACAATGTACAATAATTAAGTGTACAATACTGTGTCATTATTAACAGTTATTTGAGCTTCTTATTCCATATTCTACCCAATAACTCATATGGATCACTTACATCTTGTTCCACTGCAATATGCAAACTTATGGAGAGCCGCAAAAAGGCACAAATAACATTATAGCTTTCAGCCATTTAGGCTTTCATCGGTTAGAGATAGATACACACACACACACACACACACACACACACACACACACACACACGCAAAAGCCATCTCCGGCCGCAGTTACCGATCTGCGGTACCCAGCACTACTCGGACGAGAGCAACCGGTGGTGAGGGTGAGGAGGTGGCAAGGAGAGGGAAGCAGGAGGGAGGAGGCGGGTTGTGCAGCACAGGTGGGGAAATATACCAGTGCTGTCTGCGGACAGGGCAGAAGGAACGGACTGAAATGTGTGGTGGGATGGGACAAACTGCTCACTCGTCCGATTGCACGGTACTGCCTTCGTGGCCGAACGCAAACTCGGCGGGTTGGGAGACGAATGTAAGGATAGAGAGTGGCAGGGAGAGGAAGGGAAGGGTGGTAGAGGCTAGAATTAGCAAAGATTTAGGCCTGGGGGAGTGCGGGATTTGTGTTGTTGTTGTTGTTGTTGTTGGGTATTGAGGGGACTAAACATCTAGGTCATCAGTCCCCTGTTACTAGCTCAGAGTCCACTGTCAAGAACGACAAAAATTAAACAAAGCTCTAAAAATGATCACGCACATAAGGGACAGGTTGACAATGGACAAACCTCCGATAACTTAAAACGAAGACACACAGAAATGGTAAAAGAAAGTCAGGAATAAAACTGGATAGCAGAGTACCTTGGCTGGCTGATCACAAAGAAAAAACAAGATGAGCCAGCCATACTGCATACACTAAGAACACCTAAGGGCAGGGAAAAAAAAAAAAAAAAAAAAAAAAACGGGATTGGTGGTGGCCTAAGATGTCAGGCCACAGCACCTACCATTAGATCGAGTCATAAAAACCAGCAGCGCGGATAAAACGTAAAACTTTGTTAGCCATAGAGGCGTCGTCACCTAAAAGTAAGGGTAGTGCGTCAGGAAGATTAAAATAATGCCTCAGGTTGGCTAAAAGCGGACAGTCCATCAAAAGATGGGCCACTGTCAACATAGTGCCACATCGACACACGGGTGGAGCCTCGCGCCGAAGGAGATACCCATGGGTGAGCCACGTATGTCCAATCCGGAGGTGACAGAGGACAACTGACTCTCGGCGGGTCGGCCGCAGTGAAGATTTCCACAAAGCTGTGGAGAGCTTCACTGCCCGAAGCTTATTCGGTGCAGTCGCCGTAGCCCACTCGGTGCTCCAAACCTCACGCACCTTCCGGTGCAACACCAGTTTAACATCCTGTTCCGTGACTCCAATAGTTAGAGGTGGTCCCAGAGTGGCCTGCTTGGCCTAGTCATCGCTTTTGTGTCTGGTTTCCGTCGTACGTGTCGGTGGCCGAGTAGAAAGAGACCGACACAGGAATAAAGGTGAGCAGCCAGTGGGACAGCAGAAACTAGAAACACTAGAGTAAATTAGAACGAGATATATATTTCTTAGAGACTTAGTAATACCTAACTTTCACATAGCTCAGTACTGCAGAATGCTGATACATAGTTGAGCTAGATGCCTGCCTAGTGCCTATCTGATTCCGAAGTGTTAACTGGTTCCTATCTCAGTCCC
Source organism: Locusta migratoria (assembly GCA_026315105.1). NCBI lineage: Eukaryota > Metazoa > Arthropoda > Insecta > Orthoptera > Acrididae > Locusta > Locusta migratoria. The sequence continues at coordinate 118,624,030 of CM048754.1, forward strand.
AAGTGAACGATGTCGTTCAGTGGTGGCCACGAGCGGAGTCGCAGCAGAGGGTGCTCGTGGCCGACGTCATAAGAACGCCGCGCCATGCGTGCACGGCAGCGCGCAGCGAAAGTAGGTGGCGCGCACTTTGGACTTGGGCGACAGCACAGTGGGAGCATAGGATATATTGTAGGGAGAGTTCCATCTGCGCAATTCAGAAAAGCTGGTGGTTGTGAGGAGGATCCGTGTGGCACAGGCTATGTAGAAGTCTATGCGGTACTGCATGCTCGGCAACAGTACGGTATAGCTGTCTCCTGAGCACAGTTTGACAATGGCCATTCATTCGGATAGACAGCTTGCTGCTGGTCGTAACCATTTAGAAAGCTGCACAGTGGTTGCAGCTTAGTTTGTACACAACATTGTGAGTATACAGGGTTTTAGGTTAGTAACCTCTTTGGTTTCTAACCAAACGATAGTTATCGTTGGCGTGCAGCGAGAGCTGTCGGCAACAATGCTCAGGTTGGAATGTTCTTTGTTTGTTGGCCGGTGTGCGGCAGTCTCCCGCCGACAGCAGAGCGAGGCGGTAGCACGAAGGGCAGTGAGTTCGTAACCTGCGTTTAGTGGTGGTTAAAGTTTTTGCCATTCCATTGTATCGCATACGGGTTGCAATTGCATATTGAAATGTTTCAGTGTGGACTTGTAGACATTCATCGTAGTGGCACGCAGTTATTTAATCAGTGTATTTAAAGGGAAGAGTTTTTAACATTTGTCGTTCCATAATAAAGGAAGTTAAAGTTTACTATTATGGATCAGCCTAGTAATTGTCCGCATCCCATACCGTCAAATCATTGGAACAATTATTAAATGATTAAGCATAAAGTAGAATGTAACAGCAACTTCACCCATCGAGGATTAGGTGGACGCAGCGGAGACGTTACAAGACTGCTTTCACAGGCTGCCCTGCCTTTTACGGGATAGGAAATTCCAGTGACAGGACTTGAGTAGGGGTGGCGGGATGGTGGATAGGACAGGTTTTGCATCTAGGTCTATTGCAGGGATATGAGCCACAGGGTAAGGGGTTGGGAGCACAGATGGAGTAGGGATGGACAAGGATATTATGTAGGTTTGGTGGGCGGTGGAATACCACTGTAGGTCACTCGGGAAGGATATTGGATAGGGTATTTCTCGTTTCAAGCCAGGATGACAGGTAGTCAAAAACCTGGCAGAGAACTTTGTTTAGCTTCTCCAGTCCTGGGTGACACTGGGTCACAAGAGAGGTGCTCCTTTGTGGCCGGACAGTGGGTGTGGGGGAGTTGTAGGGTGACCGGACAGACAGGGCCCATGATATCTGTTTCTGGACAAGGTTTTGAGGGTAATTGTGGTCAGTGAAGGCCTCAGGGAGGCATTTGGTATATTTGGAGAGGGACTACCTGTCACTGTAGATGCAACGACCATGTTTATTTATTTTATTTTTATTTTTATTTTTTGTTTTAGGGTACACAACTGCTGAGGTCATTAGCTCCCAACACTGCCCATAGGAAAATCGAACCGGGGTTAGAACTTTGCCATATTTGCACGATGTATAAAAACAAACTCTGTCAGCAGAATACGGATCATCAGCTAAAATATCAGCCATTTCAAATGGTAAACATACATCATGACGGAGACGATTAAAAAACGGACATTGCACTAAAAGATGGTTCACAGTAAAAAGCTCATCACAGTGCTTACATAAGGGAGCAGGATCACCACGTAGTAAATACTGGTGGCTATAACGGCAGTGGCCAATACAAAGCCGGGCCAGGACAATCTCCTCTCAACGAGGGGGTCGAGATGACGTTGACCAAGAATCAGGCACAGGTTTAATGTCCCGCAATTTGTTCCCTGACAGGGATGACCAATGTAAAAACTAATGTGAGATGATACGCCGGGAGACACCAGCGTGAAGGCCATCAAAGCTAGTAGAAAAGGTAGATAGCCGAGGAAGGAGAACTGCCTCCTTGGCAGCCGTATCCGCAGACTCGTTCCCCAACACTCCCACGTGGCCAGGGACCCACAGAAACGCCACAGTAGTTCCGCTCGCTGAGAGAGAAGTAAGGCAAATGCGGTTGCTTTCTACCAGGGGATTGACAGGATATAGCATGCGGAGGCTCAACAGAGCACTCAGAGTCCCAGCAAATGACAGTCTTATTGAGCGAGTTTCGAAGGACGTATTGGGTGGCTCGATATAATGCATACAGCTCAGCCGTAAAAATGGAACTCCACTCAGGGAGACAATATTGAAACAAGGCGTTGCCAAGTACAAAGGCACACCCAACACCCTGGTCTGTCTTTGAGCCATCAGTGTAGATGAACAAATTGTCATCAAATTTGAACCAGAGTGCGAGAAATTCTCTCCGGCAAATGAAACTAGGTGTGGAGTCCTTTGGAAGAGAATGAAGGTCAAAGTTAACACTGACTTAAGGGCTTCGCCACGGTGAAGAGGTGCTCTCTCCAGTCGAGAAAGTAGCAGGCATTGTAGTGCCGAGCTGGCCAAGTAACAAACGCAAGTGTACTCCCGGTGGTAGCAGAGCAGACGGGCGCATGGCAAAGAGACCGTCAAGTGAGTCATTAAAGAAAACTGCATACATTGGGTGTCCTTGCATGGATGACAAACAGCTAGTGTAACGGCTAAGCAGGAGTTCCCGGTGGTAAGAAAGGGGTAGTTCAGCGGCCTCGGCATAGAGTCTTTCAACGGGGCTAGTGTAAAAAGCTCCCGTCGCCAGACGGATCCCTTTGTGGTGCATTACGTTAAGGTGGCGCAGTATGGATGGTCGAGCCGAAGAATAAACAATGCAATGCTTCCATAGTCCAGTTTGGACCGAACTATGGTGCGATACAGATGGAGGAGAGTAGACCGATCAGCTCCCCACAAGATGCCACTCAACACCCGCAGCACATTGAGAGAGCGGGTACAGTGAGCTGCCAAACAAGATATGTGGGAAGACCAACTTAACTTTCTGTCGAAAACAAGTCCCAAGAAGGTCGTCGTCTCCACAAATGGAAGTACTAAGGGGCCCAGGGGAAGGGACGGGGTAAGGAACTCCTTCCGCCACCAGAAGTTCATGCAGACTGTCTTGTCAGTCGAGAATCAATAGCCAGTGTCCATACTCCAAGTGTGGAGAGTGTCTAGGCACTGCTGAAGGTACCACTCCAGGAGTCCCGTTTGCTCAGAGCTGCTGTAGATCACGAAGTCGTCGACAAAGAGGGACGCCCTACACTCCCTGTGGTAGATGATCGGCTATAGGATTGATCGCCACTGCAAATAAAACGACGCTCAGGACTGAACCCTAGGGGACCCTGTTCACCTAAATAAAAGTGCTCGATAAAAGCGAACCTACACGCACTTTAAAAACACGGTCTCTTAAAAATCCGCGAGCGACGAGTAGAGCTCCCAGTCCGCTTTAGTTATCTGCCAGTGGTGTGGATACTCAAGGGTGTCAGGCGTCATTAGGTGAATTACACACGGAAAATTATCGCTCGAATGTGTGTCTGAGAGAGCAGACCATTCAAGACGCCGTGCCAGCTGAGTAGTGCAGATAGATAGATCTATATGGTTGAAAGTGTTTGTGGAGTCCGAAAGATAAGTTGCTTCACCAGTGTTAAGGCAGATGGGCAGAAGGTGATTCAGTATATCTGCCAGAAGGGAGCCCCGTGGACATGGCCGTGGGGAGCCCCAAAGGGGGTGGTGGGCATTGAAATCGCCCAGCAACAAAAACGAACATGGAAGCTGGTCAATAAGATCTAGAAGATCAGATATAGTGACTGGAAAGGAGGAAGGAGCGTAAATATTGCACAGTGTGAAGATAAATCGAAGAAGGTTTATCCGGACAGCAACAGCTTGTAGTGGAGTACACAAAGGGATGGGTGTACTGTGTACGTCATCCTGAACGAGCAACATTATGCCCCCATGGGCTGGAATTCCTGCCACTGGAGGAAGGTCGAAGAGAACGGCAGTATAGCGTGGGAAAGTAATTCGAGTACCAGGAAACAATTTTGTCTCCTGTAGAGAGAAGATAATTGGGTGATATGTTCACGTTAGAAGCTGCAGTTCCGTCCAATTCGACCAGATACCACGAATGTTCCATTGAAGAATATCCATAGAAGGATAAAAAGAGATGGAGGTGGATATCAGCCCTACGAAGGCGGCGGGCCACAATGCGAATGTTCACAACTGGTGGTGTCTGAGACAGGAGGGTCTTGCTCCATATTCTTAGAGGTGACCACAGCAGCTGTGTGAGGGTGGTCAGCAGCCTCATCTTTGGCTGATGCACCTGGAGAGACTATAGACTTCCATGGGATGCCATTGTCTCATTCTGAGGTAGAAGGGGGGGGGAGGGAGTTTTCCCCCTACTTGACTTCTTGGAGCCCTGGTGAAGCTCCTTGGTAGGCTCAGATGTTTTGGAAGGGGTGTGGAGGAAATTCTCGCACGAGTGCTCCTTCTTAGACTTATGGGTCTTAATCTGTGGTTTCACAGCTGAAGATGAAGATTTGGAAGAGGTATTCACACTTTTCGTAGAATGTGACACCGATGTCGATGTAGACTGTTTGACAACTACAGTAGTAAACTGTAAGTCACACATCTGTGTGGCCATATCCCTTGTTGGTGGAGGCGTTGCAACTACAGTACTGTAGTTACCACGCGGTGGGGTCTTAGGCTTACGACTGGCGTACATCTTACGTACAACTTGTATTGGGACCCTTTCCTTGACACGTATTTCCTGTATAGCCTGTTCGTCGGCAAACACAGAACATTTCCAGGAGGCGGCAGCACGATTCCCATTACAATTGATGCAATGGGGGGACGGTGGTGGACAATTCCCCTCATGTGCCTCTTTACCACAGGTGACGCATGTTACCAGGTACTTGCACAACTGTCTTGTGTGATTAAAGCGATGCCACTGGTAACACCAAGTAGGGTTAAGGATGTAAGGTCGTACTGTGACTACCTCATATCCTGCCTCGATCTTCGGCAGCAGAGCCACTCTGTCGAAGGTCAGGAACACTGTGCGAGTGGGGACTAAAATGTTGTTCTCTTTTTTCATCACTCGGTGTACTGCAATGATGCCTTGCACTGCCAGATATTCCTTTAGTTCATCCTCAGTCAGACCGTACAAACTGACTGAGTAGACTTCCCCTCGGGAATAATTGAGGGTTGGAAGGAGCTCAACACGAACCGGGTAGCTATGGAGCAGAGTAGCCTTGAGCAGCCGCTGTGCCTGGGAGCCACCTTCTGTTTCCAACAGTAGTGTTCCATTACGCAGGCGGTTGCAGGTCTTAACTGGGCCGGCAATGGCATCAACCCCTTTCTGAATAACAAATGGGTTCACCGACGAAAAGGATTGCCCTTCCTCAGTACGGGTAACCACAAGGAACTTTGAAGTCAATTGTAAATTCTTCTGTTCAGAGACACTATTCTCCAGTACGTCAATTTCTAGAGACTCTTTACATTTTCTTTTTTTGATAACAAAATGTTCAAATGTTCAAATGTTTGTTACGCTTATGGGACTTAACTACGGCGTCATCAGTCCCTAACTTACAAACTACTTATTAACTACTTACGAACTAGGACGGCACAAATATCCATGCCCGAGGGGGGATTCGAACCCCCGACCGTAGTGGCCGTGCTGACCGTGACTGGAGCGCCTCAGTCACCTCGGCCACCGCGGCCGGCTTTTTGATAACCATCACGGATGTATCCCCCACGATTGCCAGTGTCTCCGATGGCACGCTCCTTCCTGCTGGGGGCCCCCAACGGAAGCACACCCGTCTCGGGTGATCGTTCCCACCCCAGGTCACACCTCCCGATCTAAAGACGGAGGGACCAATCGGGGAATCGGGAAGCTATCAGCGCAGGCAATCGCCCCTCCCCTGGCCTGGCCTTAACCAGGGGGACCAGGGGGTACGCACACACCCTAAAGCCAGCCCGGGGCTGGGACTTACGCATTACCCAGTCACCCATATGGCTGGCCTTCAGGTGCGTACAGGGAGGAAGAAGAGAGAAATAGTAGGAGAAGCCTCAAACGCAGATGCAGAGGCAAATAAAGAGGTGAAAGAAGAGCTTAAACAAAAACGGTCAAAACTTCGGTTCCCCAAAGGATGCACTAAACTCGGTCCCCAAGAGAGGGGAAAAGGACAGTAGGAGAAGCGTCGTGTAGCACAGAAAGGAAAGAGTGCCACAAAGGCTGGGGCTCCATGCTCGCCACGCACGTACTCACCACAGAGCGGTGAGCCCCCTGGGGGGAATGACCATGGGTGGCTAGACTATATGTTTTGTGTCCCAGCCTCGTCGCCGGTTTTGTCTATCATTGCCGTCGTAGGTGTCGGTGGCCGAGTAGAATGAGACCGACACAGGAATAAAGGATGCACGCTTGTGCAGGTACGAAGGTGAGCAGCCAGTGGGAAGGCAGAAACTAGAAACACTAGAGTAAATTAGAACGAGATATATATTTCACAGAGACTTAGTAATACTTAACTTTTACATAGCTCAGTACTGCAGAATGCTGATACATAGTTGAGCTAGAGGCCTGCCTAGTGCCTGTCCGATAGCCAAGTCTTCTCTGGAGCCTATCTGATTCCGAAGTGGTAACTGGCTCCTATCTCAGTTCCAAGTCAACGATGTCGTTCATTGGTGGCCACGAGCGGAGTTGTAGCAGAGGGCGCTCGTGGCTGTCGTCGTAAGAACACCGCGCCACGCGTGCATGGCGGTGCGCGGCGAAAGTACGTGGCGCGCACTTTGCACTTTATACTTGTGCGACACCACAATATGGAAAGGATTTTTTGGTGTGCCATGGGAGGCAGCTGTCCAAATGGAGGTATTTTTTATAGTTGGTAGGTTTGATGCGGATGGAGGTACAAATAAGGGCATCTTTGAGGAATAGCTCAATGTCGAGGAAGGTGGCTCGTTGGGTTTAGTAGGACCAGGTGAATTGAATGGAGGAGAAGGTGTTGAGGATTGGAAGGAATGTGGATAGTGTACCTTCACATTCAGTCCGGATTATGAAGCTATCATCAATGAATCTGAACCAGATGAGGGGTTTACGATTCTGGGTAGTCAGGAAGGATTCCTGTAGATGGCCCAACAAAATTGTTGCATATTAAGCAGAGTGTCCATGGGTTTGTATTTACTTATTTCATACAAATCTACGGTTTTGTTCCAATCTTTATGAAATTTTGCACACTAAACCATCAAACCATGACGACAGCTGTCTTAAGTGTAAGGATTGTGGACGACACACAGGTCGGGGGGGGGGGGGGGTGTACAACGTCACCTGACACTCAATTCAGGAGATATAACACCGTAAACAATGAGAGTGAAAAAAAACTGCCACATCGTGCGACAAGACTTTATTCCTACACTGTATGAGAATGAGAGTAATTAGCAACTTGAAACAAACTTTAAAAATAATTTCAAACAATTTTCTGCTGTTTGTGGAGTAAAACTATGGCATTAGGTATGAAGTTACAATTTATAATTTCTACACTACAACTTGTACTCACAAGAAATTTTAGAGACAGTATACACACATATAGCTGAATGTATACCTTCGAAACTATATCACAGTTTAACATGTAGTTCATGTGATATGAAAACATAAACAGTAATGATAGTGAAAAACTGCCCATCACATATCAGGTTGTAATCTATTGCTTGTTTACTACTAACTGTATTCGCGACAGACTTTACTGACATACAGCACTTATACAAATGAATATATACCTGCAAAATTATACAGTTGTACAACACACTATAAGAAACATGAGCTCATATGTACTTCAATGGGTAAACACCTGTCACATCGTGCACCACATTTTAATACATTTCTTATTTACTACCTAGACACACCTGTACTCCAGTCAGCTTAAGGAAATTCCTAAACCCTGACTGTGTCACTGATAACTTTGAAATATAACCACACAACTGCAGGTGAAAGCAATACACTTATATAGAGCTAAAAGGAGAGGAAGAGAATGAAATAGTATACTTGCAACAACTGCCCATTATTTTCGACAGATCTACATTTTAACATCAAGTGACTGTTGTTTCCAGTGAGACAATTGTTTCAAATAATAAATCACGGGCAGTCTATTAAATACGGCAGAGTGGATTTGACATCTCCTTGATTCAAACACAGACAACTTCATATCTCTTGCACATGGGTGGGATAACCAAATAATTTATTCATTTGGGTCTTGGACAAGTAAGAAGAAGTATTGTTTATAGTCAAGATTTGAAGTAAAATGAGTGTCTGAATGTTATTTGAACTGTTCATTTGTATTTCGACTACTATCCTTCTTTACTTGGATACTGCACTTATAATTTTGGAGATTATTTAAGGCAGCCTTATTTCTTACATATACTGCCATGCATACAACATGTTTAAAAAAATGGAGTTGGACAGAGAGAGCAGGGATAGGAAAAGTACTAACTCAAGACTTCAGGAAATAAACAAAAACCCAGGCAACGCTGAAATATGATGTGAAATGTGTTTTTCGACCACCTTCTAAGATAAAAGTCCCTGTTGGGGTCCATAAAGGATGATCTCAGTTTGCGTAAGGCAGGTGTATATTGTATTCCTTGCAGTTGTGGTATGTCATATATTGGTCACACAATCAGCACTGTGGAAGACTGGGACTGGTGTACTGAACATAAACGTTACACACGCTTACAACAGCCAACAAATCCGCTGTTGCAGAACACTGTCTTGGCACCGGTCATCCTATGGAATACAACAACACGGAGATTCTGGCATGCACTTCCACTTTTTGGGATAGTGATATTAAGTAAGCTGTTGAAATTAAACCACCAAGCGACCTTATAAACAGAGATGGTGGTTTTTGTTTAAATTCTGCTTGGAATCCAGCACTGTCTCTCGTCAAAAAACAGAGGGATAAAATTAATGTTGCCTCACCTATTTATTAACAGTCACTATCAATATTTTTGATGTTAGGTCATCTTTGGTAGAGTTGACTCTGCAGTGACTTGTACTGTGTGTGTTTCTTTAATTTCAGCTTCCAGCTTTTTGGGCAAAACCATCACTTTTTCTTTGAGAATTGGCCTCGATATTGGAGTTCCTTTCCTTCTTCCTTGACAGAACCATATCCACAGTGTGTTATCAAGCAGTTCAAAGTTTAGGCATTTTTAATGTTTTGCGATTCTTCAGAGTGTTTTCACCATCAATCGTAACTGTATAGGATTCAATGTCTTTCCGATTCTTCCTCCAATCCTTAATAGTCTTAACACCTAAATTCAGTTCCTTTCCAATTTTTTCAGAGCGATTCTCCTTTGTCCAGTCTTTTTAGCACTGCTAATTTTTCATTTAGTGAAATAGTTACGTGTTTAAGTTTGAATCCAGACATGTTGAAAAACAGACAACTGTACACACAATGAATCTAGTAAGTACTGTAGGAAACACGGAATAAAGCAAATAATGACATTTTTTAATCCCAACTAAGGATAAAACTGCACAATAACGTAAAGTATAACAATATGCAGAGCGACAGACACCGCAACAACGGCCCGACAGGCGTCCAGTCAGTGAAAAGTTGGCACAGGCTCACGAGCGTCAGCAGGGTTGAACCAACCAGAGTGACGGACCATCCGAGGTCAGATTAGAGGGGTTCTACTGTAAATAGAACCCCTCTAATGTTAGATCCAAGAGACTTGTTAGTGAAATCTAAAGATTATTCAGAAAACTTAATTGCTATAAACATTGACAGCAAAAACTATTACTGCTCGTGCAGTACAAATAAACTGATATATTTGTGATCGTTGATTGTGATAATTAACATATGAAGTTGCTACAACTAAAATTTACTGGCTCTATATTAATTGACTGCCCTCGTTATATAGGCTTTTAAAAAGACAAACCTGCATTGAATAATCTTCGAATCTGGTAGGAACGACTTCTATAACAGAAAATAATACAAAGCGAGAGAAAATATATGATGAAGCAGTTATATAGCAAGCCGTCGGCCTGTAAATGTACCAGTACAGATAGAGTGATAGTTACTTAAATTTAATTTATCTCCTTTCTTGAATATAGGAATGGTTACAGCTTTTTTCAAACAGTCAGGAAAAATACCTTGTTGTAGCAAGTGGTAATGTAGATGCATAGCATCTCCAATCACTGGAATTATTGCAAGAGATGTGAATCATTTAATTCTTTCTTTCAATTCTTCGTAAGGCAGAAGGCATTAAGCATTTCATCCTCACTATAAACATTATTAACCCAGAAAAATATTATTTAACAAGATATAAAGGTACTGCTGTCCAAAAAAGAGCAAAAATTGATTTCGAGTACAAAACGTGTCACAGATCTACCTTCACCTTGGAACACACTGTTTCCAAGTACAGAGCTAGCTGGAAACACTAAATTATACATAGAACTCAGTTTCTGAATCACACTGTTTGGCAGAATCGATATTCATCCATTCAATATAACAAATATATTCCAGAGCCATGTTTTCGATATCTAGGCAACTTTCAAGGGGAAAGCAAGACCTGTTAATTCATTGAGAATATGCCTAGGTAAATTACAACACTTTAAGGGTGCACAATACAAGAAACACAAAGAAAAGACAGATGAAAAGTGACAGTTGGCAACAGTACACACTATAAACAAACTTCAAAAAACCTGTACACAGTGATATGATGAAATAAATGTGCCACTCAAGAACCAAAACGTGAAATGTCCAAATGTTTGTAAGTCTATCGGACCAAACTGTGAGGTCATCAGTCCGTAGCTTACAAAATACTTAACCTAAGTGAACCTCGGTTGCACAGTGGTAGAGTACCAGACTATAAATTCAAAGGTCGCAGGTTCGATCCCCGCCAGGTCCTTGGAATTTTATCTGTCACTTTCCACTTCTTTCACCTCTGTCAGTATTGCTCATGTGAAAAATATCAAGTAGCATCGTGGTTCGGAACCCACGTTAAACTGTAGGTCCCCCTGTAACTGGCTGGGTAAGTCAGTTCGAAGGTCGGAGGAAGGCAACGGCATACCACCTCCAAACAGGACCATGCCTAGTAAAGCACTGTGGTGTTCAAACCAATCTTCGGATTGTTGACTGCTTTACCTTACCTTAAGGTAAACTAACTAAGGACAACACACACTCCCATGCCCCAGGGAGGACTCGAACCTCCGATGGCGAGCAACCACGAACCAAAACATCCATCCATCTGGAGAAAACACAAACAGCTCCATGACGACACACATAGACTAACACCAAAAAATCCTTCATAATCCTGAAAAATGAAATTAACATCGCAAAATCTTGTGCTAAAGAAGTTGTTTTTAACCTAGTAGGTTAATATTTAAGAAATTGTAACACAGCACAGGTTTATAACGGTTACACTGTGAAACATGGCAAAATATCATTTATAACTGTTCTGCTATGAAATATTAACACATAAAAAAAAAAGAGATATATTACAGGTCACTGCCGGCGCTTCACAAAGAAAAAAGTGGAATGTGTATGGCAAAAAAACACTTTTTATTTAGTTGCAATAGATGGATATGCGTTTCTACAAAAGTTATAATTATTTTAACTAATTCCTGTCACACTAAGTTAAAATAGGGCAGTATTTTTCATGAAAGATAGGTCGCTTACTCACCACAGAGACATCCGACGAGCTGGGAAAAGGCACAAATAACAGAAAACAACATTATAGCTTTCGACCGTTAAGGCCTTTGTCGGTCAGAGAGAAACACACCCACATACACACACTCACACATACATGACCACTGTCTCCAGCTGCTGAGGCCAGTCTAAAGACTGGCAAGACAGTGTGAGCGTGTGTACGTAAGCTATAAAGTTGTTTTCTGTTATTTGTGGCTTTTCACAGCTCACTGGACGTCTACGTGGTGAGTAAGCAACCTATCCTTCACGAAAATACTGTTGAATCCTTCCTAGAATTTCCATTGTTTAAGTTAAAATATGGTAATAACAGAAACAAATAACCTACAACAAATGGTCTACTAACAGGCTACCAAATATATAATTTTAAGATTAAATGTAAAACTGTACGATTGATGTAGTCTCGTGGCATTTTATATGCTTCTGGTCTTAGCTTCATATGAAACTTTTTACAAATAACATGTAAAATGTTCAAACATGAATGAATGAAGAAATGAATAAAGGATATACACTTTTTCAACAAAAGCTGTAATACAGATAATATCTCAAGACTTCACGATTAAACGAGGCTTACTATTTTCGACACTAGACCAGCAGTAACATATTGTCGATTTTACTGAATTACCCACCGAGTAGCTGAGCTTCTGCGTGGCGCCGATCTGCAGGTTGGTGAGGTGGCGGCAGTTGGTGTAGAGGGCGCGGAACACGCACGACTTGGCGCCGCGCTGGATCAGCACGGTGCGCAGGTTGGGCGCACTGTACAGAGTGTGCACGGCCTCGCGGTCCGTCTTGTCGCCCTTGCGCAGCGGCGAGTTGCTGCTGCACCAGCTCCTGCGACAACACCCCACTGCAGGCCCCGCCGCACACCCAGCCTCCGCCGTGCGCCTCTCCACTTCGTTACACTTCATCACTCGTTGCGAGCGTCGTAATAGGAGTAAAATCGACGAAGGATGAGTCGCGGCAAAATTATTGTATATACATTTTGACACAAATGTGTGCCCTGTGTGCAAAAACATTATGAAGAAATTTGTATGTAAACAACAGTCTAGAGTGCAAAATTTTTTATTTACTTTTTTTTTTTTTTTTTCCTCCTTCTCCTAGTTTCGGTTTTATTTAAACCATCTTGAGGAAATTAAGCTCCATTGATGTTGTGGAGCTGGCAGGAGACTTGGAGGCTTCTAGTGCTGCGAAAAGGTGCAAATAACAGTAAACAACTTTATAGCTTTCGGCCGTTAAAGCCCTGTGTCGGTCAGAGAGAAACACACCCACACACACACACAAACACACACACACACACACACACACACACACACACACACACACACACACACTGCAGTGGCACACTAGAAGGCTCCAAGTCTCCTGCCATCTCTACATCATCAATGGAGCTTAATTTCCTCAAGATGGTTTAAATAAACCCGAAACTAGTAAAATAAATAAATAAATAAATAAAATTTAAAAAATCTTTGCACTCTAGACTGTTGTTTATATACAAATTTAAATTAAGAGTGCTGTTTCCAATAAGTGAAACAAAAATGTTTCCAAAAATATATTATGAAGAAACTTTCCTGGCAGATAAAAACTGTGTGTCAGGGATTCGAACCTGGAACCTCCGCCTATCATGAGCGAGCCCTCTCTCTACCGGTCGAGCTCTCCCCGCACACTTTGAGGTCTGTGAACCTTTACTTCCATCGGGACCTCACCTCCTACTATACAAACTTCGTAGAGGTTCTCCTCTGAACCTAGCAGGACTAGCACTCCGAGAGAGCACACAGTTTTAATCCACCAGCAAAGTTTCGTAGCGGCGCACACTCCACTGTGTAGTGAAAATATCGTTCTGGAAATCTGAAGAAGCTCAGCGGGCAATGAGCTTCTTTATGAGGGAACTTCTGTTTGGAATGAGACTGCGCACATTAGTAGAATATGTCAGGGTATCCACTCGAAGTTTTAAAGCACGGCATCCAGAAAATGCCAAGATCTCGTTCTAATTATTTATTTATGCTAGGTCGAACAGCACAAGTGGTACCAGAAAAATTAATCGTGCAGGTGATCAAAGTTTGATTCTACCTTTGAAACACTTTTCTTTTTTATTATTTGTATTAAAGCTTATAAAGTTCATTACTTAAAGTGGTAGATTAGTTCTATGTGGGCCTTTACTTTTACAGACTGTATGCCTGTTAGTATACATACAATAGGGCAACAGCTATAATCCAATTTCCCATATAGAAACCAATTCCTCAAATTACGATGAATATTTATAATCTGTCCACAGCTGTAATGACAATAGTATTCAACGCTTTAAATCCATTTTACAATTAATGTGGGTAGAGTAATCTTAAACAACTTTTTTTTTAATATTGTAATTAAAATTTTAATTTGTTGCAACCTTTATTTCATAAATAAAATAAATTTCTTTATGAAGTAATTGTTAAATTTTACATTATTAATTTTATTTAAAATTGTTATAATTTTCAAAACAAATAACAAAAATAAAATGCTTCCCGTAAGTAGGATCGAATCTCGATCATCCACATGACAGACGTGCACATTAGCGACCGAGCTACTGTACTGCCGCACTTTACGAGCCTCAGTGACTAGTGTATATGATGTATATATGAGTTTGGAGCCCTTTTCCTCACAATTTTCTTGATAGTGCGCTTCAAAATGCCTGAGAGTGGACACACTTGACACACTAACATGAGAAGTATCATCACAAAACTGATTTACCAAGAGTAATAATGTGATAGTCTGTTTTGCATATGATTAAGTATGAAGCACATTAGTTGCCAGGCTCCTTTGAAATATTTTTGCATGTCAGGTACACTACTAGACAAATTTGATGACAACATTCATTTTTTGTGTGTGTGTGTGTAGCTTTTACTCCTATAATGTTGCAATGAGCAAAACAAGCTGTGTTATAAAGTGGAAAAACATACAGAAGACTCATAATAGTTTATCCGCATTCCTATTTTCTCATTCATTATTAGCTCTACTCCTGTAATACCCCAACTGATTTTGTACTTATAATCCTGTACTCGCCTGACCAGAAATTCTGTACCTCTTTCCACCGAACTTTACTAATCCCTACTAATCTAACTTGAACCTATCCATTTCCCTTTTTAAAGTTTCTAACCTCTCTACCTGATTACGGGATCTAAGATTCAACACTCCGATCTGTAGAATGCGTTTTTTTGTTTTTCCTGATGATGACATTCTCCTGAGTAGTCCCCGCCTGGAGATCTGAATGGGGGACTATTTTACCTTCGGAATATTTTACCCGAGAGGATGCCATCATCATACTTTCATACAGTAGAGCCACATGTCCTCGGGAAAAGTAACGGCTGTAGTTTCCCTTTACTCTCAGCCGTTCGCAGTAGGTGTGAGGCAAAGCCACATTAGCTGATGTTACAAGGCCAGCTCAGTCAATCATCCAGACTGTTGCCACTGTAACTACTGAAGAGGCTGCTGCCCCTCTTCAGGAACCACACGTTTGTCTGGCCTCTCCACAGATACCCCTCCATTTCGGTTGTACCTGCGGTACGGCTATTTGTATCGTTGAGGCACACAAGCCACCCCACCTCGGCAATGTCTGTGGTTCGTGAGTGTGAAATAAGGAATATAGAGCAAATAGTAGTCCTAAAATATACTTGTGAAATGAAAAGCTGCATATTTATTTAAGAGAGGATGAATAATTTCTCTCCCAAAAGCAATCCAGATCGAAATTTGACCTTTCTGGAGATACACAGACAAGAGGAACTGAATAGCAAGACCCCTACTTAAGAAGATAATCAACAGCCTCTGTATGAGAAGCAACAAAGTTTAATAAACAACAGGTTATAAACTGCTCAAAACAATTTGGGGAACAGGCAAAATATCCTACAAAATTAACATATGCTAGTGTATTTAATCAGATATTGGTTACAATTGTAATTTCTGTGTGAAACAGTATGACATTTTGCTGTTTCAACTCTTTACTTGGGGTTCACATGGCATTTACTTAGAGTGAGCCACCACGGGGATTCCGTAATACTGAAAAACATCATTGTAGTTGTGTGATCACCTTGGACGACCAGTACTGTTGCATATCTATGTGCCGTGTACAATATGAGGTTATCAATAAACTCTCGAGGGATATTTGACCATTCTTCCACGGTTGCAATATCCAGTTCCGCAACTGCTGTGGGCGGTGCCAGTCTGGCTCAACGCATCTGTCAAGTGCATCCCAGACACGCTCAATACCGTTTAAATCCAGTGAACAAAGCTGGCCGTTCAGTTCCCTCAGCTTCAAACATGTCGTCCGTGAGTGCAGCTCTGTGGGGATGAGCATTATTGTCCACCAGAAGGAACCCATCTCCTACGGTACCAGGACACAACAAAAGGTCTAAGGATCTCGTCTCTACACCTCTGAGCATTGGAAGCACCGAACCGGTTTTTTTTTGTTTTTGTTTTGTTTTGTTTTAGGGCGCACAACTTCTATGGTCATTAGCGCCCAGCCAAGAACATAGATTCGCTATGATCTCAAAGAAAAAAGGTGACTGTCAGAACATCAACAAGAGGCTAAAAACGAAAGATAAAAGACAATTAAAATGGTTAAATATCCTTGGATAAGTTGGCCAAGTTGATAAAACGCAAAACTCGAGCAGCTGCTCGTGTGTCATCAGCTAAAATTGCCTCCAGAGTAGACGGAAAGTGAAGGGCTACACGGAGATGATTAAAATTAACACAAGTCAGTAAAACATGTCGCACTGTCAGCAGTTCACCGCAGGAGCATAGCGGTGCAGGTTCGGCGGACAGCAAGTGACGGTGGCTGAAACGGCAATGACCGATCCGCAACCGAGCCAGGATGACCTCCTCCCGCCGAGAGGGGCGTGAGGATGTCCTCCAAGCGGTCGGGATCGGTTTGACAGTTCGCAATTTATTATTGTACAGTGAAAGCCACACACTGTGCCATTGCGACACGATACTCCGGCGAAGAGCCCGTTGAACATCGTCCGATGGGACGCAAAAGGTAGCCATGCGAGGCAAAAGAGCTGCTGCCTTGGCTGCTGTGTCGGCGGCCTCATTCCCGGGCACACCCACATGGCCAGGAACCCACAGGAAAGAAACGTGACAGCTGTCATCAGCCAGCAACTGGAGGGAGCGTTGGATCCGATACACGAGAGGATGGTTCGAGAAAGGGTCCTTAAGACTCTGCAGGGCACTAAGGGAGTCCGAACATATGGCATAGAAAGGTTGGCGGTGGCGGCAGGTATACAAAACGGCCTGGTGGAGGGCAAAAAGCTCAGCTGTGAAACTTGAACATCGGTCAGGGAGCTTGTATTGGAACCGGTTGTCCCCGACGACGAAGGCAGATCCGACACCGGCAGTGCTCTTGGAACCATCAGTGTAAATAAATATGGCATTATCGAACCGCGAACGGAGTTCGACAAGCCTCGAGCGGTATACCAAATCTGGAGTGCTCTCCTTGGGGAGCGAACTAAGTTCAAGGTGAGTGTGAACCTGGGCCTGATGCCACGGTGGCAATGGGCTTTCGCTCAACCGAAAGGTGGAAGGAAGGGTAAAATCGAGCCGCTGTAGTAGGCGGCGAAACCGAACTCCAGGTGGAAGCAAGGCAATCGCCGACAACTGATATTGGCGATCGAGTGAGTCGTCAAAAAATAATCGGTAAGATGGATGGTTGGGCATCGACCGCATGCGGCATGCGTACCAACAAATGAGTATGTCACGCCGAGTGGTCAATGGTAATACAGCATACAGACTTTCAACAGGGCTGGTATAAAATGCACCGGTCGCCAGACGTAATCCCCGATGGTAGATTACGTAGACGTTGAGACGTCGGAGAATCGAAGACCATGCAGAAGAGTATACAAGGTTTCTGTAGTCGAGCTTCGACTGAACAATGGCCTGGTAAAGGTGAAGCAGGACGGTACGATCTGCTCCCCATGACGTGCCACTGAGGACACGGAGAACGTTAAGGGATCGGGCACAACGGGCAGCCAGGTAGGACACGTGTGTGGACCAGCAAAGTTTACGATCCAACATGAGCCCCAAGAATTTCGTAGTCTCCACGAAAGGGAGAGCAACAGGGCCGAGATGTAGAGAAGGTGGAAGAAATTCCTTGTATCTCCAGAAGTTTATACACACAGTTTTCTCAGTGGAGAATCTGAGGCCGTTTGCGATGCTCCAGGAATATAGACGGTCAAGACAGCGTTGAAGAGAACGCTCCAAGAGACACGTCCACTGGGCGCTACAATAAATTGCGAAATCGTCAACAAAAAGAGATCCGGAGACGTCGGCTGAAAGGCAATCCACGATCGGATTGATTGCAATGGCAAAGAGCGCCACACTCAAGACGGAGCCCTCTGGTACTCCATTCTCCTGGCAAAAGGTATCTGACAAAACAGAGCCCACCCGTACCCGGAACTTGCGATCCGCCAAAAACGCTTGAATGAAAAGAGGAAGGCGGCCCCGAAGGCCCCATGTGTGCAATGTGCGGAGAATGCCTGCTCTCCAACAGGTATCGTATGCCTTCTCCAAGTCGAAGAACACTGCTACTGTTTGACGCTTCTTTAAAAAGTTATTCATAACGAAGGTCGACAACGTAACAAGGTGATCAGCAGCAGAGCGGTGTCGACGAAAACCGCATTGGATATTAGTCAGGAGGCGGCGAGATTCAAGGAGCCAGACCAACCGAGCGTTAACCATGCGTTCCATCACCTTACAGATGCAGCTCGTCAGAGAAATGGGGCGATAACTGGGAGGAAGGTGTTTGTCCTTCCCTGGTTTGGGGATGGGGACAACAATGGCTTCACGCCAACTTGTGGGAACATGACCTTCAGTCCATATGCGTTTGTAGGTACTAAGAAGAAAGCACTTGCCCACAGGAGAGAGGTTCTTCAGCATCTCAATATGAATGGAATCGGGCCCGGGAGCAGAAGATCGGAACAGGGCGAGAGCACGGTCTAGCTCCTGCATGGTGAAGGCGACGTTATAATTTCCACGATTAAAAGAGTGGAAAGAAGGCGGCCGTGCCTCCTCTACGTGTTTGCAAGGAAGAAAGGCAGGGTGGTAATGGGCAGAGCTCGAAACCTCCGCAAAGAAATGGCCCAATGCGTTGGAAACAGCAGCGGGGTCCACGAGGACTGCGTTCTCCACGGTCAGGCCAGGAATCGGGGAGTGGACCTTGATGCCAGATAAACGGCGTAGGCCACCCCAAACAACCGTGGAGGGAGTAAAACGGTTAAAAGAACTAGTAAAAGCGGTCCAGCAACCTTTCTTGCTGTCGTTCATGATACGACGACATTGCGCTCTCATACGTTTATAATTGATGCAATTATCCAAAGTTGGGTGGCGGCGGAAGGTGCGTAAAGCACGGCGCTGGGCTCTAAGCACGTCGCGGCAGGCTGCAGTCCACCAAGGGACCTGGACACGACGTGGAGAAGAGGATGTACGAGGTATGGAACGTTCAGCAGCAGTGAGAATAACCTCTGTGAGGTACCTGACTGTCACAGTTGGGAAAATTCTGATCGTGAAAAACAGCCACGGAAGAATAAAGCCCCCAGACGGCTTTGGAAAGGTTCCAACTGGTGGGACGAGGAGATTGGGAATGATGCAGGAAGTGGATGATACAAGGGAAATGGTCACTTGAGTACGTGTCAGAAAGTGCATACCACTCAAACCGACCGGCAAGCTGAGAAGTGCATATTGCGAGTTCTATATGGGAATAGGTGTGTGTTGTGTCAGAAAGGAAGGTCGGTGCACCGGTGTTGAGGCAGACAAGATCGAGGTGGTGGAGAAGGTCCACCAAAAGGGAGCCTCTCGGACAAGGTGCCGGAGAGCCCCATAGGGGGTGGTGGGCATTAAAGTCGCCTACCAACACGAAAGGTGAAGGGAGCTGGTCAACAAGGTGTAGCACATCTGCCCTAGTAAGGGCAGATGACGATGGCGAATAGATATTACATAGGGAGAAGGTAAATGTGGATAAAGTGATGCGGACGGCAACTGCCTGTAGGGGAGTATGCAAGGAAATGGATGGAAATAGACATCGTCTCTAAGGAGCATCAGAACCCCTCCATGGGCTGGGATACCTTCCTCGAGTGGCAGGTCGAACCACACAGAGGTGTAGTGCGGAAAGTCTGCACGATCACGTGGACGCAACTTTGTTTCTTGTAGACAGACTAGTAGCGGGCAGTGCAATCGAAGGAGTAGTTTTAACTCCTCCCGATTGGAACGAATGCCGCAAATATTCCATTGAAGGAGCACCATGATAAAAATGAGAGAAGAAATAAGGATAAAAACCAACTAGCAAGCGGGGTCACCTCGACGGCCGCTGAGGACCGGATTTCGAGGGAGCACTGCTATCGCTGTC
This sequence comes from Locusta migratoria, assembly GCA_026315105.1. NCBI lineage: Eukaryota > Metazoa > Arthropoda > Insecta > Orthoptera > Acrididae > Locusta > Locusta migratoria. Next base: position 118,644,056 of record CM048754.1, read on the forward strand.
TAGGGGCAAAGGGTCGTGGTCCATTGGTTCGACCGACGCGCCTGCCACCTCCCTGAGTTGATCAGGAGGGGCAGCTTCCACCGCCGGTAGAGGGCCAGGTGCCCGGCAGACGGAGCGTCCCGGTGAAACAGAAGACGGCCGGCAACTGTTGGACGGCGTGACGGATGGGTCACGCCTCAGCGGGGAAGGAGAGGAACTCTTTTTCTTGTTGGCTCTTCTCGAAGAGTGACGGTGTGAAGAGGCAGTCGACAGTTGGGAAGCCTGAGAACGCAGAAAATCCTCACGGACGGGTTCCTTTCTCAAAGTCCGGGCATCTTGTTTAGGTGCCCGCGGTTTACTATTGGTTGATGAAGACTGTACTTTAGGAGCAGCAGGAGGAAGTGGGGACGTGGAACTGGCAATCTTCGGGCTGGCGGATTGCACAACTGTGTCAGCGAAGGTAAAATCACACGTCTGGGTACTTGAATCCTTAGTAGGTCGAGTAGAGGTAAGGACCTTACTGTATGTGCCCACTGGGAGAACAGCAGGCTTTCGACCCGCCAACAACTTTCGAGCAGCAGATGTCGATACCTTTTCCGTAACCCGAATTTGCTGGATTACCTTCTCATCCTTGTATACAGGGCAGTCGCGAGAGGAAGCCGCATGGTCACCGTTGCAGTTTAGGCAGTGAGGGGACGGAGGTGGGCAATCCCCCTCATGGGCGTCCCTACCACAAGTGACACACTTTGCTGCATTTGGGCAATGTTCACGGGTATGGTTGTACCTGTGGCACTGAAAACAGCGCGTTGGGTTAGGTACATAAGGTCGGACGGAGATGACTTCATACCCTGCTTTGACCTTCGACGGGAGGTCAACTCTGTCGAACGTCAAAAACACAGTACGAGTCGGTGTCAGCTGGTTATCGACCTTTTTCATTACCCTATGGACGGCTGTCACACACTGGTCGGACATATAGGATTGGATGTCTTCATCAGACAACCCGTCAAGGGATCTCGTGAAGACTACCCCCCGTGACAAGTTGAGTGTGCGATGTGCTTCCACCTTGACAGGAAACGTGTGTAACAGTGTAGTCTGGATTAGTTTCTGAGCTTGGAAGGCACTGTCCACTTCCAGCAACAATGTGCCATTGCGCTGACGCGAACAGGTTTTAACAGGGCCAGCAATTGCATCTACACCTTTCTGTATAACGAAAGGATTGACAGAATTGAAGTCTTTTCCGTCAGTGTGAGACACAACAAGAAATTTCGGTAAATTAGGCAGAGTCTTCTTTTGCTGAGGCGAATCTATCTTCCGTTTCTGGGTCAATGTCACTGAAGAAGAGAAGGAAGTCATTGCAGAAGTGTCCCCCGTGATTACCGGCGTCTCCGATGGCGCGCTCCTTCCTAGTGGGGGCCCTCTCCGAGGGCTTACCCGCCTTAGGTGATTGTTCTCACCTCAGGTCACACCACCCGAGAACTGACGGAGGGACCAATCGGCACGTTCGGAAGGTACCAGCTCAGGTAATCACCCCTCCCTGGGGCTGGCCTTTACCAGGGGGTACGTACGTGCCCTACTTGTCTACCCGGGGCGGGGAATTACGCGTTACCCCGTCACCTGCTACGCATGATAATGCGTGGGTCGGCCTTCAGACACGCACAGGGAGGAAAGAAGAAGAATAGAGGAAGTGAAAAGAAAGAAGGAAAGAAGTGTCTCAAACGTCGAGGCGGAGACTAATGAGGAGGACAAGAAGGCTAGGAGAGTACAAGGAGAGAAAGACAGAAACAGAGGGTAAGAAAGGAAGGAACGAAGGAAGAAAAACGACAACAAGAACCACCGTAGCTCACGAAATATGCCCGTCTCCGGGCGAAGGCATAAACCGGGAGGGAAAGTGAAGCAGCCTGGGGCAGAAGAAGGCTGCTCCGGCTCGGGGCCCCGTGCGTGCCACACACGTACCCACAAAAGAACTGTGGGCCCCCTGGGGGGGAAGCACCGATCTGAACAACATACAGGTCTGTATGTACACCAATACTGACTCCTGCCCACAGCATTCGTCCAGCCAATATTGTGATGCTTCCTACACATAAACAGGATTGAAACTTCCTGGCAGATTAAAATTGTGTGCCGGAACCGGGACTCGAACCTGGGACCTTTGCCTTTTGCAGGCAAGTGCTCTACCAAGTGAGCTATCCCGACACGACTCACGATGCCGCCTCACAACTTTACTTCCACCAATACCTTGCCTCCTGCTTTCCAAACTTCACAGAAGCTCTCTTGTGAAACACGCAAGACTAGCACTCCTGGAAGAAAGGATATGGTGGAGACATGGCTTAGCCACAGCCTAAGGGATGTTTCCAGAATGAAACTTCACTCTGCAGCGGAGTGTGCGCTGATATGAAACTTCCTGGCAGATTAAAATTGTGTGCCAGAACCGGGACTCGAACCAGGAACATCAGCGGCATCGTGAGTCGTGTCGAGATAGTTCAGTCGGTAGAGCGCTTGCCTGCGAAAGGCAAAGGTCCCAGGTTCGAGTCCCATTTCCAGCACACAATTTTAATCTGCCAGGAAGTTTCATATCAGCGTACACTCCGCTGCAGAGTGAAATTTTCATTCTATAAACAGGATTGTTTCGATTGTCCGGCTGAACACAAAATCTTGACTCATCTGTGTACAGAACCCGGCACCGCTAGTTACATTCCAATCCCGTTATTCCTCCAGCCAGTTTCAGTGGGCTAAACTGTGTTCACAATTTTAATGGGACACACGCAACCGGCTTCTGTGTGTAGAGGTCACATTCCAGTAGGTGATTTTGGACTGTGTGATATTACGTGTCCTGCTGCTGCTGAGAAGGTGGGTCGCAGACGAGTCGCATTAAGCCTCCTGTCTCGATGTGCCGTTAACCGGAGATAACGGTCACCTCTTGTTGATGTTACCCATGGATGACATGAGCCTTGCCTCATTTTTATGGTTCCTGTAGTCTGAAATAGCATCCAGATTCTGGAAATTACCCTTCGGTGCACTCCAATAGCTGCAGCTATCTCCCTCTGTGACTGTCCGCTTCCAACCCTCCTATGGCTGTCCGTGCCATAGGTTCGGGTAAGTCATGTTGTTGTTGCGTTGCATTACCAGCTCACTACACTGTCTGACCAAACTGCTAGTGTAATTCATTTGGTTGAGTAAAGACAATTCAACACTAACCCCCTCTGGAGTAACCTTCTCTTATTACCACTATCTCAGTTGCTGTAATGTTATTGTCTCCACTTCATAGAACTGACAGAAAGACACTGAACCATTTTATTTTGAGTGAAACACATGAGATAATTGTGCAATATTCTGCAAATTTTATTTGTTACTAACCGGTTTTCGCCAGTTACGCCATCATCAGGTAAACACTACAGAGATATAGTTGTGCAGCTTAGAAGTTCGCAGGTCAAAGATCTTAAGTTGTTGTACAGATAGTATGTATACAGAAATTTCTTAAAGAAGACTAGTGTTATAGGTATAATTACATCATTGAACTTTTAGAACTTTGCTAAAATATGTGACAAAAATATAAATTACAACACAAATTTTAGTTCTTACTTACTTAAGAACCTAGATATTTTAGTCGATCCCACTGCTGAGCAGTGTATAAGAACAAAAGTGTGCTCTTTATCACAAGCAAGACGTACCTAATCCCAACTACAGCCTCATCCACCAATTCTGAGTGAGCCAGTGACTAGCGCATCTATTGCGCTACTGGGACTCACTTCCGAATATATGAGGGCAGTGGCTTTCAGAAAGCAGTGCAAGACGCGACAGATTTGCACATCTCTGACCGTAGGAGGAAAAGCTACATACAGAAAAAGAAATGAATGTTGTCATCAAATTTGTCTGACAGCATGCCCCACATGTAAAAATATTACAAAGGAACCTGGCAACTAATGTGCTTCATACGTTATCGTACGAGAAACAACACTTCCGATCGTAACTTAAGGCACGGCTCTCTCAATGCATGGCCCACGCATTGAGGGGCGGAATTGAGATGTACGTACCTTGTTATTCTGACAGATGAATCCACTTTAGTGGAAATATTTCAAAAGAAATAATATCAACCATAAGGGCCACTGCTGTGATTCAAGTTTTAGAAGGTGTTGGGGAAGAATTCAATGAATCCGAATCTGAGGGACAAATATCTGATTAGAAACAAAGGAGATTCATATTCAGGTAAGCTTCAGTCTATTACAATTTTCACAATTAATATTGTTACTATAGACACTGCTACAGGTACAATGTAGTTATTTTGATTTGTGTCAGTCTTATCGTTTATTGAGAAGAATCTCACGATGATGCAACATCGAACACAGGTGCACAAGATTTGTTTGGATTGGACAATTTACTGACGAAACAAGCAAGCGACAAACTTGTACTGTCCCAATTGCAACACACCTCTCCGCATGCTAGAATACTTAAACCTTTCACACTGACAACAATTACTTTTAAATTGGTCAAATCTTAATGCCGCAAACTTAGGAATTACAATTGTGAGCAACTTTAGTCAGAAGTAACAGATACAAAATATAGCGGTGAATGCAAACCGAAGACACTTCATTGACAGAACACTTTCAGGATGCAGCAGTTCTATTGAGGAAACTGCTTACACTACACTTGTCTGTCATATTGTGGAGATTGGTGTGCACTGAGAGATCCTTACCAGATGGAACTGATGGAAGACATAAAAAAGTTAAGTGAAGGACACCTCATTTTGTATCATTGTGATGCAGGGGGAATGTGTCACAGAAATGATGCAGGAATGGGCAAGGAAATTATTAAAAGAAAAGTGTTATTCATTGCAGGGAGATCCCTCTGAAAAATTTCTTTCATTGGCTTTCTCCTCTGAATATGAACATATTTTGTAGCACAGACCTACAAAGGGAGACATAATCATCATAAGAAAATAAAGAGAAATCAGATCAAAAAAGATTTTAGTGTGCCCTTTTCTCACACTATTAGAAAATGGAAGAGTAGAGAAATATTATGAAAGCAATTCAATGAACACACTGCCATGTGCTGAAATGTGATTTCCAGAGTAAATATGAAGAAGTAAGATTATAGAAATCTAAAAACCATGTTTTCTGTGAAACAAATACATATTTTTTTGTTATTAATAATTTTGTTGGCAAACAACATAATTAAATTAAAGGTGTAATAAAATCTTAGAGATAATTCTTTCATGGTATTCTTTCCTTTTCAAAACACAGGGCGCAACAAAGATGTATGACGCAAATTTCAGGACACATTCCTCACACATAATGCCAGGTGAACAAGGGGCTGTTCCCATGTTACACCTCATTGCCTTTAACCCGGTAATCAGATCTTTCAAACAGGTTCAAAGGACACAATTAGTGTAATTTTATACAGAATGTTCTACCTATTCTGTACGAAGATGTGCCTCTAGCTGTGCAACAAAACACGTATTTCATGCACGATGTAGTACCTCTTCATTTCAACATTAACGTCCGTCAGATTCTCGACAACAGATTTGGAGACTTACGGAGAGGTAGAGGTGGCCAATCACTCGGTCACCACAGTTGCCAGACCTGAACCCAATGGACTTATTTGTGGGAGCAGCAGAAAACTTTCGTATATCGAACCCCAGTAGGAGACGTTCAGAGTCTCCGTACCCGTACAATAGTAGGCCGCGGGATCGAGGGTTCGTCAGTGCATTCGAGATTCCCTTTGACTGTGAGCTGAAGTGTGCATCAGTGCTCAAAGGGGACACTGAACACATCCTGTGACGACAAGTTGCACCGGTGTGCTGCCCCGTTCTGTTACTCCGTATTACTGCGGTTGAGACAGTGAAGTTCGACACGCTAACGAGACCTTTCCGAACCCGTGTTAGCTAGGAACAAATTCCGTTGCAACTCTAATTGTCTTTCCTCAGAATCTTTGGGTTTTAAAATTGATTGCCTTAGTTCCATAATTAGTTTCAATTAGTGAATGACAATGCACCCCGTCCCAGATTTATTTATTTTGTGCTCTCCTTTCACAGTTACACAGATTGTATAGTATAAGTGTGTGTCCTCCGAGTCTTTCTCAATGTCATTCGTCGATAAAACGTTCTCAGTTCTCGAGCCGCACCATTCTGAATAAAATACTCGAGCTTTCAATGACCATCACCCCCGTCGTCGTCAGTTCACTGACTGTTGGGACAGGTACTGTTTCCCACTTATATAGACACAGTGACACCGTTGACAACGGGTCGGAGTGGGCCGATGTGACACGCGTGCGAAGTCCAGAAAGGCAACCCGCAGCTGCAGCGGCACCACCGACGTCACGTAACGGAAGGGGCCGGCACCGCGTACGAAACCGTCACTCCCGCCCCCCAGTGAGTGTCGTGCATCCTCCGTTGCCGTCTTTCGATGTCTAGAGCCTGCCCCCGAGCCCTGCTCAGGGTGTATCCCTGGCCTCTATTAAAACTGTTGTCATTCAATTGCATCTCTTGCACCTCCTTTATCCCTTTCCACCCGAGTGAACACAATCGTGCAAGTTTTGATTTTCTCTTTCCTTCCACCTCAGTCTTCTGATACGATTCCGACATGCGATGATCGTGCAGGCAAAGAGCAGAGCCTGAAATATCATTGCATGCTGGTTGGAAGTATACCAGACGATTGACGTCGGAGTAAGAAAGGGTTCGGGTGGAAAGAGCTATAATGGAGTCCCAATATGTGGACGCACGAGCTGAGACTTTTGTCTTTCCGAACTGTATTTTATGTCCATTTTCGAGGCAATGCCAGCTACAGCTAACTTATCGAGCTCCCTTTGTTTAATACGACATTCGTGCTCGGTACAACGGTCTGCCACGGTGCGAACTGTTTGCCCTATATGTATGCTGCTGCATTCACAGGGGACACCGGGCACTCTAAGAGCAACGTCATCTTTAACAGGGTGCAACATATCTCTTATCTTCAGGACGGGCGGAACACTGGTCTCAGTCCACGTTTCTGCATCACACATAACAGCTCACTGCTGGTCACTCCACAGTACGGTAGGAATCCAGACAGTTTCTCTACTTCTGCTGATTCACTAGGTGTCTTTCGTCGGTGGCCCTCAAAAGCGTTAACTTTATCTCTTTTGCTGTACCATACCTGCCAACCTTGAGATCCAGTTTAGAAAATCGGGAGATTCCTCAAAAAAAAAACAGGAGATACGTTCTATCAAAAACTGCGGTTCACTTTACTATAAGCCTTAAGATAACTGATTTTAGTCTTTTCCTATGATCTCTTAACGCTACATAATGGCTACAAAAAAACTTGTGTTAACCCAATCGTTGATTCCATCCTTATATTTTGTAGCCAGTCAAGGTAAAGTGATTGATATTTTAGATCAAAACAAAAAAGTACACAGCAGTATATTTGTGCTACACTGCTACCTGGGAACATGTTATGGAACAAATGACCCACAGTCGTATTTAATTGGTAAGCTGTACTCTATAATAAACAATGTAAATAAGCTCTCAGATTGAATCACATGATCACTTTCACTTTTTTCAGCAATTTCAGTCTTTTATTGTTACTCTGCACTATTTCGGTACATTGCTTTTTCCACCACATTATGTGGAAATATCACATCGACAAAGAGTACAAAATAGAAAAAAGTTCCGAAAACTGCTAAAAAATTTATTATGTTTCTTGCCATACTGGAACACCTACCACCGAATTGAAATCCCATAATCACGTAAAATATCTGTTTACACAAAAGTTGCCGGCTTTCTACAATTCGCGTATGAAACTGATGCCCCAAACTATCCAATCAAAAGGTTACCAGCGATTAAAAAAAACCACTGAAGTGATTTCATTTACGTACACTGACGAAACATCACATTAAAAAACAGCACAACATAGAAACATTACACGTGTATTTGCAAATACATGCAAAGAGCAAAAACAATCATTATACAAGTCAAGTGCAACTCCTAATTTCTATGAATTTCGATACGTATTTATAAAACTGATAAATGAACAAAGGACTTTTGACCATTGGCGGAAAATCGAATCTTGGGTTTCAGGACGAAAGCTAAAAAATCGGGAGAAATAATGGCAAAATCAGGAGACGGGAGAAAAAGTGAAAAATCAGGAGACTCCCACCTAAATCGGGAGAGTTGGAAGGTATGATGTACCCTTTGTTCCTGAAGACGTGTCTTAAGTACTGCAATTCAGACTGTAAGTGGTCATCATCAGAGTTAATCTTGGCTCTGTGAACTAACAAATTCACGTCTGCTTTCTTATCTGCAGTGTGAAGGAAACTATTGGCATTCGAGTATCAATCGGTGAACTCCTGTCGACGACGGCGGAGACTGCCGTCGAAAGCTCGACTGTTCGATTCGAAATGACATGGTTCGAGAACCGAGAACTTTTTATGAGTAATTAAGTGTCTTTGGTTAAGCTGCATGTAGATGCATGATGAATGCCAGGAGGTGAGAGTACAAGAAAAGTTTTCCAGTTTATGCTTTGTAAACAAATTGGTGTAGTGGACGTAAATGTTTTTGCAATCGGCTTATTGCAGTATTGTGACATATTCATAGAAAAACAATAGAAAGCAGTTTCATTGGAAAATAATAAGTTAAAAAAAAGTACATCAAGAAGCATTAAAAGCATGGGTGTAACTGTTTTAATTGCATAGTTTCGACTGAAAAGTCTCTTAACTAGCAAGAAATACAAACTATTAGCAAATAAATGTGGTCAATTTACATTATATAAAACAAACTGTTACAACCATATGATGACTAGCTCTCGGCATACTTTTCCAATTTGCAATCTGTTTTAGGCAAACCTACATTTTAGATTTGCTTTTGGCAACGTTGATTGGAATACACTCTTTCAAATTCTAAAGTCAGTAGGGGTAAAATATATGAAGAGGAAGGTTATTTACACAAAAACCAGATAGCAGTTATTAGAGTTAAGTGCACGAAAGGAAAACATCAGTTAAGAAGGGAGTAAGGTAGCATTGTCAACTTCTTCCAATGTTATTCAAGTTGTACACTGAGCAAGCGGTGAAGGAAAGCAAACAATTGGAGAGGGAATTAAAGTTCAGAGTGAAAAAATAACATCATTGTCTTTTGCTGAAGTCATTATAAGTCTGTCACAAGACAACAAAGGACCTGGAAGAGAAATTGAATGGGAAGGAGCATATAAGTGAACATTAACAAAATCAAAACAAGGGTATTGGCAATGGAATGCAATCTAAGAAAATCTGGCAGTACAGAAAATTAAAATGAAGAAGGAAAGCGCATTTGGAAAAGAGAAATTTGTCAACATCGAATATTAATTCAAGTGTTCAAAAGTGTTTCCTGTAGGTATTTGTGTGGAGTGTTGCTTTGTAGAGGAGTGAGACACAGCTGATAAGTAGTTCAGAGAGAAAGAGGATAGAGGCTTTTGAAAGGTGGTGCTACAGACGAATGCTAAAGATGAAGTGTGTAGATTGTGTAACTAATGAGGAGGTACTGAACAGAATTGGGAGAAAAGAAATACCTCTGATTTATCAGGCTATAGTAGGCGAGTGTACCGTCAACGTTTTGCACATCGTTCTCAAACTGTGCGCAAAGTACATCCGATTACGAATGTCCACACTCACATGGAATTTTATATACATCCGCCTTCTGCAAAAGCAAATTATTGCAGCGTAAAGTCAGCGCCACACTCCAGACGCACGAGAACGATCGTACAGAAGGCAGCGGACGAGCGGCAGCCAATCGCACGCCGGCGCCGCGCCTCCTGGAGGGAGAAACAGAGAAGTGTGCCCTCTACAAGCAGCTATAGCTAGGCCAACATGTGTCTTAGAGCCCATCTGAACTCGGCTCCGAAATAGGCAGTCACTAGGACTCAGCGCAGCTAGCGCCGTGTAAGATGCCGCCGCAAGAAGAGAAGAGACAGACCTGTGTATAAAAGTTGAGTATTGTTTACTTCAGTAACTAAAACTTGTAGCCTATTACTAATTCTGTATAGCTGTTTTAGATGGCAACACATCCCAAGTCTTCTGATAGAACCTTTCCTGAAAGATAGGCCGGGAACAACAAAACAGAGGCTGATCAGGATGACAAAACTCAAGTCATCCTTCACAGAGCCTATAAGTGCAGATATCTTTGGTGTTGGCAGAAAAATAACTTTTCACTTTTTACTGGGAGAGGATGCAGCTAATATCTGAGAATAAATTGCTGATGTATGGTAGAAAGACCACTGACTTTAACTTTATATCTTCTGGTTCTTTCGGCGTAACTTTCATTTTCGGTTTGAATTTTAAGCCTTTGCAGAACTTCCACAGTTGATGGCAATTTTCTTGAAAAACATTATCCAGATGTTTAAGTTCTTGCTGTAGATGGCCCTTGTCAGAAATCATATGTGCCCTGTGTACTAGTGTATTAAGGATGCCATTACTGTGCACAGGTTATTAAAGTTGAAGGGCAAGAAAGGGACGCACAGGTTGGGAAGGGAGTAAGACAGGGTTGTAGCCTTCCACTAATGTTGTTCAATCTGTACATTGAGCAGGCAGTGAAGGAATGGAAGGAGAAATTTGGAGAGGGCATTAAAGTGCAGGGAGGAGAAATAAAAACATTGCGGTTTGCCGGTGACATAGTAATTCTGTCTTAGACCGCAAAAGATCTGGAAAAGCAATTGAATAGGATGGACAGTTTCTTGAAAGGAAGATATAAGATGAACATTAACAAGAGTAAAACGAGGGTAATGGAATGCAATGTCAGAAAATCAGGCGATGCTGAAGGAATTAGATTAGGTAATGAGACGATAGAAGTAGTATATGAATTTTGTTATTTGGATAGCAAGATAGCTTCTGATGGTCGAAGTAAAGAAGATATAAAATACAGAATGGCTATGGGAAGAAAAGCGTTTCTACAGAAGCGAAACTTGTTAACATCCAGTATTAATTTAAATGGCAGGAAGTCCTTTCTGAAAGCATTTGTCTGGAGTGTAGCATTGTATGGGAGTGAAACGTGGACGATAAGGAGTTCAGACAAAAAGACGATAGAAGCTTTTCGAAATGTGGTGCTATAGACGAATGATGAAAATTAGGTGGGTAGATCACGTAAGTAATGAGGAGGTGCTTAACCGAATCAGGGAGAAAAGGAGTTTCTGGCATATTCTGACTAAGAGAAGGGATAGGTTGGTTGGACTCATTCTGAGGCATCAAGGAATTGTCAACTTGGGATTAAAAGGAAGGGAGTGAGGTAAAAATCGTAGAGGGAGACCGAGGGATGAATATAGTAAGCAGATACTAAAGGATGTAGGTTGTCAAACATATTCACAGATGAAGAGACTTGCACAGGACAGGGTAGCGTGGAGAGCTGCATCAAACCAGTCTGCGGGCTGAAGACCACAACAACAACTACCGTGAGCAGGATGATGACTGCTGTCTTCTCACAAATACAAATCCATAAGTATTGGCTTATGGAGGACTATACCAGAGTACCCTCAGTTTTCACCCACCTACTACAACCCGGTAAATCATTTTATTCAAACAGGTAGTAACATCGATTATGAGAGTATTCAGATATTATTGTCCATATCATGCTTCTGGGATTTGTTTTTTAGAGAAGCTATTTGCTATATCGATAGCTGAGATAGGTTGGCAACAGCACCTTCGCGGGCCGCCACAGAGAGCGCCCCGCGAAGCCACGGCCGATGGGGGCCCCGCCAGCGCCTTCCTGGGCAGTGAAAGAAGACACCACGACAGAAGACCTTCGGACGGCGACCAGCTGACGTCAAAATACCTTTCAATATCTAATTAGAATAGCTGCTGTACTTGTTGGTATTTAAGTGATGTATCGTACTAATTCCAGAATACACTTCTGACTAATGGTTCTATGTCTATAGCAATTCTTCAGAGTTCCCGATTGCGGCCTACAACCTGGACCCACCTTCTGTGTGATCGCTAAGGACACAACACTATTGAAATTCAGCTGGTGTGTAATTTAATTAATGTGGGATGATGGTTTTATTCTTGATAACATTTGGAATCCGGCACTTACAATTGTAGAGAATCAAAGACAATGGCACTGCCAACCACCCTAGTTCTGTTACTTGCTTTCCTGTTCCACTGCCATATAGAATGCTTGTATGCCTCTGTACAAGCCCTAATCTATCTGATCTTATATTTGAAAAATAGACAAAGATTACTCACCAGGCGAAGGAGCACAGGTGTGACAGCAGCACAAATAAATAGAACACACACACACACACACACACACACACACACACACACACACACACACACACACTAGCTTTCACAGCCTAGCTGCTTCGTCAGGCAGAAGGGAAGGAGAGGGAAAAGGAAATGATTCCCTACTGCCTGACGAAGCAGATAGGCTGCGAAAGCTAGTGTGTGTGTGTGTGTGTGTGTGTGTGTGTGTGTGTGTGTGTGTGTTTTATTTATTTGTGCTGCTGTCACACCTGTGCTGCTTCACCTGGTGAGTAATCTTCGTCTATTTTTTATATTTAATTTTTCCTGCTACGAATTTTTCACCTATAATATTCGTATCATATATTTGATCTTATATTTGTGAAAATTACACAAAATGTAGGTTAGTGGCAGTAGAATCCTTCTGCAGTCTGCTTTAAATTCCAGCCCTTTAAATTTCTTCTACAGTGTTTCTCGGAAAGAATGACGCATTCCCCCCAGCAACTCCCATTTTAGTTCCCGACGCTTCTCAGTAACACCCGCACACTGATTGAACCTACCAGTAACAAACATAGTCACCCACCTGTGAATTACTTCTGTGTCTTCCTTTAAACCAAACTGGTGGGGATTCCAAACACCTGAGCAATACTCGAGACAGGGTCCACACAAGCGTGTTTAATTGACGCTATTCTGTCAAGCGGCACATTACTAATTCTGTATTCTAACATTACAGAATTCTTTATCCGACTCATCTCCTCCAAAGTTAACCACAGATTATGATAACATATAATCTCTGTGGAGGGCACTACAGCCTTACACGTCTCTGCCATCAATTTGTACAGTTAGAAGGTGGACAAGAACACACTGCTCACAGTCTACTCGTATTCATAATAACTCCGGTCATGGCCCAAGTATATAGCTTTAATATTAGCAAAAGCAAATAAATGGTTATGGCAGAATAACTGTAATTTTATTTATTATTAAATATGCTGTGAAAATATTAAGAGATACCTCACCTGACAACATACACCTTGTTTTGCCACAACTCCATATCTTGTGCTAAAAATTTCCAGCGAGAGCAAACTTTCTGCACTATGTCTACGAGCTCAGAGAAAGTCATATAGGAGAGGATCTTTATTATGATCTCGTCCGGCAAGTCGGCGAAGCTCGCTCGCCAGGCGGGCTCTCTGCCGCTCGTCTCCGAGCTGTCTCCACCGTCCGACGTCTCCGCAGTTTCCTCCGACTGCAGTGGAGCACCGCTGTCTTTATCTCCCTGAAGCTCGCCAGTTCCACTGGACTCCGTGTACGAACACAGCAAACTGTCTCCATTAACTGTCTCGACTGGTGAACTTTCATCGGCGGCATATTTGCTGTCGGTGCAGGAGTTTTCGTGAGGCATTGCAGAAGAGGCCATCATCGGGGCACGTCACAGCACCATCCCTAAAGGCAGTTCACAACACAAATTAGAAACACACACACACACACACACACACACACACACACACACACACACACACACACACACACGCGCACACACACGGGAGGGGGGAGGAGATGGGGGGAGAGAGAGGGGGAGAGAGAGGGGGGAGAAAGGGGGGAGAGAGGGGGGAGGAGGAGAGGGGGCAGAGGGGGGGCAGAGGGGGGGGCAGAGGGGGGGCAGAGGGGGGGCAGAGGGGGGGCAGAGGGGGGGCAGAGGGGGGGCAAGGGGGGGCAGAGGGGGGGCAGAGGGGGGGCAAGGGGGGGCAGAGGGGGGGCAGAGGGGGGGCAGAGGGGGGGCAGAGGGGGGGAGGGGGAGAGGGCGTATAAATATAGCACTTAGTACTTACTAGTAGGAGACTGTTACTGTGAAACATGTCTAGCACTCTTAATGTTAGGATAAAAAAGGATTTACTACAGAAAGTACATTATCAAACATATCCAACCATTCATTAAAAACAGACATCTTTCCAGATGCCCTCAAAGTAGCTAAAGTCTCACCACTACAGAAGAATGGTTCTCCTTATTTAGTATCAAATTATCGACCATTATCTATATTAAGCATCTTTTAAAATATCCTAAAAAAATTATATAATAATGCAAAGTCCAGGTTGGAATTAATAATATAGTAAGGACAGTTTACAACTCACTGCAAAGACGTAGCGACAGGCACATACAAAAGACACACATGTACAACACTTTCAGCTATCGGCCATGGGCTTCAGAAAATAGAACACTCACGCAATCACACAGGCACACAACACAGTCATACAACCATCATCTTCGGCTGCCGCACTTCAAATCACGCTCTGTGGCGAATTGGGGATGGGAGGGGAGAGGGGATAGGAAGGTTACGTCACGGTGGTGGGGATGGGTTAGCCATGCCGGAGGTGATGGTTGTATGACTGGGTTGTGTGCCTGTGTGATTGCGTGAGTGTTCTATTTTCTGAAGAAGGCTATGGCCGATAGCTGAAAGTGTTGTACATGTGTGTCTTTCGTACGTGCCTGTCGCAGCTTGTCGCCACGTCTTTGCGGTGAGTTGTAAACTGTCCTTACTATATTATTACCGAGTGGGTTGGCGCAGTGGTAACGCACTAAACTCGCATTTGGGAGGATGGTGGTTCAAATTCACCTCCTGCCATCCAGATTTAGGTTTTCCATGATTTCCCTAAATCACTCCAAGCAAATGCCAGGATGGCTCCTTTCAAAGGGCACGGACGATTTCCTTCCTCATCCCTACCCAAAACTCCGAGCGTAAGCTCCATCTCTAATGACCTAGCTGTCGACGATACGTTAAACCCTAAGCTTCCTTCCTATTATATTATTAAAAAAAAGCTCTATTATAGATTTTAACTTACATCAGTAATCATGCACCTGCCAACATTCAACAGCATTGCTTTAACATGTCTATGTTCATCCAGACAGAAATTTTTGAACTGTTGGACCACACATTAAAATCATCTGAGCAACATAATATAGCTGCTGGTATCTTCCATAATCTTTAACATGTCTATGTTCATCCAGACAAATTTTTGAACTGTTGGACCACACATTAAAATCATCTGAGCAACATAATATAGCTGCTGGTATCTTCCATAATCTTTAACATGTCTATGTTCATCCAGACAGAAATTTTTGAACTGTTGGACCACACATTAAAATCATCTGAGCAACATAATATAGCTGCTGGTATCTTCCATAATCTTTAACATGTCTATGTTCATCCAGACAGAAATTTTTGAACTGTTGGACCACACATTAAAATCATCTGAGCAACATAATATAGCTGCTGGTATCTTCCATAATCTTTAACATGTCTATGTTCATCCAGACAGAAATTTTTGAACTGTTGGACCACACATTAAAATCATCTGAGCAACATAATATAGCTGCTGGTATCTTCCATAATCTTTAACATGTCTATGTTCATCCAGACAGAAATTTTTGAACTGTTGGACCACACATTAAAATCATCTGAGCAACATAATATAGCTGCTGGTATCTTCCATAATCTTTCTAAGGCTTTGAACATAATAGATAATAAAATGCTGTTTTATGAAACGGAAAGGAGAAGGATAAGAGGTCCAGCACTTTCTTACAGAACTGCACTTCAATTCGATATTAGTGTAGAGAACAAAATCAGTAATAAAGTTTTATGCTCTGGTGAAAGGTCAATAAACCTGGTGTTCCTCTGGGCTCTGTTCTAGGACCATTACTTCTCCTCATTTATGTAGCTGACCTTGTTGATTGTATAATTCCACAAAAATCTATTCCGTTTACTGATGATACACAGTGTTGGTGGGATCTAGTCTTGAATACCGTCAGTCAGTGTCTGAAAACTCTATGAAAACACTATCTGAGTGGTTTAACAAAAATGACCTAATTGTTAATAATGGAAAAACTGTGTATCAACTTCGACTTAATTCCTCCATACTGAAAAAAATAAAATAAAAACTATCAAAGTAAAGCTTAATATTGTAATTGAAAATGTATATCAAACAAAATTTTTTGGTTGTATGGATTCAACAGAATTTAAAATGGGATACACATATAAACAATGTATCAAAGAAACACTCTTCATTGTGCTATGGCCTAAGAATATTGAAATCTACTACAAGTAAATCAACAGTATTGCAAATGTACAAAGGACAGTTCCACTCCTTGTTCTGGTACGGAATAATCTTCTAAAGAAATTCAACTTACAGCACAAATATATTCAAACTATAAAAAAGACCACTATGTATAATTTGAAGTCCCAAAAATGGAATCCTGTAAGTGTCACTTCATAAAACTTAATCTTCTAAAGTGCCATGCCTTTTCATCCGAGAAGCAACCATATTAACCAGGAAATACCTCATAATTATTCCAAAGCAAGGATGTTATTTCTCATTTCACCAGATGACAATCAAATTCCTCCATCCACCAAAAAGTTTCAAGGACATCATACCAAAACACTATAATTCACCTCGGTGTTAAATTACACGATAATATTCCAGATCTAATAAAACTTTCTACAGATACAATATTTAAAAAGAAACTAAAGGCATTTCTGACAAAGCACTGCTTTTATTGGGTGCAAGAATTCCTGGGAATTGAAAACTACATGTGGCTACTTTCTATGAAAAATTCTGTGGTTAAGTGAAGAACATTGTATAGACATTATTTTAACCTATACATTTAACACCCTTTATGTAATGTTATACCTTCTTTATTAGTAATTTTCGTTGGTGTGCATTCCCGATGGTTTTCTTAAATGTTTAATGAATTGTTTTTAAATATTTTCTCCTAGTTTGTATTTCCAATATTTTGTTTCTCAGTGATTATTTGTGTAAATTTTTGAATGGAAATCCATTGCCTATGTAATTCTTAGTTGATCACTGTTGTATAATTTTTGTGTTACTTCATTCCTCAATTAGCAGTATTTGTTTCCATTCTCATTATATTTTATTTTAAAGAGAACAATGTTCTCATACTACCTATCTCTTCAGTACTTTTGTACAATAAGTGATGCACAGGATATATAATAAACACAATACAATACTATCATCATCAAATTAGCAATAAAGATAAATTCATATACTTAGTAAAAGGCACAAAGACAATACTCCCTCTTAAAATTAGTTTACAAAGCAGTGTAGATCACATTTATTTATTTACTTGTAATTACTTTCGATCTTTTACATGACCACCACCAAACCGTGCTGGAATAGGTGACACTGAAAATGTGACAGTCCATTTTTCTTTTTTTATAATTAATTTCAATTATCCTCCAAAGCCTGCTCATTCTGCACAAATGGTTCCAAAAATTAATACTCCCCCCTGATGTCAGTATCAGTGCAATCCACCAGTAAATGGGCAGGAGGGAGAAAACAGATCCACTCATCAACAATGAATGCATACTGGCAAGAAAAGATAGCTGTAAAAACGTGAACCTTAAAGTGACCGAAATGAATCAAAAGAGAAGAGAATATTATCAACAATAAGTAGCAAGTGGGATTACTGAGCAAGATTTTCAATGTTATCTATATTCAGACACTTTCTAAGAATCCAGAGCTGCTTCATGTATCACCAAATAATTTGTGGAGACCCCAATAAAGTGGCTTTTTGCAGCCAGCAGGTAGATGTATTTAAAGTGAAAACTGTTCAGGTTAGCTGCTGTATGCATTGAAATAATACAGTCACTGCACTCTAAACTTTTGCATCAGACCAGGACTTCAACTTCGGGCTTCCACTTCTCACGAGTGTCGTAACCACTTCAGCCACACGGACACACTTCCCATCAAAACAAAATTTCCAGGTGGAACTAAAGTCGGCACCACGATACGACGAATGTCACCGGCATTTTTGTAGAGCACGCAGGTTGCCAGCACTCCATATTCTGCATAGCCAATAATATGCCACCTCGCCTTTTATAATGTGATCTCATCAGTACGCAGCCTTCTACCTAGTTAAACTATGTATCTGCATTCCACTAGTCTTCAGTTAATAAAGTTAAGTATTGTAATATTTATTCGAAATATATCTCTTGCTCTAATCTAGCTTAGTGTTTCTAGTTTCTGCTGTCCCACTGGCTGGTCACCTCAGACTCTGTCCCCGCACATGCATGCATCCTATTTCCCTGTGTCGGTCTCTCTAATCGGCCACCAACTCCTAGGACAACCGGCAGCAACGAGACACAAAAGAATAACTTGAAACTTGACAGTTAGAACGGTAATTGCTGTGCAGTGAAAATTTAATATTGCATTATATTTTTGGTCGGAACACGGGTCTCTCAAGATGGGCACAAACACAAACAAAGAATTGACTGGTGCTGCTTCGTGCTAGCACGTCGCAGGACACATGGCGAGTACAGAATGGAGGAGACCGTGACGTGATTTCGCTCCAGGTGCTGCTTGCCCCCGTTCGCTGCCCACGTGACACACAGCCTGACTGTATTATCAGGAGTTGAACAGTGAAACAGATCAGCAGTTAAACTGTCTGATTCTGTCCCAGCAAGTATATGTATTGTGTCTGTTAATAGGGAAGTGTCTGAAAGGACAGATACCATACATGTAATTGAATGTTTTGTTGATGCCAATGGTTGTCAAGTACCCACTAATGAAAAATCTACTGGTGGTTCTCCCTCTGTGCCTAGAACCACTGGCAGCATTTCGATTGGATTACGCCAAAGGCTAGGATCACTGAGATTCAGTTTCCAAGTACTCATACCTGGCAAGTTTTTCCAGTCGGGAGAGTGTATTCGATGGTCCGCACTTATTCTCTACAATAAGAAAATCACAGGTATTGTGTTCCAGTATTCACTCAATCTGAAGTCTAAAGTCCTACAGTAATTTGCCAAGTTTGTCTAGTTTCTCATCAACATCTATACTCAGCAGTCCACCATAAGTAGCAGGCGGAGAGCACCTTCTAACACATCCGATCATTTCCTTTTCTGTTCCAGAATAAGTCAAACACAAATGCTCGTAAGCCTCTGTACAAACCTTAATTTCATTTTTCTGATCTTTATGCAAAATATAATTTGGCAGCAGTAGAACTGTTCTGCAGTCAACTACAAATTCTAGCCCTCTAAATTTCCTCAACAATGTTTCTCAAAAAGAATGTTGCCTTTCATTCAGTGATTCCAATTTGGAGAGCCAGACGTCTCTGCAACACTCGCGTGTTGATTGGATACATCAGTAACATATATAGCACCTGAACTCTTC
This sequence comes from Locusta migratoria, assembly GCA_026315105.1. Classification (NCBI taxonomy): domain Eukaryota; kingdom Metazoa; phylum Arthropoda; class Insecta; order Orthoptera; family Acrididae; genus Locusta; species Locusta migratoria. Next base: position 118,663,378 of record CM048754.1, read on the forward strand.
TACATCTTCCTTTAAACTTATCTGGTTTGGGTTCCACATGTCATATATTGATTTTACTGTTGGAATTGTTGAGAGGCTGTGTGAGCCACAGAGACACACTCCAGGCAGAGAAATAGAGACCATTGCAGATAACAGGCTAAAACAGACACGTATATCTTACGGGATGTAGGCACTAAAGAAATCTCCTAGCGAACTGCTGATGCCCTCGGCCACCGTCCCAGGGTAGAGGTTACCTTTCGGAGAAGATGGGCGTAACTTCATATAGTGTCTAGACGCTGTTGTATGACGTTACATTAGTACTTGGTGGCCAACAGGCACGTTTTAATGTACGTAGCAAATTTGATACCAGTCACTTGAGAACAGCAATGTCAGTGGTTCCACGAGGCTAGAGTGAGAGGGTAAAGAAGAAAAACTGCAAGTTAGCAGCTCCCTGAGGCGTGGCCTAAGGCATGGCCAACTGACAAAACATTGTTGTTGCCCATATTGGGTAGCGTCGTGACGTTTTACTTTCAGCTGAACAATGTTGCTACCACGTATGGATTTTGTTAGTGCACAAACAAGCCACCTCTCCACCCAGGCAATGGCAGAAGGAACAGGGCTGAAACGTGGTTCGCTAGAGGACTCAGAGAGAGGGCAAGCCACAATTTAGATTGGTTGAACCAAGCAGTGGCCAATAGGAAATTGTTAACTGTCAGAAAGTGGGGAAAAGAAGTGCACCCACACTGGCCGTTAAAACCCCCGGTTTTTGGATGAAGAGGGGAGTTCTCAGTCAGACGAGTCGGGTGCCAGCCCGTAACTATCACCGTCGGCCTCGGGGTGCTCCACGACAGTCTGTTTCTCGCGGGGAGTGCATCTGTCTAGGGGATGCTGCTAGGGAACGTAATTACTGGCTTCTGTTGTGGCAAACAATTTATACTTTTTGTTTATTTAAATAACTAACCCCAGTGTAGTAGACTTAGTATGGGATGCAATAAATTCAATGCAAAGTACCTAGGAGTTCCATAGAGTTTCCTAAACAAGTACCCTCTCAAGTCCCGAAATCCGTATCTCTAGTAGATGCCTGTACTGTTTCTCTGCAATCACTCCTTTCCGCTCAGGATATGCAGACTGACCTTGCTACCTCATCCCTCTTTCCTATGTAGGACACGACACAAACACTTGAGCAATACGCAAGATGGGGTCACACAACTATTCTATATACAGTTTCCTTTACAGATTAAAGACATCTTCCCAAAATTCTCCAAATAAACCAAAGCTGCCCATCCACCTTCCCCTTGACTGTTCTTACACACTTCTTTCCACTCTGCAACACAAAGCCCAGGTATTTAATTGACATGACTGTGTTGAGCAGCACACTACTAATACTGTATTCGATCATTATGGGATTGTTTTTCCTACTCGTGTGCATCACCTTACATTCTTCTACAATTACATCTAGTTGCCATTGCTTACACTAACTGGAAAATCTTTCTAAGTCATCTCGCATCCTACTCCACTCATTTAATGACAACACTTCCCGTGCACCGCAACATCATTAGCAAAAAGCCACAGGTTGCTAAAGCTGTTTTCCACTGGCAGATTCTAACTGTGGAATACAATGATCATCCCCATCTTCAGCCTACCGGTAGTCATTATTTCAGTTTTATCTACAAAATTTTAACCTTGGCGCCAGTTATCTTCAGGTGCAACTGAATCGGGCCTCAGAATTTCGGTGTACCAGTGATTCCCTGCACGTAACAGCCCCCGTACTCCCTGCAGTCTGGCTCGTCTTCCAGTTTCTCATATTGATGGTGTTAGTTCTAATTTCTTACTCAAGAAAGGAATCAAAACTACGAGGCGTGTCCAGAAAGTAAGTTCCGTTTCAATTTATCTCCGCTGCAGCACTGCGACTGCAGTTCTGCACATGCGCTGTAGACAATGTGTATCGAGGAGAAGAATGTGCGCCGTTTGGAGATCGCTGTCAGTTACGTATGCTTTGTTGTGCTCGTTTGAAATGTAGGCGTCGATTGAAAATCCCGCCGCCTGTGAAATCAGGTCGGTGATTCGGTTTCTGAATGCAAGTAAAGTGAAATTTATCAGCAAATTTGCGATGTTTACAGACCAAATGTGATGAGTGATTCGATGGTGAGAAGATGGGTCCGACAGTTCAATGACAGGCGTAGTGATGTCCACGATGAAGAACGAAGTGGGCGTCCACCTTTAGTTACAGAAGATTAATGACAAGATCTGTTCTTACATCTCAAGTCTTTCATGGTGGTCATCAATTCGCCAATGACAACGAGCTGAAAGAAACTGTTTCCAACTGGTTGAAGAAACGGTGGCAGATTTCTATGAAGAAGGTATACAAAACCTGGTGCTACACTATGACAAATGCCTACAAAATTTCGGCAGTTATGTGGAAAAGTAGTTTAAGAGTTGCAGAATTTTGTGCGGTAAAAATTTCTTCTGTATCTGTGTACAATTTCATTTTATTACCAAACGGAACTTACTTCCTGGGTGCGCCTCGTATATTCCCAGACACACTGTGACCACAATGGTATTGAAATGGAAGATGACACCCAAAAGCAAAATACCAAACCTTCCATAAAGCAAGGTCGCAAGGTAGTCCCTTCTTATTTTAAACGATAAACAGATAGAAAAGCAACTGAAATCACTGAGTAAACAATCCCAATTCAATTCTTCTAACAGAAGTGTACTGTATGTGTCTAGAGGAACGAATCATTCCCAATGAAGAGAATGGCCTATAGACCCACAGTCGACGGGGGTTCAGAAAGTATCATTCTTGTGAAACACAGCTGGCTCTTTGCTCACACGATGTGATGAAGATCCCGAATATATTGCATATTTCTAGGTTTCAGGAAGGCTTTTGACACTGTGCTCGTAAGTGTCTTCTAATTAAATTGCACGCTCACGAAATATTACTGCAGTTGTACGATTGAATTCATGTTTTCCTATCAAAAGGGACACAGTATATTGCAATTGACAGAAAATCAATGAGTAATCCAGAAGTGATACCTGGTGTTCCCCAGGCAATGTTATAGAGCCCCTATTGTTCCTTAGCTTTACAAACAATTTAGGAGACAAAATTAAGTAGATATCTTCAACTGTTTGCTCATGATGCTGTCATTTATCAGTTATTAAAGTTACCAGAAGCAACTCCGGAATGATTCAGGTAAGAAATCTGCATGGTACAAGAATTGAGAACTGACCCTTAATAATAAGTGTGAAGTCATCCATATAACCACTAAAATAAACACATTAAATTTTATTTACACAATAAATTAGTCATATTTACAACTATTAAATATCCGGGAATAACAATTATGAACAACTTAAATTGGAAAGAATTCACAGAAAATATTGTAGGAAAGGTGAACCGAAGGCTATGTTTCATTGACAGAACATTAGACCAGGCAACAGTTCTATTAAATAAACTGCCTACCGTACACTTGTGGATCTTCGGAGTACTGCTGAGCATTGTGCGATCGCCACAAAGTGGGACTGGTGGCCAATTTAGACAAAGTTCAGAGAAGGGCAGCTCATTTTGTATTACCGCAATATAGGGGAGAAAGAGTCACAGAAATGATGTACAAGTTGGTGTGGAAATCAAAAGAAAGGCACTCCTCATTGTGCAAGATCTATATTCTAAATTTCTTTCATCAACTTTCTTTTCCTATGTAGGTCGGTGCAAATAAATTTGCACCAACCTAGATAGGAATAGAAAGTTGGTATAAGAAATTTAGCAATTAGATCTTGCACAACAAAGAGTGCCTTTCTTTTGATTTCCACACCAACTCGTACATCATTTCTGTGACTCACACTCTCCTATATAGGGAGACATGATCATCATAATAAGAGAAATCAGACTGAAAACTGAAAGATTTAAGTGTTCCTTTTTCCATGAGCTATTACACAATGAAACTGTAGAGAAATATCATAAAACCAGTTCCAAGGACCCTCTGCCTTGCACTTCAATGTGACTCACAGTGTATCTATGTAGATGTAGTTGAATGACTGGAAAAAAGTGCCGATCATTTCTGTATTCAAAAAGGGTGATTGAACAAATGCACAGAATTACAGACATAGGCACTATATATATATAGCACCAGTCTTCTGTCAGCACAGATTTCGTAGTCATGTATTATTACATTTCTGGAGACTGACAAATCTCCTCTTTGAAATCAACATGGCTTCCAAAAGCAATGACCTTATGAAACCCAGCTCACTCTATTCATCCACCAGACCCAAAAAGCTGTAGATACTCCAAAATAGGTTCCCGAAAGACGTTCGATACGGTTGTGCACTGTTGCTTCATCGACATTGTACCACTGTAGATAATCGTCTGATTAGATTGAAAAATTTAACAAATATTAGCTATGTGGGAGTTTGGGTTTGTTCTATAGCAGACTTCCTTTTTTAATAGATTGGGTAAGTAAAGTTTTGGATAATAGATCAGCAATTTGAGTGTTGGTTTATGGTATTGCATGTTTCATTTCAGCTGACATGTGGGTCAACTGAAATTTGTGGTCTTGAGTTTTGGATCTGTGTATGGGTACAACTTTTTTAAAGAGTTCATTTCAGCTACATACTTCAAATGAAATTTGCATTACCAAGTTTTTCAGTTTTGTGTGGCTTGATGATATCATGGTCTGAGTTTTATAGGCTAGGTCAAACAAAACTGATATGATTCTTGCAACCTTTTTTTTTTTTTATATAGGAAGGTCTGAGATATTAGTTTGCAACCTTTCAATCGAATCAGCCATTAAAACTAAGTCATCCACATATGCGAGACTGGTTATTTTGTTTTGACTTACTTTAATCCTGCCCTGCCAGTCTACTGTTTTTAACATATGATCCATAAATAGTATGAACAACAGCGGTGACAGGTTACAGCCTTGTCTTACTCCTGAACCATGAGCTTAATTTGCCATCTACTCTAACTGCTGCCTGACAGTCTACATAAAGCCCTTTAATTTCCTGCAGAAGTTTGCCTCCTATACCATAATCCTGTAAAACTGACAGTAGCTTCCTCCTAGGAACACGGTCATAAGCCTTTTCTAGATCTATGAAACATAGATACAATTCCCTGTTCCACTCATAGCACTTTTCCATTACCTGCCGTAAGCTAAAGATCTGGTCCTGACAGCCTCCAAGAGGCCTAAACCCACACTGATTTTCAACTAACTTGTCCTCAATTAATACTCGCACTCTCCTCTCAACAATACCTGAGAATATTTTGCCTACAACGCTAATTAAAGAGATACCTCGACAGTTGTTACAATCTTTTCTGTTTCCATGTTTGAAAATTGGTGTGATCACCGCTTTTGTCCAGTCAGACGGAACTTGTCCCGATTCCCACACCTTCTCAATTATCTTGTGTAACCATTTGATACCTGATATTTCACTGTATTTGATGAGTTCCGGCTTAATTTCATCCACCCCAGCCACTTTATTGCACTGTAATCTACTGACCATTTTCTCCACTTCCTCAAATGAGATACTGTTTCCATCGTCTTTCCTATCCCACTCTACCTGAAAATCTGACACATCATTGAACATTTCACCTACATTGAGCAATTCTTCAAAATATTCCCTCCATCTGCTCAAGGCATCCACAGGATTGACTAGTAGCTTTCCTGACCTGTCCAAAACACTTGTTAATTCCTTCTTCCCTCCCTTTCGAAGATTGCTAATCACGCTCCAAAATGGTTTTCCTGCGGCTTGACCCAGTTTCTAGCTTATTTCCAAAGTCTTCCCATGGTTTCTGCTTGGAGTATGCAATTATCCATTTGGCTTTGTTTCTTTCTTCAACATAACTTTGTCTGTCCCCCTGATTTCTAGTATGGAGCCATTTTTGAAATGCCTTCTTTTTCTTTTTACAGGCTGCCTTGACTGTGTCATTCCACCAGGCTGTCTACTTCATCCTACCTTTACACACTACTGTTCCAAAACATTCTCTAGCTGCTTCCAGTAGTGTGCCCTGTACCTTCACCATTCCTCTTCCCGTGACTGTAAATCATTACATTCAACTAACTGGTACCTTTCTGAGATCATTGCTATGTATTTCTGCCTAATTTACTTGTCTTGAAGCTTCTCCACTCTTATCCTTCTACACATGGACCTGACTTTCTGCTCTTTTGGCCTCACAAAACCAATTTCACTGCAGATTAAATAATGATCAGTACCATCAAAGAACCCTCTGAAAACACGTGTGTCTTTGATTGTCTTGCTGAATTCCTGGTCTGTTATTATATAGTCAATGATAGATCTGTTTCCCCTTCCTTCCCAAATATAGCGGTGAATGTCCTTATGCTTAAAGAAGGAGTTTGTGATAACTAAGCCCATACTGGAACAGAAATCCAAGAACTGTTTCCCGTTCCTGTTGGCCTCCATATCCTGTCCAAACTTACCCATAACCTTTTCATAACCTTCTGTTCGATTTCCTATCCTGGCGTTGAAATCACCCATGAGTAAAACACTATACTTATCCTTCACTCTAACAACTATGTCACTAAGTGCGTTGTAAAATCTGTCCATCTCATCTTCATCTGTCCCTTCACAGGGTGAATATACTGCCACAATCCTAATTTTCTTGCTGAAAATGTCCAAATCTATCCACATCAGTCATTCATTTACATACCTTATTGCAATTACGCTGGGTTCGATTGCTTTCCTGATGTAAAACACTACACCCCACTGTGCTCTTCCTACTTTTACTACTGACAGGTAGACCTTGTATTCTCAGACTTCGACCTCTTTCTCTCCCCCTTACTCTAACGTCACTAACAGCTAAGACATCTAACCCCATCTTACTTGAAGCCTCTGCCAGCTCTACCTTCTTCCCATTGTAATCCCCATTGATATTAATAGCTCCCCATATCATTCCAGATCATTTGCCACGTTGTATCAGAGGAGTCCCTGGTCTGTCAATTAGAGGTGGGAGTCCGTCACCTCCAAAGGTCCGATGCATTTTGCTCCGATTGTTGCCAGCATGATATTGAAGTACCTGGGAAGCAGGTTGCTAGCCTTACTTGCCCAAAACCCCACTGGGTTTTATCCCTAATGGTTCAAGGACTAACCGGTGGAATTTGTAGTCTTTGCTGTCTGAGCACAAAGGTGGCCATGACTCAGAATATGTCCGAGATGCCCAACCTTATTCCAAAGTAAGTGGTATCCCAACTGTAAGGACCACTTACTTGGCCACTCATACTTTGCCCGTGGTTCATGAACTAGGACATGACTACAGGAACTCACACCATGAATCAGAGGTGCAAGGATTATGATATGAAGATCAGCATCTCCAAAACGAAAGTAATGTCTGTGGGAAAGAGATTTGAACAGATTGAGTGCTGAATAGGAGGGACAAAGTTAGAACAGGTGGACAGTTTCAAGTACCTGGGATGTATTTTCTCACATGATGGCAACATAGTGAAAGAACTGGAATCGAGGTGCAGCAAAGCTAATGTAGTGAGTGCTCAGCTAAGATCTACTCTCTTCTGCAAGAAGGAAGTCAGTACCAAGACTAAGTTAGTGCTGCACCGCTCTATCTTTCGACCAACTTTGTTGTATGGGAGTGAAAGTTGGGTGGATACAGGTTACCTTATTCATAAGGTAGAGGTTACAGATATGAAAGTAGCAAGAATGATTGCAGGTACTAATAGATGGGAACAATGGCAGGAGGGTGTCCATAATGAGGAAATCAAAGAAAAACTGGGAATGAACACCATAGACGAAGCAGTTAGAGCGAACAGACTGAGATGGTGGGGTCACGTTACACGCATGGGAGAAGCAAGGTTACCTAAGAGACTCATGAGCTCGGCAGCGGAGGGTAAGAGGAGTCGAGGTAGACCAAGGATAAAGTACTTAGATTCGGTGCAGAATCATTTTGAAGTAAAAGACATAACATCAGACGAAGCATCAATGTTAGCATTGAATAGGGGATCATGGAGGAATTTTATTAGAGGTACTATGCTCCAGACCGAATGCTGAAAGGCATGATCAGTCTCTAATGATGATGATGATAGAAAGGGCTTAATTATCTAATTGTTGCCCCCTCTCCCCTTCTCAGTTGTCCTATTAGCAATTACTTTCAGTCTATTTCCGGAATCAAATTTTTGTGTTATTTATGTTTAATATTTTATGAAAAATTGTTCCTGGAAAAACAGTGATCTATGTAAATAATTAATATAAACAGTCAAGATCATATGATTTTTTTATCTATGATAACCGGTTTCAATCATATAAGATCATCTTGATACCACAATCCTCACTGGCATGGAGCCATTGTAGAGCAATACCGATGACACGGCTATTCAGTAAAATGTTACATGGAGGTTCTATACCCAAGGAGGAGAAAGTACCATATTTAAGAAAGGGGATCTAAAAATTTGCTCAAACTATCAAGGAATTTGTGTTACAAACACATTACTGAGAATTTTTTTGAAAATAATTACAAACAAACTGGAAGAAAATTTTAGAACCCAAGAACAATGTGGTACCACAGTTGGAAGATCATGTGTAAATCATATTTTCACATTATAACAGATTTCGGAGAAACACAGGGAAAATTTAAAAATATAGGATTTAGTTTTCTAGGAATAGTATCATACACTTTTTCTAGATCTATAAATAGAGGAACCAGAATACTGAAACTGGCACTGGAGTGGAAACCTGGGGAGGGGGGAGGGGAGGGGGGGAAGAGAAGAAGAAAAAGAAGAGGATAACTTGTGACTACCTGGCTCCAAAATGTATGGCACACAACTAGAAGACTCATTTCAGAAGAAGTCACACAAGACTGAGACACCTAAAGAAATAGTTTAAGACCTTATCTACTGGGTGCACTCTTTTCTGAGTTAATTATTATGCTTGAGGCAAACCTTTGCAATGAGGAAAATCCCAATAAATAAATATGTCTGCCACAGTGTGTGTGTGTGTGTGTGTGTGTGTGTGTGTGTGTGTGTGTGTGTGTGTGTGCGTGCGTGTGTGTGCGCGCGCGGGCGCGTGCACGCGCGCTTACGTGTGCGTGTTCGTTTACCTGTCCTTTTTTTCCCAAAGGTATGTCCTTCCTCTCCCGGGATTAGAATGACTCCTCACCCACTCCCTTAAAACCCTCGTCCTTTCCTTATCCCTCTCCTCCCTTGTTCTTTTTTTGAAGAAGCAACCTAGGGTTGTGAAAGCTAAGGATTTGTGTGTTTTTTTATTTGTACCTGGGCTTTTTCAAGTGGTAAGTTAAACCATATCTATTTTTTATCAATAAATAAATAATATTATTAATCATTCCAGAATGAGATTTTCACTCTGCAGCGGAGTGTGCACTGATATGAAACTTCCTGGCAGATCAAAATTGTGTGCTGGAACCGGGACTCGAACCTGAGACCTTTGCCTTTCGCGGGCAAGCACTCTACCGACTGAGCTACCCCAACACGACTCACGATGCCGCCTCACAACTTTACTTCCTCCAGTACCTCGCCTCCTACTTTCTAAACTTCACAGAAGCTCTCCTGCGAAACTTGCAGTCGGTAGAGCGCTTGCCCGCGAAAGGCAAAGGTCCCAGGTTCGAGTCCCGGTTCCGGCACACAATTTTAATCTGCCAGGAAGTTTAATATTAATCATGTTTTTTTTTCACAAGTGTATGAACAAGACATATGTTCACTAAGATAGCGCTATTGTATACACTTTGAACACGCATCCCACCATCTTGACTTCACACTTCAAAGCAGATTACTCTAATCAAAATTTTTTACTTTTACCAAAATATGTATAAACTCAACAAGTATTTCGGTTTAGCATATTAATTGCTTAAAAATATTTATCATTGCGTTGACCTGGAAAATGGAACATTGGCTTATTTTGCAGTCCCTCTACCTATGAAAATGAAGTGTGTATTCAGCAGAAGTGATCAATAAAAATAATGCTTCATGCTTCATAAACAACTATGCATTTTGCAGAAGTGTTTTTTTTTTTTTTTTTTTTTCCATTTCTTAAGATGTGGCAATTTCCTTACTTTTCACCCTATTCACTTGCTCCTTAGTGGAGTTTTAGATGGAGGATAAAAATCATTTTGAACTTAAGTATTGTGTTCATGGTCATAACACAGAGAACAAAAACATTTTCCATTTACACATTTGCCACCCCACCTAGGGTTCAGAGCTGAATTATTTAGATATGTATTCAAAAAGCTTCCATCTAACAAATAAAACTTGTGAATACCTACCAATCACTCTACAAATTATCTGAAATTCCAGATTCAAGTACTTAAAAGTTTTGTCGGCAATATGGGAAGTAGGAATATTTTCTGTAGAGTGGCATGATAAGGAATAATGGACTGTCTACCAATGTATTCAAGCGAATATTAAATTTGGTTAAATTTTATGACGCTTCTCGCCGGGCTGCAGTGGTTATGTTGGCTCCAATGGTAATGATGGCAACTCAGATGACCAATAAATGTTTTTTTGTGATAACTGCAATTAAAATGAAAATTATTTTTTTCAGAATGGACAAGGGTACGTACAAGAACCTGTTGACCATAGAGCAGGTACAGTATTAAATTTGATATGACTAAATCGAACAGCAATAAAATTTACTCTGTAGCTTGTGAAAAATATTAACTTAAGTTCTACACTTCACTGTTCATCTGTTGCCAACATAAGCACTGGAGCCCGGCGAGAAGCGTCATAAAATTTTACCTTAAATTTTAATTGGAGATAAACTTCAGCAATTTAATTGATAAGGCAGCATTATTTCATAGATCCTATCAAGGTGGAGAAATAAATAAATAACTTCAGAGATGTGGTATGATTCAATGTACAGGTAAACAAAAATCAAACCATATAGTATAGCAACAATAAACTACCAATTATATGTGGTTTGGAGGTCATTTGACCATATGCACTGAAACAATTGATTGCCGACCAGATAGTTGAGAATCTGGATTGTATGGGAAGTGTGTCTGGATGACTAAAATGGCAAGGCACAAATAGGAAAATGTGGGTTCGGGTTCTGCTCCAGAACAAATTTTCAACTGTCACCGTTTATGTATATCAATGTCCTGTAGCAACTATGGGCAACGGGGAGAAATTTCTCTGTCTTCCCCAAATAAACTACTATCACTATACTGCTTAATGGCTTTTCATTTTTATGCTCAATCTGTTTATAGTTGCCCGGTTTTGGAGGTGATCTGATTTTTATATAATGACTAAGTGCTATACTGCACTTATTATTTTATATCCATTTTTAACAACATGGCCAGCTTGTAAAATATATATGACCAGATGACGGTGACACAGTTCACGAAAACCAGTTGTCATTCAATAAATTATTAATTTGCGATCTAGGCATTTCATTTTGAAGAATATAAATACATGACAAGTGTCTGCTATAAAGCTGTACAGCCTGTATAAAAATGAAATGGCAAGATCGCAGATTAAAAATTTGTTGAATGTCAACTGGTTTTTGTGACCTGTGTCACCGTCATCTGGTCATGTTGTTAAAAATGGATATAAAATAATAAATGTGGCATAGCAGTTAGTCACTATATAAAAATCAGATCACCTACAAATATGACTGTGTCAGGTAATCTTAACTTGTCATGTAACTAATAGAACTTTTCAATCCATTTATCTCGATATGCAGATGATTTGTAGAAAGACTGAATTGTAGATTATTTTTCCAAATATCCTTTAAACTCATGTACAATCTGAGTTTTTTGTTTTAATTACATGGGGGTTGTTGAATAACTTCATCAGAACAAATCACTCCACTTTGAACTCTACAAAAGGAGGAAAAATTATCATAAAAATTACGTGTTTCTTTGTCTTTCGTATTGTGACCGTGTACACCAAAATTGAACTGAAAATTATTTTTATAATCAACATCACAAACCACAAAGAAGTATGCAAGTGACTAGGTGTGTGTGTGTGTGTGTGTGTGTGTGTGTGTGTGTGTGTGTGTGTGTGTAAATTCTAGATATTAAAAAAAAAAAAAAAAAAAAAAAAAAAAAAAAAAAAAAAAAAAAAAAAAAAAAAAAAAAAACAATTCACCAAGATACGGAACCTACAGTGTTTGCGTAACACAATATTATTACTGCCCACTTCGCCTGAATATGATTGCGTAAGGTATTGTAGAGTGGTTTCTGCTTTTTAACTTATCACACAGGAGTGCCACAGAATTTAACGGGATTGGTGTAGATGAGGGTATCACCTGTCAACTTTAACCAAGGCACCTGGAGGCAGCCAATCAGGAGTGGTGTTCAGGCAGCCAACAAGAAATAAGTTTTGATTTTACACTTTGTAAGCAAAACAGTATTGTGAATGACACCATAATTGACATATTAAATATTCACAACACTGTAATTTCCACTGCAATTGATTAGTGTTTCAAATGATTAGTATTTTTTAATTAAAACACGGTTCTTGGTAGATGAATGCTTGAACATTAATGGATCAGTTTGTATTGTGAAAGTAATGAAAAGTTCTTCAGATATGACGCCATTGTCCAAATCTCGACACAAATATCAAAACACACTATTTTCACATGGGTGAGCTGCTTTTCTCCCAGAGTAAGCAACCCAGCCATTCTTAAAAATATTTGGAGAAATCTTTTGACAACAGTCACTGCAATACTCTTTGAAATTCTGAAGTCAGCAGGGGCAAAATATATATGGAATGGAAGATTACTTACAACTTGTACAAAAACCAGACAGCACTTGTTAGAGTTGAAGGATGAAAGGGAAGCACTGGTTGGGAATAAGGTAAGGCAGGGTTGTAGCCTTCCTCCAATACTATTCAGTCTGTACATTGAGCAAGATGTGAATGAAAGCAATGAGAAGTTTGGAGAAGGAATTAAAGTTCAGGGTGAAGAAATAAAAGCTTTGTGTTTTGCTGACGACATTGTCAGAGACAACAAAGGACATGGAAAAGTGTTTCTCAAAAAGAGAAATTTGTTGAAGTTGAACAATAATTTAAGCATTAGGAAGTCTTTTCTGAAAGCTTTTGTTTGGAGTGTTGCCTTATACAGTAGTGAAATGTGGACAATAGATAGTTCAGGCAGGAAGAGGACAGAATCATTTGAAATGAGGTGCTACAGACAAATACTGAAAATTAGGTGGATAGATCGTGTAACTAATGAGGTGGTACTGAATAGAATTGGGGATAATAGGAATTTCTGGCATACCTTGACTAAGAGGGGGGATCAATTGTTGGGACAAATTCTTAAACATCAAGGAATTGTGAATTTAGCATTGCAGGAAAGCGTGTGGGGTAAAAATCACAAGGGGAGACCAAGAGTCAAATAGATGTGGTTTGCTGTTCTTATGAGGAGATGAAGAGGCTTGTTCAGGACAGAGTAGAGTGGAGAGATGCATCAAACCAGTCTCTGTTTTGATGCATATACAAGTTGACACATTTATCTGGGGGGAAAAAAATTCAACATTGGCTTTCTACAGTATGTGTGTGTGTGTGTGTGTGTGTGTGTGTGTGTATTTGTTTACCCTCCTTTTTCCCCCAAGGTAAGTCCTTCCTCTCCCGGGATTGGAATGGATCCTTACCCACTCCTTTAAAACCCTCATCATGTCCTTTTCCATCTCCTTCCCTTCTGCCTGAAGAAGCAGGTAGGCTGTGAAAGCTAGCATTTGTGTGTTTTATTTATATGTGCTACTATCACTACCTGTGCTCCTTCGCTTGGTAAGTAATCTTCATCTACTTTTTATACATAACTTCAACATTGCATAAGACTTAGCCATCAAGCAATCAAGAAATAGTAAGGCATGATTCCAAGCAGTTTTCTGGGATAGCTTCTAAATTTTTGTTTGAAACTTTCATTCACTTTTTATTTTCCTCCCAGTTTGTCAATATGGTGGTCGATAATTTTATTTTCAGTGACTATTTTTGGATGTGGCCATATGTACAGAATATGGCTACTGTAGGCATACATGTGTGCACTGGTGGAACAGTATGTTAGTATTTGCAATGAAGGCTCTAGTTTGAGAATGGACACTGTAGCACAAATAAAATTCTTGAATATAACTGAGCTGAACTTCATTATAGGAAGTCCAAAGCTGTGCTCTTGTTCACGGGTCAAATGTTGGTGGTTCCTCTGCCTATATGGTAGCAATTGGATTTCAAAAATTTGTGGTGACAAAGTGAACTGTAGTGCAGTGCGAAGCCAGAGCTCTAGGTTCGGTTGGGTGGCAACAGTTTGATTGTGTTGGTAAAGCCTGAATGTGAAATAGAAAACTGGTTGCGATGACAGACTGATCTGTAGCATAGCCCAAGATCAAGGTTAGCTTGGAAGGCAACACTGTGATTCTGAATTGGTGAAGCCAACAAATGTGAAAGTAGAAAACCTGGTTCTGATTAAACCCAATACTTAAAAGTATATAATCACTGTTACCTACAAAATCATCTCTTGTGGAAGGCATTACCAACTTAAAATTCAAGGTCAGAATGTGAACAGACCTTCGTAAAGTTTTGCCTACAACTGTGACAAACTTTCAAAGCAGTAATCAAAATTGCTGGTCTTCAGTTCTAGATTATGTTTAAATTTCACAACTACTTGAATTGTAGCCTATTATCAAACAAACTGCAATTTTTGACTATCAGGTGAATCAAATTTGTCTTTAGATAACAACAATAAAAAATTAAAGTGCCCCCTTGGCTCTACTTTATGTATGATATATTTACATAGTAAACCTTATATCTCCAGGCTATTACAATAGTTTCCAGAGATTTTTCATTTAGACCTGTCATGTCATACAATACTTAACAGTTTTATGAGCTAAATGATATACTACATTGGTTGATACTATGGCATATATCTCTGTGTGTGGATTTTCCCGCCTTCATAAAATAGAGAAAATTGTAAATTGTGGGCATAGCAGTTAAGTGAACCGTTGAAAAAACTTCTAGAATAGATACACAAATAACATGTATCATATTGCTAGTATTTGTATCCCCTATTTCTGTATTTACCAACCTTATTTAATCACTTTAGGAGTGGAACATTTCCGGGGAAGAAATTTTCTTCATAAAACTTAATCATCTAAACTATCAATTTTCGGTTAGTATAGGATGTTACATCATTTTTAATGTCATAGCTTCTTCGTTAATGATTAATCCAACACCAACGTAGGAAACGCAGCTCTGGGTGGCAGCAAGATTTTATTTATTTCCCAAACATCCTATGTTTAATAAATAGACGTCACAATCATGGACACCACAATAGGCGAGGAAAACGAACTGTCAAAACGACGGGAACTAGTCTGCTACGCACTATAATCTTACTCCCGGCACACACCTCTTGTTGTCACCACAAAATTTGTTTACGTTATCCTTTTATCACGACTTCCGGAAACCCTTACAATCTCATAAAACGATACCTACAACACACAAACCGTTCTCCCCACCCTACCGGGTAGCCATACTACGCTAGTTCTACTCTCGCATGTGGGCGCAGAAACATCATTCTTCTCCGCATCCACAGATAACACGAGAGCTTCGGCTCACCTTCACGACACTTGTTCGTGACGTCACTATGACGTGTACATTCCCATTCCCGACTATCGGGGCCGTCTATCGACTTTCCGGTCGTAGCGAGTCAGAAAGCGGTGAGCCTTTCGTGGACAGAGTCGCCAACATGACGGATTCCCCGCCAAACTTGAAAGTTCCTGTTGTAGGAGGGGTAAAATTTAGCTTTGACAGTTGCGGAGGTTTTGATGGATATTATTAAAATTACCTTTTTAATTAAATTTGCTGTGCTAATTCTATTTTTAAAAAATAATACATTTTCTTTAAAAAACTGTTAGGGACGCAAATTTTTGTGTAACAGAAAGCATGGTATAGTAATGAAATTCTGTACTAAAATCTCCAGTCACTGTATTATAAAAATGGGCTGCATTTTTGATTTGCTTAAACTGAATTGATATTGACACCTTTGATTCCCTTCCCGGTGAGAAACATCGCAAACCGGACGTAAATCGGCTTCATTTGCGTCTAATTTATATTTTCATTTATTAATTGGCTTTTTGCATGAAACGATACAGGCATTACATATTCTTATTCGTGTGTACAATTCTCGCAAGAAAAGGCACGATACTTGCCTCTTAACACCTACAGCTAGCGCTTCCACCTCTCGCGCATTATACGTATTCTCCAGTATTTTAGCCGGTGGCGGACTAATTGGGGGGGGGGGGGTGCAGTGAACCCCCCCCCCCCGCTGGGCCTCTCGTCTTGGGAAGCCTCCAAATACTTCGAAAGTACATTTTTTTTATTATTATTAATTTGATTGAAGCGCTCTTGGCCTCTTCTTCTGGGGCCTCCAATTCTCAAAAGCGCTTTTTTTTTTTTTTTTTTGTTTTTTTTTTTTTTTTCCTCTCTTATTGTCCGTCTGTTCCTCCAGTATATTTCGTCAGTGATGGCTGTTATAGCCCAAAACAGAATTAATACTATCATAAGGAAGCTCAAATGTACTTTTTAAATATAATGATTATACATGAAAAGTACTTAATTGCCTGACTGTTGAAACAATGTGAGAACAGAACTGTAATTGGAAAGTCTACAGTTTCTGTTAAGCGATTCATTATGGAGTATAGACTGTGATTTGTACGAAATTAACGCTCTTGATGACAACTGGTAACTTACTGCAAAACTTACTTTCTGAATAATGTTTCCCTTTTTGACAAAGCTAAGTGCTTTTCAGGTCTTTTGTAGAAAGATTACTTCTGCCAGTAACTCGCCTCCTACTTTCCAGGAGTGCTAGTCTTGCATGGTTCGCAGGAGAGCTTCTGTGATGTTTGGAAAGTAGGAGGCGAGGTACTGGAGGAAGTAAAGTTGTGAGGCGGCATCGTAAGTCGTGTCGGGATAGCATAGTCGGTAGTGCGCTTGCCCGCGAAAGGCAAAGGTCCGAGATTCGAGTCCCGGTTCCGGCACACAATTTTAATCTGGCAGGAAGTTTCATATCAGCGCACACTCCACGGCTGAGTGAAAGTTTCATTCTAGATTTTATTCCTATTACTAATGTGTGTACCAGGGCGCAGCCGAGATTTGGTTCTGGGAGGGAGGGGCTAATTAAAAAAAAAAAAAAAAAAAAAAAAAAAAAAAAAAAAAAAAAAAAAAAAGCCTATTGAATTTATTAAACTATGACGTATTTTTCCACTTTTTTATAATTTAACCAATTATACTACGGAAACAATTGCACAAGAAATAAAATGAGTAGGTTCGCATTAATTTGAAAGTGGAAGAGGAGCAATGTGGTGGAAATGGGGTGTATATAATCAGCTCCTAAAATAATTAAGCAGCTTCTATGTTACTAGCTAAAGAGAAAGGTCTTTACTGTTTAATTAACATGAGACTCTAGTCTCTAGTTACGTCGTGATTTATTACATGTGAACTATTTTAAAAATTTCCGTCGCCGACCGCTTAAAAAAATTAAATAATAAATCCTTCTGGGCCGGCCGCGGTGGCCGAGGTGTCTAAGGCGCTCCAGTCACGGTCAGCACGGCCACTACGGTCGGGGGTTCGAATCCCCCCTCGGGCATGGATATTTGTGCCGTCCTAGTTTGTAAGTAGTTCATAAGTAGTTTGTAAGTTTAGGGACTGATGACCCCATAGTTAAGTCCCATAAGCTTAACAAACATTTGAACATTTGAAATCCTTTTGGGAGGTGCTGGGGGGCCCCGTTAGCACATCTCCCCCCCCCCCCCCCCCCTGCTCGTGGCTGCGCCAATTAGTGTTCTGAGATCATAGCTGGGAATAAATACACTGTGGAGTGTCAGTTGGTATATCCTGTACTTTGAATAGGTTCTGGAACATTGTTCTTCAATTTACTCCACAAATGAGCCTTATTAACGTCATTGCACACTTATAAATTTAGCTCAGCTTGTAGAGCTACCCCAGAATCTCTACTTACTTAAAAGCGAAAGGACACTCATTCATACACACTCACTGACGGGCTAAACGCGAAATCTCGAAAACTACTTCACCTATGAAGCTGAAATTTGGCAGGGATGTAGTTTATAGGTAGTAGACGTCAGCTAAGAAACGATTTTGCGATATGACCGATAGTTCAGGAGATATGACGTCATAAACAATGAAAACTTCCCCGTCTTGCGGCACGTGATAGTGTGGCTTTATCAGTCCACTACTTGAGAAGCACAGCTCTTAGCGACTAGCAACAAACTTTAAACATAATTTCAAACCTTTGTGAAACTGTTTCTCGCTGACAACCATAGCAAAGTGATGAAAGTAAAAAAGTTTCTCGCTTACTAAGTTTTCGGTGTTCATGCAGTTACGGCGTTTGGCACGACGCTACAATTTCTTATTCGTACACTATTAATTGCATTCGTCAGAAATTTTACAGACAGTGTAAACACATACCACTGAACGTACGTTCAAAATTTTGTCGTAGTACGACACACAGTTGATGAGATATGGAGTCATAAACAATTAGGATCATGAAAAACCGCCTCATCAGGCATGACGTTTTGATTTATTGCGTCTTTCCTACTATCTCTGTCCGCGACGTATTCTGCAGTCGTTTTACATATACACCACTGGATGTACCTTCGAAATAATATCGTATTACGACATATAGTTCAGGTGCTATGCCGTCAAAGACTATGAAGTGGACGAAAATTCGCTCTAAAGCGGCCTACAAACGATATGATTTGGTCAGGCGGTCGTGCGGATTTGGTCAGATGAAACGCGTTGTCAGGCCGGCGTCGGCTGGCAGATCTCTGACCAAATCAGACCGTCTGCAGCGCTGTCGTATGAAAATGTTCGTCAGTAGAGAGGGTGATTCTATTTACACTTCGGTAAAATCAGAAGTGACGTCATTATGACGTATCCACTCTATCGAAGACGACTGGAGCCATGATCGACTTGTGTGGTCGTTCTAGACGCAAAACTGCGGTTGCAGTTGTAGCAGACGAATTAAAGGAGTAGCTGATAATATCTTCAGTTGGTAATGGTATATTCATTACAGTTTCGGAAGGTATAACTTTGCTTTCTTTTTTTAAAAAAAGGAGGAAGCTATAAACTTTCCGAAAAAGGACCTACACTGTGAGCTCTGAAACATTATTCAGTCAAATCTGATGTTGTCACCGTGGCCCATTTGTGAAGGTTGTGTTTAAAACTAATGGAAACTTTATCTCTAAGCGAAAAATGCTACCGAGTTGCATTGTAGTACGGAGTCTACATTAAACCAAGAGGACAAAATACGGTTACCAGGCTATGAAGCGACAATGTGTACTTGGACGTGTCAAAATATGCGACATACAAAAACAACATATAGTCGCCGTAGGTATATGTATGTTTTCGCCGAAACTATAAATCAAATGAGCTGGATATTAATACAGGCATTTGTTACAGAGGCTCTGCGAACATCAGGTAAAACATTTCGTAAAATTGGGTACTCATCTACCGCCAAGGTGCTGCAACATGCTAGTTCTTTTCTTTGAAAATGTGTGAAGTTCTCTTAAGTCTCGGTCTGCGTTATTTCTGACATAATTTTCAATTTACATTTACTGAAATTTCCGTCAGTGCTTTCCAAAACATGATACCAATATTAAGTAAGGCCTAGTTTTATCAGCAAACTACGAAGGAAAAAAGTATGCAGTTCAGAAAGAATGTCGAATTAAGCATGTTATCCCACCGAAAACCAGCGTCTCGAACGATCGAAACAGTCGATGCCCCGCTCTTCTGGACATCGATAGTGTGGATACGTCATAATGACGTCACGTCTGATTTTACCGAAGTGTAAATAGAATCACCCCAGTAGAGACGGGAAAACTGAAACATCTGACGGTATCGAAACAAATGAAACGGTACCATCTGTGGTTTCGAAACACTGTTTCGAAACCATGAAACCTTGAAGCTATGTATGTTTTGTCATTAAATCTTCGTTCTAGGAGGGCAATATTTTGCACTATGTGGACAAGGACACATACAAGAACCTGTCAACCATAGGGTATATATTATTTATTTATTTATTTATTATTGGCTTCTAGCATAGGAAAAGAGTATATATTTATTTATTGGTCTGTACGAAACTTGTTGACAAAGATTTTCTCTCGTGTTGTTGATGTTGCCAACATAGTCACACGAGGCCGCCGGTATGGCAGGTAAAAGTTTACCCCGTTAGGAATTCACAAACTGCAATACAGTATGCATATTACAGTGATGGATCATAAATGCTACTTTCTATACATACTAAATAAATTATAGGGAATAAAGGGCACACTAAATAATCACAAATAATGCTATGGAATTACAAAAATAATAAAATAAGAAACAAGTTCACCACTTGTACGTCTTGACCGTTACATCACCACCGCAATTCCTTTAACATGATTGTCGAAAAATTATAATGTCAGTAGGTAACTTCGTTTTCGCTCGTAAGAAACTAACTCTTTAACACGAGATTAAATATGCGATCTACCCTTGTTAGTATAAGAAATGTCATTTCAGGCTTCATGTTGTATCTTATTTTTAAAAATGTAGTTTCACTCGTGTGTTTTTAATATGGTATATAAACCTAGAATTTAACTGGTTATTTCAATGCAAATAGTGAACATTGTTTTATTGTTCTTTTACATTTATAAAACAGAAATTATATCATTTCGGAATATAGCAGTCTCTTGCAAACTAGTCTTGATTTCAGTAGTCATAAGCTGCAGACTCAAGAGTGTCAACTACTATTTGACACTCTCTAAATGGTTTATATACTAGTAAATTATATGTGTATCTGTGTGAAGCTTCATTAAAATGAAACACCACATTTCGACACCATTAGTCTGTTCTGCCTTTCTGCAGTAGTGGTTTGAAACACCGGCTTTGTGAAACCGACACGAAACCGTGAAACCGACAGGAAGAAACGGTTTCAGTGTATCGACAATCGACCGCGAATGTGATCCGAAACAGAACGGAATGAAACCACATGGTTTCGAAACCGTGAATCATGCCGGTTTTGAAACCCTGAAACTGTTGGGTGTATCGAAATCTGGTTTCGAAGCCATGAAACCGTAGCCAACTCTATTCGTCAGTTATGCTGTGGGCTTTACCGCGTGAAGGTCGCACTTACTTGCGCTACAATGGCCACTGTTGTTACTACTGAGCGAGAGGTAATTATTGTGTTTTTAGACCTCTATAAGGACTTCAGATGCCTATGGGATACATCTGATAAGCAGTATTGCAATAAGGATGCCAGGAATCAGGCAGTAGAAAGTCTTGTAGAGAAACTAAAAGCAGTAGAACCTGACGCAACCATAACAACAGCAAAAAAGAAGATCGAGTATATGAGGGCTGCATACAAAAGAGAGCGGAAGAAGGTAAGTGAACAGGTATTAAGTAGCACACACGTGACAGTTGCACACGAAAAGAAAACAGCAAAAATCACGAAACATATACACAATTTAATGGCGTGATTCTTCAAATGTTCAAATGTTTGTGTGGCTTATGGGACTTAACTATGGGGTCATCAGTCACTAAACTTACAAACTACTTATGAACTAGCTAACAACTAAGGACGGCACAAACGTCCATGCCCGAGGAGGGACTCGAACCCCCGACAGTAGTGGCCGTGCAGACCGTGACTGGCGCGCCGCAGTCCCCTCGGTCACCGCGGCCGGCGTGTGATTCTTGTGACGTCATTACCCCATGAAGGTACGAATTTACGAGATTAGTGCGAAAATTGTACCGATACAAAACGTTTATTTAAAAAATAATCCCCATCCAAGAGAAATGTTGTCTCTGTTCTGTAATCCGATCACCGCCTTTCATTTCAGCATTTATGGTGGTTTCTTTGGTACGTATATTGTTGGCCTACACCTTTAGCTGAAGGTAGGTAGATTGGTCACGTAACGACAGCGGTACCTTCAGTTGTTATTCCAAACGAAATCAGATTATTTGCATAAGTAATAATCATTACAGCAATTGTAAAGTCTATGTGAATTTGCAGGTACAACAAAGTAAACATTCTGGGGCGGCAACGAATGACATATATGTACCGTCTATGAGGTAATTTGGAAAAGCTAACTTTCCTGAACGAGAAAGATACTGTTGTCAGAAGTGGAATGGACACTATTGGCACTTTTGAAGATGACGAACATGAGGTATGTAATGATTTCAAGCTGATAACATGACCTAAGTATCACCTAATACATTTACCATTCTCTCTTAAAATCGCACACTGCCCTCATTATTGAAGTATTCCGTAAAGATATTTCCAACATATTTTCCCTCTTCTGTTTGTTGCCTTTGGCTATTTCGATCAAGATCTAGTAGTTAATTCTGCTGTCGCTAGTCCCCTTCCAGGATTTTTCCATTATCGATATTTTCATAGTCTATACTGTTATTTGTAATATATGTACTAGAGGTCTTTCGCAAATAATTATGCAGCACGCTAAGATAACCTTATCTATGTTTTTAATATCCAGCATAATTGGCTTTTGAAATATTTGGAAACGCGATGACAAAATTCCACACACATTCTCCACTACTCGTCTGGCACGTGATAATCTGTAATTAAAAATCCCCTACTCGTGCGTTAACTTCTTCTGCGGATATAGCTTCAAGAGACGTTTACTCACAGCAAACGCATTGTCACCGAGGAATAAATATGGAACTGAAACGGTAGTACCAGCGCTGGAGCGGGTAGATTTAATGTTCCTGATTCTAACTTTTGAAAGAATCCCGTTGCCTTCAGAACTCCACCATCAGAAATACTTCCATTTACACCTGTATGAACGTCTATAAATTCATATTTGGCGTTGACAAAGGCAAATAAATCGACGCTGAATGTTCCTTTGTAGTTATAAAACTGCGGCTACAATGTGCTAAGGCCTGGGAACCGGCACTGACAAGCAAACGTATGGAAGTGTCCGATTTTTCTGATATTTGGATACGTTATAATACGTGAAAAACTAAGGAATTTATTTATTTTAGCGGCGATATGACATACACTACTGGCCATTAAAATTGCTACACCAAGAAGAAATGCAGATGATAAACGGGTATTAATTGGACAAATATATTATACTAAAACTGACATGTGATTACATTTTCACGCAGTTTGGGTGCATAGATCCTGAGAAATCAGTACCCAGAACAACCACCTCTGGCCGTAATAATGGCCTTGATAGCCTGGGCATTCAGTCAAACAGAGCTTGGATGGCGTGTACAGGTACAGATGCTCATGCAGCTTCAACACGATACCACAGTTCATCAAGAGTAGTGACTGGCGTATTGTGACGAGCCAGTTGCTCGGCCACCATTGATCAGACGTTTTCAATTGGTGATAGATCTGGGTAATGTGCTGGCAAAGTCAGCAGTCGAAAACTTTCCGTATCCAGAAAGGCCCGTACAGGACCTGCAACATGCGGTCGTGCATTATCCTGCTGAAATGTACGGTTTTTACAGTGATCGAATGAAGGGTAGAGCCACGGGTCGTAACGCATCTGACAAGTAACGGCCACTATACAGAGTGCCGTCGATGCGAACAAGAGGTGACCGAGACGTGTAACCAATGGAACCGCAGACCATCACGCCGGGTGATACGCCAGTATGGCGATGACGAATACACGCTTCCAATGTGCGTTGCGTACACCATCGCAAGCGCTCCTGTCTGTGATACAACGTCAAGGGTCTCCGAGCTGATAGTCCATGCTGCTGCAAACGTTGTCGAACTGTTAGTGCAGATGGTTGTAGTCTTCCAAACGTCCCCATCTGTTGAGTCAGGGATCGAGACGTGGCTGCACGATCCGTTACATCCATGCGGATAAGATGCCTGTCATCTCGACTGCTAGTGATACGAGGCCGTTGGGATCCAGCACGGCGTTCCGTATTGCCCTCCTGAACCCACCGATTCCATATTCTGCTAACACTCATTGGATCGCGACCAACGCGAGCAGCAATGTCACGATAAGATAAACCGCAATGGCGGTAGGCTACAATCCGACCTTTATAAATGTCGGAAACGTGATGGTACGCATTGATCCTCATCACAACAACGTTTCACCAGGCAACGCCATTCAACTGCTGTTTGTGTATGAGAAATCGGTTGGAAACTTTCCTCATGTCAGCATATTGTAGGTGTCACCACCGGCGCCAACCTTGTGTGAATGCTCTGAAAAGCTAATCATTTGCATATCACAGCATGTTCTTCCTGTCGGTTAAATTTCGCGACTGTAGCACGTCATCTTCGTGGTGTAGTAATTTTAATGGCCAGGAGTGTATTTTATCTAGAGGATGGATACGTTACAATGCGAACATGAGCAAAACAACTAATATTCTTGGAAATGAAATAAATGGGCATTGACAGATTATAGACTTACGCTCTCTAAATCAAGTTGCAAGGTATTTATGTTGATGCAAATTTTGCGAAACACCGAGCTACAGTCGTGGCTGACAGGCAGCGAGCTTGGTGACATGCAACATTCAGACACAAAGAAACACTTCTCATTCTGATAATCTGATTTCGTTTGGAATAACAACTGAAGGTTCCGCTGTCGTTACGTCACCAATCTACCTATCTTCAGCTAAAGGTGAAGGCCAACAATATGCGTACCAAAGAAACCACCTTAAATGCTGAAATGAAAGGTGGTGTATCGGATTACAGAACAGAGACAATATTTCTCTTGGATGGGGATTATTTTTTAACTAAACGTTTTGTATCGGTACAATTTTCGCACTAATCTCGTAAATTCGTACCTTCATGGGGTAATGACGTCACAAGAATCACACGCCGGCCGCGGTGGCCGAGGGGACTGCGGCGCGCCAGTCACGGTCTGCACGGCCACTACTGTCGGGGGTTCGAGTCCCCCCTCGGGCATGGATGTTTGTGCCGTCCTTAGTTGTTAGCTAGTTCATAAGTAGTTTGTAAGTTTAGTGACTGATGACCCCATAGTTAAGTACCATGAGCTACACAAACATTTGAACATTTGAAGAATCACGCCATTAAATTGTGTATATGTTTCGTGATTTTTGCTGTTTTCTTTTCGTGTGCAACTGTCACGTCAAATGAGAGCGAAACTGATTATTTTGACTGGGAGATATTATTATTCACATAATCGCAGAAGGCTAAAAATAATGTTATCTGCAATCTTTCAGATTTCCGATTTGATTTCCACATTATAAGCAATTCAAACACTAATAGTTTCGCAGAATATTGAAGGTATTTTTGTCGATTTGCTAAATAGATTTCACTTTTGATTAAAGCGTAAAGCGTCTAACTAGTAAGTAGGAGGTCCCGGGTTCGAATCCCGTCCAGCGCATAAATTTTAATTCAATGCCTCTCCTTATGTTTAATACCTTTGTAAAATATACCTTTATAAACTCAATATGAGAAATAATGTTAAGTATCGGAATCAATTCTGTAACAAACAAAGCTGTATACAATTGTATCAAACTCTGCTTCACTCAAAAGTGGAAAATAATTTTAATTATTGTAACCAATGTTGTAAATCAAGGAAAACTTTTTAAACAAAACAAAGTGTAATAAATCGTTATTGTCGATAAAACCGAATCACTGTCAAAATACAGCAAGCATGGATCACAGAGAAAAACAGAGTTATCCCACCTCCTCGTGGTAGGGACACCCAATGGTGCGATTAGAAGCAAGGCACTTTGCTTCTAACCCTAACGGCTAAGAGGCTGCTATACCCTTGGTGGAAACACCAAACTTGATCACAATTCGACCATAGACAGCTGGTCCGAATGAAGAGTATGTAAAAAAAATTAACTGTATCTGCAGTTGCCTCAAACTACGAGAAAAGCGACCAGAAAATCACGTAGGGAAAGCAAAAAGAATAGGGAGCGAGAAAATGTTTATGAAGCGGGTATATGGAGGCGAATTTCACACAGCGTATAGAGAACAAAGACTACGTTTCACAAGAAAAAGCTTCGAATGGCGAGAGAAATGTTCAGTTAACTGTCTCTGATAAGAGGAAGGATCCAGAAAGCAGGCACAAATATAACCAAGCAATTTCTCGAATGAAACTTTCACTCTGCAGCGGAGTGTGCGCTGATATGAAACTTCCTGGCAGATTAAAATTGTGTGCCGGAACCGGGACTCGAACCTGGGACCTTCGCATTCGCAAAATGTACCAGGTTCGAGTCCCGGTTCCGGCACACAATTTTAATCTGCCAGGAAGTTTCATATCAGCGCACACTCCGCTGCAGAGTGAAAGTTTCATTCTGGAAACATCCCTTAGGCTGTGGCTAAGCCATGTCTCCACCATATCCTTTCTTCCAGGAGTGCTAATCTTGCGTGTTTGCAGGAGAGCTTCTGTGAAGTTTGGAAAGTAGGAGGCGAGGTACTGGCGGAAGTAAAGTTGTGAGACGGCATCGTGAGTCGTGTCGGGATAGCACAGTCGGTAGTGCGCTTGACCGCAAACGACAAAGGTCGCAGGTTCGAGTCCAGATTCCAGCACACAATTTTAATCTGCCAGGAAGTTTCATATCAGCGCACACTCCGCTGCAGAGTGAAGTTTCATTCTGGGAACATCCCTTAGGCTGTGGCTAAGCCATGTTTCCACCATATCCTTTCTTCCAGGAGTGCTCGTCTTGCGTGTTTGCAGGAGAGCTTCTGTGAAGTTTGGAAAGTAGGAGGCGAGGTACTGGCGGAAGTAAAGTTGTGAGGCGGCATCGTGAGTCGTGTCGGGATAGCACAGTCGGTAGTGCGCTAGCCCGCGAAAGGCGAAGGTCCCAGGTTCGAGTCCCGGTTCCGGCACACAATTTTAATCTGCCAGGAAGTTTCAAGCAATTTCTCCACTAAAAAAAATAATAAAATAAATAAATAAAATAAAAAGAATAGAAAAGAAAACCTGATGGTGTGTTTTAACAGTAGCTTGTGTTTCAATTTTACCAAGTATTTTACGGTTTTACTCTCCGTGTATCGACGTATTTTATAGAACAAAATGCATATTTTCGATACTGCACAGCATAAAAAACTATTGGTAGAGGTCTCCACTGACGCGGAGTATTTCTTGCGTCGCGGATACAATTGTGAGCGACATGGATATCCGCGTGTTATATGCGGATAAAGAGCGAGGTATCTGCCCAGTACGCAGTGGCGTAGCTACCAACGTTTTGAACGCTGACAAACAAACCTCAAAAGCACGAAATGAAATCCAAAAATTATTCGCACCTCAGAATATAAACATAACAAGGTTCTATGCTTGTCCGCTAAGACGTGGACCCTGCCATCTTCAGCGTGTTGTCGGTTGAAGTCGGAGTTGCCGTGCCTGCCAATCTTTGCGAAATAACAGTGAATGCTGCTGAATTACTAGCACAGTGTTTGACAGTAGACAGTGTGACCACATTTGAATATAAAGTCTCTGCAATGTATTATTACTGAACGGTATTATTATTGTAACTCAACTGTTGCTGTAGTGAATTCCCCAAGGGTGTGCTCCATAATCATAGATCCCAATGAAGTGCTGTAGCCAACTGCACTCTGAAATTCGTGCAAGAAGAAGAAAATATGGTTACTTTGTCACGATAGTAAATTGTGCATTCAAGACACTATAATAAGGGAAGATGTCAACTTAGTTATTTTACTTATTACTTTTTACTGGCCAGACATTAATATATACTTCATGGAGCCTGGTAGGGGCACGGGTCAAACCAAAGTATTCCATCAAACAAAATCCGGCAACTTTCTTTTCTGAAACCATTATTTCCTTCTTTGATTGGGCTATCAACGAAATTAGGCTGATCGGTACGGAGCAGTGAGCTAACAGCGAGGAGTTTAGCGACAGTGAGATGTCGGCACTGACAACAGTCCGCCTGCTGCCACCGCGGACTTGACTGTTCCCGGTTTGCTTCGCGGCAGGGGGCCATGTTTTCATGGTTCAGTAATACTTATTCGTTGTTTATTTTTTACTAGCTTATGCCTGCGACTTCATTCACCTAGTATGGAGCAAATTCGGAAACTATTCCAAGAGGTCGTTTATCTTTATGTCCTACCCAGGTCCAAATCTATCCCTCTGCAAAATTTCATTGAAATACGACCAGTAACTTTTGTGTGAAAGCATAACAAACAAACCAACTTTCACAGTTATAATTACATTTGAGAGTACAATTAAATATTATTTGCTGCGTGACACATAATAATTTACTTAACAGTATTTAGGTTTGCCTTATTATGTCT
Organism: Locusta migratoria; assembly: GCA_026315105.1. Classification (NCBI taxonomy): domain Eukaryota; kingdom Metazoa; phylum Arthropoda; class Insecta; order Orthoptera; family Acrididae; genus Locusta; species Locusta migratoria. Next base: position 118,691,518 of record CM048754.1, read on the forward strand.
TCCAGTAGGCGGTAAGGAACTGATGAAGTAGTTTTGCATAGTTTTAGTTTAAAGAGGGCCCCAATGTCACTTTTGCCCCGGGGCCCTTGGTGACATAGCTACGCCACTGCCAGTACGTCTGTCGAAATGTTAGCTGAAAACTTGGAGCCTGTGGGCATTCTTGGAGTCCTTGCAGCGCGCAGGTAGATCGGAAGTCTGTTGTCCTCATTCCCTGGCCACAGCGGACGCAGCTGTACCCGACGGCCCTGCGCCTAGCCCGTGTCTCACCTGCGGTCTGTCGAGTGCTTTCTCGGAGGCAAACCGGCCCAAAGGTGCCAGGCCGAATTTCCACTGCCTTCAGTTAGAGTTTTGTGCTGACCGAGTGACAACGTATATCGTATTGAATACAGTGACAGTTCTGTCTTGAAATGAACTCGACATCAATGGATACTATAACGTAAAAGAGGTGATTTGACATTAGTGAAGGAAAACAAATTCAAATCGTCAATTTGGAAAAAAAAGAGGTATCGATGATGTAGTGGCCTGTTTTGCATGTAAAAAAGTATATTCGTACACTGGACACAGAAGTCGAATTTCAAATTTGCTGAAACATTCGTGTGAAACTGGACAAAATAGCATAATTAGTTATGTAAATACCAAGGCCGATGCAAAAGTTCTTGAAGTTTCGCCAAATTTGAAGACAACGGCGACAGAAAACCTTATCAATCTTGTCAGCAAACACATTTTACCTTTCTAATGTAAGCACAATAAAATCTCCTCCACGCCGATCAGTTGTAACCAGCGACACATAAGAAAATGAGCGTATTGAACAGCTAACGTAGTGCTCCGACCTAAGGCTCCTATAATCCGAGCTGAACTATCCGCCGTTTTTGCTCCAATGTGCAGGACAGTTGTATGTGGGTATGTACGAGGGGCGACCGGAAAGGGAGTTTATAATGGAATTTATTGCAGAATTCGTGGAAAATATGGGTGGCTGCTCAGCTGTGAACTGCACAAATCACTGCATCAAAGGTATGTGCATCTTCAAATTTCCCAGCAATCCAGAACGAAGAAAAAGACGGGCTATAAATTGTCGCAGAAGCAACTGGGAAACAGGACCTGGCGCTCAATTATGTATTGTAAGTATATGTAATAAATGTAGCTATAAACATGTCAGTTATGTACAATTCCATTACTTCTCCATGTCAATGATGCTGGAGCAGTTTGTTGCAGAATGTTTGTGACATAATGAAGTTTTTCGCAGTTTTTAAAGTGGATAGGAATATTTATTGTGGTGCATTTATACGTAGTTTTCAACATAGTGAATAATACTTTACACAATTACTTATATATAAGGTCGAAGCATCTCTTACGGTCGCATAACACACTCCAAAATACGGCACTGGGTAAAATTTTACGACGCTTCTCGCCGGGCTCCACTACTTATGATGGCAACAGATGAACAGTGAAGTGTAGAATTGCTTTAATATTTTTTCACGAGCTACAGAGTAAATGTTATTGCTGCTCGTTTCACTCGCAACAAAAATAATACTGTGCCTGCTCTATGGTTGTCAGGTTCTTGTATCTACCCTTGTCCGTTGAGATAAAAATAAATTTCGTTTTAATTGAAGTTGTCACGAAAAAAAAAAAAACATTTACTGGCCATCTGAGTTGCCGTGATTACCGTTGGTGCCAACATAACCACTGCAGCCCGGCGAGAAGCTATGTTATATTACCGGTACGTTACGGTTTTCTGTTATATTAAAAGCGCATTCTAAATCTTTACAGGCCCATACGGCTTAACTTTACTATCCGGGCCGCCGCGCAGTATCGAGTTTTTAGATGTTGGCTAAGGTGACGTCATCCGACCAGCCAATCAGGTGGTAGTATACGGCAGCCAATGAAATTGGTTCTTTTATACTGGCGCAATATTCGAATGTATTCCCTTCGTATTGAGTATTTACAGTCAATTTACTGAGCGGACAAGGGTACATCGAGAACCTGTCAACCATAGAGCAGGAACAGCATTAATTACTTACTTGATGGTCAGTGCAAAAAATTATTTATTACGTCAATTTATATTTGCGTAAGTTGTCATTCGCAATGTGGTAGTACTTTCTATTCTCAAAGAAATTGTACTGATTTCTATAGTGATGTTTTGCATATATGTGTCATTGCTCTGTTTATCTGCTTGGGGATTCCAAGTTACAGTAAAAATATCATTCTGAATGGATATTCAGCGAAAGATAATGACGAAGAATGTTTCCTGATTGTCATTGCAGTTTTTTTTTTTTCTTCGAAAGCTGCTTTTTGGCCATACTACCTTGTCAAGATAGTGTTCACAAGTGATTTTAATTATGGTGAGTGTAAAACTTTTGCCACTTTTTTGTATGGACATAACGTTGAGTGTTACAACATATGGCTTCCTTTAAGAGAGTTGAATGACAATTTCAATAAGTTGCATTATGAGCGTATCCAAAGGCATTGCAAAAATTTTCATAATTCATATCATTTAAGAGAAAGACGCACTTATTTCGATTTACTTTACAGGAAAGTACTGAATTTAAACAAGAAACCTGTCCTGTACAGAAACGTAATTCTGGAGTTAGCGATGTTCCGCATTCGAATAGTGTTATTCATTTTAAAAATAAAGTAATTGAAACGTGATGTTAACACCTTTTTCTCGCACGTTGTGATCATAGTGTGTTACGGTCAAAGTCAGGAATTTCTAAACAACGATCATTACGCTAACATAAAATACGATTCTTATTTCGTGATACTAATTATGACAGTGTTTAACATGTATCATTTGCTGTTACTGATGAATTTTTCGTGTGGTGTTCATTATAAATTGCGTAATATTTCAGTGCTTTCTTCTCAGTGTTTTTTCACTTACGTCATAATTATTACTACGTTTTTCGTACACTAGAATAGGCAATATTTCATCTCGTCTTTATGTGCGTGTTTGACATTACTATCAATATCATCTATCGTCAAAGCAACACATATATTACGCGATATCTGATTGGCTGTCAGCGTCTGTGCTACGATTGGTTGGCCGCGGCCGCTACCAACATCTGAACATTCGATACTGCGAGGCGGCCCGGATTGTAAAGTTTTACCGGCCCATACACATTAGTTACAGTTCGGTACACTTAGTGTGTGCAATATTAAATACATTTCATTAGAAATATTGTTGAAAGCTGCGTGAATAGGTCCACCATCGCCAATATAAACATTGTCAGATGCGTCCGTGTTGGGGCAAAATGGCGGACGATTCAGCCTGGGTTTTTAGGAGCTCTACTCCGACCACACGGGCTCCGAAGCGCTAATGTGTGTGTTCGGAGCGCCAATGACTTCGTTTTGGAACAGCCTGTTAGGAGGAACGTGTAGAAGAGTTACCGTGATTCGAGAAGTCAAAAGTAGTAAAGTTGTCGCAGAAATGATACTCTAACAAAAAATTATATCACTACAGTACATACCATGGTTTTAAATACTGCTATCTATTACTATTGGCCATTCAAAACTTTAATATCTGCGGATGCGGATAAGGAACTTGCGGATATGGGCCTCGCGGATGTGGTGGGGATGCGGATAACACTTTTCTTATCCGCGCAGCTCTCTAACTATAGGCCTACACTAACAAACTCTGATCTGTAAACATTGGCTATTAGTCAGTTGAAAGTTTAAGACCTGAAACACGTAGGTTTCTCTTTGGCCAGAAATAATTAAGTTGGTAGTAAGTTGCTACTACCCGCCAAAGATATACAGAGGAGTCACAGAATAGGGAGTATACCGAAAGGAAACTCCCGCTGCAGTCTGTCGTCCAAAATTTTGTGCGCATGCGCGGAATCGGCCATCTTGAAAAGCAGTAAACGCGTGGTCACTCCCTACTCTGTGGCGTGGTAATGCGCCGTCTTTGTTTGTTAATTGTGTATTTTAACTGCCTGTATCGCATAAAAGTAAACAAGTATTTGTCACAGTGAAAAGAAAGAACTGTGCGTCAGTAGTTGGAGCTGTTCCGTTTTTATTATGAGCTTCAATAAAAGAAAAGGCGGCCGATGGTGTTCAGCACCTAACTGCCGCAATAATTCCATTACAAATAAGGATATATGTTTCTTCACCTTCCCAAAAGATGCTGAGCAATAAGTGAACGTCGCTATTTGTGTAGTGAAAGTTAAATGTTATCAGTTTCGAATGAGAGTAATGTGTGCGTAATTATTAAAAGTAGCCTTGCTTCTTCTCTTGACGATAACTCTCGCTGTTGCTGCAGCAGTTCAACAGCATCAAAATGTTGAAGTACATTTATATGTGTTTAACGTTGTAAGGAATAATATAAAATGAATGACAAAGAATAGTGCGTAAGTAGGCAGGTAAAATTTTACTTACGGCAATTGAGGCGTAGTGTGCTATGTTGGCAACGAATGTTCTTCGGATACTCAAACAAATAGATTAAGGGGAATAATTATTTTATGCTGTTCCTGCTCTGTGGTTGACAGATTCCTCTATATGCCCTTCTCCGATCAGTAAATTAATGATACTCCTAAAGCAAATACAACTTTTATATATGCCCAGACGTCATTAGTTTTGTGTAATCACGTTGTACCGCTAAGTCTGACTCAATATTTTGTGCGAATTTATTCGTGTCAAATAAAACCTGGCAGTTGTAAAGTCACTTTCTTGTTTATAACTAATTTCCCACACAACTCCACGTTATTTGGAATTTTTTTTAGAGATAAGCACGAAATGAAACGATCATCGATTCCACTGTACATTTTCGTAGTTGTACGAAAATTTAGGCCTTTTTTTTTTTTTTTTTTTTTTTTTTTTTTTTTTCGTTGGATTACAATTAGGTGCAAGAAGATGGCTCAAAATAGATGAAAGCCGTTTCCTTTCGTAAAAGTCGAGGAGGTTAGCTGCAGTTCGTAAAAACTTAATTTCCAGCCAAAGTACTAAGTGGCTATAGTTCCGCGTTTACTGCTTTTCAATATGGCGTCGAGCGCAACGCTTTGTAACACACAGATCAAAGGCGCCGCCCCCAGCTTTCCCTTCTGTATGCTCCCTATTCTGTGGAGGAGTAATAAAATCATTGGCTCTTCTCGCAGAGGTCATTGTTTGAGGAACACTCCAGTTTCTAGCGTTGCCTGATCCGCAGTGAAATGGTCCGATCCGCAATAACGGCAGACACTGATTGCTATTATCTGTTTCAGCCAGCTGTAAAGGTAAAAAAATGTAATTTTGTAGAGATTTTGGGTAGTGAAAGAATCACCGAGTAGGTATTGTTGTGAGGTATGTTGTATGAGTAATTCTGAATTGAAAGTATAAAAACGTGGCAAAGGATTTTCATTTACGTAGAATTTTGTATAACACTGTTTTAATATCTCAGAACTGAACGCATTAGTAAAATAACCTTGATCTTTATTATTGTAGTTAGAAAGTACCGTAATACCGCACTCTGATTTACAACGGTAAAATCTGTGTAATTGCATATGTTTCAAAGCATAGGAAGAAGTGGATTTTCTAGTGTGCAGAAAGGATATTAGAATTTGATTAGTGAGAAAGTAGGAAATTATTTTTCGTAATGATTTACATTATTGTCAACAATCAAAGTGTTGAAAAAGTTATGATTTTTATTTTCTGAATGATTTTACTTTCAATTTACACTGATGTGTTAATAATAATAATTGTCAGATGCGTTAATTAAAAATAAATCGATAATGTTGAAGTTTCCAAAAACAATGAATTGTATCAGTAGCATTTCTCATGTAATCATCGTCATGAATGTGCAGTGACAATATTCACATCAACGGTAAAATCTGTGTAATTGCATATGTTTCAAAGCATAGGAAGAAGTGGATTTTCTAGTGTGCAGAAAGGATATTAGAATTTGATTAGTGAGAAAGTAGGAAATTATTTTTCGTAATGATTTACATTATTGTCAACAATCAAAGTGTTGAAAAAGTTATGATTTTTATTTTCTGAATGATTTTACTTTCAATTTACACTGATGTGTTAATAATAATAATTGTCAGATGCGTTAATTAAAAATAAATCGATAATGTTGAAGTTTCCAAAAACAATGAATTGTATCAGTAGCATTTCTCATGTAATCATCGTCATGAATGTGCCGTGACAATATTCACATCAGCGTAGTCTTTGACGACACACGAATTTCAGACGCCAACAAGGATCGGTTATATAAATAGTTGTTTATACTGTTCAGCGTGCCGTAAATAGTAACGTGTGACGTCATTACGGTCGGTATTACACTATCAAATTTTCTTTGACAAAGAATCTTTGTCCAATATTCTTTGACAAAGAATCTTTGAGGTAGTGAAATGGTGACATTACACTATCAAATGTTCTTTGACAAAGAATCTGTCACAGTGCATCGAAAATAGTGGATGAATATTTGTTATTAACCTTAGTTGTTGATTACATAGATTATAAATACCTATTTATACACTATGATCGCATGTTCGCCTACAACAATTGCAACGACTAGACATTTGGAAAGGTGCCTTTATCCACAGAACCGTTTTCGACTTGTACGGCGGCTCTCGCCTCAGGTGTATCGTATAATATGGCCTAATATTAGATATTTGTAGAAAAGGGCCAAGTACTTTACATTTCGAGTAAAGATCACAAAGACAAGATAAGAGAAATTAGGGCTCGTACGGAGGCATATAGGCAATCTTTTTTTCCTCGTTCAATTTGGGAGTGGAATAGGAAAGGAAATGCCTAGTAGTGGTACAGTGTACCCTCCGCCACGCACCTTACGGTGAATTGCGGAGTATGTACGTAGATGTAGATGTAGAAGCGAGGCTGTAGATGCCATCGCTGCTTGTTCACTCACAACAATTTAAGCTGTACTCTTAAGACATATACGTAAAAAAAATAGTGAAGTACTTATGTTAATCATAATAGACATCTACAGTGTAGCTTGACAAAGTACTTCATCGTTTTCCACAAATATGTAATACTAGCTTAAACCCGCGGCTGCACTCGCGTGTCGATTATGATAGATAAGCTATCTTTCAATAGTGTGCTATTTATTTATTCTTATATTTCCTTATTCGTATGCTGATCCTTACAGAGAAAGAACTGAAGACATTATAGCACGCATAGACCAAAGACATGCAGGGTTGCCAACGAGGTCATGATGAAAATCACCGAAGTGACCGTAAAATCCCACCAAAAACCACCGAACTTTCTGAAGTTCCCATGCAAAAAAAAAACACTGTCTATTCGTTTGTTCTTGACCGACTGATTTGAAATTTGGACGCAACTATGCATTGTAAAGGAGGAGTTTTTATGTACCTGACGTATCTGTATACACGCTACACGGAAATACAAAAAAAAAAAAAATTGTTTATTCAAAAGCACTTCAGTAAATATGTTATATATAAAAACAAACAATAATTACTTTGAGCCATTGCAATGCTTGTCGGGTACAGACAGCAAATTGTGAAATATTTGAACTTGAAAACAGAAAGTAATCCAGTCTGGAAAGGAAGTCAGCGTCAGTCATACTATTGTCTTTATTTTATGTCAGAAGATCTAGATTTCAGCTATATTCCAATGTAATCACATCTGAGAAAAAAGAAAGTTAACAATGAAAGTACAGTCACATATTAAGTGTCTGCAATGTTCAGTCATTTTGACAACAAGAAAAATCAGATAAAGTGCTGTAGCAACAAATACATACCATTAACACAATGTCTGTTCTTCGTCCTCGACTTCTTCACCATCATCTTCGACAGGATCGGCGCCCGAAGTATATGCAGCTGCAGTTATATTAGCGATATTCATTAAAATTCACCTCCCATTGACTCAGATTTTTTCCCACTGTCGGCTTTAAAAAAACCACCAGATTCGGTGGAAAACCACGGACGTTGGCAACCCTGAAGACATGGTCTGTGGCATCACGTTTCGCTGTATGTAACCTCCTTGCTATAGAGTCGCAAACGTCATCGCTGGCCTTCAGTCCGAGTTTTTTTTATAATTTGACGACTTTCAACCACCATATCTTCCAACCCCTTGTAGGTATCTAAATGGAACTGCTATGGTGTACAACGGGAGACTTCGGACAACAATTACACACAGACCATTCGTTTGCGTTCCGTAGTTTTGCGCTGCAGAGCGAAATATTAACACACACACGTAGAATTTTATATACACCGATAACATTCCATTCCAATATACTCTATCCTTTTATCATTATCAACCGTCAAGCAACAATACAACCAATAATACCATTTTCAAAGAGTAAATATAATTTTCAAAGAGTAATTATTGTTCCGCATTTCGCGTTATTTTTTTCAAATTACTAAATATCTATCAGATCGCTATAAAACCGTGCCTAAAAGTTTCCTCAGGTATAAATATTTAAGTCTCTGTGTCTTGTCGTTTGAACGTGATAAGCGTACACCGAACAGACATTCACATTAATATACATAGATAAATCGCTCTCCGATCGCCATAAAACCGTGCCTAAAGCCTTCCCGGGGTAGACATTAGTAACGCAAATTTTTAGCTCTTCATGTCAAGTGGTTCAGACGTGATAAACGTACACCAAACAGACATTCACATTTACGTATAGATATAGATTAGGCTACATTACACGATACACCTGAGGCGAGAGCCGCTGTACTACTCGAAAACGGTTCTCGTCGTTTGGAAGACGAGATAACGCTTGCGTCTGCAGTGGTGTTCTGCTCTAAATATTGTAGTAACTTTGTCGCTCGTAAGAAGCCTGTGCCCTGTTTTCGGTTTTGCTAGTACCCGCCGCTCTTACAGTAAACAAAAACTTTTGAAATATTTATATTTTGTGTATTATATATCGTGTAAATAGTAGTTGTCTGACTAAATATATGTAGGGAATTCAACAGTGCCATTATGTACTTTTGCTTTCTCCGCTGCAAAACTGGTGCAGAGACAATTTGCTTTTTTTACGTCGTCTGCCGTGCAAACAGTACTCACTTGATCGCTAATGAATTCCTCAATTATCTAACTTTCGGCTCGATGCAGCCGGTTTTTATAATCAACCTTACACAACTGCATAAATTTAATTGTTGCGCCGACACGCAATACGAATTACGCGGTCACGTTTTCAAACAGTACGTCAAAAACTGCTACTGCGATGCTAGCGCTTCAAGCGGTCATATTTCTCACCGCAGTTAACATAAGACGAACGCTTTCTTTGATCAAATTTACGGTGAGCTGCTAGATTTGATCAAGGAATTTTTGACGAAAGGCAACTTTGACCAAAGTTCCATATTACACTGTCCAATATTATTTGACAAAAAATCTTTGTCAAAGAAAGTTTGATAATGTAATATCGGCCTAAGCAGTGACGAAACGTGGGCCTTTATCTGCTACACTTTGTCTTGCATAAACTCGTTTCTATTATAATAATACAGTCTGCAATATTTTTGCTGCTCATATGGCAGAGTCGTACATGAAGGTCACCCCGTTTACATGGGCTTCCAAAACCGGATTTCGTAAACCGATTTCCCAATTCCGCTTTTGGTTGGTCATGTAAACACTCCAGTTCCACAGTCGATTTTCCTACCCCGCAATCGTTTTTGAAGCGTTCTGAGCTTGTCAGATTATATTTTCTTGTTGTTGTTGTTATGGTCTTCAGTCCGGAGACTGGTTTGATGCAGCTCTCCACCCTACCCTATCTTGAGCAAGCCTTTTCATCTCCTCATAAGAACGGCAACCCACATCCATTTGAATCTGCTTACTATACGCGTCTCTTGGTCTCCCTCTGCGATTTTTACCCCACACACTTCCCTCCAATGCTAAATTTACGATTCATCGATGTCTAGGAATGTGTCCTACTAATTGATCCCTTCTTTTAGTCAAGGTATCCCAAAAATTCCTTTTCTCACTAATACTGTTCAGTACCTCTTCATTAGTTATGCAATCTACCCACCTAATCTTCAGCATTTTTCTGTAGCACCACATTTCAAAAGCCTCTTCTCTTCCTGCCCGCACTGTTTATCGTCCATGTTTCACTCCCGTACAAGGCTACACTCCACACAAATGGCTTGAGGAAAGACTTCCTTACACTTAAAGTAATATTCGATGTTAGCAAATTTCTCTTTTTCAAGAATGCTTTTCTTCCCATTGCCATTCTGCATTTTATATCCTCTGTACTGCGACTGTCGTATGTTATTTTACTACCCAAGTTACAATACTCATCTACCACCTTCATTGTTTCGTTACCTAATCTAATTCCTTCAGCATCGCCTGATTTTCTAAGACCGCATTCCATTATTTTTGTTTTGCACTTGTTAATATTCATTTTATACGCTCTCTTCAACACACTGTCGTGGTCTAGGAAATACAATTCGGGCTGTAACGTGTAAAGACGACAGCGGAAAACGGTTTACGAAATTCGGTTTTCGTCTCGCGAAAGATGTAAACGTAGTGAATATTTAGTCGTTCATTTCCTAATTCAGGTAAAAACCCCAAGATCAGTATCGAAATATATTTCAAATGCGAAGAACACAGCTGTGAATGAAAAGCAGCCATATTAGCACCCATATAATAAACAAATGCGCAACAGTCAATCGTAAGCGGTTGATGAATTGCGTGACCTTCACCGTCGACGTCCCACTATTCTTCCGAAGCGCACTGACCGTGTGAACGGCGTCACTACAAAGAATATTCTGACGTCACGTCACGCGACTTGAAGTTGACGTGGCTTTCCCTGCCGTGTGAATCAAGGAGGTTAGAATACAGGGAGACGACCTTATGCTGAGAAATGTGAAACCTGTCTCCGCGATATTGGTCAGTTTTGGAGAGGTGTTCGTATTAGTTAGTTAGGTTTTAGGTTTTATTTGCCCTGTAGATCAAACATTTGTACCGTAGAGCACACAGTGATATAGGACAAGGCACCAGGAATAAAACACTTTTGTACTTTGTACAATAGTGCAAATAGTGCTATAAAAATTAAATTAAGGCTAAGGACATGGAGTTACAGACTTTCTTACACATGGCAGAAAAATATACACAAAAATAATTACAAACAGAAAAATAATGGTACTTGTTTAAATTAATGAGAATATCTGTAAGTTGAAAATATAGTTCTTAAAATTATCATGGATAATTTTGTATGCAAATTCTCTTAGCTATAATATAATACATTAGTACAAGCACATGGGGAGTTACAGACTTACACGGCAGAAAATATATCATGGATAATTTAGTAAGCCATTTTTTTTTCTTTTTTTTTTTTTTAGATATAACATATTACATTAGTTACAAGAGCATGGAGTTACAGACTTGCATGGCAGAAAATAAGCAAATTTTTTAGCTATAACATATTACATTAGTACAAGGGTATGGAGTTATAGACTTCACATGACAGAAAAATATAAGCAAAATAATTATAAACAGAAGAAGTGCAGTACTTGATTAAATTAATCAAGATATGTATAAGAAGAAAACAGCAGTTCTTTAAATTATCATGGATAATATTATAGCTGAAACATATTACATTAGAAGTGTAATCAACAGGATTTGCAAAGTTACCATAATAGATTAATGTTTCAATTTAACACAGGAAATTTTGTTGCAGAGTACATACAGATAAGACATTACATGTAAATCTTATAGCTAGGCCTATAACATATCAGTTTACAGATATAACTTAGAATTTTGTCCCCAGAAATTCCTGAATAGAATAGAAGCAGTGATTTAGTAATAGTTCCTTTAATTTAATTCTCATTATTTTTGGATTTTTGATTGTTTTTAAGTCTGGGGGAAGGTGGTTATGAATTTTGATATTGTAGAGCTAATGTTTGATATCACTTAAAACAGGAATAAAGCGTCCAACGGTTTTGCCGTGATGTACAACGTGTTGATGGAGTGCAAATTAGCCGTTAAAATTTAGTTTTGAAGTATATTATAATGAGTATTTATTAATATTTAATCAATAACGTATATTGTTCGAAAGTACATACTTTGCCATGACTGTCAGTTCAATGCATTAACAGCAAGAGGGTCGACTAAACGCATAGTTTTAACGGAGAAATAGCATTCCAGAACTGACCAAGATGGCGGACAGGCTTCAATTGGGCGATTCTATTTACACTTCGGTAAAATCAGACGTGACGTCATTATGACGTATCCACACTATCGACGTCCAGAAGAGCGGCGCATCGACTTTTGCGATCGTTCGAGACGCTGGTTTTCGGTGGGACAACACGCTTAATTCGACATTCTTTCTGAACTGCATACTTTTTTCCTTCGTAGTTTAGTGACAAAACTAGGCCTTACTTAATACTGGTATCATGTTTTGGAAAGCACTGACGGAAATTTCAATAAATGTAAATTGAAAATTATGTCAGAAATAACGAAGACCGAGCCTTAAGAGAACGACAACTTCACACATTTTCAAAGAAAAGAACTAGCATGTTGCAGCACCTTGGCGGTAGATGAGTACCCAGTTTTACGAAATGTTTTACTGATGTCCGCAGAGCCTCTGTAACAAATGCCTGTATTAATATTCAGCTCATTTGATTTATAGTTTCGGAGAAAACATACATATACCTACGGCGACTATATGTTGTTTTTGTATGTCGCATATTTTGACACGTCCAAGTACACATTGTCGCTTCATAGCCTGGTAACCGTATTTTGTCCTGTTGTGACTTCTAAAATTTTCCCGGCGTATTTCTTCTTCCAGTAATTTTCGGGTGTGCAGCCGGATCCCATTGACATTCTGCAACGATATTTCGGCCCAGAGACGTCCGGCCATCTTCAGGTGAGTAGGCAACTACTGAAGAGAAATTGGAACCCTGTTCTTAAAGCTATTGAGGCACAGCGGAATCGACGGAATCATTCGATTCTCGATGATTAGATGAGTGTTCACTTTCACCACCGAGGGCAGCACACACAGCTCGCATGTCACCATCTGACGCATGCGCAGTAACACTCCAGCGTATCTCGCATGCGCAATACTCGGCATAAATACCGCGAACGTACCTGCGCTCTTCAGTAGTTGCCTACTCACCTGAAGATGGCCGGACGTCTCTGGGCCGAAATATCGTTGCAGAATGTCAATGGGATCCGGCTGCACACCCGAAAATTACTGGAAGTATTTTGTCCTCTTAGTTTAACGTAGACTCCGTACTACAATGCAACTCGGTAGCATTTTTCGCTTAGAGAAAAAGTTTCCATTAGTTTTAAACACAACCTTCACAAATGGGCCACGATGACATCAGATTTGGCTGAATAACGTTTCAGAGCTCACAGTGTAGGTCCTTTTTCAGAAAGTTTATAGCTTCTTACTTTCAAAAAAGAAAGCGAAGTTATAGCTTCCGAAACTGTAATGAATATACCATTACCAACTGAAGATATTATCAGCTACTCCTGTAATTCGTCTGCTACAATTGCAACCGCAGTTTTGCGTCTAGAACGACCACACAAGTCGATCATGGCTCCAGTCGACTTCGATAGTGTGGATACGTCATAATGACGTCACGTCTGATTTTACCGAAGTGTAAATAGAATCACCCGCTTCAATTGACGTATGTGCTACGCATAGATAATGCCTCCTCCCCATAGACATATATTACTAGACTGGCAGTGCCGTATACTGTGTCATTGAAGTCTAGCCGCCATATTTCTATACTACAAACGTGTGAGCAGTCGTATGTGTATTTACAGAAAACATTCGTAAAAGTACGGATGTACCCACGTAACTATGATGTGTTTAGAGATTTGACATATTGGTTGATTCATGTGTTGTATATAGCTGTAATTTTTCGTACGGCACACCGAAGATATAAGGCCAATTCGCTCTGTCCGTCACGTCAGTTCGTTATCCTAATACCCGATTTTCAAAGTGAGGTTATGAGTGGCGATCTTTTATGTAGAAAGTCATAGTTTAATACTGAAATTGCGGAAACAACAGCGTTAAATGTTTGAGCTATTTGTCGTGGATAACATGTATCTTCATTCTTCTCAGTGTTTTCCCTATAATTTCAATCTGATTTACATGTATGGAGCGGTAAAATTTTATTACCATCTCAGTGGCCTCGTGTGATTATGTTTGCAACATCTACAAAACGGTAGAAAGCCCTAACCAAGATGTTGATATTCTTAGTAATCCATACATTGTGAGTTGATTAGTGTTTCGTACAAATGATGGAGTAAACAAATAATGCTGTTCGTCTTCTACGGTTGACAGATTTTTGTATGTGTCCTCGTTCACTTAGTAACAGTAATTGCCCTCTTAAAACGAAGTTGTCATGACAAACCATATGCATCGTCAAGCGAACGCCTGATGCCAACGTCACACGACTGACATCGTCATCACGTCAGCCCGCCAGGACAGTAAGTAAAATTTAAGCATACATAACACGTTCTTCTCAAAACACGAACTATCTGTTAAATTCAACTATTGAGGATGTGTTAGCTCAAATGTAAATCATGTTCAAACCAGCTAGTAGGCTAAAGCTTACAACTTCATATCGTGACAGATGATCATAATATTACCGTAAGGAAACTTTTTGACGTGAGGTGAGGCAAGATGGCGGTATCAGGCTTCAGTCAGAGAGGCAGGTTTGCCAGTCTAGTAATATATGTCTGTGCTCCTCCCTTTATTCTAACCTCCTTGGTGTGAATCCTCATGTCAGCACGTTGTAGGTGTCGCCACCGGCGCCAACCTTGTGTGAATGCTCGGAAAAGCTAATCATTTGCATATCACAGCATCTTCTTCCTGTCGGTTATACATTCCCGCCTGTAGCACGTCATCTTCGTGGTGTAGCAATTTTAATGGCCAGGAGTGTACCTTCCGGCTTGCTATAACGTTCCAAGTTTGAGATATAAAGTTGACGTTAGACTTCTTTCTTTGACTTTGACCGTAAAAACAAAAAGATATTGATCAAAACCCACCAATTATTACTGTAATAATTGAATAATAGCGTACCAAAAGTAAATCTATATCTATAAATGTCAATGTCTGTTCGGTGTACGTTTATCACGTCTGAACCACAAGACATAAAGAACTAAAAATTTGCACAGTTACTAATCTCTACCCGGGGAAGGCTTTAGGCACGGTTTTATGGCGATCGAATTGCTATATATATATATATATATATATATATATATATATATATATATATATATTAATGTGAATGTCTGTTCGGTGTACGCTTATCACGTCCGAACGACAAGACGCAGAAACGTAAATATTTGTGCAGTTACTAATTCATACCTGAAGAAGGTTTTAGGCACGGTTTTATGGCGATCTGATAGATATTTAGTAATTTGAAGAATATAAAGCGAAATGCGGAACAATAATTACTCTTTGAAAATTATATTTACTCTTTGAAAATGGTTTTATTGGTTGCATTGTTGCTTGACGGTTGATAATGATAAAAGGGTGGAGTATAATGGAATAGAAAGTTATCGGTGTCTATAAAATTCTACGTGTATGTATGTGAATATTTCGCTCTGCAGCGAAAACTACAGAACGCAAACGAATGGTTTGTGTGTAATTGTCCGAAGTCTCCCGTTGTACACCATAGCAGTTCCATGCCGGTAGCTATAAGGGAGTGGAAGATATGGTGGTTGAAAGTCGTCAAATTATTAAAAAAATTCGGACTGAAGGCCAGCGATGACATTTGCAACTCTATAGCTAGGAGGTTACATACAGTGAAACGTGATGCCACGTTTGGTCTATGCGTGCTACAGTGTCTTCAGCTCTTTTTCTGTAAGAATAAGCATGCGAATAAAGAAATATAAAAATAAATAAAGCACTAAAAAAGAAAATTTTTAATAGATCTCTTTAAAAAATCGATTTTACGTTTCGCGTATTACATCAAGTGATCGATATGTGATATTATTACAATCATTATTGTTGAATTTCTTGATTGGATTCTTCGAAACGAGTGCATTTTTACGTGTGATTTGATCTACACTACTTACTTTCCTGATAAACGGTAAATGCATAGACTTCTGCAATCTGGTAGGAATATTTTTCTGTTCCGCTTTATCAGCGACATTTCCTCAAAAATGAGTGAAATTAATTACATTAATTTAATACTTATTCAAACTTCGTGGATAAATGTGCATTGCGTTACTTGACACATATTACAACAGTACATCTACTTTTAATAGATCACATTCAGACAACATACCTGGGAAAAGGAAAACGTCATTATCAAGAAACACTGTTGGAGCAAAACGTATTAAAACATCAGCACACTACTGAAACGTAGCTTATCTATCATAATCAACCAACACGCGAGCGATGGCAAGCTACGGGTTTAAGATGATGTGTTGGTTTGTGTGTGTTTGAAAATCTCAAAAAATTTCTTCACCAATTGAGCTCAAAATTAGCCACAACTTTGCACTGTAACATGGGAAGGTTCTTAGACATCTATTTCTTTAATATATTACTCATAACATATATATATGGCAATTTCGATTCTTGGCCTTAACGTTTCCACATTTTAAAATTTATATAAATTCGTATGTGATATATATATATATATATATATATATATATATATATATATATATATATATATATATATATATATATAAATATATATAATAGGTACGTAAAAACATCCGCGTAATACAACAGCACGTTGCATCAATATTTCAAAGCATTCGGTCAAGAACTTCCGGAGATATAGGATTTTGAACATAAGACTAATCATGTTGTAAGTTGGATTTCTAAGACGAGATACGGGAAGGGTAGGCAATGACGAAGAGGGGAGGGGAGATATAGACGTACTTTTTTAATTGTAACCAAGACTCCAAACACCAATTTTTGTAGTTCAGGCCGCAAAACCTAGCTTAATATTAGCATTTCATTTAATCTGTCAGTCAATCAGTCACTAGGAACGTTGCCTTTTATTTATAGATTTTATGCGTTGCAAGCTGTTGTGATCTCTCTTGAAGGTGGTCTATGCAGTGTTCCCTGTTACATACCGAGTATTATCAAGCGGAGTCGCTTACCAAGTCGACCGACTGGGAGGACGATCATGAGGCTCAACGAACCGCTGGACGATGAACATATGGACCCTACAGCAGAACTGCATAAATTGTTATTTTATGGTAAAAAAAACTACTCATTCAAAATATTGATTCTGATATGGATCTCCTTCAAATCACCACTGCGTTATAGAGAACAACATTCCCGAGTAACGCTCGGGAACCAGATTCTTTATAATATTGCTTCCAATTGAAGTACCCGGCCTCTATCGATATATATCGAATGTGCGCTTCTAAATCCATGCCGACATAAAACGGAATTGACCATGCTAGAATTAATTGGAAATTAAGGGGTTATTTTACTGCAGCTGTGGCATTCCGTGCTAATGTAATAGTTCATGGTAAACGCGGAAAATTGTAAGCCTCGATGTATGTAACGTAGTTTTCAAAGATCAGTCAAAAGGTTTTGGCTCCATCAGCCGCTGGAATAAATGAAATTTTACCGAAATTATACAAATACATGAACATGAAAAAAGACGAATCGATTTTCGATTATAATTTTACAAGGAGGTCAATACAACTTACACAATAGGGTATTTTCCTGTGTTAAAAATATGGTTCGAATTGTTGTTATTCTGATTGATTATAACATTCAGACAGCATTTTCGCTCATAATTCTTACAAAACATCTGTTATTTTTACGAAATTAAAGCTTAAAAATCATCAAATTTCACGATTAGATCACGTGATCGAAAACGCTCCGTTATTGGCTGAAGTACTGGTGACGTCATAGAACACCTACAGCGCGACAACTAGCTGTATTATTGTACGCGTTTCCTCCATTTCACAGCTTTAAGTTCAGTTTTTTCGTGATCTAAAAGCGTTTACAGTTTTTATGCCATAATGGAAGATGGTTATGTGAAGGCTGACAGCGGAAACCTCCCTAAATTTGATGCAATTATGGTGTCTTCATTCTTTAAAAACAATCCAAATTTTTACGTGCCAGAAATAAGTAACGCGAAAACTGCAATGTAAGTAACGCATACCTACATTTTAAAGCTAATTATTTCGAGAGATATTGGAAAATGTACCCTATTTGTTGATGTCAGCAGACTTAATCTGAAGTCACCATATTATGCAATAAAGGGTGAAATTTTATCTTCTATCCAAGCGGCCTTGAGTGATTATGTTGGCAACATCAACAACAAGATAAAAAATCTTTGTTCAGATGTTCAGACTACATAGAATGACTAGATTAGTGTATCGTACAGACCATGGAGTAAATAAATAATGCTGTTACTGCTCTATGATACTTGTATGTACCCTTGTCCGGTCAGTAAAAGTAACTGCCCTCATAAATCAAAGGTTTCACGACAAAATATCTGTGCTGTCACACGATTGGCTAATGACGACGTCTCATGATTCTCGCTATTCGGCATCTGTTGCCAACATAGTCATAGGAAGCCGCCGGAATAGTTAGTAAAATTTAACCCAGTAAAGCACGCAGTTAAGGGAGTAATTTTATTTAACTACTTCAATACTGGTGCAAAGTGAAACATCAAAACCTGTAAAATACAGCAAAAATGCCTTGTGTATCGTTATTATCTATAGTCTAGAACAGGGACAGCGGGTTGCGTCGGCGGTGTTTTCATGTCGCTCGTAGGTTGGCAACGCACATTTCGGGTAGCCAAAGGCATGTCACTTTCACGTAAACATTACGAGCGAGACACGATGGAATAAATTTATAGCGCCGAAATTACAGCGCTTTTCCGGCTTGTTGTTTTTGTGAGTGAATGTTTGCGATTGTGGAAACATTCTGCCATGCAAATCAGTATTTTCCTTACATATTCAAGATTTGGATTGATATGAATATGTCACTACTTTTGACACTACAAACTAATCCATTTACGTTTACTCGTCCACAGAGGAAGTCCCAAGCTTTAATTAAAAAAAAAAAAAAAAAAAAAAAAAAAAAAAAAAAAAAAAAAACGCTAATCAGTTGAAAAGTTATTAACTTGCAATGAAAATTGCTTGGTAGAGCCCTGTGCAGAGGAAAAGGCTTATGTTATTTTATCTAAGATCTATTGGTGATAAAATTGCACTTACTGGAGATAAATAATCAGTGCTATACTTTTATAGTGGGCTGCAACAATATTCGTGCAGTTCTTTCACCAGATATATTAGGAAACGCCTTTAATTACACATAAATCGTAGGCGTGTAACATTATGAAGTTTTACTTCGCAAATGTAAACATCAGGTCATTAACCTACACATAATACTACTTTACACCTTCGCAGTAGAAGAGAATGATACTAGACAGTTAAGTTTACCAATGGAATAATATTGTTTACTTATATCAAAATGATCCTCACAGAAATACGCGCATGAAGTAGCCGCTATTTCATTTGGATCTCTTCGCGCCAGTGTCAACCACTTTTTGCGTATCTTCTCTTTTTTTGGTACTTGCAAGAACAATTTTTCTGGAGTCTTGACAGATGTATTGGTACCGTGCGGAACTAAGCAATATTTGTAGGTCATTAAGCAAACGTTAACGCCCAAACACGAGGCCTCGGCCCAAACAATATACAGGTATTTGTTTATCTTACGAGAGCAGCAACAGCAGCGTGTTGTATGACGTCACAGGCATCACGTGACTCAAATGTAGTGTTTTAGCGGGCTTTCAAATTATTTGAATTTCATTTCTTTTTTTAAAAAAACGTACTGAAATCCACGAGGTAAAAAAGCATGTTCCGACCATAATATGACATAATTTACAATTTAAAACGATTTCCAGAAAACAGTCAAATACCCTATTCAAAAGGCGCTTTGCCATAGATGCTGCAAGACGAAAATCATGTGTATATGTAGCCATCGAATGGACAGTGTCTTGAAAGGAAGATATAAGATGAACATTAACAAGAGTAAAACGAAGGTAATGGAATGCAATGTCAGAAAATCAGGCGATGCTGAAGGAATTAGATTATATAAGAGACAATAAAAGTAGTAGATGAATTTTGTTATTTGGGTAGCAAGATAACTTCTGATAGCCGAAGTAAAGAAGGTATAAAATGCAGAATGGCTATGGGAAGAAAGGCGTTTCTAAAGAAGCGAAACTTGTTGACATCCAATATTAATTTAAATGTTAGGAACTCCTATCTGAAAGCATTTGTCTGGAGTGTAACATTGTATGGGAGTGAAACGTGGACGATAAGGAGTTCAGATAAAAAGATTATAGAAGCTTTTGAAATGTGGTGCTACAGACGAATGATGAAAATTGGATGGGTAGATCATGTAACTAATGAGGTGCTTATCCGAATCGGGGAGAAAAGGAGTTTCTGGTATAGCCTGACTAAGAGAAGGGATATATTGATGGGACACATTATGCGACATCAAGGAATTGTCAACTTAGCATTAGAAGGAAGTGTGTGGGGTAAAAATTGTAGAGGGAGACCGAGGGACGAATACAGTAAGCAGATTCAAAAGGATGTAGGTTGCCGAACGTATTTTCAGCTGAAGACACTTGCACAGGACAGGGTAGAGTGGAGAGCTGCATCAAACCAGTCTGCGGACTGAAGACCACAACAACAACAACAACGTAGCCATTAAGAGAAAAAAAAGGAATCAGATTTTTTCATATCTATATCTCCGATCACGCTTTAAATTCTCCAGCTGCCAAATAAGTGAGCGTCGAAAATCAAGGTTACCAACTTCTGCCTTGCGTACTGGTCAGGTGCTATGGTAAAAATGCGACATTAAAGAAAATATCGCACTGACGTGTGTTACAGCACACTTTAGATGTGTAGTGTTTTTGCTAACATTTTGGACCAAAATAATAATCTAAATAATAAAAAATTAATTAAGGATAGTATCTGAAAACCTTTTACGAAAGAAAAAAATATTTGGTAGTGGCGGGTTCCAAACCACTGACCTTCACCGTCACAGTCCAACGCATTGCCCACTACGCTACTGCCAACAATTGGAAGTTACGTTCTTTAATCCCATACTATTGCTGGCCGTTATTAATTAACTCATGGTAATATGGCATTTGTAGACACTAGATTATCATTTATCGTACGAAGAACGACGTGTTTTTGTTAATTCTTCAGTGCACCATTGCTTTCAAATTATAACGTGTGAGTTACAATAAGAAAATCATCAAATACCCGACATAAGATGGCATATGCCAGAGAGAGTCCTGGGCGAGGAATGTCATGTGAGATTTGCGAACGGCAGGTTTTCGTTAATTCAATGGAGGGTGTCAAAATTCCTTTATTTTTGCAAATATCTCTCAAACGATACGAGATATGAAAAAAACATAAGGGAACAAAGCTGTAGAGAATTTTCTCCTCTACAAATTTTGTTATTCAATTTTCGCGTCAGATGAAAGGTTTATTTGCAGTTAAAATTACATTACAAACGGCTTTTTTTGTATTACTAACGTATTTATTGTCCGAAATATTTGAAAAAGCGAGGTTCTGGTCTCTGGTAGCCAACAATTATGTCTGTAAAATTTGGTGACGATTGGTTGAACGGTTCGACCTAAAATGTGGGAACACGTTACAGCCAGACAGACATAGTCAAATCGCCGTTATTTTTGCAAATATCTCTAAAACGATGCAAGATATGAAAAAACATAATAGAGCGAAGTTGTGGAGAATTTTCCCCTCTACCAATTAGGCTATTCAATTTTCGTGTCAGATGAACGGTTCGTTTGCAGTTACAATTATATTACAAACGGATTTTTTCGTATTACTACCGTATTTTTTGTCCTAAACTTTGAAAAAGGGAATTTCTGCTCTCTGTCGGCCTACAATCATGTCTGTAAAATTTGGTGCTGATCGGTCGAACGGTTCGTCTTAAAAACAGGGAACACGTTATGGACAGACAGACACCCATCCCAAAATCGCTGTTATTTTTGCAAATATCTCTGAAACGATACGAGATATGAAAAAACATAAGAGAGAAAAGTTGTAGAGAATTTTCTCCTCTACAAATTCCGTTATTCCATTTTCGTGTCAGATGAATGGTTAAGCCGTTATTTTCATTTAAATTTCGAGCTGTCAAAAGGCGATTGCAAAGGTCCACTTTAGTGTTACTACCGTCACCTAACGTCCTGAAAATGGAAGTGAGCGTATGGCTTTCTTGGCCGGGAGAACCCTTACGGGGTTGTTCGGCGGCCTTAGTGTAAAGTCTTTCTATTTGACGCCGCGTAGTCGACTTACGTGCCAATGATGATATGATGATGTTTAGGACAACACACAACACCCAGTCCCCTGCCGGGAATCGAACCCGGGCCCGCTGCATGGTAGTCAGCGACGCTACCGCGGAGCTACAGAGGCGGACCGTTGGACGGTGTTGTGCTGCGATCGCTTATCGGCACACTTTTAAATGTTTCTGTAAAAAGGCAGCCAATTTGCCGACCGCCTAGGGTTACCAACCGTCCGGCTTGTTTATACTCTTTGATTGTGGGGACGGAATTTTTGTTTTTTAGAAAATGTCCTGCTTTTTGGTAATAAAGTTGTAATTTCATCATCTGACGAGTTTCAGTGTAACCTAATTGCACCAAAGTATAAGCTGCACACAATTTTTTCACGAGGTTCGATACCAATAATGTAACTGTTGAAGAAATGTTGCATTCATAGTCAACTTATACGGTATTGCGATGCGAGATATTATTAGTCTTGAAAAGTGGATGCAACCAATGAAAGAATTGAAGTGATTCAAATGGCTTGAACTCAAAGACTTAAAAGACATTTGTTTTGAGGACATTGTTCCACGTCTGCATTATTTACAAAACAAAGGTGTGAACACAGATGATTCAAAACTGTGCTGAACGAAAACTCTCAGCTAGACCAACAGTTGTGCTGTTTGTTTAAAAGTGTCAAAATATCGAAATTTTGCCAATTTTTCTTTCCTATTCCTGGTAGCAATGCTTCTACTGAACGTGTTTTTTCTCTCACAACTGCTTATTAGACAAAAGAAAGGAACCGTTTGATTATGGATTCGGCAAAAGAAATTTTACTTGTCAAGTCAAATTTCAAGAACACGTCTTGTGAGGAATTTTATAACTACATGCTTAAAGATAATAATTTACCTCTTCTCTCAGCAGTACATTCTATTGAAAAGTACACTTTCAAAAAGGAAACAAATGAAAAATGCTGAAAAATAACTTCCAGGTGACTTCCCTTTTGTTTCTATTGAGAGTAGAGCATGTTTATTACCCAAATGTTTATCCGTGGGTTAAACATTCCAAAATTACGGAAATCCGCTTCTATACAGTGTTTTTCAACGTTCACAAC
This sequence comes from Locusta migratoria, assembly GCA_026315105.1. Taxonomy (NCBI): domain Eukaryota; kingdom Metazoa; phylum Arthropoda; class Insecta; order Orthoptera; family Acrididae; genus Locusta; species Locusta migratoria. The sequence continues at coordinate 118,714,762 of CM048754.1, forward strand.
CGATTTTCATGCACATGTAAATGCAACCGTTTTGGTAACGTTCTTGGCTTTTCAAATTGCGCCCTCTTGTTAAGAATTTTCGGCTCAGTTGGACAGAGGGACATTCTCTGCAGTAAAAGAGACGTGCAAATATTAAACGGAGGCGAGTCTGTTTATTTAAGTAAGCAGAAATAATGAGTGTTTATTAATTTATTTAACAGGCAGTCTACATAGCAATTTCTTTTATTTCCCTGGTAAGCGTTTTCGGTCACTTACATCACAATCATCAGACCACAACTGTAATGATACATAATATAATATTAGAGGGATAAATTATTTCTAAAGTGAGTATTTAAAAATAAGAATAAAGTATACCTGTAATGTTGGCCACCGGTTGTTTTCAGCTAAAGCTGCCTTAAGGTTTAATGTTGACTGCTGTAGAAGTAGGTGCAGTTATTTTTTAAATACTGGAAACTCCATCCTCTGAAACTTTGCTCTTGACGGTTACAAATAACAAGTGAAGAGCAAGGAACGATCCAATCGCAGCGCGATAAACACTTGCAGTGGTCACGTGCCGTGACGTCAACGTTCCCGCGTTGCCGGCTTTGTTCAGTGCTACCGTAAACAAATTTGTGTATCGTGTCTACCGCGTGTTTATGTTGTCTGTGCTTTTTTTTTCGCTGCGATTTGTTTTACTGTGAGTGGTTTATCTTGACTTTCCGAGTTCAAATAATTGGATAAAACTTCGAAGCTTATGCTCTGAGCAGGAATTTCATTCTCGCTTCAGACGATCGGAAAGAAGATATGGTGCAGTGGTTACAAGAACGAAATATTGCTGGAGATATGTCAATATCAAAACTTCTTTTATATTCGCTCGTGACACAAAATAAGCCTATTACACCCACATATGCAGTGGACGAAATCGCAAAGGAGTAGCGACAAAATGAAATATATCTGCCCCCATTCCACTGCCGTTTTAACCCTATAAAATTGGTATGGAGTGACATGAAGAATTACTTAAGGAACAATAAGTCTTTCACAATAACAGAGGTGGAAAAGCTGTTGCCAATGTGGATGCTGGAACTTGGAAAAAAAAGGGTTGTGCACGTTGAAAAAATGATTCGAGCAGCGCAAACAGTGGAAGGAATCATGAACAGTCAATGATTTGTCTTGGTGATAACGACGATTTTGGCAGTGACGAGTATACGGAAGATGGGGACCTGTATGTAATTGTACCATTGTCGCCGTATTTGGTGAGTGAAAAGCATGCTGATTATAAAACGTAGAGAGAGAAGTTGCTATCTTGATTATTGTTTATTTCGTATCTCTCGTGATCCAATACTTATTTTCTATATTGTTTTGCTCCGTCATTGAAAGCGTGTGCATTGTTGTGCTCTGGTCTTCATTAATATGTCGTTAATTAATTACTACTCAAGAATGAATTATTATATGCACTTTTATTGCTCAATAGCTTACATTTACGAGATGCAACTGAAAACCGTTTCGTCTGCTGTGTGTATAGAAGCTAGTGTTGCAACGTCGCTAAAGCACTGTAGCCAACGTAACTCGCCATAGCGCGAAACGTCAAGTGCAATGTTTCAGCGGCCCGATTATAATTCAAATGTTGGCCAATCGGGTATAAGTTCTAACGGGAGTTATACAAAAATGGATTTCCATATGCTACAAACCAAATTATTATATGGAACGGTTAATCAGATCGGCAAATGTAAAAGGATTTAAAAGTACATTGCATATGGCCATATAAAAGACATATGTAGCATATGAAAACATAAAAAACCATGTGATGGTTTTGTTATGATTTGAAAAACAAAAATCGGAGGTACTGTTTTACCATTGTCATATTATACATTAAAATATTGTTGTCATTATTTAAGAACAAAAATAAACATTAGTTTGCTGCTACATATGGATGTATGACATCTGTAATAGAATCCTTTGTTGATAAAGTGTTTGGTTCTCAGGGTCTTTGCCTTAAAACTAAAAGCCAGATAAGATAAATACTATATGCCAAAGTCATAAGGTACATCAGTAATATAAACTTTTTTGGCTAAAATAATATGTAGATAGTGAACAACTCACCGTAAAGACGAACGTTGAGCCGCCGACAGACACAAATAAAAGACACACAAACGCAAACACAATTGTAAATTTTCGGCCGCGGCATTCCTCAGGCAGAGAATACCCATCCACGCAATCACTCAGGCAAACGAAAATTTAGAATTGTGTGTGTGTTTGTGTGTCTTTTATTTGCGTCTGTCGGCGACTCAACGTTCGTCTTTACGGTGAGTTGTTCCCGATCTACATATTATTATTAACAATCGTTACTGGACCTTCCATTGTTGTTATTTGGTTAAAATATATGACAATGAGAGCTGAAGTCACTAACTAAAATGGCCTTGTGTCTTAAATTGCATTAATAATTACTTGTAAGATCACTGTTATCCATAATGTTCTCAAAATAATAAGTGCGTTGACCAGATCAGGAATTGAAACAGTGTTGCCAGGTGTTGAAAAACCAAATCCGGAGTTCGTAATGGAAAAATCCGGAGATTTCTCCACAATTTCCGGAGACACTTTCGAATCTCTCTATATATAAATATGTGGGTGTGTATGTTTGTTTGTATGTATGTATGTATGTATGTTCCACATCTCCTCCTAAACTACTGGACCGATTTCAACCAAATTTGGTACACATGTTCCCTACTATCAGGCAACAATCGCTGTCTGGGTAAGAACCACGTACGACACATACGTCAGGAGATATGACGTCATAAACAATGACATTCCTGAAAAACGGCCGCATCATACGATAATATTCTACATCTGCTCCTAAACTAATGGAACGATTTCAACTAAATTTGGTAAAAATATTCTTGAAGGACAGGAATCATTTGCTATGGTGGCAAAAACCAGCCACGATACATAGTTAATACGATATCACGTCATAAACAATGAAAACTGCCCTATCTTGCGGCGCGTGATTTTATTCGTCAACTATTTGAGAACGAGTGCACTTAGCGACTTGCAATAAACTTTAAACATAATTTCAAATAATCACGAGACTTTTTCTCGCTGACAACCCCAACAAAATAATGATAGGAAAAACGTTTATCGCTTACTACTTTTCCGATGTTCATGATGTATATCAACGGCATTTGGCATGACGTTAGAAGTTATTTTTGCCCACACCCTCCAGACATGAAAGTTTGTACCCTCAAAAACAATGCAAAAGTCCTTTTAAAAAATACAACTGATAGCAGTATGAGACAGTTCTATTGGTCCTTCGGGGTCCTACCAGTGACATTTAAACAAAATCAAAACCCAGACGCATTGTCTCCAAACCATGTAGCCAGATCGGAAAAATAATGGAGTCAGTGTAAAATTTTACTTACGGCAGCGGTGGCTTTGTGTAATAATGTTCGTAACGATCGCTAAATTCTCGTTGCAAACCCAATCATGTAGAGTGAGATCAACCTTTTGTGTTATCCATGAAATAATTAAAGCTGTTGCTACTCTAATGGTAGACAGGTTCAGGCATGTACACTTGACGGTCAGTAAATTAATTATCTTCGTAAAGCAAACGTTTCATTGCCAACATTAGCAAAATACACCGCTACCGTAAGTAAAATTTAATCAGTCTATCTTCCAGGGTTCGTCCGTGGGAAGAATAGCTACAGTGAACATATCGGTACCTAAACGTTTCTCCAGACCAGATGCGTTCGTTTTTGTGTGTTACATTTTATATTTAGGGAAGCATTAGTAGTGAAATAAACTATATAATTTTCACCTAGAAAAACTGGTTTTTCTAAAATAAAATAAAAAAGTCCTATATAAAAAATCCGGACATTTCGACATTTTTTTTCTTATTTTTCTTGGAAGATAAAAAATTCCGGAGATCTCCGAAAATTTCCGGAGACCTGGCAACACTGAATTGAAACAGCTGTTTTCCAGACCCCATATTTCACTGGGATAACAAAACCCTTTCTGCCCGTAAGATGTAAAAAAAAAGCAACGGATAACGACTTCGATTTTCGTCAACAGGAAAATGTGTCACATGTAACAGTCAGTATCAAGAGACGAAATATGCGGTACAGAAACAGATGAGCGATTGGCCGCGCGCGAATAACGTCACGAACGTCAGCCAATCAGCAGCCCAGCCATTCCGTGGCGAAACGCTTGCGCATCTGCAAAACGTGTTGTCTTTGTCGATATTTCGTTATGTGGCGTTGGCGACACTTATCTCCAGTAGTACGAAGGACGGCCGCTAGGTGTCAGCCGCTCCACAGGCGTCACGAGTTGGACTTCAGTAAGCGATCAAACGCCGCGCAGTGAACTCGGGTGGAGCAGTGAGCACGGTGAAAGCTAGCGTGCGCACGTAGCTGCCGCATTGTTTGTGCTCGTCTGCTGTGCTGTGGACAGACCTCAAGTGCGACACAAAAGACGGCCAGAGGGCAGAAGGTACGTGCAGCGAGCCTCGTATGTCTCTACATGCTTCCGACAGTCAGTTTGTTTCGAAAGCACAAAATCCTTTTATGAACTTAACAGGGTACTGCAAAATACAATCTATACACTTTTCAATGAAATAAGACAGCAGTGATGCCAGTTTAAATTTGCGTAGAACGTGTTTAAAAATTGTGTATATGATGATGGTGTGCCAAAAAAGAGCTGTCACAGAATTGACGGTGGTGTACCAAGTGGGGTTTGATGTATGTTTATTTCCGTAAAAAATAATAATAATAGCATTAATATTAATACTTTTGCAATTTGAGTGATATTTTTCGGAAACGAGGTCAGCCAGTTTCGGCCACAGGTGGATTCGAGTGTCTAATTTACCCGTTCCCACAGATGCCGAGAAATAGCCTGTAGTCACGAAAGCAGTTGTGAAAACGAGCTTCGCCTTGACACGCCAGTGGTACTACAACCTGTTGTTTCAGGTTTAGCACTCGATATTGCAGAATGCCGTCTTTCCAGAGACACAGTAATGCATATATTTCGTTATTTTGTTTGCGTGGAACAGTCGAAGCCAGGGCTACTGGCATAAAGGGGTTCATTAACTCATAGATAACAAACGTTTTTCAAAAGAACAGCTATAGCAACAAACCTGATAACTGATTGCGTCTCCGCTCTTAAATTCTAAAACATATTAAATGCAGAATGTTTAATAATAAGCTTTATTTTTTAAATGTTTCGCCTGTATTTCTGTACAATGCCGTCAGTTATAATTGCCTTTCCACTTTTAAGCTGACTGTTGCCGAAAATATTTTCCGATAAGTGCGTTTCCCTTTTTGTAATAATTCTGAACGTGTGGTGCGGTATACATACGTCTCTGCATTCTGGTTTTTATAAAGTAATAATAGCTACGTAGACTAGAATTTACTTACGTTATTTATCACTTTTGTTACATATGCTGAAGTTGCTTTAAGTTCCTTCGCCGTCTGTGTCCAGGTAGAAATCGAAAAACCCTTATATATGTTCACTTATCACATTTTTTCCTTTTATGTATCTGCTTCTTGTTTCTTTCATTTGAACTTCCTCGAATTCGCGTTGCGGTCGTAAACTTCGCTAGAGAAATAGCAGTATACAGTGTTCGGCACTTGACATAGTAATTTTGTTTAGTCATTTGTTTTTCTTCTGTAGGATGAGGATTGCCAACTTTCAGACTGCAATATATCGGCTAGGTGTTTGTTCCCGAGTGAAACTAGCGTGTGTATCTTTAAATTATTGGTTTTTAATAATGTCTTTATATCTGAAGTGAAGATGAATTCCTTTTGTATCTGAAGTTGCGGCTGTTATTCGAAAATTTTGCCGGCTTTGAGTGCCATAATGTTTTCGATTTACTGGGTCACTGCATCGATACATCCTTCTGTGCGTTTAAGCAAAGATGCGGATCAATCATATCCTATGTAGGTTATTTTCTGTATATGCTCTTTGCGAACCGTTGCGAGGCGGGACTCGTGAACGAAATAAAAGGCGTGCCATAAGCAAGTGTTGGATGATATTAAAATGCATGTTTTTAACGTCACCGTGGCTCATTGGTTTGAGTACATTTGTTTTATTCATCTGTGACAACTGTAATTTCAAGTTTTTGTCGTATTAACTATATTTTAAATCTCCATTGTTTTAACCCCCTTTCATGTTATAATTTATGTTCATTTATTTCACGTTCTCTCGACTGAAGAGTAGCAGTTAATGCTGATGCCAGCCTACTGGCATGTATATGTTGGTATAAAAAACAAAATTAAAAAAAAAAACTTAAGTCTTGGACTAAGGGGGAGGGATAGAGAAAAGTAAACTTAGTTTTCCATTTCTGCTGGGTTAGAACAACTGGCAACTTTCGCTTTTGTAAGTAATTTGAACGTGTTAACAAAAATTAATTCAAATGGTGATTTAGAAATGTGATAAGCAAGAAGTTCACAAACCGGCACCGCAGAATATATGTCGATCTTTTCTCGGCTGTGAAGTTACGAAGAGTGGCCCGTAAAAGATACTGCAGAGTGTAATAGAGGCAAAATGTAATGATGTTCAAGTCTTTAAATAAGCATTTGACTTGAGGGCCAATGTTACGGTCTTTCTTGCTCCATCGAGGAATACCGCTGTCTACGTTCTGCAGCCGCCTGAGTGGTCAGAGCATCTGACCTCGTTCGGCAGTCATTGACGGGATCAACAAGGTTACGTTTGAGTTCATTAAACGTTTCTTCGTCGGAATGAGTTCCACTACGCCTCTGTACATGCATGGGGACTAGTGTTACGTTGCGGGATTTGCAGTTAAAGAACCAAAAGGGGTGTTGTTTGTGTGTGTGTGTGTGTGTGTGTGTCGGTTGATTACAGCTCACTGGCTACGTTAATTAGCGGTAATATTTTGACTGTGGTTTCGACACATGCTAGGAGTGTCCTCTTCAGAAAAAAATTAAAATGCACAATAGAGCGAAACGAGTTAAGGAAAATTTCGTGCAATGGTCCGTCAGAAGGTAAAAGATTAAAATTGGGTCACACCCAGTATTTGGGATTTTCTGGTCTTCAGTCCTGAGACTGCTTTATTGCAGCTCTTCACGCTACCCTGTTCTGTGCAAGTTTTACTTCGGTTTATGATTCTCCACTGGCTTCTGGGGAGTGAGAAACCTGGAACTCGCAGTGAAGGGTTTTCTACCAGATGACCGTTGAACACTGACGATTCTTCCCAATGGCTTTTCCATGCTTCATTGATGTTAAAGTTGGTGACATCATGATGATGTGCAGTTATGCAAGATGGTTTTCTTGGCTTCAAGAGCTGGTGTTGTGCTGTTGATGTATCTCTGTGTATGGGTAGCTGGCGGTTCTTCTGAATGTTCCTCCAGATCTTCAGGAGAGGATCTGATCTACGTACAGCTGGGGGTTGATGTTACTTAAAACTGGTAGCCAAGCAGTTTGAGTGCTATGTATACAACCCGCGATAAGTCGCATTGTCTGGTTGAGTTGCACATCTTAGTGTGAACACTGTTCATCCAAGTTGGACAACACTATTGAGCGACAGAGTATGACAGTGCCAAAGCAGTTGATCGTAGGCTTTGAGCACTGCAACCCCAAGAGGTACCAGCAAGCGTCTGAATATTATTACGGGTCTTCACTTTGGCAGCCACGTTGGAAAGGTGTGCTGCAGTACTGGAAGGTTTTTCCTCTGAGTTTTACTTCTGGTTTATAGTTAGTGCCGATTTCGTATGTGAAATGCTGAAGTGGCCGGTTTCTGAAGGTTTAGGTGGAGGCACCATTTCCTGAAGTAGGTGTCCAGAATTTCCATGTCGACAGTTAATGTACTTTCAGCAGTAGCGAAACTAGAGCTCTGGGGTACCAAACAGATATCGGCATATTTGAATTTCCTTGAGGATGTGGCTGGCAGGTGATAGATATATAAATTGAAAAGGAGAGGGGCCAGTACAGATCCTTTGGGTAACCCGTCATTTAACTTGAAGACTTTGCTTCTGTTATTATCAGAGATGATCTGGAAAAGTCTGTTGCTTAGCATGTTGCAAAGTAGGTTTGTGAGTTTCTGACACTGAATGATGCTCACAAATTTCTCGCCATATTGTGTGATAGGCCGAGGATAGACCAAAGAAAGCAGCTATGCTTAAGTTTCTTCCAATATCCACTTTCAATATTGGTTGTTAAGGCAAACATTTGGTCTTTACAGCTTCTACCAGGCCTGAATCCAGCTTGCTCTATAGGTATTTCTTTATCAATTCTCATGGATCCTGTTGTAAAATATTCATAGAATATATGACATCAACTGCGATTGGGCAAAGCTGAAAATGTGTACCCAGCCGGGATTCGAACCCGGGTCTCCTGCTTTCTAGGCAGTTGAGCTGACCCATACACCACTGGGGACACAGTGATCACCGCACCTGCAAGGACTACTCATGCACGCCTCCCGTCCCGTTAGTGGGGAGGGGTGTGCAAGTTTGAAGCCCTTACTCTTACGGGAATTAGTTAAACTACGAGTTTGAGTACTATGGGCAGGGCGAAGCTGGGAATTTGTATCTGATGGGAGGCGTGCTTAGGTAGTCCTTGCAGGTGCGGTGATCACTGTGTCCCCAGTGGTGTAGGGGTCAGCGCAACTGCCTAGAAAGCAGGAGACCCGAGTTCGAATCCCGGCTGGGTGCACATTTTCATCTTTGCCCAATCGCAGTTGTCATGAATATTAAATAACAGCTGCAGGATCAGAAGTGACGTCTGTTCTTTCGAAACAGACGCCACATGTATATATAGATACTGTTGTAGATGAGTCATTCAAGTAATTTGTAAGTAACATTTAACAGAGCTATTGGGCGTTATACTTTCTACTTTTGTTGGGTTTTTCTTCGGTTTGAGGATTGCTATTAACTTGGTTTTCTTGAATAATTGTGGAAGATTTCCAGTCGATAGAATGTCTGAGAAGTCAGAAAGCCATTTGATAGTTGCTGGTCCACAGCATGTGAAATTCAGGACAGATCCCATCGAATCCAGCAGCCTTCCCAACTTCTAGGTTTCCGATGGCATCTCGTACTTCCTCTTCAGTGAATGGATTGGAAAATTTAGAATAATTTGGAGCTGCTCCTTTCTTGGTGTTGAGCTGAGTTTTGATTTCCCTTGTCTGGTTATCCTATGGGCTCTTGGAGTTTGAGATTAGATGTTTGGCAAAATCATTCAGCTTGATGCCAGTTTCAGGTCTTACTGGTGTTTGGTTTGTTGTATCCAGTTTTGATAATAGACAAAGCTTTACGACTTGAGTGTGTGTGGTCGAATGATTCTACGGTTTCAAGCCAGATCTTCTTCCTATTTTTATCAAGTGACTGCAAAAGGTCCGTAGCTTTCTCAACAGTTGGATTTTCTTCATATTCTTCTAGCAATTTTTTGCTGACCTCACACCAGCCAGGAGTATCTTCTTTACGACAGCCTCTAGGGATGAATCGTCTGGCTGCTCCTTCATGCTTATAAACCGATTGTAGTTAGTGTGTATTGGCTTGGTCCATCCATCTGATAGTGTAATCTGTTTTCTGAATTCAGTTCAGTTAGCTTTCTTGAAATTCCACCTTGGTTTCGGGTGTGACTGCACAAGGAGCATACATATTCCAGTGTCTAAAATAATAGGTCTGTGCTCACTGTGGGGGGAAATCTTTAAGTACAGAGCGGCGTGTCTGGGTATCCCTGCTGTGGAGCTGAGTTGTGAAGCGCGGGTCAGGAATGCGTCCTCGGATTTGGTATATCGCTCGAGGCTTGTCGAACTCAGTTCGCGGTTCGATAATGCCGTATTTATTTACACTGATGGTTCCAAGAGCACTGCCGGTGTCGGATCTGCCTTCGTCGTCGGGGACAACCGTTTCCAATACAAGCTCCCTGACTGGTGCTCTAACTTCACGGCTGAGCTTTTCGCCCTCCACCAGGCCGTTTTGTATACCTGCCGCCACCGCCAACCTTTCTATGCCATCTGCTCTGACTCCCTTAGTGCCCTGCAGAGTCTTAATGACCCTCTCTCGAACCATCCTCTCGTGTATCGGATCCAACGCTCCCTCCAGTTGCTAGCAGATGACAGCTGTCACGTTTCTTTCCTGTGGGTCCCTGGCCACGTGGGAGTGCCCGGGAATGAGACCGCCGACATAGCAGCCAAGGCCGCAGCTCTTTTGCCTCGCATGGCTATCTTTTGCGTCCCATCGGACGATGTTCAACGGGCTCTTCGCCGGAGTATCGTGTCGTCCTGGCACAGTGCGTGGCTTTCACTGTACAACAATAAATTGCGAACTGTCAAACCGATCCCGACCGCTTGGTGGACCTCCTCACGCCCCTCTCGGCGAGAGGAGGTCATCCTGGCCCGGTTGCGGATCGGTCACTGCCGTTTCAGCCACCGTCACTTGCTATCCGCCGACCCTGCACCGCTGTGCTCCTGCGGTGAACTGCTGACAGTGCGACATGTTTTACTGTCTTGTGTTAATTTTAATCATCTCCGTGTAGCCCTTCACTTTCCGTCTACTCTGGAGGAAATTTTAGCTGATGACACACGAGCAGCTGCGTTTTATCAACTTGGCCAATTTATCAAAGGCTATTTAACCTTTTTAATCGTTTTTTATCTTTTTTTAGCCTTCTCTTGATATTCTGACAGTTACCAATTTTTTGGGAACTAGCGAATCTCTGTTCTGGTCTGGGCGCTAATGACCTTAGCAGTTGTGCGCCCTAAAACCACACACAAAAAAAAGGGGGTAGAGAGAGAGAGAGAGAGAGAGAGAGAGAGAGAGAGAAGGAATACGTCCTCTGTTCCAATGTCCTGAATGAAAGCTAGCTGGGTCCTTGGCGTCAAAAATTAAAAGTTTTCAGTCTCCATCTATTCACAAAGAATTTCACCATTAGTCATTTTCACAATATCCCCATATTATGATGGCTGTTGAAGTCACCCAGGAGCAGAGTTGGATGATGCTGAGATAGTAGACGAGTTGACCAGTTTACTCTGAGAGGCTTGTAGACGTTGACTACTCTGGCACCATCAATTTTTGCTGAAATTGTGAAAATATTGTTTTCACTTCTCACTGAAACTACCTGATAATTTTTTATATTACACTTGACGTAAATTGCTGTACCATATTTTGGATGGTCCTTTGAGGCTATTCATTTATATCTTGGTATTTTCCCTCTGAGCTTTATCTGTTGATCGTCTGCCGTATGTTTCTCGAAGTGCGATGACATCAACTGCATGGTTTTTCGATAATTTGGATAGGTTGTCGCATTTTGACTTGCTTATTCCATGTTGGAGTATGCAAATAGTTGGTCCAATTCTACGAACTTGTCCATCCTGAAAAGGACTTCTCTGTTGTTTGTTCTGCACTCTTTGCCGGGAGGCCGTTTCGGGCAGTTCGGTCTACGATTTGCAGGATACAGATAAATCCCATTTCTTTTCATCAATGAGAAAGTACTGCCTGTGACGTCATTAAGTTTGCACTCAAAGTGAGACGAAATTGAAGATGCGCAGTTTTCTTCTATACGTTTTTACAACATAATGTATGTAATTTACATTTCATTCCATTCCATGATGGTGGTGGTGGCGGCTGGTGCAGCCACAGTGTTGAATAATTAAAAAAATGTTCAGTCTCTGTTGCAATATTTTATTATCCAATGACGCGTTTCGCGCTGTTAGCGCATCGTCAGACTGGAAAAAGACAAATGTTTTGTTACAGTCCGTGTACCTGGCAGGCAGCGAATCTAATGTGGCTAAGGTGAGAAAATTTGAAAATTCAGACTTACTTGGGAGGAGACCATATAAAAGCGTTCCATTAATCTCCATACCACACCCCTTTAGTCCCAGTCATTCTAGTTCAAATAACCCTTACGTTTACCTCTTTGCAGGCGCCCAATGACAACAATTGTTAAGATTCCTCCTACACAGCTATAGACAGTTCTGTGGCTCCATCTCCGCCCAAGTAAGTCTGAATTTTCAAAATGTACTCACCTTTGCCACATTAGATTCGCTGTCCGCCACGTACACGGGCTGCAACAAAACATTTGTCTTTTTCCTGTCTGACGATGCGCTAACAGCGCGAAACGCGTTATTGGATAATAAAATATTGCAACAGAGACTGAACATTTTAAGTATGTTATTTATGTTGTTCTGAATAATGTGCCAGTTAATTCTTTTGAAATTAAAGTTGTTTCTTTTTATCTTCCAAAAACCCATGTATTTTCATTAATATCAACCATCCGAATTTAGGGACCACTAACATCCGTAATTAGAAACCCTTTTTCAGATGTCATAGGAACACTTCTTTAATTCCATTAAATTAGTTGAAAATCCTTTAAGAACACAAGAATTAGGAACATGGATCCGTAAAGGATGTGGAATAGTGAGTTCAATAATGAATTTTCATTTTCTGTGAACTATAAGTCCTGCAAATTTTGAGAAAATGTAAATGGTACCCGAAATATGGCTACCTTACCTTACAAGAAAAGAGGGAAAAAAAAGACACACAATGACGTGTTTTACGGCCCACTGTAGAGTTGTAGTTTGTTTTTGCAAATATTTTGGACCAAAATAATAATCTAAATAATAAAAAAATTAATAAGTGTCTGAAACCCTTTTAGGGTGTGGCGGGTTTCGAACCACTGACCTTCAGCGTCACAGTCCACTACGCTACAGTTAAGAGTTGTTCTCTAATCTTATACTATTGGTGGTCGTTGTGAACTGATGCTAATACGGCATTTGTAGACACTAGATTATCATTTATCGTACAAAGGACGACGTGTTTTTGTTAATTCTTCAGTGCGCCATTGCTTTGCAATGACAACGTGTAAGTTACAATAAGAGAATCATCAAATACGCAACGCAAGATGGCGTATGCCAGAGACAGTTCTGGGCGAGGAATGTCACGTGACATCTGCGAACGGCTGGTTTTCGTTAATTCAATGGAGGGTGTCCAAACTCAGCTATTTTTTGCCAATCTCTCTCAAACGATACGAGATTTGGATGAAAAGTAAAAGCGAATTTGTAGATAATTTTCCCCTCTACCAATTAGGTAATCCAATTTTCGTGTCAGATGAACGGTTCGTTTGCAATTACTATTATATTACAAACGGCTTTTTTGGTATTACTACCGTATTTTGTGTCCGAAAAATTTGGAAAAGGGAGGTTCTGGTCTCTGGCAGCCTATAATTGTAAAATTTGGTGTTGAACGGTTCGTCTTAAAAACAGGGAACACGTTGTGGACAGAGATCCCAAAATCGCCGTTATTTTTGCAAATATGTCTGAAACGATAGGAGATATGAAAAAAACATAAGAGCAATGTTGTAGAGAATCTTGTCCTCTAAAAATTCGGTTATTCAGTTTTCGTGTCAGATGAATGGTTAAGCCGTTATATTCATTTACATTTCGAGCTGTCAAAAGACAATCGCAAAGGCCTACTTCGTGTTACTACCGTAACCCAAAGTGGGCCGAAATCATCCATTAAAATAATGGCCTGCCGCAACAGATACCTCATTGATTATCAGTAAAGCTTTTAGGTGATATTTTCGAGACTGAATTTCCTGAAGAACAATTATTCTTCAAATTCAAGTTTACCTATTCCATATATTCCAACTTCGGTTCGCTGGCAGTGGACGCTAAGTACCGGGAGTGCCGCCGGAAATAGAGCCGGAAGTTCCGCCATATTGCGTCTGTGGTCTCTTGTAACAGTCAGACATACATTAATAGACTGGCAAACTAGCCTCTGTGGCTGAATATTCGTAGAATATATGACATCAACTGCGACTGGGCAAAGCTGAAATTGTGTACCCAGCCGGGATTCGAACCCGGGTCTCCTGCTTTCTAGGCAGTTGCGCTGACCCCTACACCACTGGGGACACAGTGATCACCGCACCTGCAAGGACTGCCTAAGCACGCCTCCCGTCAGATACAAATTCCCAGCTACGCCCTGCCCACAGTACTCAAACTTGTAGTTCTGAAACTAATTCCCGTAAGAGTAAGGGCTTCAAACTTGCCCACCCCTCCCCACTAACGATAGGATCATTGCCCGTCGCCGGCATATTATATATATACATGTGGCGTCTGTTCCGAAAGAACAGACGGCACTTCTGATCCTGCAGTTGTTATTATTTAATATTCACAGAATATATGACACAAACTGCGATTGGGCAAAGCTGAAAAGGTGTACCCAGCCGGGATTCGAACCCGGGCGTCCTGCTTTCTAGGCAGTTGCGCTGACCCCTACACCACTGGGGACACAGTGATCACCGCACCTGCAAGGACTACCTAAGCACGCCTCCCGTCAGATACAAATTCCCAGCTTCGCCCTGCCCACAGTACTCAAACTCGTAGTTATGAACTAATTCCCGTAAGAGTAAGGGCTTCAAACTTACCCGCCCCTCCCCACTAAAGATAGGATCATTGCCCGTCATGTTTGAAGCCCTTACTCTTACGGGAATTAGTAATAACTAAAAGTTTGGGTACTGTGGGTAGAGCGAAGCTGGGAATTTGTATCTGACGGGAGGCGTGCTTAGGTAGTCCTTGCAGGTGCGGTGATCACTGTGTCCCCAGTGGTGTAGGGGTCAGCGCAACTGCCTAGAAAGCAGGAGACCCGGGTTCGAATCCCGGATGGGTACACATTTTCAGCTTTGCCCAATCGCAGTTGTCATATATTCTGTGAATATTAAATAATAACAACTGCAGGATCAGAAGTGACGTCTGTTCTTTCGGAACAGACGACACATGTGTGTGTATATATATGCAGTTGACGGGCAATGATCCTATCGTTAGTGGGGCGGGTTGGGCAAGTTTGAAGCCCGGGAAGATCAGTTTGGGTTCAGGAGAAATGTAGGAACACGGGAGGCAATACTCACTTTACGGCTTATCCTAGAAGATAGATTAAGAAAAGGCAAACCAACATTTCTAGCTTTGGTAGATTTGGAGAAGGCTTTTGACAATGTTGATTGGAACAAACTATTTCAAGTTCTGAAGCAAGCAGGAGTAAAATATAGGGAGCGTAAGGTTATTTACAACTTGTACAAAAACCAGACAGCGGTTGTCAGAGTTGAAGGGCATGAAAGGGATGCAGTGGTTGGAAAGGGAGTAAGACAGGGTTGTAGCCTTTCCCCAATGTTGTTCAATTTGTACATTGAGCAAGCTATAAAGGAAAGCAAGGAGAAATTTGGAGAAGGAATTAAAGTTCAGGGTGAAGAATTGAAAACATTGCGTTTTGCCGACGACATAGTAATTCTGTCAGATACAGCAAATGACCTGCAAGAGCAATTGAACGGAATGGACAGTGTGCTGAAAGGTGCATATAAGATGAACATTAACAAGAGTAAAACTAGGGTAATGGAGTGCAGTGTAAGAAAATCAGGTGATGCTGAAGGAATTAGATTAGGTAACGAAGCAATAAAGGAGGTAGATGAGTTTCGTTTCTTGGGCAGTAAAATAACAAATGATGGTCGCAGTACAGAGGATATAAAATGCAGAATGGCAATGGGTAGAAAGGCGTTTTTGAAAAAGAGAAATTTGTTAACATCTAATATTGATTTAAGCCTAAGGAAGTCCTTTCTGAAGGCATTTGTATGGAGTGTTGCCTTGTATGGGAGTGAAACATGGACGATAAGCAGTGTGGACAGAAAGAGGATAGAGGCTTTTGAAATGTGGTGCTACAGAAGAATGCTGAAGATTAGGTGGGTGGATCGCGTAACTAATGAGGAGGTACTGAACCGAATTGGGGAGAAAAGAAATTTCTGGCATACCTTGACTAAAAGAAGGGATAGATTGGTAGGACACATTCTTAGACATCAAGGAATTGTGAATTTAGCATTGGAGGGAAGTGTGTGGGGTAAAAATCGCAGAGGGAGACCAAGAGACGCGTATAATAAGCAGATTCAAGTGGATGTGGGTTGTCGTTCTTATGAGGAGATGAAAAGGCTTGCTCAGGATAGAGTAGGGTGGAGAGCTGCATCAAACCAGTCTCTGGGCTGAAGACCACAACAACAAACAACAACTCTTATGGGAATTAGTTTCATAACTACGAGTTTGAGTACTGTGGGCAGGGCGAAGCTGGGAATTTGTATCTGACGGGAGGCGTGCTTAGGTAGTCCTTGCAGGTGCGGTGATCACTGTGTCCCCAGTGGTGTAGGGGTCAGCGCAACTGCCTAGAAAGCAGGAGGCCCGGGTTCGAATCCCGGCTGGGTACACATTTTCAGCTTTGCCCAATCGCAGTTGATGCCATATATTCTGTGAATATTAAATAACTGCAGGATCAGAAATGACGTCTGTTTCTTTCGGAACAGACGCCACATGTATATATATATCTGTGACTGAAGTTTCATGCCGCCATCTTTCCTGCAGTCTTTACAACAGGTTCAACATTTTCTCTGGCGCATTGCTAACTTACAGCATAAGAATGTCCGTGCATTCATGCGGGTTTACTCATATAGTACATGTTTACACTAAATGATTCAATATAGAAAATGACATTCCATAAGAAATATATCTAGCATACAAGAAATGAAAAATACATGAAATAAACAAATTTAAGACAATGTATATATTACGTTAAATCAAACTGTAAGATACAGCGACAGGTGTTCTCTTACAAAACGAGTTGCAACAAAATTCATATTCTTGCATGTCACAAAACGTCGTCTGTTTGTTTACGTGTATTTGTTGCGACCACGGCGTCGAGTGCCATGATTCGACCACATAACTCGATAGTCGACCTAATTTCACCCTCTGGTAACTTCTCGGTATTCAGCGCAGAGTGTCGCGGGCCGCATCACAGCTTCTCTCGATACTAACGACTGCAGATGGCCGCGGTGGCGCTCCAGTCACGGTCTGCACGGCCACTACGGTCGGGGGCTCGAATCCCCCCTCGGGCATCTGATGGCTCGAAAACAGCGGGCCACTCCGGATATGCTTTTACATCTCCTGTTGGGGCGGAATGCCATTCTCTGCCAGAGGCATGCAGTGTGTTTACGGCAGAGCTGATGCCGATTTATAGAGCCCTCTGTTTTATTAAACATTCTGCCGTGGAACGTGGTTTAATCTGTGCTGACTCCATGAGCAGTCTGCAGGCCATTGATCGTTGTTTCCCCTCCCATCCTTTAGTTATTTCCATTAATAAACTCCTTGCTGACCTTCATCGTGCTGCCTGCTCCGTTACCTTTCTCTGGGTGCCAAGCCATGTTGGTATTACAGGGAATGAAGTGGCTGACCAGTTGGCTAGATCGGCAATTACTCGCTGCCCGTCTCCCTTTCAAATTCCGGGTGCGGATCTGCGGGTGCAGATCAGATCTTTGCTTCACTCCTCATGGGATAGCAGTTGGAAAGCTACTGCCCCTTCCAATAAACTCCGCACCATCAAAGATACGACTGCAGCTTGGAGTTCATCTTTACGCCCTTCCCGGAGAGAATCAATTGTCCTCTGTCGCCTCCGTCTTGGACACTGCAGGCTGACCCATGGATTTCTTTTACAAAATGACAATCCACCACATTGTGATTGTGGAGCCATACAATCCGTGTCTCATATTCTGACGGAATGTCCTCTCCATTCGACACTTCGTGGCGACTATGGCCTACCGCCTGCATTGCCTTCAGTTTTGGCGGATGACCCACGGATGGTTGATCGCGTCCTTGCCTTCCTCCGTGAAAGTCGATTTTATTGTCAGCTCTAGGACTCGCTTGGTCGGGGTGAGTGGGTTTGTGATTCTTGGCTGATTGTGGGGTTTAGAGCCTTATCCCCATCAGCCCCCCCCCCCCACTCTTTAAATTTTAATGTAGTTTTATTTCTCCCTGCTCTGGAGCTATGATACGTTGACCACTGTGCCATTAGTACCTTGTGGTTTAGGCTAGCGGTCGCTTCCAGAGCTGTGGGATCGGACACTGTAGCATTTGCTGCACTGGGTTGGTCTTCGACTCGCCAACAAGACTATTTTACTTCCTAGTGTAATGGTCTTTTGGCTTTCACCTGTTTTTCGTTGGGTTCCGTGGCGTATACAATTTGGGGTTGAAGGGACTGATGACCTCGTTGTTTGGTCCCTCATGTCCACCACCACCACCACCACCACCACCACCACCACCACCCCACCCCCCCCCCTCGGGCATGGATATTTGTGCCGTCCTTAGTGTAAGCTAGTTCGTAAGTAGTTTGTAAGTTTCGGGACTGATGACCCCGTAGTTAAGTCCCATAGACTATACAAACATTTCAACATTTCTAACGACTGCAGTCGACGCGCTCACTCTCAAATCCAACGCTACGTCGTAAGTCTACTGCGCCACTTACATTGTATATCTGTGGCCAGTTCTCAAAAATCAACTGCATTGAATATCTTTACTGTAAAGTACGTATAAAATGAATTAAGTGCAATGCAGAATAATAAATAGTACAAATAATCAGAAATAGTATAAATTACAGAAAATCTTATTCAACTTTATATGTACCGTGTGAACATTATTGTGGCTTAGAGAGAACGTATACAAACTGAAATATTGCAGAAAATTGATTATATGCCGACGCTACAAGATGTATATTATCGCATGATGCGGCAGTTATTCACGACTATCATTGTTTACGTCATACCTCCTTCCCTATGTGTTGTAGGCGGTTCTTACCCGGCTGATTGTTGCCTGATTGTACCAAGTTTGGTTGAAATCGGTCCGGTGCTTTAGTACGAGATGTGGAACACACACACACACACACACACACACACACACACACACACACACACACACACACAAAATACAAATACATACATACATACATACAGCCAATGGAGATGGCTACACCACGAAGATGTGCTTCAGAAGCGAAGAAGATGCTGTGATGCAAGTGATTAGCTTTTCAGAGCATTCACACCAGGTTCGCGCCGGTGGCGACACCTACAACGTGCTGACACGAGGAAAGTTTCCAACCGATTTCTCATAGACAAACAGCAGTTTAATGGCGTTGCCTGCTGAAACGTTGTTGTGATGCCTCGTGTAAGGAGGAGAAATGCGTACCATTACGTTTCCGACTTTGATAAAGGTCTGCTTGTAGCCTATCGCGATTGTGGTTTATCGTATCGCGACATTGCTGCTCGGGTTTGTCTCGATCCAATTACTGTTAGCAGAATGTGGAATCTGTGGGTTCAGGAGGGCAATAAGGAACGCCGTGCTGGATTCCAACGGCCTCGTATCACTAGCAGTCGAGATGACACGCATCTTATCCGCATGGCTGTAACGGATCGTGCAGCCACGTCTCGATCCCTGAGTCAACAGATGGGGACGTTTGCAAGACAAGAACCATCTGCACGAACATTTCGACGACGTTTGCAGCAGCATGGACTCTCAGCTCTGAGACCATGGCTGCGGTTACCCTTGACGCTGCATGCTGCATCACAGACAGGAGCGCCTGCGAGGGTGTACGCAACGACGAACCAGGGTGCACGAATGGCAAAAGGTCATTTTTTTTTTTTTTTTTTTTTTTTTTTTTTTTTTTTTTTTTTTTTTTCGGACGATTCCAGGTTCTGTTTACAGCATCACGACGGTCGCATCCGTGTTTGGCGACATCGTGGTGAACGCACATTGGAAGCGTGTATTCGTCATCGCCATACTGGCGTATCACCCAGCGTGATGGTATGGAGTATCATTGGTTACACGTCTCGGTCACCTCTTGTTCGCATCGACGGCACTCTGAATAGTGGCCGTTACATTTCAGATGTGTTACAACCCGTGGCTGTACCCTTCATTCGATCCCTGCGAAACCCTACATTTCAGCAGGATAATGCACGGTCGCATGTTGCAGGTCCTGTACGGGCCTTTCCTGATACGGTAAATATTCGACTGTTGCCGTGGCCATATCTCTCACCAACTAAAACGTCTGGTCAATGGCGGCCGAGCAACTGGCTCGTCACAATATGCCAGTCACGACTCTTGATGAACTGTGGTATCGTGTTGAAGCGGCATGGGCATCTGTACCTGTACACGCCATCCAAGCTCTGTTTGACTCAATGCCCAGGCGTATCAAGGCCGTTATTACGGCCAGGGGTGGTTGTTCTGGGTACTGATTTCTCAGGTTCTATGCACCCAAATTGCGTGAAAAAGTATCATATGTCAGTTCCAGCATATTTGTCCAACGAATACCCGTTTATCATCTGCATTTAGAGAGAGAGAGAGAGAGAGAGAGAGAGAGAGAGAGAGAGAGAGAGAGAGAGAGAGAGAGAGAGAGAGAACTGGCAGCTGATGCAACGCCGGACTGCTAGCTCGGCTTGTTTGCCGAGTCCCTCGTCACCCCACGGCTGCCTACGTTACGTTTCGCAACAAACCGCCTACTGGCCTTCTGCCGCAAGGTACCACCGACTTCTCGGGCCGTACGAATAACAGGCAGTATCTACTTTATACTCTGGTATCCAGAGGACATGCTCAGGTTCGCAAGAGTGAAGCCAGTCGGAGAGTATACTTGAACAGAGTTCGTTGTCAGCGTGAGCAAAAGGGTGGGCAAGTTGGTCACAAGAGAGAACATGTTGTGCACCTCTGTTGCATGTTATCTGTCTTCTATATCTATAAATTTGAATGTCCGGTATACGTTTATCACGTCTGAACCACAAGACATAAAGAGCTAAAAATTTGTACAGTTGCTAATGTCTACCCGGGGAAGGCTTTAGCCAGGGTTTGATGGCGATCGGATAGCCATTTAGTAATTTGAAGAATATAACGCGAAATGCGGAACAATAATTACTCTTTGAAAATTATATTTACCCTTTGAAAATTCGTTGCATTGTTGCTTCAGGGTTGATAATGATAAAAGGGTGGAGTATATTGGGATGGGAAGTTATTGGTGTATATAAAATTCTAAGTGTGTGTGTGTGTGTGTGTGTGTGTGTGTGTGTGTGTGTGTGTGTGTGTGTGAGTGTGTGTGTGAATATTTCGCTCTTCAGCGAAAACTACAGAACGCAAACGAATGGTCTGTGTGTAATTGTTGTCCGAAGTCTCCCGTTCTACGCCATAGCAGTTCCATGCCGATACCTATAAGGGGGTGGAAGATATGGTGGTTGAAAGTCGTCAAATTATTAAAAAAAAATTCGGACTGAAGGCCAGCGATTACGTATGCGACTCTATAGCAAGGAGGTTACATACAGCGAAAGATGCCACAGACCAGATCTTTGGTCAATGCGTGCTTCAATGTCTTCAGCTCTTTCTCTGTAAGGATAAGCACACGAATAAGAAAATAATAATAATAAAAAAAAATAAAGCAGTAAAAAAAATTATTTTAATACATCTTTAAAAATATCGATTTGACGTTTCGCGCATTAGCTATCATAATGAACCAACACGCGAGCGGAGCCGCGGGTTTAAGCTAGTTCTATACAAAAGCAAAAGCACACTTATTCATTCTCACTCACTCACTGACTAAACACGAAATCTCGAAGACTACTTCACCTATGGAGCTGAATTTTGGCAGGAATGTAGTTTATAGGTAGAAGACGTCAGCTAAGAAACCATTTTGGGATAGGACCGATAGTTCAGGAGATACATCATGAACAATAAAAACTTCACCGGTTTGCGGCACGTGATAGTGTGACTTTATCAGTCCACTATTTGAGGAGGAGAGCACTTAGTGACTTGCAAAGAACTTTAAACATAATTTCTAACCTTTGGGAAACTTTTACTCGCTGACAACCATAGGAAAATGATGAAAGGAAAAAAAGTTCTCGCTTATTAAATTTTTGGTGTTCATGCAGTAGAATTAAGGCGTTTGGCATGACGCTGCAATTTCTTACTCGTGCACTATTAATTGAATTCGTGAGAAATCTTACAGACAGTATACACACATACCACTGAACGTACGTTCGAAATTTTGTCGTAGTACGACACGCAGTTCTACATCTACATGGGATACTCTGCAAATCACATTTAAGTGCCTGGCAGAGGGTTCATCGAACCACCATTATACTATTTATCTCCCATTCCATTCTCGAATAGCGCGCGGGAAGAAACAACACCTGAATCTCTCCGTTCGAGCTCTGATTTCTCGTATTTTATTCTGATGATCATTTCTACCTATGTAAGTGGGAGTCAACAATATATTGTCGCATTCGGAGGAGAATGTTGGCGATTTGAGTTTCGTAAGTAGCCCCCGCCGCAGCGATAAGCACTGTTGTTGTAATGATTCCCATCCTAGATCCTGTATCATTTCCGTAACGCTGTTTCCCCCGTATCGAGACAATACGAAACGAGCTGCCCTTCTTTGGACTCATTCGATGTCCTCCGTCAAACCCACCTGATAAGGATCACACACTGGGCTGCAATACCCCAAAAATGGACGGACAAGCATAGTGTATGTAGTTTCTTTTGTAGTTCTGTTGCATATTTTAAGGGTTCTGCCAAAAAAACGCAGTCTCTGGTTCGCCTTTCCCACGATATTATCTACGTGTTCTTTCCAATTTAAGTCTGAAATAATAGTAATTCCTAGGTATTTGTGGAGTTTACTGCCTTGACTTTTGATTTATCTTGTAAAAAAAGTTTGACAGATTTCTTTTCGTACTCATGTGGACGACTTCACACTTCTCATTAGTCATTTGCCAATTTTTACACCATACTGATATCTTATTCAGATCGTTCTGCAGTTGGTTTTGATCTTCAGATGATTTTACTAGACGGTAAATGACGGCGTCATCTGCAAACAACCTAAGAGAGCTACTTAGATTTTCCCGTAAATTGTTTATGTAAATAAGGAACAGCAGAGGACCAATAACACTACCCTGTGGAACGCCCGATATCACCTCTGTATCAGTCGATGCCTTACCATCGATTACTTCGAACTGTGTCCTCTCTGACAAGAAATCCCATATCCAGTCGCAAATTTGGGGCGATATAATCATGAGATATGGAGTCATAAACAATTAGGATCATGAAAAACGGCCTCATCAGGCATGACGTTTTGATTTATGTCGTCTTTCCTACTATCTCTGTTCGCGACGTATTCTGCAGTTATTTTACATATACACCACTGGATTTACGCTCGAAATAGTATCGTTTTACGACATATAGTTACGGTTCTATGACGTCAAAGACAATGAATTGCATGAAAATTCGCTCTAATATGCATGAGATTGTAATTTACTACCAACACCATTAACAACACATTTCGTAGTCAGTTTTCTAATACTATATTTCGCTGTACGAATCTGGTAATTTTTTTTGGTAGGACACCTAATTCAGGAGGTATATATATAAGCAAAAGGTCACTCACTCACTCACTCACTGACTAAACATGAAATCTCTAAAACTAATGCACCTATGAAGCTGAAATTGTGCCGGTGTGTAGTTTATAGGTAGAAGACATCAGCTGAGAAAGTATTTGGCGATAGGATAGAATTAAGGTGCAAGGGGGAGGATACTTTTCCTACAGACTGACGAAAGGTACAGTTTCATTCCGATCTTCAGGAAATTTTGCACGAGTGACGTTCAATACGAGAGGAAGGGCAGCGTCTACCTAAAGTTTCATACGGTGCATGGGGGAGGGTATCTTGCAACATAAATATGTATCCCTCAATACCTTGGTCGCGCCATAACTTGAGAACAGCTCGACCGATTTCACAGATCTTTTTGGGTTGTTTTCGTTATTCTGAGAACAAGTGTCATGTGAATTAAAGCTGGAAAATTTGAGAACATCTAAGTGCGTTTTTCAATGTAACTCTATTTTTATTGCCTACAAATCTATAGTTTTTTTTAGATACTGATAAAATTTTGTATATCTGAGCTTAAAGTCGATAGGAATGTCACTGTCTGTATAAAATTTCTGTCGTTGCATGATGGAGGTTACTTAACTTATGGACTTTAACAAAATGCATAGTTTTGCTTCGATCGTGCTTAATTTTTGCACACATGACCTTTACACTAAGAGGTAGGTCACTGGGTACATAAATGTTGGTGTGGTACTTCACAGAGGGTAACCTTGTAAAAAAAAACTTTGCCGAGAGGGAAAAGTGGAAACGAACAGAGATGTGAGAGAAAGAGGTGGATGCAGAGGAGGGGGGGGGGGGGAAGGGGAGGTGGGCTAAGAGAGTGCAGGATAAGTAAGCACCGGGGTTTACACATAGTTTATTTAAAACTGACTGAGGTCCGGAACCCTAAAAAGCCATGACACCACAGGCCCTTCTTTAACAACCGTTGCGAAGCACGGGCATATAAGGTAGTTGGAAATATAGTAGTAACAAGTACTCTAGCTTCTCAACGAAATTCTCCCCCCCCCCCCCCCGATGAAGATTTATATGTAGGAGGTTGTGTAATAAAATAAATCTGCTCACAGATCAGTCTATAAGAAAAATGACTTGGGGCCCTGGTCGTCTACACACAGCAACAAGATGCTAACAAGAAAAATTTACCTAATGGCTTCGTCAGTAAACTTAACATCTGAAATAATATATCGCAGAAGATAACTGCAGGTTCGGCTTTGAGAAAGTGCAGTTACTAGGTGGGGATGAGTACAAAGTTAAGGTAAAGAAAGATTCTCAGTATTACATGGGTTCATATCTCGGGTTTCATTAAAAATTACTACGATGAATAATATTATTTGTAATTATTTTTTTTTTTTTTACTTTTCCTACAGTGGTAACTTTATCCTTGCATCTGTTCATATATTAAATTCAACTATTCACATCAAGAGAGACTTCCATCAATGTTATTTTATACAAGCATGAATGTAAACTATCCTGAGATTACCAACCTAATATAGAGTTCGATATTAACCCTTCGCTGCACATCAAATTAAATTTTCCTCAAAATCAGAAGTTGTTCCACACAAATTAACAAGAGGGACCACTAATGTCTACATGTAAATTTTTTTTCAGAAATTTGTTTCACATAATTAGAAAATTATGGGTGGCGTTCTCACAATACCACTAACACATTAAAAGTTGGACAAACTAATAAATTAGTGGTATTGTGAGGATACCACAGTTGAGTAAAGGGTTAAGGTTCTTGTTAATAAGTATTGTTTAGAAATAACAGTAGGTTTCTTTGTAATTTTCTATCGTGACGTTTCTTGACCATTTATTGAAAAATAAATTCTCATCTTAGTTTTCTAGAATTAAGTTATCGAGTGACCTCAGGATAAATCGTTACTCCCGTAGCTATCTTTTGAGTACTTACTCAAAATAAATTAACATAAGCCACCGTCACCTCGATCCTTAACCTTAAGTTGTGAAAAATGATTCAAAACTCTGCCTCTTCAGGCGTGGGTGACTTCTAACAAATTGCGTCTAATCTCCCCCTTTTTGTCACTGGAAAACTTAGAGGTCGGATATTCGATGTATTCCTTGTTAACCTTACGTGATCCAGTCTGCCTTTAGTTGATGTATAGTCACACTCCATTAAATATTCAATAGCGTAGTCGGCTATAACGAACTCCAAAACTTTGTGTATCAATAACTGCTGTTTCATTGCAGTATGAAAGCAAAGTGATTGTGATACAGTTGTCAGTCCTAACTATTAGCACAAGAGCATTCCGTAGCCTTTTATGTGACTCCCTTAGAATCGTTAAAAGATTCGGCCAACTAAAGTATCACCAACAAAACAGCTCGTATCAATTAAGTTGCCTTTCCCAAATTGTCATAAACTAAATTCATACCTCAGCAGTTACTTGACAAATCTTTCCACACCTTTAATCACAAACTGATCAGCTTATGCCGCATCTGTATCCTGTTTTAATAGTAAAGAGAAAATTATATAATTCCATTACACCATCGTTATGGAGCCCATTTGCTGCCGTATCTACACTACTGGCCATCAAAATTGCTACACCAAGAAGAAATGCATATGATAAACGGGTATTCATTGGACAAATATATTACACTAGAACTGACATGTGATTACATTTTCATGCAGTTTGGGTGCATAGATCCTGAGAAATCAGTACCCAGAACCACCACCTCTGGCCGTAATAACGGCCTTCATACGCCTGGGGCATTGAGTCACAGAGCTTGGATGGCTTGTACAGGTACAGATGCCCAGACAGCTTCAACACGATACCACAGTTCATCAAGGGTAGTGACTGGCGTATTGTGACGAGCCAGTTGCTCGGCCACCATTGACCAGACGTTTTCAATTGGTGAGAGATCTGGAGAATGTGCTGGCCAGGGCAGCAGTCGAACATTTTCCGTATCCAGAAAAGCCCGTACAGGACCTGCAACATGCGGTATACCATTATCGTGCTGAAATGGAGGGTTTCGCAGGTATCGAATGAAGGGTAGAGCCACGGGTCGTAACACATCTGAAATGTAACGGCCACTGTTCTGTGACGTCGATGCGAGCAAGAGGTGACCGAGACGTGTAACTTAATGGCAGTGCATACCATCACGCCGGGTGATACGCCAGTATGGCGACGACGAATACACGCTTCCAATGTGCGTTCACCGCGATGTCGCCAAACACGGATGCGACCGTCGTGATGCTGTAAACGTTGTGAAATTCCCAGGAATTTAAAACCGAGGAAATATTCCCAGGGAATATTGCCGGCAATATTTCCAAAATTCATACATTCCCAGGAATTTAAGATAAATTAGCCAGATAGCTCAATAAAACTTGATTAATAGGTTTAAAGCAGTAATTATGTAGTTAAATCAAACACAAAACTGAAATATATTTGAGAAGTGAGTATAATTAAATAAATCTCTTGGGAATTTATAATTCTGAAAACGAAATCGCTCAAATTAGGTAATTGTGTTATTAAAAACAGTCTTATATGTTAAAAAATATAATTGAACAAAAAGTGCAGAACAATAGCCAGAATGCAAGATGTTATAAAAATAAAAAATGTAATACAGTAACTTTTCATATATAGACTTTTTTGAGGCCACTAGTCAGTCACTCTGTCCATTAAATCCTCATCATTTCCATGAAAGTCACCATCGTTACAGTCGACCTCATCGTCGTCTTGTTTCAAGGAATACTTGGTCTCCTTCCTGTCCTCCTGCTTTCCCGCTAGACAGGCGAGTTAGAAGTGGTTAGTGAGCACGAAAAAGAATTTAAATCACGCGATGGAAAAAGCGTGCAGTCTCACAGACCGCACGTCAGCCGTTAAAGGTCAAGAGCTAAATTATGGTTATGATCAATTAAGGTAGCCTTTTTATTTTAATACTTTTTTGTTTGAGCACTACTACTTTCTATTTTAAAATATAAATAAAATATTTGGTAGGTTTAGGTTTATATGAAACTTGTTTGAAATACACACATTCGGTTTTCAGTATTTAAAATATCAAAAAATTAGCCGTAGAACTAACAAGCATCGAAATTTACGATGCTTATGCTTCCTAGAACTTCCAACCTCGAAATAATCAAACTTTCGAAAAAATGAATTTATAATATTGATATGGCGTCTAGTGAATAGCTAGTAAATACTAAAATACACACGGATGTTTGTTACCCCCAGGGGGCCCACAGCTCTTTTGTGGGTACGTGTGTGGCGCGCACGGGTCCCCGAGCCATTGCAGCCTTTTTTCCTGCTTTCCCCAGGCTGCATTACCCCTCCTAGTTCCCCCTCCTTCCCATCCCAATTCCTCCTTCCCACCCTCTCCAACCCCGTCTCTCGGTGGTACTCTGGATGACGGCTTGGCCATCCCATGGTACCGATTGTCCTGCACTTTGGTTGTGTCTGCTGTGTACACCGGTTTTTGGCCCAGTTTGGTCCCCCTCGGGGTTTGACCTTCCATACCAAAATTGTCCAATAATGTGTGAGCCAATTGGGGAAGAACTCCCGACCTAGCCCCTACAGCGCGGGTCCTATCCTTTCCTTTCCACTTCCTTTCCTCGCTGTAGCCCCCATCCCCCGCTAGGTCCCCAGCACGTGTAGCCAGTCCGTGTGGGGGGGCTGTTATGTACCCTTTGGCTGAGCCCCCTGACACCACAGGGATCACACTACTGGTGTCTGAGCTGCGACCTCTCCATGCAAGCCAAGGAGTTGATGCCTGTCCTCGGGGGTATCAGAACTCCCGGCAATGGCCATCGTGCCAGGTGGCCTTTGCTGAGGCTGGGTGGCGCCCATGGAGAGAGCCCCGGTTTCGGAGTGGGTGACACCAGGGCGGACGTCTAGCACTATGAAAAGAGTTAGACTCCAAAATGGTCGTGCATCGGCCGTCTCTCAAGACAGGAAGAGATCGTTTAATGCTGTTACTGCGGATAAGAGGATGTTTCCCTCCCTTACTACCCCTTGGGAGGAAGGCCAGGCTCGCCGGTTAGGAGCAAAACCCTTTCCTCGCTATCTCGTTTGCTCAAGGACTGATGGAGGGACTTTCACTTCCACCAAACCTCTGTTCTTTGTCGAGACCATAGAGGACAAGTTTGGTGAAGTGGAATCTATGGGTAAGCTTAGATCTGGTTCATTACTCATTAAAACAGTCTCGGAAGCCCAGTCTGAAGCTTTGCTCGCCTGCACCACCCTTGGCGACATTCCAGTCACAATTGTCCCGCACAAATCCTTGAATATGGTACAGGGTGTGATATTCCACCGGGACCTCCTCCTTCAAACTGATGAGGAGCTTAGGGCCTATCTCGAGCGGCGTGGTGTACATTTTGTTCGCCGCGTTCAGAGGGGACCTAAAGATAACCGCGTCGATACTGGGGCCTTTATCTTGGCCTTCGAGGGGGACACACTCCCAGAGAAGGTCAAGATAATGATATATCGATGTGAAGTGAAGCCCTACATTCCACCTCCCATGCGGTGTTTTCGATGTATGAGGTTTGGTCATATGTCCTCTCGCTGTACAGCAGTCCCAGTATGCGGCGATTGTGGACGCCCACTACATGAGGGGAGCCCCTGTGTTCCTCCGCCGGTGTGCGTCAACTGTCAACAACACCACTCTTCACGGTCGCCAGATTGCCCTATGTTCAAAAAAGAAAAGAAGACACAAGAGTACAAATCCCTGGAGCGTTTGACGTATCCTGAGGCCCGCAGCAAATATGAACGTCTGCATCCCGTGCAAATGGCGACGACCTTCGCTACGACGTTATCGTCTAGCCTTTCACCCTCCCCTTCCCACTCCCATCTCCCCCCTACACCCCGTCCACACCCCTCCCTCACATCTCCCTCTCCTGTAGCCCTCCCTTTGTGTCCCACCCCTTCCCAGCCGGAGAAGTGCACCCCTTCTCCGTCGCCTGCCGGTGACAGTGCCCTATCTCAGGGCCTTCCGTCCCGGCGTTCCCCAGATCGGAGATCTTCGACCTCCAGCCGGCCATCGGACTCCCAGTCGGTGAGTTCAAAGGTCGCCCGATCCTCGTCAGTACCAGACCTAACTGACAAAAGTCCTCTCTCTGGGGTGGGTCCTGCCCGTCCCACACGAGAGAAGGAGAAAGAGAAGGAGAAGAAGAAACCAAAGTTACAAGATAAAGCCCCTCCGGTACCACCGGAGGTGCCGACTGTGCTTTCGCAACTCGCTCATCCCATTGAGCCCGAGGCTGATCAGCTATTTATGGATGTTGTCCCTTCTTCTTTGGTGACGGACGCTGACAAAGCAGCGTGACAGACGTTATGACATTCGCTTCCCGCCTAGATCCTCGTGATGTGATCATCCAATGGAACTGTAATGGTTACTACCGTCACCTCTTGGAGATTAAACAGCTAATCTCTCTCTCTTCTGCGGCCTGTGTCGTCCTGCAGGAATCGAGGTTTATGGATGCACATTCACCGACCCTCCGTGGGTTCCGTGCTTTTTGGTCCCCTCCAGGCGTCTGGTGGGGTTTGTACTTTGGTCCGGACAGATATTGTCAGTACCTGGATTCCTCTCCAAACTCCATTGGAAGTGGTTGCTGTCCGGGTTCACTTGGACACTCCATTGACCATTTGCAACCTCTACCTTCCACCTGACAGGCCACCTACACTCACGTCCCTAGTGGCCCTCCTTCAGCAACTCCCCCCTCCTTACCTCATCCTTGGGGACTTCAATGCCCACCATCCTTTGTGGGGCAGTGCTTATACATCTAGCCGGGGCCGCCTCATAGACCAGTTTCTTGCTGACCACAATCTGAGCCTTCTCAACGATGGTTCCCCAACTCATTTTAGTGCCGCTCACGGCACCTTTTCTGCCATAGACCTCTCTCTCACTTCTCCTTCTCTCCTTCCTTTATTTCACTGGTCGGCGTATGACGACCTCTGCGATAGCGACCACTTTCCGTTGATCCTTTCACTTCCCTCACGCCTACCACAAGCCAGGGTACCCCGCTGGGTATTCCGTCGTGCTAATTGGCCGCTATATACATCCCAGGTTGTGTTCCCATCTTCCCCCTCAGGCTGTATAGATGATATTATAAGCCAAATGACCAACATGATCACCCAAGCTGCCAACGCCGCTGTTCCCCGGTCGACAGGCCCTCCTTCTCGCCGGCCTGTCCCTTGGTGGAATGCAACTGTTGCCGCAGCCATTCGCGAGCGCCGAAGGGCCTTGCAACATCTTAAGCGCCACCCATCGCTCGCTGGTCTAATAAATTTCAAATGTCTGCGTGCCAGAGCTCGTTACTTAATCAAACAAAGTAAGCGGACATGCTGGGAGCATTTTGTCTCCTCGTTGGGTTCTTCTGTCCCTTTGACAAGAGTGTGGGCTATGCTCCGATCTATCCAAGGTAGCTGGCGGCCGTCTTCCGTCCCTGGTCTTGCCCTGCCTGATGGGGTCTGCACGGAGCCATCTGTTGTTGCAGAACATCTTGCAACTCACTTCGCCAATGTCTCGGCGACAACTTCATATCCGGCGACCTTTCTCCTTCAGAAACACCAGGCCGAAACCTTCAAATTAGGCTTTACTTCTCACCAGGTGGAACCATATAACGAACCTTTTACTGACTGGGAGCTGTCGCTGGCCCTCTCCTCTTCTCGTGATTCAGCACCTGGCCCTGATGATATCCATAATCAATTGCTGAAACACCTTAACCCCTCACAACGACAATTTCTCCTAAAAGTTTTTAACCATATTTGGCTTCAAGGGGTGTTCCCCTCCCAGTGGAGGGAGAGTATTGTGGTCCCTGCCCTCAAGCCTGGCAAGGACCCGTCGGCGCTGGACAGTTATCGACCAATAAGCCTGACAAGTGTCCCCTGTAAACTACTTGAGCGGATGGTAGCCCGCAGATTATGCTGGGTTCTTGAATCCCGGGGACTTCTCTCACCTTACCAGTGTGGGTTCCGGGAGGGACGATCCCCTATTGACCATTTACTTCGACTGGAGACTGCGATCAGACAGGCCTTCTCTAAAAGACATCATCTGGTAGCAGTCTTCTTCGATCTGCATAAGGCGTACGACACTGCTTGGCGTCATCATATTTTACGTTCTCTTCATGACTGGGGCCTCAGAGGCTCCTTACCAATTTTTATCCGTCAGTTTTTATCCCACCGCCTGTTCCGTGTCAGAGTTGGCTCTTCCTTTAGCTCCCCTCGGATACAGGAGAACGGTGTCCCCCAGGGCTCAGTGTTGAGTGTTACACTTTTTCTAATCGCCATCAATGGGTTGGTGAGCTCTGTTGGGTCACTGGTAACCCCGGCATTGTATGTCGACGACTTTTGCATATGGTACAGCTCCTACTCATTAGCCTCTACTGAACGTCAGCTCCAGAGCGCCATTCGGCGGGCTTCAGTGTGGGCTACGTCCCATGGTTTCCAGTTTTCCTCATCAAAAACGAGGGTGGTGCACTTTTGTCGTCGTACTACAGTTCACCCTGATCCAGAACTGTTCTTGGGTAATCAGCGCCTGGAAGTTGTAGCACAGCATCGTTTCCTGGGTCTTCTCTTTGACAAAAAATTGACTTGGGTGCCCCATATTCGCCACCTAAAGATTAGTTGTATGAGGAAACTCAATGCCCTACGTTTCCTTGCTCATTCATCTTGGGGTGCAGACCGAATAACTATCCTCCGTATCTATCGGGCTCTAATCTTGTCCCGATTGGATTATGGGTGTCAAGTTTATGGCTCGGCAGCTCCTTCTGCCCTGAAATTATTAGACCCGGTTCACCATTATGGTGTCCGCTTGGCTACAGGTGCATTCCCGACTAGCCCGGTCGACAGTCTCCTTGTTGAGGCGGGAATCTGCCCTCTTCAGGTCAGGCGGCATCAGCTTCTGGCGTCTTATGCCATCGCCATCCGGCAATATCCTGCTCATCCCGCTTACCAGGTTCTTTTTGCATATGAAGGGCTTCGACCCCCTGATACCCGGCCGCGGGCGGGCCTTCCCGTCGGACTGCGGCTTGCCTCTCTTTGCCGGGATTTCCATTTCCCTTCGCTAGATTGCGCCCCCCATTTTACTGCACGCACACCTCCGTGGATGGTGCCGCGACCACTAATTCGGACGGATCTCTTCCAGGGCCCAAAAGCTTTAATTTTCCCCATGGTCTTTCGGCGTCTGGTGCGCCCAGTACTAGAAGAGTTTCAGGGAGCCTCTATCTTCTACACTGATGGCTCGAAAACAGCGGGCCACTCCGGATATGCTTTTACGTCTCCTGTTGGGGCGGAATGCCATTCTCTGCCAGAGGCATGCAGTGTGTTTACGGCAGAGCTGATGGCGATTTATAGAACCCTCTGTTTTATTAAACATTCTGCTGTGGAACGTGGTTTAATCTGTGCTGACTCCATGAGCAGTCTGCAGGCCATTGATCGTTGTTTCCCCTCCCATCCTTTAGTTATTTCCATCCATGAACTCCTTGCTGACCTTCATCGTGCTGCCTGCTCAGTTACCTTTCTCTGGGTGCCAAGCCATGTTGGTATTACAGGGAATGAAGTAGCTGACCAGTTGGCTAGATCAGCAATTACTCGCTGCCCGTCTCCCTTTCAAATTCCGGGTGCGGATCTGCGGGTGCAGATCAGATCTTTGCTTCACTCCTCATGGGATAGCAGTTGGAAAGCTACTGCCCCTTCCAATAAACTCCGCACCATCAAAGATACGACTGCAGCTTGGAGTTCATCTTTACGCCCTTCCCGGAGAGAATCAATTGTCCTCTGTCGCCTCCGTCTTGGACACTGCAGGCTGACCCATGGATTTCTTTTACGAAGTGACAGTCCACCACATTGTGATTGTGGAGCCGTACAATCCGTGTCTCATATTCTGACTGAATGTCCTCTCCATTCGACACTTCGTGGCGACTATGGCCTACCGCCTGCATTGCCTTTAGTTTTGGCGGATGACCCACGGATGGTTGATCGCCTTCCTCCGTGAAAGTGGATTTTATTGTCAGCTCTAGGACTCGCTTGGTCGGGGTGAGTGGGTTTGTGATTCTTGGCTGATTGTGGGGTTTAGAGCCTTATCCCCATCAGCCCCCCCCACTCTTTCACATTTTAATGTAGTTTTATTTCTCCCTGCTCTGGAGCTATGATACGTTGACCACTGTGCCATTAGTACCTTGTGGTTTAGGCTAGAGGTCGCTTCCAGAGCTGTGGGATCGGACACTGTAGCATTTGCTGCATTGGGTTGGTCTCAGTCTTGTTGGCGAGTCGATTTTACTTCCTAGTGTAATGGTCTTTTGGCTTTCACCTATTTTTTGTCGAGTTCCATGGCGTATTCAATTTGAGGTTGAAGGGACTGATGACCTCGTTGTTTGGTCCCTCATGTCCACCACCACCCACCCACCCACGGATGTTTGTTTGTTCGATTTGTTAAGTTTTCTGTCGATGTTCTTGACAT
This sequence comes from Locusta migratoria, assembly GCA_026315105.1. Lineage (NCBI taxonomy): Eukaryota > Metazoa > Arthropoda > Insecta > Orthoptera > Acrididae > Locusta > Locusta migratoria. Next base: position 118,748,353 of record CM048754.1, read on the forward strand.
TTTCGGATGTAAAGTTTAAAATTGGTGCGAAATTTGTAAACATTAGTCAATGAAAATGGCATTTTGGGGGAAAAAATATGCAAATAACCCAGCCGAGATTTATGATTTACTTCAGAATTAAAGATTCTAAAACCGGAATTAAAAGCGATATTTTGTAATTCACAGCAGAAACTGAGGAGTCTTTGAATTCTGAAACACCTCTAGTCATTCGTTTGGAGGAATTAAAAAATACTACAGATGACGGCCGGTTGTGAATTACGCCTCCAAAGAATTATTTTGTAAGTTTAGGTTTCATTCAGAGAAATGTAGGGTTTCAACTTGGCGAAAAATTTTAGCCCTATCGAGTATTACAAATTACTTTTTTCCTCCAGACTTAAAGTAAATGATGTTCTACATGGAGTTTGCAAGGAAAATAATGGAGAGAATGAAAAATCTTGGATTAAAAAGCACGAATTTACTTAGTTAACGTAGTAATAAGTTCTTTAACTTTTAGTAAGTGTTAAAACGTTCAAAATCTAAGTTTTCGTATATTCCCAACTTGTGCAATCTTCCCGGGCCAAAGAAATATTCCCTGAAATATTTCCATTTTATAAAGTTCCTTCCCACTGGGAATATTCCCGGCCCACATCAGTATATAAACAGAACCTGGATTCATCCGAAAAAATGACGTTTTGCCATTCATGCACCGTGGTTCGTGGTTACGTACACCATAGCAGGCGCTCCTGCATGTGTTGCAGCGTCAAGGGTAACCGCAGCCACGGTCTCCGAGCTGATAGTCCATGCTGCTGCAAACGTCGTCGAACTGTTCGTGCAGATGGTTGTTTTGCAAACGTTCCCTTCTGTTGACTCAGGGGTCGAGACGTGGCTGCACGATCCGTCTCAGCTATGCGGATAATATGTCTGCCTTATCGACTGCTAGGGATACGAGGCCGTTGGGATCCAGCACGGCGATCCGTATTGTCCTCCTGAACCCACCGATTCCATATTCTGCTAACAGTCGTTGGATCGCGACCAACGCGAGCAGCAATGTCGCGATACTATAAACCGCAATCGCGATAGGCTACAATCCGACCTTTATCAAAGTCGGAAACGTGATGGTACGCATTTCTCCTCCTTACACGAGGCATCAAAACGTTTCACCAGGCAACGCCAGTCAACTGGTGTTTGTGTATGAGAAATCGGTTGGAAACTTTCCTCGTGTCAGCACGTTGTAGCTGTCGCGGCGCCAACCTTGTGTTAATGCTGTGAAAACCTAATCACTTGCATATCACAGCATCTTCTTGCTGTCGGTTAAATTTCGTGTCTGTAGCACGTCATCTTCGTGGTGTAGCAATTTTAATGGGTAGGAGTGTAATTAAATGCCTGTGAATATTTAATCACACTGATCAAAACTTCTAATCGCTTCTGACAGAAGTTTATGGACCTAGTGAATGATTCATTAAAACTTTAACATCCAGGAATTAACTTTAAATAGATCGACGTCCTGTAATCTCCATGGTAGTACCGGTAATAATTCCTTACGGCAGCAATTTTTTTTTTTTTTTTTTTTTTTTTTTTTTTTTTTTTTTTTTTTTAGACCGTTAAGCAATAGTTGACCTACACAGCGATGAGACTAGTATAGGAGTATGAATCGTAGATTTTGGACAGGCGATCGTGATAAAGGAATATGATCTTTGTGCCCCGGTATTTCTCCGCTTGCGGCCGGCGAGTTTTCCGTGTGCAGCTGTCGTGGCAACAGCTTAGGATACGGGGATGCCGTCGGCAGCGTATTCGCGAACAGATCTTTGGCCGCCCAGCTAATACCAGCTGACGATCAGCTGATTGGCAATTATAAGGCAATTGTACAACATAGTTTCAAAAAAACATTAATATAGCAGTACAAATGACCATTACGTTACCTTTTCCTAATAAGTAAAGAGAAATAAAATATTTGTCTGTCGCAACAAGTTGTAATGATCCCGGCATCTCATGTAGCTAGTTCTCAAAATGAAAATTTACCGTTACATTGTCCGATATCGTGTGAACTAGCTGAAAACCCGGCGTTGCCCGGTTGTTTATTCATTTATTCCTGCCATTTTTCAGGTATATATTTACTTGTATCAGGGCTGTAAGTCTGCAAAATCTCTTGGGAATAAAATTAGCAGTAAAGAAGTAATAGATTAGAACTTGTTGCGTGATGGGGCAGTTTTCCATGAACCTTACTGTTTACGTGCTCATATCTCATTAACTACGTGTCGTACTGTGATACAATTTACAAGCTACATTCAACTATATGTGTGTACACTGTGTGTAAAATTTCCTGCGGCTACAATGTGTAGTGTTCAATGTATAAAGTGTAACGTCATACCGAGAGCGGAAAAGTAGTAAGCGAGAAACTTTTACTTTCATTATTTTACTACGGTTGCCAGCGAGAAAAAGTTTAATAAAGGTTTGAAATTATGTTTAAAGTTTGTTGCAAATCGCTAAGTACTGTCATTCTCATACAGTGTATTTGGAAAGTCTCGCCGCATTATATGGCCTTTTTTGCGATTTCTATTGGTTATGACGTAATATCTTTGGAACTATGATCCGTATGTGATTCTTAACCGGTAAGGAATGTGTGTGTACCAAATTTGGTTGAAATCGCTCCAATGGTTTAGGAGAAAATCAGCAGCATAGTCGGAAAATGCAGCATTTCATTGTTTATGACGTCATATCTCTTGAACTATATATCGTGATTCTTACACTTACGGCGACCGTCCTCATGTATTGAAGCTTACTGTACAAAATTTCATAAAGATTGGAACAAAACTGTAGATTTGTATGCAACTCGTACAAACACACGGACACTGCTTTATATATTAGATGAAACTAGTGAAGTTTCTCGCGACCGGAGAAAATTCTCCGTTTTGTGAAGTGAGCTCTGTAGCGTACTTTGAGCTGAGTAACTTGTATAAAGTTTACATTTCTGTGGTTTATAATAAAAACGACAAAATTTGTGTTCGTTAGAAGGCAAAAAAGTTTTGTTATACGTAGGGTCGTCTGAAGAATCAAGAGGCGCTAAATAGTTTACGCAATAAAAACATTTTGCTGTCGAGACGCTTCCTTCATAACAATCGTGTGACACTTGAAGCATTTTAGTGACGACAGTTATTTCAGAGAACTTTTTTCATTACGAAATAGAAATTCAACAAAAGTAGAATCAGCTGCGTGATTTACACGTTTGTTAGGAGTGTATTTTTACAGTTGGAAACGTATAAATAGCAAACTAATATTGTATATTAATAAGGTCTTACGACGTTAATTCCAAATAAAGTTCGTTTCAATATTTCAATGTGTATCACAAAATAAATATTTCTACGATACAAGGTAGGCCTAGTCTAATATTTTTATACTGCTCTTGTTCATTCCTCCCAAATCGGTTGCCCTATTATAATGCGTTTTCTGCCCTCATAGTCGTAACTTGTGTGATATTAGATGTAATTATACACGACAGTATAATTGATAACTGCTTAATTACATACCTCGCAGTCTGTTTCTTGTAACAAAATAGCTTGGCCTATCGCTAATGAACAAACCTTTGTCATATTGTCACGTAGCTGATAGGGATCGCATGTCCTCGTACGTACACACTGGATTGAGTTCAACGAAGCACAAAGAAACTTCTAGAACATATACAGATAAATCAAGAAGATAACTAGAACATAGAACTGAAATCGAAGTGAATGTTGAAATTAAAATTTTCATATACAGTGAGACTGGAACTCAGGACCCTCTGCACCACCAGGCTATTCGGCCGCTTCGCTCTTGTTCTTCTGTGATAATATTTAACCAAAAATATTCTATGTTAGCAGTGACAGCGTTCCATGTTGAAACAGATGAAAATATGATTTCTTAAAATTTCGTTCGCAAATTGTGCAGTCCTTCATAAACACGTAGATGCCTACGCCATATTCGTACACTGAACAGTTAGCCTGGCTGGGCTAGTTTAAAGAAATACACGGCTGAACAGATGACCTGTGCTGGACATGACACCCGGAGAACTCACTCGAGGAGGAGGGCAGCCGTAGCGTGCGGACCTCCCTGCCGGCGCGTTCCAGGAGCTCAGTCCGTCAGTTCACCTGATGATGGCGACATGTATGATCGCCGAAATATTGTGCCCGTTGGACACTATAGACCGGCAGTACACCCGAGGATATTTCGATTAATAAGATTGTTTCACGTGAAGTACAGTTTTGACGTATTTACGGGAGAAACTCAAGTTTATTGGTCGCCACGAAGTAACATGTGATTGGCTGCTATGCTGCCATACTTAGACGTTCGATATACGAGGGTAAGTCAATTATTATCCGCAATTTAGTTATATTTTAATGTTAGTAGTACTGTCGTGTTACTTTGGTGACGCACGCTTTGTTTATTTGTTGTTATATCTTTGCAATTTTCAAGCTGCTACGTTAGTTTCGTTGTCGCTGCCGTGCTGTTAATCATGGCTGCTCCGCTGTCTATTTGCACCAAAGAAGAGCAACGTTCAGTGATACGTTTTTTTGTGGGCGGACAGTGTATCAGGGGCCGAAATTCAAAGACTTTACAGTACGGGAGCACTGTTTTGCCACATTGAAGTGTGTAAGAGTGGATTGAAAAATTCCGAAATGGTCGCATGAGAGTTAAGCACGATGAAGGAGCCGGACGACCGTTTACCGCCACAAATGAAGAAACTATTGAGCGGTCACGTGAAATGATTCTCTTAGACGATTAACTATTGATGAATTTGGCTCAACGTCTTCAAATTAGTCATGGTTCTGCCTACGAAATTATTCACAAGAGACTTGGGTTTCGTAATGTTTGTGCAAGATGGGTCCCAAAACAACTCACACAGTTGCATAAGCAAACGCGCCTCGACATTGTAAAAAACATTTGGATCGCTATGGTAACGAAGGGGACAACTTCTCAGACAGAATCATTACTGGTGACGAAACGTGGAGCCATCATTAGGAGCCGGAGAGTAAACGGCAGAGTATGGAATGGAAACATCCAAATTCGCCGTGCAAGAAAAAGTTCAAGACCCAGCCGTCCGCAGGAAAACTGATGCTTACGATTTTTTGGGATGCACGAGGTCCTGTACTGGAACAGTATGGTGAAAGGGGCACAACAATAAACAGTGTACGTTAAGTGAGATGCTTACTGACAGGCTAAAGCCTGCAATTCGAAGCAAACGTCGAGGGTTGCTGTCAGAAGGTGCTGTGTTGTTGCACGACAATGCCCGTCCGCATACTGCTGTCCACACTGCTGAAAGGCTCCAGAAACTCAAATTCGAAGTACTGGATCATCCTCCATATATTCCCGATCTTGTCCCTTCTGACTATCACTTGTTTGGTCCACTCAAACAGGCATTAAGGGGACGTCGATTTGACTCGGACGAAGCAGTGAAGGAAGTGGTGCATTCCTAGCTCGCAGCTCATCCGAAAACTTTCTTTTATGAGGGAATAAGGAAGCTTGTAGAGCGATGGACGAAGTGCATTGAAAAGCAAGGAGACTGTCGAAAAAAAGTTCTTGAGTTTCGTATTTTATTACTACTTTGCGGATAATAGACTTCCCCTTGTATGTCGACAGGAACACGGCCGTGCACAGAGGCTTGCATATTAGCCGGCCTAGGGCTGGGTGCTGGTTCCGTACAGTAGGGAGTACGCATCAGCAGTGGAGTTGGCTCAGGCTGTAGTGTAGGCAGCGCGGAAACCCGCCGGGCAGGTTTTTGCCTCCGGTAATTTGAGGCGCGGTCGCCGCTACACTCAGCTCCACTCTCTACTGTACAGCAAAATCTTTTATTTTCTCCTCATTTTTATTTTCAACTACTGTGGTCGTGTTGTCTTCAGTTCGCAGACTGGTTTGATGAATTAAAATTTAAAAAAATCGCACTGACGTGTTTTGCGACCCACTTTAGATTTGTAGTTTTACAACTTTTTGCAAACATTTTGGACCAAAATAATAATCCAAATTAATAAGTGTCTGAAACCCTTTTAGGGAAAAGAAAAGGAAAAAAAAAAAAAACTTACGTTGTGGCGGGTTCCGAACCACCGACCTTTAGCGTCACAGTCAAACACCTTGCCGACTACGCTACGGCTTTCTTTTTTCTTTCTTTCTTTTTTTTTTCTTTTTTTTTTTTTTTTTAACAAAAACTTTATTTACTAAATGTGTTTACAAATAGTTATAATTTTGTGAAACAAGTTGTTTTCTTACAAAAAGTGAATGAACGGTGCAAATTTTTCTCTTTTCCATGGATCGTTGAGGATTTCTCTTCTTGCACGGAGGATGTATTGTCGAAAGTCGCTCACAGATCCGCCTCCCGCAAGGGCGTAGTTGATGAACTAATATATGAACCAAGTTAGAGTTCTGGTCTTGGACACTGGGAAGGCCTTTACATCCATGTACACCAGTTTCTTCGTGTTGATGTCTTTGACACTGAGACAGCAATCCTGCCGATTTAAACTTGATCCATTTCCACAGATCCGCTATTTTGGAGCAGCCTACTACACGGTGGATGGCAGTATCGACCAATCCGCAGTGCTGGCAGTACGGGTGACCGGTGAGCTTTATTCTGTGGCGACGGCCAGCAGTCGGGATTAAATCAATCAAGATGTATCCTTCAATCTCATACTATTAATAGCCGTTGTCAACTGATGCTAAAATGGCATTTGTAGACACTAGATTATCATTTATCGTGCGAAGAACGACGTCTTTTTGTTAATTCTTCAGTACGACATAGCTCTCGAATGACAACGTGTAAGTTACAATAAGAAAATCAAATACGTAACGCAAGGTGGCTTATGCCAGAGAGAGTTCTGGGCGAACGGCTGGTTTTCGTTAACTCAATGCAGTGTGTCAAATCTCCGTTATTTTTGCAAATCTCTCTCAAACGATACGAGATATGAAAAAAAAAAAATCGCGAACAAAGTTGTAAGAGAATTTCCTCCTGTACAAATTCAGTTTTTAAATTTTCGCGTCAGATGAAGAGTTGATTTGAAATTAAAATTAAATTACAAACGACTTTTTTTGGTATTACTACCGTATTACTTGTCCGAAATATTTGAAGGAAGAAAAAAAAAAAAAGGTTGTGGTCTCTGGTAGCCAACAATTATGTCTGTCTGTAAACTTTGCTGCCGATTGGTTGAACGGTTCGACCTAAAAAGTGGGAACACGCTACAGCCAGACAGACATCGTCAAATCGCCGTTATTTTTGCAAATATCTCTGCAAAGATGCAAGATATGAAAAAAAAACATAATAGAGCGAAGTTGTAGAGAATTTTCCCCTCTACCAATTAGGTAATCCAATTTTCGTGTCAGATGAACGGTTCGTTTGCAATTACAATTCTATTACAAACGGATTTTTTGGTATTACTACCGTATTTTTTATCCGAAAAATTTGAAAAATGGAGGTTCTGGTCTCTGGCAGCCTACAATCATGTCTGTAAAATTTGGTGCTGATCGGTTGAACGGTTCGTCTTAAAAACAGGGAATACGTTACGGACAGACACACACATCCCAAAATCGCCGTTATTTTTGCAAATATCTCTGAAGCGATAGGACATATGAAAAGAAACATAAGAGAGCAAAGTTGTAGAGAATGTTCTCCCCTACAAATTCAGTTATTCAATTTTCGTGTCAGATGAATGGTTAAGCCGTTATTTTCATTTAAATTTAGAGTTGTCAAAAGACGATCGCAAAGTCCCACTTTTAGTGTTACTACCGTAACCTAAAGTGGGCCAAAATGTTTCTATGTTTTTAGAGCTTATGGGACTTGACTTTACGGGGTCATCAGTCCCTAAACTTACAAACTACTTATGAACTAGCTAATCCTAAGGACGGCACAAATATTCATGCCCGAGGAGGATTCGAACCCCGGACCGTAGTAGCCGTGCAGACCGTGACTGGCGCGCCGCAGACCGCTCGGCCACTGCGGCAGCTCTCCGCGCTACCCTGTACTGTAAAAGTAGCTTCATCTGAGAATACCAACGGCAACCTACATCCCTTTGAATACGCTGCTTAATGTATTCGTCATTCGCTCCCCATCTAAGAGTTTTACCCCTACGCCCATTCATTAATCGACAACATAGACCGCCTGTCCTCTAGAAAAACCTGCGCGGTCTTGGTATTGGGAAAGTAAACACGGCAACCGAACCCACTGTACCCATTGAAGAACTAAATCAGCATTTCACATCGCCTACTACTAGAATAGATCGTCAAACGAAACAAACACTTATTGACCTCGTCATGAGGATAAACGACGGTAACTGTGATAAGTTTTCACTTAAACATGTCACTGGAAATACAGTCATAGAAGCTATTACGCGTATTACATCAGCATCTACCGGGGTACGAATGTATCAGTATCCAAATGATAAAGCTGATTCTTGATTCACTGCTACCCATCATAAGATGTATTTAATCAGTCCTTAGCCACAAGTATTTTGGCCCACTTTAGGTTACGGTAGTAACACTAAAATTGGGCCTTTGCGATCGTCTTTTGACAGCTCCAAATTTAAATGAAAATAACGGCTTAACCATTCACGAAAACTGAATAACCGAATTTGTAGAAGAGAACATTCTTTACAACTTTGCTCTTATGTGTTTTTTCATATCTCGTATCGATTCAGGGATATTTGCAAAAATAACGGCGATTTTGGGATGTATATCTGTCTGTCCGTTAACGTGTTCCCACTTTTAGGCTCCAAATTTTACAGACATGATTGTTGGCTACCAGAGACCAGAACCTCGCCTTTTCAAATACTGCGGATAAAAAATACGTTAGTAAAACAAAAAAATCTGTTTGTAATGTAATTTTAATTGCAAATAAACCGTTCATCTGACGCGAAATTTGTAGAGGAGAAAAATCTCTACAGCTTTGTTCCCTTATATTTTTTCATATCTCGTATCGTTTGAGAGACATTTGCAAAAAATAACGGAATTTTGACTCTCCATTCAATTAACGAAAACCAGCCATTCGCAGATGTCACGTGACATTCCTCGCCCAGAACTGTCTCTGGCATACGCCATCTTGCGTTGCGTATTTGATGATATTCTTATTGTAACTTACACGTTGTCATTTCAAAGCAATGGCGCACTGAAGAATCAACAAAAACATGTAGTTTTTCGTACGATAAACGATAATCTACTGCTTAAAAATACCATATTAGCATCAGGTAACTGCCATCAATAGTGCGAGATTAAAAAATGCAAATTTCGATAGATAGACGTAGCGTAATGGGCCAAGCCTTGGACTGTGATGCTGAAGGTCAGTGGTTCAAAATCCCCCACCACCTAATTTTTTCTTTTCTTAAAAGGGTTCAGACACTCTTATTAATTAGAACTATGTTCTTCAATGTTTAGAATTGTACATCTGTAAGAATGCTTCCTCAAAAGTGCGTGTTATTTGTTTCGTGAACATGCCGCGAAATACGTAACAACGAATTAACAATGGTATTCTGAAGCATATGCACGTAAACTGGGAGGATACTGTAATAATGAACATCCTGTACAAAGTGCTGATACAGGTAGTTTGGTATATAAAGGAAGTCCCAGATTTCTGTGCAAAAGTGTAGTTCCTTAATCAAACAGAAGGGAAATGTATATACATTGCAACAAATTACCTTGTTTATTTTTTTCTAAGCGTTTATTCACTATTTGTGGAATATATTGAAAGTCATTAATTAGAATCAATGCATCTACGCCAAATGTACACTAGGTTCGTTCCAGCCTATAGCTATTCGTAACCAGTAAAGGCAAAGAAAATAAACTTACAACTACTAACGCAAGACAGGTTTTAATATTTTAGCGGAAAAATATAATGAAAATGTGGAAGAGATATTAAAATGATAGTTCAAAGAAGTAAAAGTTTAAAAAAAGAGTGTTTGTCAAAGCTAAACTCAATCATCATATAATTTTGCCTGTTAAAATACAGTGAGAAAGAATATTACGTGTTGGGTGCATAGATATTACCACAATAATAGAGTCGTAATCTTATCACCATAATTTTTTATTTAGATTATTATTTTGGTCCAAAATGTTTGCAAAAACTTGTTGTTGTTGTGGTCTTCAGTCCAGAGACTGGTTTGATGCAGCTCTCCAAAATACCCTATCCTGAGCAAGCCTTTTCATCTCCTCATAAGAACGGCAACCCACATCCACTTGAATCTGCTTACTATACGCGTCTCTTGGTCTCCCTCTGCGATTTTTACCCCACACACTTCCCTCCAACGCTAAATTCACAATTCCTTGATGTCTAAGAATGTGTCCTACCAACCTATCCCTTCTTTTAGTCAAAGTATGCCAGAAATTTCTTTTCTCCCCAATTCGGTTCAGTACCTCCTCATTAGTTACGCGATCCACCCACCTAATCTTCAGCATTCTTCTGTAGCACCACATTTCAAAAGCCTCTATCCTCTTTCTGTCCACACTGCTTATCGTCCATGTTTCACTCCCATACAAGGCAACACTCCATACAAATGCCTTCAGAAAGGATTTCCTTAGGCTTAAATCAATACTCGATGTTAACAAATTTCTCTTTTTCAAAAACGCCTTTCTACCCATTGCCATTCTGCATTTTATATCATCTGTACTGCGACCACCATTTGTTATTTTACTGCCCAAGTAACAAAACTCATCTACCTCCTTTATTGTTTCGTTACCTAATCTAATTCCTTCAGCATCACCTGATTTTCTTACACTGCACTCCATTACCCTAGTTTTACTCTTGTTAATGTTCATCTTATATGCACCTTTCAGCACACTGTCCATTCCGTTCAATTGCTCTTCCAGGTCCTTTGCTGTATCTGACAGAATTACTATGTCGTCGGCAAAACGCAATGTTTTTAATTCTTCACCCTGTACTTTAATTCCTTCTCCAAATTTCTCCTTGCTTTCCTTTATAGCTTGCTCAATGTACAAATTGAACAACATTGGGGAAAGGCTACAACCCTGTCTTACTCCCTTTCCAACCACTGCATCCCTTTCATGCCCTTCAACTCTGACAACCGCTGTCTGGTTTTTGTACAAGCTGTAAATAACCTTACGCTCCCTATATTTTACTCCTGCTTGCTTCAGAACTTTAAAGAGTTTATTCCAATCAACATTGTCAAAAGCCTTCTCCAAATCTACAAAAGCTAGAAATGTTGGTTTGTCTTTTCTTAATCTATCTTCTAGGATAAGCCGTAAAGTGAGTATTGCCTCCCGTGTTCCTACATTTCTCCTGAACCCAAACTGATCTTCCCCGAGGTCGGCTTCTACCAGCTTTTCCATCCTTCTGTATATAATTCGTGTTAATATTTTGCAACCATGACTTATTGAACTGATGGTTCTGTAGTTTTCACACCTGTGTGCACCTGCTTTCTTAGGGATGGGGATTATAACATTTTTTCTTAAAGTCTGAGGGTATTTCACCTGTCTCATACATCCTAGACACCAGTTCAAATAGTTTTGTCATGGCTGGCTCTCCCAGAGACTTCAGTAGCTCTGACGGGATATCATCTACTCCAGGGGCCTTGTTTCGACTTAGATCTTTCAGTGCTCTGTCAAATTCATCTCTCAGTATAGTATCTCCTATTTCATCATCATCTACATCCTCTTCCCTTCCTACAATAGTGTCTCGAAGTTCATTTCCTTTGTAGAGCCCCTCTATATACTCTTTCCACCTTTCAGCTTTCCCTTCTTTGCTGAGAACTGGTTTTCCATTAGTGTCCTTGATATTCATGGAGCTGTTTTTCTTATCGCCAAATGTTTCTTTTATTTTCCGGTAGGCTGTATCTATTTTTCCCCTATTTATACATTCTTCTACATCCTTGCATTTGCCTTCTAGCCACTCCTGCTTAGCCATTTTGCACTTCCTGTCAATCTCATTTCTTAGTCGTCTGTACTCCATTTTGCCTGTTTCATTTACTGCATTTTTATACTTTCTCCTTTCATCGATTAAATTTAGTATCTCCTGTGATATCCAAGGATTCTTTGTAGGTCTTGCCTTCCTACCTATTTTGTCCTCTGCTGCCTTCACTATTTCATCTCTCAATTTTACCCATTCCTCCTCAACTGTTTTATTTTCCCCTGTATCTGTCAATTGTTGCCTGAAGCTCCCTCTGAAATTCTTAAGAACTTCAGGTTCCTTCAATTTATCTAGGTCCCATCTCCTTATTTTCCTACCTTTCTGTAGTTTCTTCAGTTTCAGCCTACAGTTCATAACCAACAAGTTATGGTCAGAGTCTATGTCTGCCCCTGGGTATGTCCTACACTTCAAAACCTGGTTCCGAAATCTATGTCTTACCATTATAAAATCTATCTGGTATCTCCCGGTGTCTCCTGGTCTCTTCCACGTATACAACCTTCTTTTGTGATTGTTAAACCAGGTGTTTGTTATAACTAAATTATGTTCCGTGCAAAATTCTACCAGGCGGCTTCCTCTTTCATTCCTTTTGCCCAGACCATATTCACCCACTATCTTCCCTTCCCTTCCTTGTCCTACTACCGAATTCCAGTCTCCCATAACAATTAAGTTTTCCTCTCCCTTAATTGTCTGAATAATTTCCTTTAGCTCCTCATATATTTCTTCGATCTCCTCATAATCGGCAGAGCTAGTTGGCATATAAACCTGTACTACTGTTGTCGGTGTTGGCTTCGTATCTATCTTGACAACGATAATGCGATCGCTGTGCTGGTCATAGTAGTTTACCCGCATTCCTATTTTCTTATTCATTATCAATCCTACTCCTGTGATACCCCCAATTGATTTTGTATTTATAATCCTGTACTCACCTGACCAGAAATCCTGTTCATCCTGCCACCGAACTTCACTAATCCCCACTATATCTAACTTCAACCTATCCATTTCCCTTTTTAAATTTTCTAATTTTCCTACTCGATTAAGGGATCTAACATTCCACGCTCCGACTCGTAGAATGCCAGTATTGTCTTTCCTGATGATCACATCCTCCTGAGTAGTCCCCGCCCGGAGATCCGAATGGGGGACTATTTTACCTCCGGAATATTTTACCCGAGAGGATGCCATCATCATATGTTCATACAGTAGAGCTGCATGTCCTCGGGAAAAATAGCGGCTGTAGTTTCCCCTTGCTTTCAGCCGTTCGCAGTAGCTGTGTGGCAAAGCCACATTAGCTGATGTTACAAGGCCAGCTCAGTCAATTATCCAGACTGTTGCCCCTGTAACTACTGAAAAGGCTGCTGCCCCTCTTCAGGAACCACACGTTTGTCTGGCCTCTCCACAGATACCCCTCCGCTGTGGTTGCACCTACGGTACGGCTATCTGTATCGTTGAGGCACGCAAGCCACCCCACCTCGGCAATGTCTGTGGTTCATGGGAGTAGCCATGAACTTATAAAACTACAAATATAAAGTGGGCCGTAAAACACGTCAGTGCGATTTTTTCCTGATGCATGGAATCGTGGACTAGTTAAGCCACTGCCAGAAAGGACATTGGCACAGCATCCTCTGATTACCGACCTATCTGCATTCTTCTGGCCCTGTACAAAGCCCTACAATATGTACCACATGAGCAGCTAACCAGCTAGTTGATTTTTAATAGCCTTCTTGACGAACACCAATCAGGTTTTCGCAAATATCGCAATACTACTTCTGCTTTGATAAAAGTAACAGACGACCGGAAGCTGGCGATGGATAGACAAGAGGCGACTATGAGGTGCTTCTTAGACTTTAGAAAAGCCTTCCACACTGCGGATTTTCATATATTACTTGCTAAACTCGGCAGCCAAAATTTTTCTCAAGGTGCGGTGCAGCGGTTTCACTCATACTCGACATCGCGTCTTCAGTGCGTCATGTCCGGCACCGAAAAGTCACAGTGGAGAGAGGTACCATCAGGCGTACCACAGGGCTCGGTATTAGGTCCACTTCTCTCTTCATTGTACGTGAATAACGTATCATCTGTTTTGTCCTTTTATAAATACCACACGTATGCCGATGTATCTTAGTGAAAAACCAAGAAACCTGAAGACAGCGATCGATAATTTCAATTCTGACCTATGCCCAATATTTAAATGGGCACAGAATATAGCGTTAAAGCTCAATCCAAGTAAAACAGTAGAGATTCTCGTAGGTCATTCTAGGTTTATTAGCCACAAATATCGGGAACCTCTACCATCATTAATACTGAATGGCACACACATTCATTTTGCGCTCTCGGCAAAAACTCTGGGAGTTAGATGACAAAGTAAATTAAGCTCAGCACACAGCCGCAGTGTGTAGGAAGGCATCATCAGCATATCTTCATGACCTACAGAGATATAACAAGTTCTGTACTCTCGACCTTAAAAAGAAACTTGAACAAACACTTGCAGTTCCAGTTATTGATTACAGTGATGTTATCTTGCAAGGTCTTTCTTGGGAAAGCTCAAGACGTATGGAACTAGTCATCAATGCCTGCGTTCGATATATAACATCCATCTCTTTGATCATGTTTCACCCTCTTATGAAGCAGCTATTCTGGCTCCATGCCGACAAGCGCAGAGATGTTCGTACACTGTTTCCTCTACTCTCTTATCAACCTGCACTGTCCCTCATATCTTTCCTCGACCTTAACACTTATCTGGTCAACATAACAGAAATACACTATCGTATCGGAGCAAAACCCTTTGTCCCTATCCATCACTCAGCCGGTTTCTCAAAATCCTTTTCAGTAGCAGGAACCAGACTGCAACAATCTACCTCACTATATCAGAGGACTGATAACACTGCCAGCTTCAAACGACAGTTAATGGATTATCTACTGAAGCAATAATTACGCCAGTATTTATTCCCCAATGCTCCTGTTACGTCACATCCATTTCCTCCTCCTAGATATTCTCCGATTTCCACTGTTCTCGCCAGGCACAGCTTTCCTAACTTCCTTCTGTCAGAATTCGCCATGCATTAACCAGTCTCTATATATTCTAAAGTACATCTTGTATCTGCTATTATCAGTGTTGTTATTTCTATTACAATATCAGCAGCAGCAGCAGCAGCAGCAGAAGGTGTTTCAGTCGTACTGCTAGATTTAATCCTATTAGTTAAAGCAATACTATTTACATCCTTTTGCACGTATTCAATCTGTCTAAATTATGTTATTAATTGTTTATCTATTAAAATCATTTTTATATTACAGATAATTCAGATATAAAGAAGTACCTTGCGTGTAAAACTCTGGTCCAATGTAAGAGAGGGCCCGATGGCCCTAATCTGATCAGGCTACATAAACAAGTAAATAAATACAACATAAGTTGACGATTCCTCAATGTCTCCCAAAACCTATCCCTTCTTAGTCAGGATGCTCCAGAAACTCCTTTTCTTTCCAATTCTGTTGAGCACTTAATTAGTTACGTGATCTACCCATCTAATCTTCGTCTGTAGCACCATATTTCGAAAGCAATCATCATTTTGTCCGAACTTCTTATCGTTCACGTGTCACTCCCATACAATGTTACATTTCAAATGCTTTCAGAAAGGACTTCCTAACGTATAAATTAATATTGAATGTCAAAAAATCTCCCTTCTTCAGAAACCCTTTTATTCCCATAGCCATTATCCATTTTATATCTTCCTTGCTTGCGTGCCTCAACGATACAGATAGCCGTACCGTAGGTGCAACCACAGCGGAGGGGTATCTGTGGAGAGGCCAGACAAACGTGTGGTTCCTGAAGAGGGGCAGCAGCCTTTTCAGTAGTTACAGGGGCAACAGTCTGGATGATTGACTGAGCTGGCCTTGTAACATCAGCTAATGTGGCTTTGCCACCCAGCTACTGCGAACGGCTGAAAGCAAGGGGAAACTACAGCCGCTATTTTTCCCGAGGACATGCAGCTCTACTGTATGAACATATGATGATGGCATCCTCTCGGGTAAAATATTCCGGAGGTAAATTAGTCCCCCATTCGGATCTCCGGGCTGGGACTACTCAGGAGGATGTGATAATGTGAATATATATTGTTGACTCCCACTTACATAGGTAGAAATGATCATCAGAATAAAATAAGAGAAATAAGAGCTCGAACAGAGAGATTCAGGTGTTCTTTCTTCCCGCGCGCTATTCGAGAATGGAATGGGAGATAAATAGTATAATCGTGGTTCGATGAACCCTCTGCCAGGCACTTAAATGTGATTTGCAGAGTATCCATGTAGATATAGATGGAGATGATCATCAGGAAAGACAATACTGTCATTTTACGGATCGGAGCGTGGAAAGTTACCTCCCTTAATGGTAGGGAGGTTAGAAAATTTGAAAAGGGAAATAGATAGGCTGAAGTTGGATATAGTGGGGAATAGTGAAGTTCGGTGGAAAGAGCAACAGGATTTCTGCTCAGGTAAGTACAGGATTATAAATACAAACTCATTTGGGGGTATTACAGGAGTAGGTCTGATAATAAGAAAATAGGAATGCCGATAAACTACTATGAGCAAGACATTATCGTAGTCTAGATCGATACACAGCCAACACCGAGCACAGTACTACAGGTTTATATGCCAACTAGCTCTGCCGATGATGAGATCAAAGAAATATGAGGAGATAAAGGAAGTTATTCAGACAATTAAGGGAGAGGAAAACTTGATTGTGATGGGAGATTGGAATTCTGTAGTAGGACGGCGAAGGGAAGATATTAGGTGACTATGGTCTGGGCAAAAGCAATGACAGGAAGCCGCCTGGAAGAATTTTACACGGAACATAATTTAGTTATAACAAACACCTATTTTAAGAGTCACGAAAGAAAGTTGTATACGTGGAAGAGACCAGGAGACACCGGGAGATACCAGATACATTTTATAATGGTAAGACATAGATTTCGTAACCAGGTTTTAAGCTGTAAGGCATACCCAGGGGCAGATATAAACTCTGACCATAAATTATTGGCCATGAATTATAGACTCAAACTGAAAAAAAAACTGCAGAATGGTAGGAAAATGAGATGGGAGCTGGATAAACTGAAGGAACCTGAAGTTCTTGAGAATTTCAGAGGGAGCAGAAATGATACTCTAACAATTATGACATACCATGGTTTTGAATACTGCTATCTGTTACTGTTACCCATTCAAAACTTTAATATCTGCGGATGCAGATAACGAACTTGCAGATGCTGATAAAGTATCGCGGATATGGTCCTTGCGGAAGTGGCGTGGATAACACTTTTCTTACCCGCGCAGACCTCTAGCTATCGACATGCATCTGCTATGGTGTACATCGGAAGACTTTGATCTACAACTATAGGGAACATTGGTGTACGATTTGTAGTTTTGGCTACAGAGTGAAATACAGACACAGACACCATTGGTTTTATATAGGTAAAGATGTGTGAAAATCACAGAACTATCAATGTAATAAGTCATGGGTGCAAATTACTAATACGAATTATTTAGAGACGAATGGAAAAGCTTGTGGAATCCGACTTCGGGGAAGATCACTTTTGGATTTAGGAGAAATGTAGGAACACGGGGCTAAGGAAAGGGAAACGTACTTTTTAGCGTTTGTTGATTTGGAGAAAGCTTTTGACAATGTCGACTGGAATACACTATTCCAAATTGTGAAGGTAACAGGGGTAAAATGTAGGGAGCGACGAGTTATATTCAATCTATACAAAAACCAGACAGCGGTTATTAGAGTCGAAGGGCAAGAAAGGGACGCAGAGGTTGGGAAGGGAGTAAGACAAGGTTGTAGCCTTTCCCCAATGTTGTTGAAACTGTAGATTGAGTAGGCAGTGAAGGAATGGAAGGAGAAATTTGGAGAGGGCATTAAAGTGCAGGGAGAAGAAATAAAAACATTGCGGTTTGCTGATGACATAGTAATTCTGTCAGAGACTGCAAAAGATCTGGAAGATCAATTGAATGGGATGGACAGTGTCTTGAAAGGAAGATATAAGATGAAGAGTAAAACGAAGGTAATGGAATGCAATATCAGAAAATCAGGCGATGCTGAAGGAATTAGATTAGGTAATGAGACAATAAAAGTAGTAGATGAGTCTTGTTATTTGGGGAGCAAGATAACTTCTGATGGCTGAAGTAAAGAAGATATAAAATGGCAGAATGGCTTTGGGAAGAAAAGCGTTTCTAAAGAAGAGAAACTTGTTAACATCCAATATTAATTTAAATGTTAGGAAGTCGTTTCTGAAAACATTTGTATGGAGTGTAGCATTGTAGGGGAGTGAAACGTGGACGGTTCAGATAAAAAGATGATAGAAGCTTTTGAAATGTGGTGCTACAGACGAATGATGAAAGATGGATCACGTGACTAATGAGGAGGTGCTTAACCGAATGAGGGAGAAAAGGAGTTTCTGGCATATCCTGACTAAGAGAAGAGCTAGATTGCTTGGACACATTCTGAGACATCAAGGAATTGTCAACTTAGTATTAGAAGGAAGCATGCAGGGCAAAAATTGTAGAGGGAGACCGAGGGAGGAATACAGTAAGCAGATTCAAAAGGATGTAGGTTGCCGAATGTATTGTCAGATGAAGAGACTTGCACAGGACAGGGTAGCGTGGAGAGCAGCATCAAACCAGTCTGCGGACTGAAGACCACAACAAAGATATAAAGAGGGCTAGTAGTAGATGGAAATGTGCTGGTGAAGTTCCGTGAAAGCTCCTCTCTGGAGATAAGCTGGGACGCAGGTCTCAGAGGGCCCGACGGCCGCCGTGTTTCCCAGAGTAACATATACAGAGGAGCAGCCCCCCCTAAACCACTGTTCTACGCTCCCCTCGTAGTTCCGTAAGATGCTAGCGGGTGTCAGGCCGTTCCCTGGCTTAGTAAAGCTCTGCATAGAGAAAGTATGGCCATCCTTTTCCGCGCCGCGTGCCGTCGTCTGCAGCTCGTGATTGGTTGAAATCGAGTCACGTGGCTCTTTCCGTCATCTTGGTCCTATACGTTGCTGGGCTGCCATGAGAAGCCTTGTGAATATTCCTATGTTTTGGTTTGAATTACGCCACAGTGTTGTACTTTTGTGTGTTTTTAAGAAACGAAGAAGTGAGGTACACATTATAGTACTTCCATTAGATATCTGAAATATAGAAAGATGAACAGTCTGGCTGATGAAAGTCGTCAAAGAAAACTAGGAGCCCAGAAGCGAACTTCGGTTCTTGTGCTGTGATGGTTTTAATTCATAATGTAAATTAATAGATAAAAAATTCACTGACGAATGGATCAAGCAGCAGATACCTATATATTTTTAACTTGAATAAATCTGTGAAGAAAATTCTGCATAATGTCATGAGGTTAAATTGTTCACGCGTCGTTGATTTTATTGGCAGGTAGTTACCGAAAATACTCAATTTTTGACATATTAGTGAGTGGACTCGATTCCCGATTAGATATGAAATTAATATGCAGTTCCTGAAACAAACTTTTCTCATTCATTTTCATGTGTTAGTGTATCATTACAAGAAACATAAAATTAAAACAAGACAAATATTAGACATTCAAATGTAATTGGCGTTTAAAAGGCAACTTTAATTTTTGTTGCTGGTAAAAGTCACGTAGTGGGTATCTCCTACCATTTTTCGTAGATCATGTAAGATATAAAGTACATAATACGAAAGAAAATATTCATCAAAGACTTATCCATGATCTCAATTGTTTTCTTAATTTACACTCTGCTCCCATGACGACATGTTCGCCGTCTATAGGAAAATTTGGCTACGGTAGAAGTCAATCTGAATTTATAGGTGAACTCTTTAGATCTGGAGCCACAAACCAAACAGTTTTCTTGAAATCGGACGAAAAGTATTCCGTAGAGAAGCCAGGTCCGCATGGACGGAACTACGCGAAGTTCCCGCATCTGTCCGTCGGATGTAACACCCTGTATCTCGAGAATGAAAAGAGTTATCGTTCTGCTCTCAACCTTTAATAAAATTTCGATATCTTACCTACATTTCGTCCGCAACATTGTGTGTGCTAAAATCAACCATACGCAAAGTCTACGCAATGCGACTTTTCCTCTGCAAAATCTTCAAAATTTTGCGCGGTAGTTTACTTAATTTGATGAAGCACGGAAATTATAAGTAATAATGAATAGAAATTCAGATCATTATCGAGCGAATATATCACACTATAACACGTGAAAAAATTAAATTTTTTTATCGAATAGTTTTCTCAATATCGGCTGATAAGTATTGCTAAGCCCTGGGAACGTTGTAGTGGTCGGTGTGTAAGCAACAGCGGAATAGGCCCAACATGGCTGCCGCTGGCAGGCTGGCCATACTTTCCCTATACAGGGCTTTATGGCTTAGGCCGCGGCCTGCGTGGGCTACACATTCTGGCGACAGCTTTACGTGACAGAAGACGGCCACGTGCATAGCTACAAGAGTGTCCTGCGTGAGCGCCGACTGTGGCGCTGCGTGTCGCGCGCGACAACCAGCGACGTTTGAGATTTAAACCTGTTTGAATCTTGTCGCTGTCGCTCGCGCTACAAAGTGCCGAGTTTCGTTGAGAACTGACTGCTTTTAGAGGTTATGAAGGTTGTCGCAACAATTCTGCGAGCTGATAATCCCTGGAGTTTATGAAACTGCAACTACTTGTGAAATAACAGAAAATAAAATGGAAGTTGCATATATACTGAAGTATTTTGCTTTGGTTAACTAGCTCGTAATTTTTCTTTTGTCTTTTGTAAACAACTGAAGTTTAATTTTTAAATTGTTTCTAATACATCAGTCTTCTGTACTTTTATTCTGAGTGATAGTTTCTTCAAATCACGTTCATCGTGGTGTAAATGAATTACTGTACTCGCATTTGTGTGCTTTGTGCACTTGCAGTAACTACAAACTTACTCTTGAGAAAGAGAGATAACTCTGGGATGTCAAACAGGATGCGTGTAAATTACGTTTCTGTGTAAAATATTAGGATATAATATTTCAGTAGGAATTTAATGTGTTTGGTAGATCTACAGTTGGATACGTGTGTTTGAAATGAAGCTGAACTAGGGGTAAAAACTTTTAAAAAATAATTTATGGTGCTTTGTAAAGAGAAATCATAAAACTTTGCACAAATAACTGGTGAAAGGGTTGTAGTTGCAGTAATTAAAATATAAGATGGAACGGGAAGCGAACCAGCGGCCGCAAAAATTACAACTTGGTAGTCGAGGTCGCTACCCCTACGCTACAGCAACAACTATGAGAAATGATCGAAACTAATGATTTACTATCGTCTTCCAATAAGCTTTATTTCGTACTTATTCAGTGTTGATCGTTTATAGTCACAAAAACTCATTGAGAACATAGTCCAAACTAACTGTACTCGTCTTGTACTTTCGAAGAATTTGACCGATGATCTTCTGTCTGTTTTCGTATTTGAAGACGCGATGAAATAGTCCACGAACTTTCCTCGCTTTGTAAATGTAATACAAAGCATTCCTTTTACGCCTTACTTCCTAAAGTTAATAAAACTTTATTGCCTTACTCTACAGCTATCAGTATTCTACGGTTGTACGGACGGCAAACTTTAGAAACAGCTGATCGGTTGTAGCGGCCATCTTGACGAGAGTTCGTTCGAGTGGCCCAAAAGCTGATAGTTCCTGACAGTTGCTGACGATTTGGAAGACCTCCACTGCGCATGCGCGCTTTTTGACAGTTGCCAACTCCGAAGCCAACTCGAACGCTTATTTCACCTGTTTCGCATATTGGCCACCCATAGCGCTAGTTGGCATCTTTTCTCTCTACCAATGTTGAAAGTGAGGTTATGACTGGCGATATGTCATGCATTTCTCAATTGAGAAAACTATTTAAGTCGTCATGAAACATTTGCAATTTACCGTTAAACCAAAGTATAATAATAAAGATTAACAAGACACATTTGCCTGCAAACCGTGTATCTGTCGAGTATAAAATTCGTGTGACGAAACTAGGTTAACTTGGGAGTTGCGATGTTACCAGACGACCGTTCCATCAGAACATTCTTCTTGAGAAAGCTCACGTTGACGTGAGGTGGCGGACCGGCGACGGACAGTGTGCATTCCGCCATTAGAAATACATTGTGGAATACATTCTGATCATAAACTTCGACAAAACGCAAAATATACGTAAACATGTCTCTCCATTTATAAATAATGTAGCCAATTCAACCTGACAAAACCTCAACAAAAATGAGGTAAATTAGGATAGTTGTGTGTGAAAGGAATATTTGGTAACATACAACTTCATATGCATTTTGTCCCATTATTATAAGTTACAATAAAATTTAAAAAATGAAACATACAAAAATTTGCAGGTGTTTTGCAAGAATTGTCATCGTACATGATTTTCCCAGAAGTTACACATTTCGTGTAGAAACGCCCACATTGGCACTAATAGATTTCTATAATATATAACCACAAGGAGAAACACGGAACAGTAATTGTGAGACGCTATAGTGGCACATATGTCGGTTATAAAAATCTATCACTGCTAATGCCTGTTGTGAACTATATTATTCTTATGTGTCAATCACTTCATTTACAGATGGCACAGAAAATCTCAGTAGGACTATTTTTACTTCATTTTCAGGCGAATATATCACAATCCAAACTGTAAAAACATACGCATTCATCTTTAAATCCGTGTTATGAAAATTTCCACACCTTTCATTTATAGTATGTATGGGTGTAATAAAAAGGGGACGTACTGTATTAGAAGGCCACATAAGTTGAAAGAATGCCTGTCTAATATACAAACTCAGCCTCAATCAAGAGAAAATGGAAGACTTGGAACACAAACCTCTTCGTAAATGTGCAGCCTTGTCTTTTGGCCGAGGCTTGTTAAACGCTTTGGAGTTAGTCAGAAAACAGTTTGACGAAAATCCTCTGACTTAAACTTACGGTCGCCAACTATCAGCTCCGCCACTCGAACACCAGATTGGCCAGTCAGATATCGTCAGCAAGAGTCAGAAGTGCCACTCGAACGCCTCAAACTGTTCCTGACCGTCAGCAGCGCCACTCGAACGAAGCTAATGTGTAGCCCACGCAGGTCGCGGCCTTAGGGTGCCTCTCGCACGTCAGAGGGTAGCGTGTCTGTATATATTTGTCTGTGGCGGAGGCACAGTGTCGGAAGAGGAGGGCCGCTTTTTGTGGCTTCAGCGGTCAAGGTCGCGGGGCATGAATGGCTCGCCGCACCTGCAGCAACCTCCAACTGCCGACACCCAGGGCTGCCACACGTACCAGCTTCCTCCTACAAGTCTACTGTACGCAATCTTGCAAACGTCCCCATCTGTTGACTCAGGGATCGAAACTTGGCTGCACGATCCGTTACAGCCATGCGGATAAGATGCCTGTCATCTCGACTGCTAGTGATACGAGGCTGTTGGGATCCAGCTCGGCGTTCCGTATTGCCCTCCTGAACCCACCGATTCCATATTCTGCTAACAGTCATTGGATCGCGACCAACGCGAGCAGCAATGTCGCGATAAGATAAACCGCAATCGCGATAGGCTACATTCCGACCTTTATCAAAGTCGGAAACGTGATGGTACGCATTTCTCCTCCTTACACGAGGCGTCACAACAACGTTTCACCAGGCAACGCCGGTCAACTGCTATTTGTGAATGAGAAATCGGTTGGAAACTTTCCTCGTGCCGCGTTATAGGTGTCTAAATGTTCCAATGTTTGTAGAACTTATGGGACTTACGGGGTCATCAGTCCCTAAGCTTACAAACTACTTATGAACTACCTAAGACTAAGGACGGCACAAATATCCATGCCCGAGTGGGAATTCGAACCCCCGACCGTAGTGGCCGTGCAGACCGTGACTGGAGCGCCTCAGTCCCCTCGGCCACCGCGGCCGGCATATAGGTGTCGCCACCAGCGCCAATCTTTGTGTCAATGCTCTGAAAAGCTAATCATTTCCATATCACAGCATCTTCTTCCTGTCGGTTAAATTTCGCGTCTCTAGCACGTCATCTTCGTGGTGTAGAAATTTTAATGGCCAGGAATGTACATTTCACTTGGCAATAGCCAATTGAACTATCCCGACGGCTGTACTGTCGTGGTTAAATGCAGAAGAAAGGTAAACAAAGATGATACGAAATTAATCTACCAGGTATTCTGAAAAGTATAGCTTAACATTTTATACGCCTTTTAAAAATCATTTTACGCTGGAAGGATCGTGAGGCCGAATTTGCCCCTTTAACAATTTTTCCCACGTGTCCTGATGAAACCGTTAAATGAAATGAGTTGACTTCTGTGATTTTTTAATCTTTCTTATATTGTCTTCCTCGTTTGGTGTGTTCTACTTCAGATAGATTCCTAAATAGTACGATTACTGCCTAGAAGGACCGCAGGGCTAATTTGGCTCCTTATAGCGATTTCTGTATTTTTAAATATGCGACAACAGTACCATACATTCCAGCACTGATTGCGCTAGGGCAGCTGGGGATGGCGGTCAAGTATGGATGAGTTACGCCTGAGTGATTGAGGAGTGATTGAGGAGTGATTGAGGAGTGATTGAGGAGTGAGCTTCATCCTTCCTGACGAAGGTCATGGCTGTAGATTTACAAGTTGTATGAATGTAGATATGAGTTTAAGGCAGCCAACTGTTTCAACGCTCAATCCGTGACAGTTGGAGGATGTGAAGGAGTAAGGTCACGTGACTGAATGTACCAGTTAGTCTGGAAGACGTTTAGGCGACCAGAGTAGGCCTACTCATTTACTTTTAAAGTAACACATCTGAGTGACATTTTAATTTTCAAACTTTATTTACAGTTCATAAAGATTTTTATATGCACCTAATTTGAATTTTAGTCTGACAATTTTTATTACATTTTCTTTCTCCGTTGCGTTTTTCCGAACACCTTCGTCGTTTGTACTACTTTTATTTGTTCCAGCTCTTAGAGCATCGTGCTTCACACATTTTGGTAAGTAGCTTACTCCGTCCAAAGACTTATTGCAGTAACCTCGCATTAAATTTCATAAAAACTACTTTAAAAAAAGTTTGAACTGCTCTATTATAGAAGTTCTTTCTGTGAAGCGCAGGGTTTAATTGCGCCTTACTACATGCAACGCTCACTCACTTTCGTTGTTGCATTTTCAGAATTTCACCACCTTTTTATTCCTAAAGGAAGTAACATAATTGCTGATATTGTAATTGCTTGTCAAATTTTAAATACGATTATGCAGACTGTGATAATATTAGATGTTTGCCACCCTGAGCCCCTAAAAATATTCCATTACATTTATTGAAACGCTTTTAAGAAGGCACAGAAAAAATTAGCCAAAAACAGAACTTTTAACCCTATCACCGCTACGGGGGGGGGGGGGGGGGGCAACAATTTCCCGCGGTATTTGTTCTATTTGTTTAATATATCTAGTTGTGGGAGTAAATAAGCAAGAACTTAGGCAGTTGTAGAAAAATATCTAGAGTATATGCTGTCACTGTTTTATGATTTTTGTGAATTATTTCAATCTGGCTATTACATTTAAGTTTTTGCCCCCTCCCCTCCCCCCTTATACAGCGGTGACAACTTTTCTCATTAAAATATTTCTCAGTACGACAGAAAGAAATGCAGTTTGACTGTTGGTACCGCTGTATTACGTTCCCATTGTTTTGAAATAAATCTCTATTGCTGTTAGAGCAGTTCTATATTACTCGCAGTTCTAATAAAATGTCTCGTCAGTATCAGAATTACTGCAACTGTTGAAGCTGTTGACTTTTATTCAAGAGGAAGATGTCACATCTGTTTGAAGACTAAAAACTCTAAAAGGGAAAAGAACAAGATGAAAAAACTGTCTATTGTTTGTTGCAGGTGTTCCAAGTATATGTGTGTTCCACTCATTCTACAAAAACAATCATATGCACAAATTGTGAAATTGAAAGTGATAGTGAGTAGGAAGGAAAACCTCAATTGTAATTTCTACTTTGATTTTCTGTTTCCGTATTTGTGGTTTGGTATTGTACGTTCTTTATGATTTCTTAATACTAGTCTGATGTGTATCTAAGTGTTAGTTTCATGATAAAAAATTTCTCATTCATTACTTTATTTGTTTGCATCTGTTATGTTCCTGATAACTATGGAAAGGGTGTTGCAACCTAATAAAGAAATTCCTGGTTCATTAAATAATAAAAAATAAACAAACAAAAATAAATTGTTAAAAAGTGAAAAGAACGTGAGGGCAATTTTTGTCCCCCCTCCCCCTTAGACATCCATGTGACAGATCCGAGCTTAGTGGTGGTAGGGTTACTTATTAACCCTATCACCAAATTCAGTACCAGCTTAAAACAAAAACAACTTCCACTGCTAGCGAATTTATCATTTTGAAACAGATGATGTGTATCATTTTTTATATATTTAATGTAGGAAGACTGTCATTTATTAACTCACACCTGAATAAAAATTTATTCATAGATGACGCATTGTGAAGTTGACTTGCAAGGAGTATGACATAGCGTACCGTACACAAATACTTGTAGCTTGTGTTCTTCTAGCAACAATTTTAAAATCACTGGAATGCGGAACGCTTTTGCTATTTTGCGGGACATCTTCAGTAATTATCCCAATGCGGGACAGAGTCCAAATGCGGGACTGTCCCGCAGAATTCGGGACTGTTGGCCTCCTTATACGAGCTTGTAGGCAGCTCAGGGATCAACTTTATGATGAGTTGCGAGCTGCCCTCATATTATCTAGACCTCTAGATTATCTTTCACAATCTGGCCGTGGTCTACTTACCTGTGTTCAGCTGATATCGAAGAGAAGTGTATGTATCAAACAACCAGAGGCAACTTTTATCGAAAGCAGTACCATGAAATGAGTGAATTAGTTTCTTTCTCTGGTCTGGAAATCGATTATAATTCAATTATGAGATTTTCGTAAAACGCCCGGTACTCGAAGCCAGAACGATATAAACGCTTTGTGTACCTGTGATGATTACTTGTAAAATGTCTTTCTTATGCAGTTATCCTCGTCCGTAGTGAGCTGGTTTTAGAGGCTAATTGTACTTCGAAATACATAATATCCGCGTCAGTTACAGCATGTTCACTTCAGGTGTCATCCGTTAAAATGGCATTAATTTACGTCCAAACATGGAAACAGGAAAGATTGTAACAACTATCGAGGTATCTCTATAATTAGCGTTGTAGGCAAAATATTCTCAGATATTGTTGAAAGAGTGCGAGTATTGAGGACAAATTAGATGAAAATAAGTGTGGGTTTAGGCCTCTTAGAGGCTGTCAGGACCAGATCTTTAGCTTACGGCAGGTAATGGAAAAGTGCTAGGAGTGGAACAGGGAATTGTATCTATGTCTCATAGATCTGGAAACGCTTATGACCGAGTCCGTAGGAGGAAGCTACTGTCAGTTCTACAAGATTATGGTATAGTAGGCAAACTTTTGCAGCCAATTAAAGGGCTTTACGTAGACTGTCAGGCAGCAGTTAGAGTAGATGGCAAATTAAACTCATGATTCAGGGTAGTTTCAGGGGTAAGAGAAGGCTGTAACTTGTCACCACTGTCGTTCATACTATTCATGGATCATATGCTGAAGCCGGCCGCGGTGGCCGAGGGGACTGAGGCACTCCAGTCACGGTCTGCACGGCCACTACGGTCGGGGGTTCGAATCCCCCCTCGGGCATGGATATTTGTGCCGTCCTAGTTCGTAAGCAGTTCATAAGTAGTTTGTAAGTTTAGGGACTGATGACCCCGTAGTTAAGTCCCATAAGCTTTACAAACATTTGAACATATGTTGAAAACTATAGACTGGCAGGGCGGGTTGAAAATAGGTCAAAACAAAATAAGCAGTCTCACATATGCGGATGACTTAGTTGTAATGGCAGATTCGATTGAAAGGTTGCAAACTAATATTTCAGAGTTCGATCAGAGGTGCAAGGATTATGATATGAAGATCAGCATCTCCAAAACGAAAGTAATGTCTGTGGGGAAGAGATTCAAACAGATTGAGTGCCAGATAGGAGGAACAAAGTTAGAACAGGTAGACAGTTTCAAGTACCTGGGATGTATTTTCTCACAGGATGGCAACATAGGGAAAGAACTGGAATCGAGGTGCAGCATAGCTAATACAGTGAGTGCTCAGCTAAGATCTACTCTCTTCTGCAAGAAGGAAGTAAGTACCAAGACTAAGTTAGCAGTGCACCGCTCTATCTTTCGACCAATTTTGTTGTATGGAAGTGAAAGTTGAGTGGATACAGGTTACCTTATGAATAAGGTAGAGGTTACATATATGAAAGTAGCAAGAATGATTGCAGGTACTAATAGATGGGAACAATGGCAGGAGGGTGTCCATAATGAGGAAATCAAAGAAAAACTGTTAATGAACACCATAGATGAAGCAGTTAAAGCGAACAGACTGAGATGGTAGGGTCATGTTACACGCATGGGAGAAGCAAGGTTACCTAAGAGACTCATGAGCTCGGCAGCGGAGGGTAAGAGGAGTCGAGGTAGACCAAGAAGAAAGTACTTAGATTCGGTGCAGAATGATATTGAAGTAAAAGGCATAACATCAGACGAGGCATCAATGTTAGCATTGAACAGGGGATCATGGAGGAATTTTATTAGAGGTACTATGCTCCAGACTGAACGCTGAAAGGCATAATCAGTCGAGGATGATTACGTCCCGCTTGCGACTAACATCTTGTCATGTGTGTAGGAACGTTGTTTTGAATCGTTTCAGTATGTTGTCTACAACGAAAAGTTAAGCCATATTCGGACTAAGATGGAGCTTGTTGCTGCCATTGTGCACATGAATTAGCGATATCTGCTGTTCTTTTCTTTTTGTTTTGAAAAGATAATTGTGTTACGATCTGTTTGAAGTGTATCAAATGCAACTTGAAGGGTGGAGTGACACAGCAGACGCCCTTTGAGAAAATTATGGCGTACGGAACTTCAAATTGCTTCAAACATGACGGACCTATAGCCACTCGTTGAAATCTTAACTCTTTGGCTGAGCCAGTCGCGTCTTGTGAGGACATACCCGTCGTTAGGCTGCAGTGTCGGCATGTGGCAGCCGTAAACACAATCGCCGTGGAAAACAAGTTCCACGAGTGGAATCGTACTGGTAGTGGTCTAATGAGCGATGCCTGTGGCGTTTGTCTCAGCACTAGTAGGCTTCCAGCTGCGGTACTCGTAAAGCGGCCAGCATCTCGACACAGCAGTACCAGCCGCGCGGTCTAAGGCATCTCGTGTCTGCTCGCTCCAACTGGAGTGTTCTGTGCCAGTGCGCTACATGTCAATAGGTTGGTTCCAGCAGTTGCCAGATTACTACTTCCAAGCGCTAACAAACGGTGACGTTCCCATCACACTACCTAGGACAAACAGCCGTATCAAAACTCCTCGAAATACGCCAACATCAGTACAGTACCTTTAAATGCTCTTTGAAAACTCGAACAGGTAGAATGAGAGAGAATAATTTTTCATGCTTACCATCTTGTATGTACACTTGTCTGGTCAGTAATGTAATTATCCTCCTAAAAGCGAACATTCTCTTGCCAACATTAGCAAATAACGGCGCCGATGTTGTAACTAAAATTAACATCGCAGTAGCTTTACGTATTTTTCAGAATTCATATAAAATACTTACTTGCTGCGATGACGTCATTTCTACGTCACACGTTCTATCGAAGACCGCGCAAACAGCTGTTACTTGTTACTTCAGTGAGACAGATGTGAGTGATTGTGTGATGGTTGAGTTAAATACGATAGTTTGTTTACAAACAAAACGGATTAATATATACGAGATATTTTCTTTTTGTATCAAAAATAAATCTCGTGCTGCGATGACGTCACGGGTCAAAACTGACGGGCGGTATCCCGAAATACTTCTGTATTGTAAAAAGCCGAGTTTTTCCGCTCGTAACAAAAATGTGCAGCATTTAAAAGTACTGTATCAGTTCATAGCGTCGAATCCATCGCTGAAAATAAATAAATAAATAAATAAAAACTAAATTAAATTAAAATAAAATAGTGTCAAAACCTGTCGTTTACAACGCGTAGAAATTGTGCATAACTAGAAATGAATTAACCCATCTCGCATCGTTTTGAAGATCTTGTTGGTGTTCGTCACGACGACAGTTTATTAACCATATTTTACGCCCTTCAGAATCCATTGGAAACTAAAAAACACAAAACCATTTTCTGAACGATTAGAACAATTCGGAGCTGCACAGCCCACCATGCTGAAAGCGTACTGACTGTCCCATTCCACGATCGTGCGTCGAAGCGAAGGAACAAAAATGGCGGACGCCCATGCCCGTCTATATCCAGGTGCCCTAGCAGCACGATAGTTTCCGAGGTGCGTGCATGTTTGTAGAAAGCGTGAGTGATTGTGGTGGTTGAGTTAAAGACGATAGTTTGTTTACAAACAAAACGGATTAGTATTTTGTGTTTAAAAAGTAATCTGTAGCTACTCTCTGAACCAAGATTAACCAAGAGGTTTTTTTTTTTCGTATGTGAGCTCCAAAGGCGCGAATTTTTGGGCTGAGACCTGTGATGGATGGTACATTATGTTATCTATAATAACTACAGATTATTTGTATCTATAATACAGAAGTATTAACATATCCCGAATACTGGTTTTCCGACATCTTAATGACTTCATTGGTCAAAGCAGACGGGTGGTATCGCAGTCTACAGTTATGCCTTTGATATTATAATACGCAGTAAGCCGTTTCATAGAAACAGCACATTACAAACAATCAGAAAAATCGTTCTCGGATCCATTTCTTAACAATACATGCAAATAATAATACACCTACAGCGAAAAAAAAAAAAAAAAAAAAATAAATAAATCCTGAGATGTACAGTAAATTCAAGCCTACTGTTTCTGCAACTTAGCGTAGCGTGGTGGTTAGCATTAGAGCTCTTCAGCAAGAAGCTTTGCGGTTCGTTACTGCTACAATGGAAATATTTTTTATTTTTTTAAATTTTACTGTTTGTAACATAATGTAAGTATTGCTTCATCATAACACATTGTGCTTTTTAGTTACTCATATAACGGTAGTATGGTATGCAATACATAAATTTTCATGTAAGAGAGCGCTGTCTCAGGAATTAGTGACGTCGATTTGGTGACTTTGGTCTGATTAGAAAACGGAGAATGGAATTCCTGGATGTGATACGGCCAGCAGTCACATTTCTGTTCTACCTTAAAGATGAAGTTCGGAATTGAAATTTGTGATGCGGCCCGGACCTCCACGATTACTAGTCAGGGGTCTTACCACTAGACCACAGTACCACTAGTGATTAAGGCACCTCGGAATAGTCTAAGTACGACTTCCTTCCACGTGACAAACTTTAATTCAGCTTGGGTGCTCCATAAAATATTGCCACTACTGCCAAGGCTCTCCATGCAGCGGAATAGCACCTCCGCAATGGACATATTGGAACATTCCTGTTTAGTGTCATATAAATATCATTGTAAATAGAAATTTATAAACCCTGAGACTGTTTTTCGTCTCGAACATGTCAGAGACATTGAAGATAAAGGTGGAGCAGTGGCAATATTTCATGGAACAGAGAAGCTGAATTAAGGTTTGTGACGTGGAGGGAAGTCTTACTTACACTATTCCGAGGTGCGGTGGACTAGTGGTAAGACGTCTGCGTTGTAAGAGTGAAGGCCCAGGTTCGATTCTCGGGCGCATCACAAATTGTAATTCAATGCTTCACCGTTATCTTCTATGTCTTTGACATGTTCTAGACGAAAAACAGTCTCGGGGTTTATAAATTTCCCTTTACAACAGATATTTGTATCTGTTCTACCTACTCACAAATCTTTGACCTTTGTACTAAATATGTAACGATTTCCGGGGATATCGTTAAAGAGAAGCCTTAGCAAAACCTTTAACAGGCCACCCTGTAATAGTGAAAGACTCCTAACGTAGCTATGGTATACAATCCCTCTCCAAACATCAAAGGATAAATAAAACACGTCACGATTGCATTTATATTGTTTGCTTCTCAGAAATTTCTCGTTGTTTATTTGCGAATATCTCGTGCTTTGCGAACGTGTGGTTAGGCCGATATTCCTAGCTTCTCAATAATTGACTATTTTCGAAAGTGTCGCATTTTCCGAGAGTATGGTTAGAACGATATTCCTTGCTTGTGACGATTATATGGTACTGCAGTTTATTTCTGAATATTTTACGACTGCGGAGTTTTTGGTTAGCCGAGATCTATGAGGAAAACTTTCATTTCATTTTCAAATGTATACAGTTTACTCTCAGAACACTAACAGCATCGTCTGCTGTCATCTCTACATCCTAATGTTGATCCCACAGTCCTAGTTTTTGAGACCCGAAATTCCTCCATAATCCGTTAGAAATATTCATTTTAATCATAATTTGAAGTTGTACACACAACACATTACGACTTATCTTAGAAGATAGGCTAAGGAAAGGGAAACCTACGTTTTTAGCGTTTCTCGATTTGGAGGGAGCTTTTGACAATGTCGACTGGAATACACTTGCAAATTCTGAAGGTGTCAGGGGTAAAATATAGGGAGCGAAGAGTTATATTCAACCTAGACAAAAACCAGACAGCGGTTATTAGAGTAGAAGCGCAAGACAGGGAAGCATCAGTTGGGAAGGGAGTAAGACAGGGTTGTAGCCTTCCCCCAATGTTGTTCAATCTGTACATTGAGCAGGCAGTGAAGGAATTGAAGGAGAAATTTGGAGAGGGCATTAAAGTGCAGGGAGAAGAAATAGATTGTGGTTTGCTGATGACATAGTAATTCTGAAAGAGACCGCAAAAGATCTGGAAGAGCAATTGAATGGAATGGATAGTGTCTTCATAGGAAGATATAAGATCAACATTAACAAGAGTAAAACGAAGGTAATGGATTGCAGTGTCAGAAAATTAGGCGATGCTGAAGGAATTAGATTAGGTAATGAGACAATAAAAATAGTAGATGAATTTTATTTGCGTAGCAAAATAAATTCTGATGACCGAAGTAAAGAAGATATAAAATGCAGAATGGCTATGGGAAGAAAAGCGTTTCTAAAAAAGCAAAACTTGTTAACATCCAATATTAATTTAAATGCTAGGAAGTCGTTTCTGAAAGCATTTGTCTGGAGTGTAGCATTGTATGGGAGTGAAACGTGGGCGATAAGGAGTTCAGATAAAAAGATGATAGAAGCTTTTGAAATGTGGCGCTACAGACGAATGATAATTGATGGGTAGGTCACGTAACTAATGAGGTGCTTAAGGGAATCGGGGAGAAAAGGAGTTTGTGGCATATACTAAGAGGAGGGATATATTGGTTGGACACATTCTAAGACATCAAGGAATTGTCAACTTAGCATTAGAAGAAAGCGTGTGGGGTAAAATTCGTAGAGGGAGACAGAGGGACGAATATAGTAAGCAGATTCAAAAGGAAGTAGGCTGCCGAACTTATTCTCAGATGAAGAGACTTGCACAGGACAGGGTAGCGTGGAGAGCTGTATCAAACCAGTCTGCGGACTGAAGACCACAACACACACACACACACACACACACACACACACACACACACACTAAAAAGTGGCATTACTTAATTCACTACGCCTCTTTCCATTAACGACATCACACTTTTTAATATTTCAGCTTAAACGCATTACTGACTTACTAAGGCCTGGAGAAAAGGGTAGTGTATTGTGTCTAGTTGTATTCTTAACATACATCAGTAATATAGAAGTAATAAGGACAGTTTACAACTCACCGCAAAGACGTGGCGACGAGCTGCGACAGGCACATACAAAAGAGGCACACATGCAACACTTGCAGCTATCGGCCATGGCCTTCTTCAGAGGCCGGGACACCTGTGAGAGCAGCCACGTAATTTACCAGCTGTGCTGCAATCACTGCGCAGCTTTCTATATTGGCATGACTTAGAATGAACTAGCTGGAAACCCGGCGTTGCCCGGGTATTTATTTATTCCTGCCATTTTTCAGGCGTGTAGGGGGTATATGTCTGTAAAATCTCTTGGAAATACGATTAGTAGTAAAGAAGTGGAATGTAGTCTTAGAAAATCAGGCGATGCTGAAGGAATTAGATTAGGTAATGAGACAGTGAAGGTGGTAGATGAGTTTTGTTACTTGGGTAGTCAAATAACATGCGATGGTCGCAGTACAGAGGATATAAAATGCAGAGTGGCAATGGGAAGAAAAGCATTTTTGAAAAAGAGAAATTTGCTAACATCGAATATTAATTTAAGGGTAAGGAAGTCTTTTCTGAAGGCATTTGTGTGGAGTGTTGCCTTGTATGGGAGTGAAACATGGACCATAAGCAGTGCGGACAGAAAGAGAATAGAGGGTTTTGAAATGTGGTGCTACAGAAGAATGCTGAAGATTAAGTGGGTAGATCACATAACTAATGAAGAGGTACTGAACAAAATTGGCGAGAAAATGAATTTTTGGTATACCCTGACTAAAAGAAGGGATCGCTTGGTAGGACACATTCTTAGACATCGAGGAATCGTAAATTTAGCATTGGAGGGAAGTGTGTGGGGTAAAAATCGCAGAGGGAGACCAAGAGACGCGTATAGTAAGCAGATTCAAGTGGATGTGGGTTGCCGTTCTTATGAGGAGATGAAAAGGCTTGCTCAGGATAGAGTAGGGTGGAGAGCTGCATCAAACCAGTCTCCGGACTGAAGACCATAACAACAACACAGTAAAGAAGTAATAGATCACTACTTGAAGCGTGATAGGGCGGTTTTCCATGAACGTTACTGTTTCTCTGCTCATATCTCATGAACTACATGTCGTACTGTGATACAATTTAGGAGATAAATTCAACTATATGTGTGTATCCTGTCTGTAAAATTTCCCGCGGCTAAAATTCGTAGTGTACAAATTATAAATTGTAACGTCACTCCGAGAGCCGTAGTTTTACTCCATAAACAGCGGAAAAGTAGTAAGCGAGAAACTTTTCTCCTTTCGTCATTTTACTATGGTTGGCAGCGAGAAAAAGTTTATTAAAGGTTTCAAATTATGTTTAAAGCTTGTTACAAGTCGCTAAGTACTGTCATTCTCATATAGTGTATTTCGAAAGTCTCGTCGCATTATATAGCATTTTTTGCGACTTCCATTGGTTATGACGTAATATCTTTTGAACCATGTTCTGTATGTAATTCTTAACCATGCAGCAATTGTTACCTCACCGTAAGGAATGTGTGTAACAAATTTGGTTGAAATCGGTCCAATGGTTTAGGAGAAAATGCAGCAGTTTTTCGCGCATCTTATTGTTTATGACGTCATATCTCGTGAACTATATATCATACGTGATTCTTACACTTACTGCGACCGTCCTCATGGATTGAAGATTACGTGTACAAAATTTCATAAGATTGGAACAAAACTGTAGATTTGTATGCAACACGTACAAACATACGGATACTCTGGTTTATATGTCCACCGCCAAACAGTGGCCAAAAACATGGTGGACCACCCTATTGCGGCTTATTCCGGTGATAGTAAGTAGAATGCAAATGTAAGAGAAATATAAACTTATATTATTTCCTGGTCTTACTATGATATGCAGTTTTTTGACGTGGAGTCCAGTGACGGGCAGGTTTTTACACGTCACTTGTATGCCCGTATTCTTTAGAGTGTAATTGTTTTAGGTTAGAAAACAATGTTTTGAAGATTCTTACCGTTTGCGGTTTAGCGGTTTGGTACATTAAACAATGTAGGTATCTCGTTCTTCATACGCTTCCTAACAAGATAATCGTAAATAAACTGTACTACTTGATACCATACCTACAATCTTAGGAAATATAAGAGAGATGGGAGTTACTTTTAGTTATTATCGTGATAGTACCTCGGAGCTACTGAACTCTCTGGGAGAACCAGCCATGACAAAACTGTTTCACCTGGCGCGTAAGATGTATGAAACAGGCGAAATACCGTCAGACTTCAGTAAAAATAATCCCGATTCCAAAGAAAGCAGGCGCAGACAGGTGTGAAAACTACAGAACCATCAGTTTAATAAGTCATGGTTGCAAAATATTAACACGAATTATTTACAGAAGGATGGAAAAGCTGGTGGAAGCCGATCTCGGGGAAGATCAGGAGAAATGTAGGAACCCGGTATGCATTCCTCACTTTTCTGCTTATCTTAGAAGATAGATCAAGGAAAGGCAAACCTACACTTCTAGTTTTTGTAGAGTTGAAGAAAGCTTTAGATGTTGATTGGAATACACTGTTTCAAATTCTGAAGTCAGCAGGGGTAAAATACAGGGAACGATGGGTTGTTTACAACTTGTACAAAAACCAGACAGCGGTTGTCAGAGTTGAAGGGCATGAAAGGTATGCAGTGGTTGGGAAGGGAGTAAGACAGGGTTGTAGCCTTTCTCCAATGTTATTCAATTTGCACATTGATCAGGCTATAAAGGAAAGCAAGGAGAAATTTCGAGAAGGAATTAAAGTTCAACGTGAAGAAATAAAAACATTGCGTTTTGCTGACGGTATAGTAATTCTGTCAGACAGCTGAGGAACTGGAAGAGCAATTGAACGGAAGAAAAGTAGCGTATAAGATGAACATTAAGAGGAGCAAAACAACGGTAATGGAATGCAGTATTAAAATCAGCTGATGCTGATGGGATTAATTAGGTAACGGAATAATGGTGGTAGATGAGTTTTGTTACTTGGGCAGTAAAATAACACAGGATGGTTACAGTACAGAGGATATAAAATGCAGAATGGCAATTGGAAGAAAAGCATTTTTGAAAAAGAGAAATTTTTTAACTCGAATATTGACTTAAGCCTAAGGAAGTCGTTTCTGAAGGCATTTGTGTGGAGCGTTGTCTTGTATGGGAGTGAAACGTGGATGATAAACAGCACAGGCAGGAAGAGGATTGAGGCTTTTATGTAGCGTTACAGAAGAATGCTGAAGATTAGTTGGGTGGATCGCGTAACTAATAAGGAGGTACTGAACAGAATTGAGGAGAAAAGGAATTTCTGGCATACCTTCACTAAAAGAAGGGATCGATTGGTAGGACACATTCTTACACATCAAGGAATTGTGAATTTAGCGTTCGAGGGAAGTGTGTGGGTTAAAAATAGCAGAGGAAGACCAACAAATGAATACGGTAAGCAGATTCAAACGGATGTAGGGTGCCGTTCTTATGAGGAGATGAAGAGGCTTGCTCAGGATAGAGTAGGGTGGAGATCTGCATCAGACCAGTCTCCGGACTAAAACAACCTATTTTTATGCCACTACAAACGTTCCCTATTGTAAAAAGTATGCTAGAATCAATAAAAACGATACTATTCGCAACTCGGTCGCGACCGTATTCGTCACTGTATTTTGCAGACAGCTATCAACAGATATTTTATCTTGGTTGCTATTATTGGGGAGAACGTCCACTTTGCTATTGTCTTAATAGCAAAAACAACTGATCGTAACATTCTGCCTGTAAAACCTGGAAGAGGAAAGGTAAAGACGCGTGTATATTCTCCACAACAACTGCAGCAGGAACTGAAAATGGACAACGCCCATTTGTTATTCCTACATGCATTCACAGGCTGTGACACAACATCCGCAGCGTATCGTATAAGTGGTGTTTGTCAAAATGTAGCGAAAGTCTAAAATCATACAACATGCTGAGCTATTTGCCAATAGTTGTTCTTTCCCCGACTCCATTGAGACAGCGGGAATCAAGAGTACTCTCTCATGGTATGGAACTCCAGCCACCACAAAATCCCTCGACGACTTCCGCTACAAATCATTTATAAAAGCAGCTGGGGGCGTGAAGCATAATCTTTAAACTCTTCCAACTGAAGGACCAGTTAAGCAGCATGCATTCCGAACGAACCACAAAGTACGCCTTTGGTTAGGAGAGAAACCGAAATGTGGAGCGCCGAAGTGGGGTTGGGAAAGAAGGAATGACCAACTAGTTCCGAAACTCTGAGTTAGATGCTGCCCCTGACTAAATCTTGGATTTTTTTTTTGTCGATGCGCGAAAGGATGTGACAGTGGCAGATGAAGTTGCAGAAAAGTGTTGTTAGGCTGCTCTGTGCTTTCCTGAACTGCGAGGGCAATTGCAAGAATGGAGTCGGAATATTAAGGATGAAGATGACAGTGACACATACAAATTTGGTTGGACGACGTCTCCACTACTTATGAAAATGAATGAGCCTCGACCATTTTCTCAGAAAAAACGATGATACTACTTTGAATGCACTTATATTTCATTTTGAATCACCATCAGTACTTTTAAATACTTTCATTGTATCATTCATAGTATTATAATAAAATTCAAAAATGTTCAAATGTTTGTATAGCTTATGGGAATTAACTTCGGGGTCATCAGTTCCTAAACTTACAAACTACTTGTGAACTAGCTAACAATAAGGACGGCAGAAATATCCATGCCCGAAGGGGGATTCGAACACCCGACCGTAGTGGCCGTGCAGACGGTGACTAATGCGCCGCAGTCCACTTGGCCACCGCGGCCGGTTTATAATAAAAGCTATGATTATAAAAGGGCTGAAATTACTTTCTTGTCATTGTTAAAGTGTTATTATTTACCATGCTAGCACCTTATGTAAGATAGAAACGTCACACTCATTTCTAGAAGGATATGGAAACTGAGCGCACATCTTATTATGTAACTTCTGATTGGCTGAAGATAAGGTAGCAAACGAGCACAACAAATTGAAGGAAATTTAATGCTCTACAACTTTCGTTCTGACAAATTTTCTGAGAAACGATTGAGTGAGTCA
This sequence comes from Locusta migratoria, assembly GCA_026315105.1. Taxonomy (NCBI): domain Eukaryota; kingdom Metazoa; phylum Arthropoda; class Insecta; order Orthoptera; family Acrididae; genus Locusta; species Locusta migratoria. The sequence continues at coordinate 118,786,960 of CM048754.1, forward strand.
CTAGAAGTAAATGTTTGACAAAATTTGTGAGGTGAAGATGATTTTGTCGATTTTCAATAACGTATATCTAGAAAACCGTTGGGAATTAGAAATACATGTACTGAAACACATTTATAGCAAATTCAATTATCTTTCATTTTTATTTGGAACATTTTTTCCTAAAACGAACAGTTTTCGAGATATAAGCGAAAAACCAAAAAAATGTTACCTTTCCACCCCCTCCCCCGCTTTAGCTCACTCCCCAGGGGCGGGGACTTTTAGTATGTTGACCTCCTAACTATCCCTAACAAAGTCCTGAAGTCAAAAATTCTCGCATATTCCATGCACTCTACAATGCGTTCATTGACTGGACTGTGATTTGATTTTGATTTGATTTTTCCAGGGAAGTCAAAACAGTCTTGGTCCAACCGGCCACTGCCCGCACCGAAACTAAGTTTATTGTGCGGTATCGCTCCCTGTATATCTAGTAAAGCCAACCAATGGCCCTAGAACAGTGCAAGGAGTCCCTTTACCAGTTCTTTATTAGACACAATTTCTTCGGGTCTGGTTGTCCCAAATGTTCTGTGCCTTTTACTCTCCAATGCAATGCATTCGAAGATTAGATGTGATGCAGTTTCGTCACCGTCATCACAGATCCTACATTTAGGGTCCTCTCCTGTTATTCCCATTGTATGTAGGTGTTTTTTTGAAATTCCCATGGCCTCAGCAATCCAACCATGAGTCTAATCTCTCTCCTGTTCAGGCGCAGGATTTCAGAGCTTCTTTTAAAACATGGCTTTGGCATCATTACCTTGACATTTTTCTTGATGGACTTTGGTCCAATATTCTACGTGCTGTCTTCTGAGCCAGTTACGTAGCTCCAATTTGACCACTGCCTAGGTGATTGTCAGGACAGGTTCCGGTCCAATAAATGGAGTCTCTGACCCATCCTGGCTAATCTATTGGCATGTTCGTTGCCACTGATCCCCGAGTGGCCAGGGACCCACAATAGGTTTACTCTATTGCTTTCCCCTAGCTCGACCAGAACCCTGTGACATTCTGCAACAATTTAGACCTTGTTACAGGAGCTGCCAGTGATCTCAGGGCTGCCTGGCTGTCTGAATAGATACAGATGCTACGATCTTTGTAGCACCTACGCAAATTCTCCTCCACACATGCCCTGATGGCAGTGATTTCGGCCTGGAATACTGAGGCCAGTTTCCCTAGAGAGATGACGCCCTCCAGTCTTGGCTGCACCCCGTATACCCCGGCCCCAACACTTTGGTATGATTTTGACCCGTCAGTGAACTAGACAATGGGCCGTATGAATATAAAGGAGTATCTACTTTATACTCTGGATTCCAGAGAACATACTCAGGTTTGCATGAATAAAGGGAGTCGGAGAATATACTTCAGCCGAGTATGTTCTCGGCGTGAGTAACGGGGTGGGAGAAGTTGCTCACAGCAGAGAACATTCTCCAATTTCATATGAATAAAACTACACAAGTTTCTCACGACGGGGGAACATTCTCAGATTTCTGGAGTGAGCTCTATGGCATATACTCCATACTGAGTAACTTCTATTATGGTTACATTTTACAGAGGTTTATAATAATATAGGGGACCTATAAAGTTAATACAAATGAAAACATTTTGTTGACGAGTATCTTCCTCCGGAAAAATCGTGCGACACTTCCAGCATTTTATATAGTGACGAGAGTGATGTAAGAGGTATTTTTATTACCGACATAAAAATGAAACAAATGGATTCAGCTGCGTATTTTACTCATTTCGTGCATATTTGCAGTTGTAAACAGCCACATAGCAAAATAATATTGTTTTTAAATAGGGTCTATTAGTAAGACCTTATGCTGTTAGTTCCAAATAAAGTGTATCCCAGGACTTCACAGTTTCTATCACAAAATAAATATTGCTGCAATACCAGGTAGGCCTACTGAAGTACAGTTTCTATCCAAACCGGTTGGTCTATTTATGGTGCGTTTTCTGACTTCGTAATCGTAACTTCTGTCATGTTAGAAGTAAGTAAACACGACAGGAAAATTAATAACTGATTAATTACATACGTAACAGCCTGTTTCTTGTTCAAAATTGCATGGCCTAACGCTTATGAGCAAACCGTTATGTGTCATATTTAACAAGGCCTATCTCATGTTAGAACACTCCGACAGCATTCCACGTTGTAACAGATGAATATGTGATGCATTCTTATATATCGTTCGCAAATTGTGCTAACCCTACTTCATTAAGAAACGAGTTTCTCGAGTGACGAAAATTTTGTATCGCCAGCAGAATACATTTTTAGTCTTAATAATATGCTCCTTCACAACAAACAAATGTCTAAACATAGTACAGTTTTTTTCTGAACACATAGATGCCTACTCCATATTTGTACACTTAATAATTTGCCTGATTGGGCTAGTTTAAATAAATACACGATTGGACAGCTGATCTGTGGCGGACATGACAAGTGGAGAACTTACTCGAGTAGGAGGCGGGGTAGCGAGAATGAACTACCTGCTCAGAGCATATGCTTCGAAGTTTTTATTCATACGAAATTGAGAACTTACTCAGAGAACGTTCGTTTGCTCTGAGAATCTTCTCTAGAGCATCTGCTCTTTCTTATTCATACGACCCAATATCCCCCGTACGGTGTTGAACTATTTTGTCCCACTGCTCCCTACTTCCAGTTGTTATATTGAAAGGCTTGTTGAAGCAGTAGACTGGACTGTGACTCGTAACAGATATTTCCCACGTGTCCCCGTTCACTGCGGTCAGTGCGCCAGGGGACAGATGAAAACGCCTGGGCTCACCGCTAAGCCATTAGCACGGTCGTTAGGCTGCTGGCTTGTACACAGACAACTGTATACTGGCCCACTGCGCTGCGCCGTCGTCAGCAATACGTTGGGGAAGTTTTCTTCCTCCTGCCATCTCAAGGTTCGAGTTGTAAGATGTACTTGACGTCCCTAATGCTTGACGTGTTATAGGGCGAAGTCAACAGAAGATAAAGAGAAACTGCAAAATGTTTTAGATAGCTGCACTGCGGCTTGATAGCACAGTGGTAGAGTGCCAGACAAACCCAGAGGTCGCGGGTTCTATCCCCGCCAGGTCCTGGGATTTTTATCTGTCACTTTCCACTTCGCCGGCGGGGACAACCGTTTCCAATACAAGCTCCCTGACCGGTGCTCAAATTTCACGGCTGAGCTTTTTGCCCTCCACCAGGCTGTTTTGTATACCTGCCGCCACCGCCAACCTTTCTATGCCATCTGTTCGGACTCCCTTAGCGCCCTGCAGAGTCTTAAGGACCCTTTCTCGACCCATCCTCTCGTGTATCGGATCCAACGCTCCCTCCAGTTGCTAGCAGATGACAGCTGTCACGTTTCTTTCCTGTGGGTCCCTGGCCACGTGGGTGTGCCCGGGAATGAGACCGCCGACATAGCAGCCAAGGCAGCAGCTCTTTTGCCTCGCATGGCTGCCTTTTGCGTCCCATCTGACGATGTTCAACGGGCTCTTCGCCGGAGTATTGTGTCGCAATGGCACAGTGCGTGGTTTTCAATGTCCAACAATAAATACAGAACTGTAAAACCGATCCCGACCGCTTGGAGGACCTCCTCACGCCCCTCTCGGCGGGAGGAGGTCATCCTGGCCCGGTTGCGGATCGGTCACTGCCGTTTCAGCCACCGTCATTTGCTAACAGCCGACCCTGCACCGCTGTGCTCCTGCGGTGAACTGCTGACAGTGCGACATGTTTTACTGACTTGTGTTAATTTTAATCATCTCCGTGTAGCCCTTCACTTTCCGTCTACTATGGAGGAAATTTTAGCTGATGACACACGGGCAGCTGATAGTTTTGCGTTTTATCAACTTGGCCAATCTATCAAAAGATATTTAACCCTTTTAATTGTTTTTATCTTTAGTTTTTAGCCTTCTTTTGATATTCTAACTGGTAGTTACCAATTTTTACGAGCTCTAGCGAATCTCTGTTCTTATCTGGGCGCTAATGACCTTAGCAGTTGTGCGCCCTAAAACCACAAAAAAAAAAAAAAAAAATCTTTCCACTTCTTTCACCACTGGCAGTATTGCTCATGAGAAAAATACCGAGTAGCACCGTGGTTCGGAACCCACGTTAAACTGTAGGTCCCCCTATAACTGGCTGGGTAAGTCAGGTTGGAGGAAGGCGACGGCATACCACCTCGAAACAGGACCAGGCCTAGTAAAGCACTGTGGTGTTCGAACAAATCTGCGTATTGTTGACTGCTTTAACTTTTTTGAAGATACCTGCATGGTTCCATAAAGGGCAACTGACCCTCAATAATGAGAAATGTGAAGTTATCCATATGACCACTAAAAAAAAAGAAGTTACACGATAAATCAGTCAAAACTACAGACCGTAAATTCAACTCAATACCTAGGAGTAATACAACATATTGAATTCCAAAGAACACATAGAAAGTATTGAAGGGAAAGCGAACCAAAGACTGTTTCGTTTGCAGAGCAGATGAAACAGTTATACTAAAGAAACTGCTTACACTACACTTGTGCGTCCTGTTTTGCAGTATTTGCTGCGCATTGTGGGATCCGCAACAGGTGGGACTTACTGACGATTTAGAGAAAGTTCAGAGAACGGCAGCCCGTTTTGTGTTATCGTGATATAGGGGAGAGTGTTGCGAAAATGGTGCGAGAGTTGGGGTGGAAATCATTAAAAGAAAGGCGTTATTTGTCGCGGCGAAATCTATTTGTGAAATTTCTTTCACCAACTTTCTCTTCAGATTGCCAACATACATCGTTAGCACCCACGTATATAAGGAGACATGACCATCGTAATAAAATAAGAGAAATTAAACCGAAAACAGAAAGATTTGGGAGTTCCTTTTTTCCGTGAGCTAACAGAATGGAACTGTAGAGAAACATCTATATATGAGATACTCGGCAAATCACATTTAAGTGGCTGACAGGGGGTTCTTCAAACTACCTTTATACTATTTTATCTCCCATTTCATTCTCGAAATACGCGCGGGAAGAAAGAACATCTGAATCTCTGCGTTCGAGCTATGATTTCTCGTATTTTATTCTGATCATTTCTACCTTTGTAGGTGGAAGTCAATAATTATTATATTAATACGCTAACACGAAAATTGTGCTACAGATTACTAATTTATTCGTACAAAAAGGCCAATGAAAGTTCCATAATTCTAAAGATTGTTTGTCGTAGATTTTACGAATATGTGAGCATTTAGCCAGTAAAAGTGGTAAAAGGAAGTAGAAATTTTTCTATCTACAGCTTGGATCAAGTTCTACATTCTCCAACAATCAGCTCACTGATTGGCTATTCGCCTCGACCAAAGACGCTGTAATGCAGCGCATCTGCAGTATTAAACTAACGTATTAAAATAAATATCGTAACATGAAATGCTCCCAACTCAGTTTCTTGTGCCGTTCAAATGCTTCATTTTCGCAGCGATTAAGAGTGGTTAAAGGAAATGGATATTTTCATATGAATGCCGATATAAAGGATGATGCGCCGGGAGAGGCATCTAGCGGTGTTCGGGTGAAACTACGAAGTCGACATGTTGTCAGTTCTGGAATTCTGAATATCGCAGTATCGAAATAACATTTCTCGGCGTTGTATAAATATACGAACACCGAAATTGTAGTTCCATTTAAGATACTAGGCTAATGAAAATTATATAATTCGAAAATGGTAGGAGAAGTATATACTTCCGTTTTTATTTGTTATTATTGTCAGGCATTTTCCTTAACACGTAAAAGATACTGTTTCCTACCTCCTAGTGCCGGTTAAATTTTACCAGCGGCCTCCTATGATAATGTTGGCAACAGATGCTGAATAGTGAGAATCCTGTGAGTCTTCATTTTAGCCAATCGCTTGACAACGCTGATGTTTTCTCGTAGAATCTTCGCTTTACGAGGGCAATTATTTTTACTGAGCGGATGAGGGTACATACAAGAACCTGTCAACGATAAAGCAGGAACAGCATTATTTGTTTACTTCATGGTCTGTACGATACACTAATCGAGTCATTCTATGTGGTTCGAACAAATGGGCAAAGATTTTCTATCGTATTGTTGATGTTGCCAACATAATGACGCGAGGCCGCCGACATGATACGTAAAATTTTACCCCCAGTGACCATTGTAAACACAATTGGTCGATTTTCGACCACAGGCAATACTAGTATATAAATTAACATTCGGAGGATAGTGTTGGCGATTGGAGTTTCGTAAGTAGCCCACGTCGCAGCAATAACCGCCGTTGTTGTTATGATTCCCATCCCAGATTCTTTATCATTTCCGTGACGCTGTCTCACCTGTATCGTGACAATTCGATGAACCCTATGCCATGCACTTCGGTGTGACTAGCAGAGTATGTATGTAGATGTAGAACCTCATTTCAGTGAGAAACATATGTTTCTACACGATCTGTTGAGATTTTTCCACAGACGCTGATATCGATAGTTTAATAACAACACGCAGTGTGTAACAAAAACCGGAAAAGGACGTGCAACGTCCTTACAGTAGCTTAGCCAGATGGGCGATGGACAGGTTACCCTCCACAGCATTGGATGGCCTCAGAGACGAGAACTGCAACAGGTTGTCCGGGTCTCCGTGGCGTTTGGCGTTGTTTTCTTATTGGTGTCGGTCACCCGATACGGCAGTTCACGGTTGTGTAACCCTGACCTGGATAGCGCGCTAACCGGATCCTATAATTGCTACACTGCACTGCACACACACACACACATCTTACGGTGTTTCTTAAGTGTATCTCTGTTACGTCAGTTACAGATGACTTTACTGAAGGTTACAAACATCTTTACTGGTCAACATATATTAGGACGAGAAAACTCTCTTGATAGCGATAATGCACAGAGAAGGCTAGTAAGAGTATTGCGTGCGCAAGATATGAAATTGCGATGCCTGTATTCCTGTGGCGTTCTGCTGTGCTACATGTGGGACGATTCCCGACCTTGAATGGAAGGACAGGCATTCTGATTTTTTTTTTTAATTTTTTTTTTTTATTTTTATTTATTTATTTTTTTTTTTTTTTTTTCCCGCCTTTGGTGTCTAATTTCTTACAGACTGGTGAATAGGCGATAAGCTCAGGGACTGTTGAATTTTACTTTATGCTTCGGTTGGAATCTTGCCGATGAGCTGGTAACATAACAGGCTTCGATTAGCGTCGAGACGTTCTGCACAATTTTTTAAAGTGATTGGCTTGATTTCTTAACACATTAAAATGTAAAGGGCTGTAAATTTTACTTAATGCGAGTTCCAATGCCGCAAAACGGTAACAAATATTTTTAGTTTTTAAGCTTATAAAGTAACTTGGAACTATTCTGCTTAAAATTTTGCAAAATTTGTGAAAAAATTCTAATAAGATTACTTTTTATTTCATTTTTCAAAATTATATGAGGAACAACTAATAAAAACGTATATTGTCCACTTCAAGACAAAATTGAGTGTGATATGGTTTTCGGAGGTATTTTATGTGCTCCTCACGCTCCTGCATTCAGATTTAATGTATTTGAAATAGTACGTTCAAAACGAATGGTTAAAACCAATCGTATATTGTCCACATCGTTGAATGAATGATTCAAAATGTTCAAATGTTTGTACAGCTTATGGGACTTAACTACGGGGTCATCAGTCCCTAAACTTACAAACTACTTATGAACTAGCTTATATTAAAGGCGGCACAAACATCCACGCCGACCGCAGCGGCTGTGCTGATTGCGACTGGCCCGCCGCAGACCGCTCGGCCACTGCGGTCGGCAAAACGGATCTAACTGTAAAAACAGCTTACAATTTTATTGAGTAGTTTAGCAGATATGTTTTTGCTGCTCCTGAAAAATTTCAATCAACGGACATTATACGTCTTGATTAGTTGCTCCTCATAGGTGCCCTCAGGAAAATTACCCAACGTGGGATGTTTACACGTTTAAATCCTCAAATTTCCGAAAATATTGCATTCAGAAGGCTGCGGATTAAGTTGTAGAATATTTCCATCTTTCCGTTGGTATCAATGTCGTTCAAATACAAGTCGATGGTAGCTGTTAATACTTGGTTCAACAACCACATATGGACTCGTGTACGCCGGCCGCGGTGGCCGAGGGGACTGAGGCGCTCCAGTCACGGTCTGCACGGCCACTACGGTCGGGGGTTCGAATCCCCCCTAGGGCATGGATATTTGTGCCGTCCTTAGGATAAGCTAGTTCATAAGTAGTTTGTAAGTTTAGGGACTGATGACCCCGCGGTTAAGTCCCATAAGCTATACAAACATTTGAATTTGGACTCGTGTACCTAAGAGTGTGTTTGTTTCATAAAAACTTTGAAACGGGGAGTCAGTGATTCTGGTGTTCCATTCAGTGGTGGTCATGTGGGTAGGCTGAAGGTCATGGAAAGGCCCGGCATGGTTCCTGGTATCAACACTATCGGAGGTCTTTAGCCTCCGGACAACATGCGAGTGACGAAAGCTCAGTACGCAGCTGAATTTCATACAAAAAAAAGTAATGGTAGCCAGAAGAAAGCTTCCAACTGAAGAAGGAGGAGGAGGAGGAGGAACTAAACGATGACCCTGATTACTCTGCTGGATACTTTTGATGCTGGAATAAGTTATTTGTGAATTTTGATAATAAGTTACTGTAATCACATTTTCTGGCATTCGGCATTTTTAGTGTTACATGTATCTTTACCTCACAACCACTAAAGCAATAACATGCAAATTTTCAGAAATGATATTTAACAGTTAAGAGATCACTGAACTAGAATCAAGACAAAATCTGGCTTATACTCTAAAGCAGAGAAATTCGTTACATTTTTTTTTTCAATGAAAATGTCTTAACGGTACAAAATTCATAAATATTACACCAGCTAAAAGAATACACTGGTTCCATGTCAGTGTGCTAACAGAATATGCTGAAAATAGCTCCCAAAATTTCAAAGTTCTGTACGCAAGTTACAAAGAAAAAAAAAATCGCACTGCCGTGTTTTACGGCGCACTTTAGATTTATAGTTTTATAAATTTTTGCAAACATTTTGGACCTAAATAATAAATGAGTGCCTAAAATCCTATTAGAAAAAAAAATAGGAATTGGCGGGTTCCGAACCAATGCCTTTCTGCGTCAAGAGTCCAACGCATTGCCCACTACGCTACTCTTTTTTGTTTTACGCTGTCAGTTAGGAATTGTGTTCTTTAATCTCAGACTATATAGTCGTTGTTAACTGATGCTAATACGACATTTGTAGACACCAGATTATCATTTATCGTACGAAAAACGAAGGTGTTTTTTTAATGCGCCATTGCTTTAGAATGAAAACGTGTAAGTTACAATAAGGAAATCATCAAATACGCAACGCAAGATGGCGTATGCCACAGAGAGTTCTGGGCGAGGAATGTCACGTGACATCTGCGAACGGCTGGTTTTCGTTAATTCAGTGGAGGGTGTCAAAACTCCGTTATTTTTGCAAATATCTCTCAAACGATACGAGATACGGGAGAGAGAGAGAGAGAGAGAGAGAGAGAGAGAGAGAGAGAGAGAGAGAGAGAGAGAGAGCAAAGTTGTAGAGAATTTTCTCCTCTACAAATTCGGTTATTCAATTTTCGTGTCAGATGAATGGTTAAGCCGTTATTTTCATTTAAATTTAGAGCTGTTAAAAGACGATCGCAAAGGCCCACTTTTAGTGTTACTACTTTTGTGTCCCAGCCTCGTCGCCACTTTGTGTCCCAGCCTCGTCGCCGCTTTTGTGTCTCGTTTCTGTCGTAGGTGTAGGTGGCCGAGTAGGAAGACCGACACAGGAATAAAGGATGCACGCTTGTGCAGGTACGGAGGGGAGCAGCCAGTGGGACAGCAGGAACTAGAAACACTAGAGTAAATTAGAACGAGATATATATTGCACAGAATGAATACAATACTTAACTTTTACATAGCTCAGTACTGCAGAATGCTGATATATAGTTGAGCTAGAGGCCTGCCTAGTGCCTATCCGATAGCCAAGTATTCACTGGTGCCTATCTGATTCCGAAGTGTTAACTCGTTCCTATCTCAGTCCCAAGTGAACGATGTCGTTCTGTGGTGGCCACGAGCTGAGTTGTAGCAGAGGGCGCTCGTTGCTGACGTCGTAAGAACGCCGCGCCGTGCGTGCATGGCGGCGCGCGGCGAAAGTAGGTGGCGCGCACTTTAGACTTGTGCGACACCACAACTAAAGTGTTCCAATTTACATAAAGATAGCAGATTTAACATCGGCGACATAGGGCGTTCCGACTCCCTTAAAGCATCGACACTGTTCGTTGACTCAGTTTAGCCCGGCAACACAGGAACACACTAGACATCACTGACTGTCCTCTAAACACTGCTACCTCAAGTTTACTAGCAGGTAAAGTGTAATGCTGATGATTCCCTCTAAATTTCAGACCATACAGTCGTTTACCTTTAACGGGGAAATGTTAACAGCTATCTCACAGTGCGCGCTATGGCGGTTAATACTTTCTAAAATAAGCACTACGTTTGATGAACGCAATATCAGCTAGTTACCAGTTATTTGCTAAGGTTTTGCTACCTTCTGTGTACAAATACACGTCGAATGGAAGTTAAACTTTCAGGTTATGCCAATAAAGCAGATATCGACAGTTTATTTAGATGTAGAGCCACTGTCGAACTCGACCCTACATCTACATGATTCACTCTGCAAATCACATTAAAGTGCCTGGCAAAGAGTTCATAGAACCACCTTTACACTCTCCCTCTCCCATTCCATTCTCGAATAGTGCGTGGGAAGAAAGAACACCTGAATCTCTCTCCGTTCGAGCTCTGATTTCTCGTATTTCATTCAGATGATCATTTCTACCTATGCGAGTGGGATTCAACAATATCATTTTTTCGGATGAATCCAGATTCTGTTTACAGCATCATGATGGTCGGATCCGTGTTTGGCGACATCGTCGTGAACGCACATTGGAAGTGTGTATTCGTGATCGCCATACTGGCGTATCACCCGACATGATGGTATGGGGTGTCATTGGTTACACGTCTCGGTCACCTCTTGTTCGCATTTGAACAGTGGCCGTTACATTCCAGATTTGTTACGACCCGTGGCTCAACCCCTCACTTGATACCTGCGAAACCCTACATTTCAGCAGGATAATGCACGACCGCATGTTGCAGGTCCTGTACGGGCCTTTCTGGATACGGAAAACGTTCGACTGCTGTCCTGGCCAGCACATTCTCCAGACCACTCACCAACTGAGAACGTCTGGTCATAGCCCAGTAGGTTTAAACCTAAAAATTAGACAAATCGGAAATAATTGCTACAAAAGGTTTTATTGTTTTAATGGCTTCATTTGTGGCCCAATATGACTATTCTGTACACATATGGGTGGTCCAATAAATTACTTTTTGGTTTCATCAAATTCAGAATTTATCTTTTTTATGGATCACATTATTGATAGATGAGTTAGTTTCAACGATATTACTAAAAATCAGAGGTTAAAACGAAAATTTTTCATGAACGTGTAAAATTGGTCCAGTTTTGAAGAGCACTAGTATGGAAACGGCTGGTCCAAAAAATATGCGGACGGTCTCATTCAATGCAGAATTTGATGCCCTACAACTTTTAATTGTACTATATTTTCGATATTGTGAGTCATATACGAGATATAATCACAAAACAGAAAATACCCCTTTTCGGCTACATTTTTGCCCCGCACCACTTACGCACAACTCCGCCGAGGGGGAAAACGTAGGGTAGTCATACTAGGACACAAACGAAGCTATTGGAACAATAAAAACTTTTGTAGCAATTATTTCCGATTTAAATGCTAATTCTACTGGACTATCAATGGTGGCCGAGCAACTGGCTCGTCACAATACGCCAGTCACTACTCTTGATTAACTGTGGTATGTTGATGCTGTATGGGCATCTGTACCTGTACCCCCCCAGGGGGCCCACAGCTCTTTTGTGGGTACGTGTGTGGCGCGCACGGGTCCCCGAGCCATTGCAGCCTTTTTTCCTGCTTTCCCCAGGCTGCATTACCCCTCCTAGTTCCCCCTCCTTCCCATCCCAATTCCTCCTTCCCACCCTCTCCAACCCCGTCTCTCGGTGGTACTCTGGATGACGGCTTGGCCATCCCATGGTACCGATTGTCCTGCACTTTGGTTTTGTGTGCTGTGTACACCGGTTTTTGGCCCAGTTTGGTCCCCCTCGGGGTTTGACCTTCCATACCAAAATTGTCCGATAATGTGTGAGCCAATTGGGGAAGAACTCCCGACCTAGCCCCTACGGCGCGGGTCCTATCCTTTCCTTTCCACTTCCTTTCCTCGCTGTAGCCCCCATCCCCCGCTAGGTCCCCAGCACGTGTAGCCAGTCCGTGTGGGGGGGCTGTTATGTACCCTTTGGCTGAGCCCCCTGACACCACAGGGATCACACTACTGGTGTCTGAGCTGCGACCTCTCCATGCAAGCCAAGGAGTTGATGCCTGTCCTCGGGGGTATCAGAACTCCCGGCAATGGCCATCGTGCCAGGTGGCCTTTGTTGAGGCTGGGTGGCGCCCATGGAGAGAGCCCCGGTTTCGGAGTGGGTGACACCAGGGCGGACGTCTAGCCCCATGAAAAGAGTTAGACTCCAAAATGGTCGTGCATCGGCCGTCTCTCAAGACAGGAAGAGATCGTTTAATGCTGCTACTGCGGATAAGAGGATGTTTCCCTCCCTTGCTACCCCTTGGGAGGAAGGCCAGGCTCGCCGGTTAGGAGCAAAACCCTTTCCTCGCTATCTCGTTTGCTCAAGGACTGATGGAGGAACTTTTACTACCACCAAACCTCTGTTCTTTGTCGAGACCATAGAGGACAAGTTTGGTGAAGTGGAATCTATGGGTAAGCTTAGATCTGGCTCATTACTCATTAAAACAGTCTCGGAAGCCCAGTCTGAAGCTTTGCTCGCCTGCACCACCCTTGGCGACATTCCAGTCACAATTGTCCCGCACAAATCCTTGAATATGGTACAGGGTGTGATATTCCACCGGGACCTCCTCCTTCAAACTGATGAGGAGCTTAGGGCCTATCTCGAGCGGCGTGGTGTACATTTTGTTCGCCGCGTTCAGAGGGGACCTAAAGATAACCGCGTCGATACTGGGGCCTTTATCTTGGCCTTCGAGGGGGACACACTCCCGGAGAAGGTCAAGATCATGATATATCGATGTGAAGTGAAGCCCTACTTTCCACCTCCCATGCGGTGTTTTCGATGTATGAGGTTTGGTCATATGTCCTCTCGCTGTACAGCAGTCCCAGTATGCGGCGATTGTGGACGCCCACTATTGAGGGGAGCCCCTGTGTTCCTCCGCCGGTGTGCGTCAACTGTCAACACCACCACTCTTCACGGTCGCCAGATTGCCCTATGTTCAAAAAAGAAAAGAAGATACAAGAGTACAAATCCCTGGAGCGTTTGACGTACCCTGAGGCCCGTAGTAAATATGAACGTCTGCATCCCGTGCAAATGGCGACGACCTTCGCTACGACGTTATCGTCTAGCCTTTCACCCTCCCCTTCCCACTCCCATCTCCCCCCTACACCCCGTCCACACCCCTCCCTCACATCTCCCTCTCCTGTAGCCCTCCCTTTGTGTCCCACCCCTTCCCAGCCGGAGAAGTGTACCCCTTCTCCGTCGCCTGCCGGTGACAGTGCCCTATCTCAGGGCCTTCCGTCCCGGCGTTCCCCAGATCGGAGATCGTCGACCTCCAGCCGGCCATCGGACTCCCAGTCAGTGAGTTCAAAGGTCGCCCGATCCTCGTCAGTACCAGACCTAACTGACAAAAGTCCTCTCTCTGGGGTGGGTCCTGCCGACACCCCCGGTATAACAAGGCCGTCCAGCAGCGTTAGTGACGTCACACTGAGCGGCCCACGGATACCTACGTATACATGCGCCTGGTGCTAACTCTCGTCTTTCCGTCATACAAAAAGATCTTAACTAATTGCTAATTAACGCGCCGCGTTTAGCCGGACGTTACACAGTGTAGTTACATACGTCTGCTTTAATTTAAAACCATTTTCGAGCCAAAGACCAAATTATATACATTCTTATAAACGACAAAGTGTCGTAACTAAATACCGATTACATATGGGGGCAGGAATAAATATAATCGATTGAGGAACTTGGCCATTCTTTTACAATTGTCAGACCACTATTAAGTTTTAAAACTCTGATGCCTTCCGTTTTAGGCCTATACTCAAAAAGTCTCAAGTACCACCACAGGTGGTGATAAATGCTAACTAAAAGCTGGACTTCACATTTTCCAGACATTTTACTGAAACTACATTATCTGTCATACTTACCAAAACCCTCTCAACTTTCTTTTAGAGTAAGGTAGCAAGAGTACTTTTTCACATAAAACACTGACTACTGTAAATTTACTTACATGTTCATGGTGAGAATTCTTTTCAAGAATTTGTAAAAGTGTATCCACAGTAAGAGACAATGGGAACTTCAAAGGACAGACATAAAACACTCTACAACATGTTACTTTCTCTACAACAAAGTCAACACTGAACAGAGGAGTCTTTCTTGCTCTATGATACTAAGGGATTGCTATCTCTCTCTCCCACCCCCCTTTCATGGAAAGTCTGCCAATTTGAAGTTAATTGTGATTTTGAAGATATGCTTCTAGAAACAATTTTAAAAAATTATCAAAGGTAAGATTAGTAATAAATGAAAAACAACCAAGGGCATTTTTACTTACCATTTTCAAACTCTCTACAAGTTGCTTCCTTTGTGATAGAGAAATCACCAAGCACAACCCTCATTATTGGTATCTGGTACTAACAAAGTGCTTTTCTTCTATAAAAGCTTACAGTTTGATATTCACTCTGATACTAACACTTTTTGAAAGAGTTCTATAAGTAGGGATGTGTCATATATATATATAGTAAGAAACATTGAGTAACCAAGGACCTCAGATGTCTGAGTTTTACAAACATATTATGCCTATCTTTGAGTCTGACATTACTGATGTAGCAAAACATTCCATGTTAGAACATAACTGTGCACTATAAACAATAAACTGGCAAAAGAAACCAGCAATGTATGTTAAAAGTGACAGCTGCTTCAATATTTTTAAAATCATCATTGATACACACATCTGAAAATGGAGCAATATTTACACATACATTGCTGGATTCACTTTACCAGCATTCATCTGGGCATAACTGAAGACTGGGATGCCGCATGTCAACTTTTGTCCCACAACGTCACCAATATGCCGGAAAACACAAATATGGGGTAATATATGTATTGTAGATAAGTAATCTGTGTTTATTCTCGTAAATTATAGATTACAACAACAGACTGTACCATTGATCACAGGTCTCCGCCCAAAAATTTGTACCTCTGGCGCTCACGCGCGAAATAAAAAAAACCTCTCAGTTAACCTTAACCTTACCATCAGAGATGCAACAGATCACTCATTAAACACAAAATATTTATCTATAGTCAATATTCTGCTTCTAAATAAACTGCTGTCTTTAACTAAGCCATCACATAATTACTGAAGCCACTTACAAACACTCACACAATTGACAACTACCATGCAGCGACGATGTCACGGGTCAGAGTACTTGCAGTACCCTGTCTTAAGATGAGCCTTCATCTGTACAATCTGCAGTTCCCTATGGGGGGGTGAAGTTTTAATTAGATAAGTTTCTCATAAAATACTAACTTCTGTTCTGATTCCAATAATTACCTAAGTGATATATGTTACTGACTTCCAGATAATTACCTGTAAAGTCCAAATTGTGCCTATAGTGAGTCAGTTTGAAACTACATGGCAGGATATATGATATATTCAGTTCTCCACACCAGTAATTTATCTACACTCAGCCATATGTGGTAAATCTTAGTGCTGTATATTTCCCCTAGGGACAATTTACCATGCAGCAATTTTAAAATTATGCATCCGTCTAACCAAATAATGAATGTACCCATGAAATTATATCACATATCCCATAATTTGTTAGTTAAACGGTTCTGAATTTTTTTACTGTGGGCTCAGCTGCTGGCTGATGACACATACCAATCAATTCAAGCTAAGAAATAAAATAAAATGTCAATACTGTGCCAGAAAGACTCAAAGTTTTGTTTCTTACCATTTTTCAGGAGACTGCACAACAGTTTCTTTTGATTTAACATTTTTGAATGGGCATAACAACATTCATTTAAAAAGTTAAAGCATTTTTGTAATAGGATCATCTAATGGTTAGTGGTAAGCAACAAGCAGTGTCTATCGAGCAATAAGATAATTTTGTCAGACTTTGCCCAGAATATTGTTAACTTTTCCTTTTTACCATAAAGAACTTACATTTGGTTTCACTCTTGTGACAGTGTAGCTTCACTCTTTAAATGAGTGAAAGCAGTTTACATCCCTGGACGTTAGTGACAGGGAGCAATTAATGTTCACATACTGTTGCGTAACAGAAACATTTTGGAACTGCACCCACACCAAGGCAGACATTTTACTCTTAGCATTTTAAAGACACTGATTTTACACTAAATATTGAGCTCATTATGCATTTCATCACAGAATAAAAACAGGTTGTGTTTTGGACATAAGGAACTAGGTGCGAGGTAGTAATGATACAGGTTAAACACATTAAACAAAAGAAATTTATTTCTTATTGTGGCAAAGTTTTGCAGTTTCCTGTTTTTAGCACTTTTTAGAGACTGTACAGAAGTTTCATCATTTTTCATTTTACAAAAATTATTTAGAACAATGTTTACAGTGGCCCATACAATTTTCTTACACACTTCTAATACAGTGTGTTGAGGACATGGACTTTCACATATTATATCATTACCCGTAATTATTTTCCAAATTATTGCAGCTGCTACTGCTCTCTGATTCAGCTGCTTCAGGAATGAAGATGTTGCCAACAATTTTTGTAAAGCTATGTAACTGTATGTAACTACTGTCACTGGAAACTCACGTGGAAATTTCAAACTTCCTCTGTCCAACTGTCTAATTAAATTAAACTGCTTCTCGGTTGTCATCGACCTATCTAGCATCAAAAAATCTGTGCACTCATTGCACTGCAGTTTCCTAATCAATGAGTGGCAACAGTAACCAGCAATATATGTTAAAACAGGGAGTTCAGATTCAACATTTTTAAAATCATCTTCACTGATACTGACGTGGAAAGCATATTCGCTATCATAAACACTCCTTTCAGTACTTTCATCATAACTATGCATATCTAGAATTCTAAACTTCTCTTGTGGGTGGACATTGAGTTCTAAAACAGTCATGAGCCTTAACTTCTTTTCAGTTTCCAACAACTGCCTAAGTGAGATATGATATTGACATCCTGACAGCTGTCTATATAAACCAAACCTGGCTTCCAGAGAATCAGTCTGGAACTTGCCTGGCAAAATATATGACATATTTAGTTCCTTGCTACAATATTCAGTTACTTGCATTAAACCGTATGTTGTGAGTCGAAGTGCTGTGTGCGTTTCCACAGACAGTTTACCATTCTGTGACTCTAAACTTCTCCATTTATCTAGCCAAGTAAGAAATTTATCCAGGAAAGTATAACGTATGTCTCCTTTATTGGTAAGAGGCTTCTGCATTTCTTCCTTATGATGGAATCCCTTCAGAGGTGCTTTAACATTGACAATCCCCCACCAAGTCCTAATCAGATTTATAAATTTAGCAGTACCCTCCCAGATCTCTATGTTATGAATTGGCCCCAAATGAACCAAGCTACTTTCTACATAATCACTGAATACTTCAGTGACCAACTTAACATTTTGCCTCTCTAAAGATGAAGGCCATAGAGCTTTCACAGATAATCCATAACCATATTTTAAAAGCTTCTGGTTTTCCAAATCATACAGTTCTCTAACTGCAGTGAAAGATGCATACATAACAATATCAAGATTATCAAAATCTGGATAACAAAATGTTTGCCTGTAGCTTTTCAAATTTATCCAATTGTTCCTTATGCACTTAAAAAGATGGACAGTGTCATGCAGAAAAAACAATGGTCTTTTAGCATCTGTAGGTGACAGGAATACAAAACTGGCTTGTGGAGGATTTGCAAAGTAGGTAACACATTTTCTATTAATGGCATTGTTATCTGCCACAAGTGAAACAATCTTAAAGCCTGCTGCTTCTACACCTACTACTAAAGTTTTTACTACTTCAAATAAGGCTTCTGCATTTATTTTTTTGACAGGCAATATATGTACAACAGTTTTGAAAGGAGAAAGAATGCTCTGAATCATGAATACATGTGCACTGGTTGCTATCTCAGCAGTATCCAAAGTCATTCCAGCAATATTCCCCCCTTTATAGTCTACATATGGTTTGATGTGAATCTCATCTAGCATAAAGGTCACAAACTGTTCATGTGGATCCAAACATGAAACTTCATCTTTCAAATGTCTTAAAAAATTTGGATTACTTGGGTTCACATTTATATTGCAACTAAGCTTCCTTAATGTGTTTGGATGTGGTAGTATGACAATACCAGATGATCGCAAAAACTTGTAAGCATGTGGAGAAATAGCAAACAACAAAGAACAAAGAATCAAAAGCTCTGGATCAAATTTATGATGTGCCTTGTATTGAAGAGTTAATTCACATTGTGACCTCAAGAATGAAATAACTTTCCTCTTACCTTCTTTAACTGGTAATGTATCAAGAAGGGAGTGAATAACTGACAAGATATTTAAGTCACTCTCTCTGCCACCAATAAAGTCTGAGCAAAGCTTAATTAAATTTTCAACTTGAGCTACACTGCTAACTTTCTCTGGAAATATGTTGGCAACAATCTCAACACTATTTACAAACAATTTAACACTGAGGTTTCTGCAAACTATTAAATACACAATTTCATGTGGAGTTTTCTCAAAATTAAAATAGAGAAACAATACACAGTCTTCTTTCACAACTTTACTCCACTGTTCATTTAGTGTAACATTATCACTTTTTCTCACAAATTCACCATAATCTTGAATACTGTCCTTTTCCCTTTCTGCAGAAGCTGATTCTATACTTTGGGCTATAGCTTTTCTCAAGGCATCTGCTTCTAGCCTTTGCCTTCTTTGACTTGGGGGCTCTCGTTGAACATCTGGCCTTGAGCTTAAATAACTGGCACAGTTCGGCAGGAAACAAGGCACTGCATTTTCTTTCAGTTTTGGTTTTTCCAAAGGCAATGTCAGAGTTGGCCCTGTTTTCCAGTCAACTGCTGTGGTTTGAAGAATCAGGTCACTCTGACTGAAGTGTTCTTGGCAAACCTAGAAAGTAAATGTAAATTATTCCATTATAATTTCAAAATCAATTAATTCTACTTAAGTAATATTGTTCTATAAAGATTTCACGTTAGTTAAAATATGATACACATTTCTGACCGCAGCGTGAAATCAGTTTTTAACACAATCTGTAAAATGTTTTTGTTGTTAACCAAAAAAATGCTCTCATCAAACAAAAATAACTTTAGTGCCAGGACTTTCGAAAGCCTAAATTTGTAACTACCAGTACTAGCGATATGCAGCTTAAATGAAATACACTGCTCAAATTTATCTATTGTTTAACATGTAGACACTTCTGAAGTGAAACACTCTAAATCGAGAGTAGAAAAGTCGTGTAAACAACACTTTCAATGAAAATGTAGGAAAACAGTTGAGTCTTAGTAGCTTAGTAGCAATTCATTCTTATGAAATTAAATATACTACTTACCACTGAATGTTCAGATGGAATGAAGTTCTCCCGTCGAATAACATGTGTCCATTTCTTCCTAAGTTCAGCATCCTTCGGAAATTTGAACACAGATACTTTCTTCCCAGTCCGGTAATTTCCAGTACAACCCGGCACACAACACTTGTTTACCATGATGTAAAAGACAAGTATTTTGCGGTAGTGAAAGAGATACGCAACAAAAACAATACTTTCAGCAACTCACAGCTCGACAGCAATCCTCTCACAACAAAATTCAATCGCCATGTTGGGCCGCTTGCCGTGACGTCACCGTGACGTAGTAGCCCCTGTTGGTTGGCCTTCTTTTCTCGGAGGTGTCGGTCCTGCCCGTCCCACACGAGAGAAGGAGAAGGAGAAGAAGAAGAAGAAGAAACCAAAGTTACAAGATAAAGCCCCTCCGGTACCACCGGAGGTGCCGACTGTGCTTTCGCAACTCGCTCATCCCATTAAGCCCGAGGCTGATCAGCTATTTATGGATGTTGTCCCTTCTTCTTTGGTGACGGACGCTGACAAAGCAGCGTGACAGACGTTATGCCATTCGCTTCCCGCCTAGATCCTCGTGATGTGATCATCCAATGGAACTGTAATGGTTACTACCGTCACCTCTTGGAGATTAAACAGCTAATCTCTCTCTCTTCTGCGGCCTGTGTCGTCCTGCAGGAATCGAGGTTTATGGATGCACATTCACCGACCCTCCGTGGGTTCCGTGCTTTTTGTCGGAACCGGGTTGGTCCCCTCCAGGCGTCTGGTGGGGTTTGTACTTCGGTCCGGACAGATATTGTCAGTACCTGGATTCCTCTCCAAACTCCATTGGAAGTGGTTGCTGTCCGGGTTCACTTGGACACTCCATTGACCATTTGCAACCTCTACCTTCCACCTGACAGGCCACCTACACTCACGTCCCTAGTGGCCCTCCTTCAGCAACTCCCCCCTCCTTACATCATCCTTGGGGACTTCAATGCCCACCATCCTTTGTGGGGCAGTGCTTATACATCTAGCCGGGGCCGCCTCATAGACCAGTTTCTTGCTGACCACAATCTGAGCCTTCTCAACGATGGTTCCCCAACTCATTTTAGTGCCGCTCACGGCACCTTTTCTGCCATAGACCTCTCTCACTTCTCCTTCTCTCCTTCCTTTATTTCACTGGTCGGCGTATGACGATCTCTGCGATAGCGACCACTTTCCGTTGATCCTCTCACTTCCCTCACGCCTACCACGAGCCAGGGTACCCCGCTGGGTATTCCGTCGTGCTAATTGGCCGCTATATACATCCCAGGTTGTGTTCCCATCTTCCCCCCCCAGGCTATATAGATGATATTATAAGCCAAATGACCAACATGATTACCCAAGCTGCCAACGCCGCTGTTCCCCGGTCGACAGGCCCTCCTACTCGCCGGCCTGTCCCTTGGTGGAATGCAACTGTTGCCGCAGCCATTCGCGAGCGCCGTAGGGCCTTGCAACATCTTAAGCGCCACCCATCGCTCGCTGGTCTAATAAATTTCAAACGTCTGCGTGCCAGAGCTCGTTACTTAATCAAACAAAGTAAGCGGACATGCTGGGAGCATTTTGTCTCCTCGTTGGGTTCTTCTGTCCCTTTGACAAGAGTGTGGGCTATGCTCCGATCTATCCAAGGTAGCTGGCGGCCGTCTTCCGTCCCTGGTCTTGCCCTGCCTGATGGGGTCTGCACGGAGCCATCTGTTGTTGCAGAAAATCTTGCAACTCACTTCGCCAATGTCTCAGCGACAACTTCATATCCGGCGACCTTTCTCCTTCAGAAACACCAGGCCGAAACCTTCAAATTAGGCTTTACTTCTCACCAGGTGGAACCATATAACGAACCTTTTACTGACTGGGAGCTGTCGCTGGCCCTCTCCTCTTCTCGTGATTCAGCACCTGGCCCTGACGATATCCATAATCAATTGCTGAAACACCTTAACCCCTCACAACGACAATTTCTCCTAAAAGTTTTTAACCATATTTGGCTTCAAGGGGTGTTCCCCTCCCAGTGGAGGGAGAGTATTGTGGTCCCTGCCCTCAAGCCTGGCAAGGACCCGTCGGCGCTGGACAGTTATCGACCAATAAGCCTGACAAGTGTCCCCTGTAAACTACTTGAGCGGATGGTAGCCCGCAGATTATGCTGGGTTCTTGAATCCCGGGGACTTCTCTCACCTTACCAGTGTGGGTTCCGGGAGGGACGATCCCCTATTGACCATTTACTTCGACTGGAGACTGCGATCAGACAGGCCTTCTCTAAAAGACATCATCTGGTAGCAGTCTTCTTCGATCTGCATAAGGCGTACGACACTGCTTGGCGTCATCATATTTTACGTTCTCTTCATGACTGGGGCCTCAGAGGCTCCTTACCAATTTTTATCCGTCAGTTTTTATCCCACCGCCTGTTCCGTGTCAGAGTTGGCTCTTCCTTTAGCTCCCCTCGGATACAGGAGAACGGTGTCCCCCAGGGCTCAGTGTTGAGTGTTACACATTTTCTAATCGCCATCAATGGGTTGGTGAGCTCTGTTGGGTCACTGGTAACCCCGGCATTGTATGTCGACGACTTTTGCATATGGTACAGCTCCTACTCATTAGCCTCTACTGAACGTCAGCTCCAGAGCGCCATTCGGCGGGCTTCAGTGTGGGCTACGTCCCATGGTTTCCAGTTTTCCTCATCAAAAACGAGGGTGGTGCACTTTTGTCGTCGTACTACAGTTCACCCTGATCCAGAACTGTTCTTGGGTAATCAGCGCCTGGAAGTTGTAGCACAGCATCGTTTCCTGGGTCTTCTCTTTGACAAAAAATTGACTTGGGTGCCCCATATTCGCCACCTAAAGATTAGTTGTATGAGGAAACTCAATGCCCTACGTTTCCTTGCTCATTCATCTTGGGGTGCAGACCGAACAACTAACCTCCGTATCTATCGGGCTCTAATCTTGTCCCGATTGGACTATGGGTGTCAAGTTTATGGCTCGGCAGCTCTTTCTGCCCTGAAATTATTAGACCCGGTTCACCATTATGGTGTCCGCTTGGCTACAGGTGCATTCCCGACTAGCCCGGTCGACAGTCTCCTTGTTAAGGCGGGAATCTGCCCTCTTCAGGTCAGGCGGCATCAGCTTCTGGCGTCTTATGCCATCGCCATCCGGCAATATCCTGCTCATCCCGCTTACCAGGTTCTTTTTGCATATGAAGGGCTTCGACCCCCTGATACCCGGCCGCGGGCGGGCCTTCCCGTCGGACTGCGGCTTGCCTCTCTTTGCCGGGATTTCCATTTCCCTTCGCTAGATTGCGCCCCCCATTTTACTGCACGCACACCTCCGTGGATGGTGCCGCGACCACTAATTCGGGCGGATCTCTTCCAGGGCCCAAAAGCTTTAATTTCCCCCATGGTCTTTCGGCGTTTGGTGCGCCCAGTACTAAGTGTTTCAGGGAGCCTCTATCTTCTACACTGATGGCTCGAAAACAGCGGGCCACTCCGGATATGCTTTTACATCTCCTGTTGGGGCGGAATGCCATTCTCTGCCAGAGGCATGCAGTGTGTTTACGGCAGAGCTGATGGCGATTTATAGAACCCTCTGTTTTATTAAACATTCTGCTGTGGAACGTGGTTTAATCTGTGCTGACTCCATGAGCAGTCTGCAGGCCATTGATCGTTGTTTCCCCTCCCATCCTTTAGTTATTTCCATCCATGAACTCCTTGCTGACCTTCATCGTGCTGCCTGCTCCGTTACCTTTCTCTGGGTGCCAAGCCATGTGGGTATTACAGGGAATGAAGTAGCTGACCAGTTGGCTAGATCGGCAATTACTCGCTGCTCATCTCCCTTTCGAATTCCGGGTGCGGATCTGCGGGTGCAGATCAGATCTTTGCTTCACTCCTCATGGGACAGCAGTTGGAAAGCTACTGCCCCTTCCAACAAACTCCGCACCATCAAAGATACGACTGCAGCTTGGAGTTCATCTTTACGCCCTTCCCGGAGAGAATCAATTGTCCTCTGTCGCTTCCGTCTTGGACACTGCAGGCTGACCCATGGATTTCTTTTACAAAATGACAATCCACCACATTGTGATTGTGGAGCCGTACAATCCGTGTCTCATATTCTGACTGAATGTCCTCTCCATTCCACACTCCGTGGCGACTATGGCCTACCGCCTGCATTGCCTTTAGTTTTGGCGGATGACCCACGGATGGTTGATCGCGTCCTTGCCTTCCTCCGTGAAAGTAGATTTTATTGTCAGCTCTAGGACTCGCTTGTTCGGGGTGAGTGGGTTTGTGATTCTTGGCTGATTGTGGGGTTTAGAGCCGTATCCCCATCAGCCCCCCCCCCCACTCTTTTACATTTTAATGTAGTTTTATTTCTCCCT
Source organism: Locusta migratoria (assembly GCA_026315105.1). NCBI lineage: Eukaryota > Metazoa > Arthropoda > Insecta > Orthoptera > Acrididae > Locusta > Locusta migratoria. Next base: position 118,811,066 of record CM048754.1, read on the forward strand.
GCTCTGGAGCTATGATACGTTGACCAGTGTGCCATTAGTACCTTGTGGTTTAGGCTAGAGGTCGCTTCCAGCGCTGTGGGATCTGACACTGTAGCATTTGCTGCCCTGGGTTGGTCTTAGTCTTGTTGGCGAGTCGATTTTATTTCCTAGTGTAATGGTCTTTTGGCTTTCACCTATTTTTCGTTGGGTTCCGTGGCGTATACAATTTGGGGTTGAAGGGACTGATGACCTCGTTGTTTGGTCCCTCATGTCCACCACCACCACCACCACCACCACCACCATCTGTACCTGTACACGCCATCTAAGCTCTGTTTGACTGAATGCCCAGGCGTATCAAGGCCGTTATTATAGCCAGAGGTGGTTGTTCTGGGTACTGATTTCTCAGGATCTATGCACCAAATTGCGTGAAAATTGAAACATTCCTCCCTTTTATTTTCTTATTTTAATTTAAATTTTTAAGTCAGTATAAATTTTTGCAAGTTAATGTGAGCACGAAATAGAATAACTGTAAAGAGTTATATTTCAATACTGGTTACGTAGCAAAACCATCTATCTGTTGAAATTAATCTACTATTCTGTACTTTTAGAGAAATTAATGAGCTGCGCACCAAGAAAGTAGTTAAAATGCTTTTCTAACCTGGCTAATACTGATAAGCAACGTGAGCCTAACTGTTGGAGACATTATCACGATCGCTGATTTTGTAACTAAGTTTGCGGCTAGTTGATCTGTTACTAATCGAAAATGGTAAGTCGCTCGTAATCTCAGGGTCGCACTTAGAATAATTATTTAATAATAGAACGTGATAAAAATAGGTCCTATTGTACACATCTCGAACAATTAGATTCGTAAATCAGTGTAATTCATTATTCTTTTGTCCTGAAAAATAAATTGCATCACAGTTAAATGAAAAATGTGAAAGGAAAAAATAAGGTTCGAATCTCACTACAAATAAGTACTCGGACAAATTTCGGTGAACCTACGAAACAATTATTATTGAAATAAATGAAGTAAGTCTACATATACATCACATTCAAAGTTCAGTTACCTTTGTGAAATCTGATTAAATCCATACAGTCGAGAACAGGTCGTAAATTCAGTACATCATTTCAATTACAACTTCGTCATTGAGATATATCGTACAGACATTTTCACAATTCATCAGGTCATACAAGCGTAATATGGAAGAGAAGTTTACTAGACGAGAGCATAATGCAGAAGAGAAAAATGGCGTCACTACTCCTTTCTTTTAAAATGAAACAATAGTTAAATCTATGTATTATTCTAATTGCTCTTTGTTCAGAGTTAGTCTTTGAGTTAAGTTTTTCAAAGAATATATTGCGTCTTGAAGAATTTAGTGACTCATTGAAAATGCTACGAAATAACAAGGAAAAAATATACAAATATAAGCATAATTAATTTAAATATGGGCAAATATTGTTTTGTTTGTGGAGGCGCATGTAACGGTACAAAATGTAATGACATGTCAGTTGTAGTATACTATATTTGTCCAATGAATAGCCGTTTATAAACTGCATTTCTTCTTGGTGTATCGGTTTTAATGGATGCTGGCGCCTAGAGCCGTGTATTGGGAGAGTACCGCCAACCGGGCGAGCGCCGCCATTGTAGGCCTGTTATATCTGGCAGTAGCAGCGCTATGCACGGCGCTGTTAAATTAACATTTATGATGAAGAGAACCGGTCTGTACATCGACGTGGTGTGACAATACGTTAAGTAAACAGTGAACTTAAGTTTTTAATCGTTTCATCACATCTACAGCGAATATTAAGGAAAAATTGGTAATCTGAGATCAAGACCTTTATTTTTGAGCAAACTACTTGTAACATTGTTTCGTGCTAAAATTTAAACCCTGTACCAAATGCACTGCTTTCGCAATAAGCAACGTTCCTGCTTTCAAATTAGCTAAGGACTGACGTTTTTATCTCTATATTGGTTTATATCAAAGTAGATTTAATTAATACATGTTGCTCTCCATTAATCTAGTGCCTAATATTGATAGGTGTTCTGTGGTAACCTACATGTGATATCACGTAACATTGACTGAGCTAACATTTCGGGAAGGTTTCAATTTTTACACATTATCGTACTGCTGGGCACTTCAGTAAAATAAACTTTATTTTAAAATTCGAGTTTTGGAGATCTGTTTAATGGGCGGTTTCATTTACCGCCCAAACTTTCGTAATATGCAGGCTAAGTAGAAATACGAAATTCGTCAAACACGGCACATTACGTTAGATTTGCATGTATTTATATCTTTTAAAAATATCTTTTCTCTTACATGTTTGTGCGTCGAACATTGCTCGCAAGAAACTTGTATGATCAGATAAACCTAGAAGTTCACTCGATTTTTCAGTACAAATTAACTTACTTCGCAAAATTTTGCATTCTCGTATGGAAATGCATTTTTTCTTCCAATGCGGTATACCCACAATTCGCGTCTTTTCGCATCTCTTTCGCCCTGTGGAATGCGTAAAACTTGCTACCTCGGACTGTCTTAGTACAATAATTCACTGCCAACACTGCGGCATTTTTCACCATATAAAAATGGAGTATGCTACGTTAAGCTCTTAATTTAATACATAATGAGTCTACACATTTCCAACACCTCTAAATGCTAAAATAACAGCTAGTTAAGTGAAATATGCCATTTACTCTGATGGACTGCTTAGGCCTAAAATGGCGGACGTGCCCCACCCGCGCTCAACTGACCAATAGCAGCCGGCGGTTGTCGGCTAGCCACACATAAAAGGTAGGCGCTACTCTCCCAATACAACAGAACGACAGAACAAGGTAACCCTCAATGCAGACAAGACGACCATGGTCTACTTCTCGAAGAAACGGCCACGACTGGAGGCGGTGGAGGTGCTAGGTCGTAGACTGACATGGTCCCAAAATGTTAGATACCTAGGGGTAGAGATCGACTCCGGTTTGTTCTTTAACAAACACATACAGGGGAAAAAACAGAAATGCACTCAAATGGCAAAGGCACTTGTCCCGTTCTTTACTAGCAAAGAACTCAAACAGGAGACTAAAATTAAACTTTATAAATCAACAGTCCTGCCATCCATACTATTTGGGAGTACCTCATGGGGAACGGCGTCGAAAACCCAGATCACATCACTACAGGTAGTCCAAAATAAAGTACTCAAATGGATACTCGGGGCCCTCCCTTGGGAACCAACCAGACTAGTACATGAGGCCACCCAAATGGAAACCCTCAAAACACAAATCAGGAAGAAAGCTACCAACATGTTTAGGAAAATAGAAGCCCTTAGGGATACACTACCACAACTGAGAGAGGTAGGAATCGCCCAACCAAGACAGGGTAACCGAATAAAAGTGCCCCTAGCCCTACTAGAAGAAGATGAATAGTAATGGTGGCAAGTAGAACCAAGAAAAAGAAGATTCAAGAGAAGAAGATATAAAACGACAACAGTGTAGGTCGGCTAAGGGCCCCTGAGGCCCAAGGACGCCTGAACCTACAAGAGCACGCTTTATTTTGTTAATAAAGATTTGAAACCTAACCTTCCACATTCCAGGCAAGTCGCAAAACGCGACGGTCCCGACGAAACAAACACCCAAAAAAAAAAAAAAAAAAAAAAAATCTCCCAATACAGGGCTCTACTGGCGCCTGGTACACGTCTCCATCTGTGGCGCACTTTTACGGTTTCGCTGGCAGAGCCCTTGGCCAGAGGTCTGTTTACTGTTTACGGGCAGCTCTGGATAAAAACGGCGACTCCAGATACGCGCTTCTTCTCGCAGCCAGATAACCCGCTTCCCCGTTTCGACACGCGTCCCTCAGTCCGTCACGTGTTGCTGTCACACGTGCATGTCACGTGCGTCGCCGACCCTCTGTGGACACACTTTACATGCTTCCTAGGGTTTTGTGGACGGAGAAGTTGGTACTGCTTCCTCCCACAAATCCCCTAAAACCTCCACATCCTTGCGGATGCTGTTGCGTAGCAGTGTGCGTTTGTACCGCCCTACAGTACGCACGAGGTGCCGTAGTTGCTGTCCAAGTCTTTATGGAAAGCATAGACTTCTGACTAACCTGTTGTCTTCTATAGTTGTGTCCCCAGCGCAGAAGACAGCACACAGGTCGTTGGTTCTTGTGCAGCATACAAGTGAGGCTAAAATAAGTTCTGTAGGATGGAAGCATAAGAAGCGACTCGCGAGATATTTAATTAACAGGGATGCCATTAATTAAATAAATAATAAAATATGAGCAACTATTGTTAATACGACACGGCCTATGCTGCCCGTAGTTCATGTTGAGACCTCGACTGTTATCACTATTATACAAATCTTTACTCATGACCGGCGCGGTCCGGCGCGTATAGTGGTCAGCTCGAGACTGAAACTGCGGCGCGTTGCGAGACTAGAGGGCACCTGACGCTGTATTTCGCGCCAAAACAGGGCCGTCGCGCGCCTTCTGCAAAATCGCTCTTCTCTTGTTACAATAAGAGAAGGCACCTTAAACTTGTTAAACTGTAAAAACCTAGCCTGTCCTTGAGAGATATTTATCACAAATTCTCAGCTCTGAATAATTAAAATTTGGTATATAATAAACAAAACTAATTTCAAAAGAAATCACGTGACGTGAAACGCAGCAGCCAATGCAAGGAGAGTACCAGTAACATAGGCGGGCTTTCCCACGGGAACCAGCACCTACTGCGCCATATGCTACTGCTCCCCACCCCACATTTCAACATATGCTGCACTTCTGTCTTTCTTCCGCGTTTAAGACACGCACGATGTTAGCAAAGAAACGGCCAGCGGCCAGAAATATGAAGCGGCCATAGGCCAGGAATACCACACCTTCTTGTGCGCAACCAGCCGATAAAAGCTCTCTGTGTTGCCAACATTGAAATGGGATTTCCCACTAAAAGTTTAGTAAAAACCACCAGAAACCACCAGATTTCATTCGTATGTTTAACAAAACCACTATATGGTAATTGACACTGTACCCGACAAGCGGCTTCTAATGAAATTACGTGCTTATGGAATATCTCCCCAATAGGGTATTTGACTGTTTTCTGGAAATCGTTTTAAATTGTTAATTATGTCATATTATGGTCCGAACATGTTTCTTTTTACCTTGTGGATTTCAGTACTTACTTTTAGAAAAAGAAATGAAATTCAAATAATTTGAAAGCCCGCTAAAAGGCTACATTTGAGTCACGTGATGCCTGTGACGTCATACAAACGCTGCTGCTGCTCTCGTAAGATAAACAAATACCTGTATATTGTTTGGGCCGAGGCCTCGTGTTTGGGCGTTAACGTTTACATAATGACCTACAAATATTGCTTAGTACCAATACATCTGTCAAGACTCAAGAAAAAATGTTCTTGCAAGTACCAAAAAATGACAAGATACACAAAAAGTGGTTGACAATGGCGCGAAGAGATCCAAATGAAATAGCGGCTACTTCATATGTATATTTCTATGAGGGTCATTTTGATGTAAGTAAACAATATTCCATTGGTAAACTAAACTGTTTAGTATCATTCTCATTTTCTGCAAAGGTGTAAAGTAGTATTATGCGTAGGTTAATGACATGATGTTTACATTTACGAAGTAAAACTTCATAATGTTAGACGCCTGAGATTTATGTGTAATTAAGCCGTTTCGTAATATATTTGGCGAAAGAAAAACATGAATATTGTTGCAGCCCACTGTGAAAGTATAGCACTGATTATTTATCTCCAGTAAGTGCAATTTTATCACCACTAGATCTTAGTCAAACAATCGTTTTATACATCGTCAACGCCCTTCTGTGTTGTGTTTTTTTTTTTTTTTTTTCCGGCGCTATAAATTTATTCCATCGTGTCTCGCTCGCAATGTGACATGCCTTTGGCTACGCGAAATGTGCGTTGCCAACCTACGAGCGATATATTGTATAACTATACACAAGGCATGTTTGCTGTATGTTACAGGTTTTGATGTTTCACTTTGCACCAGTATTGAAGTAGTTAAATAAAATTACTCCCTTAACTGCGTGCTTTACTGGGTTAAATTTTACTAACTATCCCGGCGGCTTCCTGTGACTATGTTGGCAACAGAAGCTGAATACACTACGGTCGGGGGTTCTAATCCCCCCTCGGGCATGGATATTTGTGCCGTCCTTAGTTGTAGGTAGTTCATAAGTAGTTTCTAAGTTTAGGGACTGATGCCCCCGTAGTTAAGTCCCTTAAGCTTATCAAACATTTGAACAAGAAGCTGAATAGCGATAATCATGAGACGTCGCCATTAGCCATCGCGTGACAGCGCAAATATTTTGTCGTGAAACCTTTGATTTACGAGGGCAGTTACTTTTACTGACCGGACAGGGGCACATACAAGAATCATAGAGCAGGAACAGCATTATTTATTTACTTCATGGTCTGTACGATACACTAATCTAGTCATACTATGTGGTGTGAAAATCTGGACAAAGATTTTCTATCGTGTTGTTGATGTTGCCAACAGAATCAGTCAAGGCCGCTTGGATAGAAGATAAAATTTCACCCTTTATGCATAATATGATGACCTCAGATTAAGTCTGCTGACATCAACAAATACGGTACTTTTTTTCCAATGGCATAAAATATCTCTCGAAATAATTAGCTTTAAAATGTAGGTTGCGTTACTTACAATGCAGTTTTCACGTTTCTTATTTCTGGCACGTAAAAATTTGGATTGTTTTTAAAGAATGAAGACACCATAATTGCATCAACTTTAGGGAGGTTTTCGCTGTCAGCCTTCACATAACCATCTTCCATTATGGCATAAAAACTGTAAACGCGTTTAGATCACGAAAAAACTGAACTTAAAGCTGCGAAATGGAGGAAACGCGTACAATAATACAGCTCAGACTTCTAGTTGCCGCGCTGTAGGTGTTCTATGACGTCACCAGTACTTCGGCCAATAACGGAGCGTTTTTGAACACGTCATCTAATCGTTAAATTTGATGATTTTTAAGCTTTAATTACGTAAAAATAACAAAGTTTTGTAAGAATTATGAACGAAAATGCTGTCTGAATGTTATAATCATTCAGAATAACAATAATTCGAACCATATTTATAACACAGGAAAATACCCTATTGTGTCTACAGTGGTCACTAGGGGTAAAATTTTATCATGTCTGTGGCCTCGCGTGATTGTTGGCCACATCAACAACACGATAGAAAATCTTTGACCATTTGTTCGAACCACATAGAATGACTCGATTAGTGTATCGTACAGACCATGAAGTAAACAAATAATGCTGTTCCTGCTGTATGGTTGACTGGTTCTTGTATGTACCCTCGTCCGCTCAGTAAAAATAATTGTCCTCGTAAAGCGAAGATTCCAAGAGAAAACATCAGCGTTGTCAAGCGATTGGCTAAAATGAAGACTCACAGGATTCTCACTATTCAGCGACTGTAGCCAACATTATCAAAGGAAGCCGCTGGGATATTTGGTAAAATTTAACCGGCACTGGGAGGTGTGAAACGGTATCTTTTGTGTGTTAAGGAAAATGCCTGACACAATAACAAAATAAAAACGAACGTATATACCTCTCATGCCATTTTCGAATTATATAACTTTTATTAGCCTAATATTTGAAATGGAACTAAAATTACGGTGTTCGTATATTTATACAACGCCAAGAAATGTTATTTAGATACTGCGATATTCAGAATTCCAGAGCTGACATGTCGACTTCGTAGTTCCACCCGTGCACCGCTACATGCCTCTCCCGGCGCATCACACTTTATATCGGCAATCATAGGAAAACATCCATTTCCTTTAACCACTCTTAATCACTGCGAAAATGAAGCATTTAAACGGCACAAGAAAGTGAGTTGGGAGCACTCCGTGTTTCGATATTCACTTATATTAATACGTTATTTTAATACTGCAGATGCGCTGCATTACAGCGTCTTTGATCGAGGCGAATAGCCAATCAGTGAGCTGATTGTTGGAGAATGTAGAACTTGATCCAAGCTGTAGACAGGAAAATTTCTACTTCCTTTAACCACTTTTAATGGCTAAATGCACACACAATATTTATATTCGTATAATCTACGACAAACAATCTTTCGAATTATGTAACTTTCATTGGCCTTCTTGTACGAGTAAATTAGTAATGTTTAACAAAACCACTATATGGTAATTATTTGAACTACAGAGTACGTTGAGTAACCAAAAATATGAGAAAATGTAATTTGTTATAACTGAACACCATTTCAAAAAAAAAAAAAAAAAAAAAGTTAGCACTAATTTTAGTTGGTTGTTAGGTAGCTATTGAAATGTTGTCCGTTCCCTAGCAACATTAACTGTAAATTTGGGCGCGAAAGTCATTAACTTCGATCCGAAGGTCCCACACCACTAGCACGATTCAAAAAATGTTTAAAAAATCAATCTTCTCTTCAATTAAATAAAAAATATAAGCTCCTTGTACGAGCGGGACAGGAGTACTACATCTAAAATTGTTACTATTCGTTCACTCACAATAATAACAGGCAACGTAAACTGATATCGATGTTTTTAAACTCACATCGAAGTTCACTGCCTGCTCAACTTGATGTTTAGTTATTTTGTCAAACAAGTAGGCTCAACCACAGAAATCGTGTAAAAACACTAAAATATGACGCGTTTCAAGGGTCAAAAAATGTTCAAATGTTTGTAGAGTTTATGGGACTCAACTACGGGGTTATCAGTCCTTAAACTTATGAACTAGCTACATCTAAGGACGGCACAAATATCCATGCCCGAGGGGGGATTCGAACCCCCGACCGTAGTGGCCGTGCAGACCATGACTGACGCGCCGCAGTCCACTCGGCCACCGCGGCCGGCCGGCTTCAAGGTTCAAGCCCTCATCATTAGAGAATCTGTACAAGAATCTTAAAATATGAAACCATAAAAATATAAAACGTAATAAAAGAAAACGTGGTCATGTTTTACGATTATTGTACAGATTATCTGATGATGAGGGCTTGACCCTTGAAACGCGTCATATTTTAGTGTTTTTATACGATTTCTGTGGTTGAGCCCTCTTGTTTGACAAAATAATTAATACAACCACGACCTCTCACCCATTATGGATATAATTGAAGTTTAGTATTAATACGTAACGCACTTGAGGTTGCCATATCTGAAGGTAAGTCAATGTTAAAATTCAATAAACCTTTCAATTGTCTTCTTGGCGCAGTTCAATACTTTGAATAAATCAAAATAATCTTTATCACTTGGTTCATAAAACCTTCCATTCTTGTGGACACGCGACCTTACGTTGGCATGTATGAAAAAATTGTTTGAAAAATCTTGGTCGCAGTTAACTTTATTTCATGACGCGTTTCGATAACATCATCATCAGAAAAAGATTTTAAAAAACGATGGGAATTACACCATCTTAGTATAGATGCCTGATTACAAATTTAAACTACCATCATGGATGTCTGGTGAAGGTGTTCAAGCATGTAAGTCTGGTTGAACACTTTCACCAGACATCCATGATGGTAGTTTAAATTTGTAATCAGGCATCTATACTAAGATGGTGTAATTCCCATCGTTTTTTAAAATCTTTTTCTGATGATGATGTTATCGAAACGCGTCATGAAATAAAGTTAACTGCGACCAAGATTTTTCAAACAATTTTTTCATACAAAATAATCTTCTTACAATAATAATACATCGGCATTTTGCCGATTACACCACGCTGTCTCGCTGAGCGTTAACCGCCATGTATAAGTAGACACGTTACGCGTGGTAATTTGCTGCGAATTTGATCTTGATTTTCTTAGAAATCAAGGCCCATTGGAACAAATCCTTTTAGTTCGGTCTGGAGGAATTCCCTCACAATAGGCTATACCCACGACCCATCTAATTCCGCTGGTATCGTACTTGTTCTCCTTGAGAGTGAAAAACCAAGAAACCTGAAGACAACGATCGAGAATTTCAATTCTGACGTAGGCCCACTATCTAAATGGGCACAGAATATAGCGTTAAAGCTCAATCCAAGTAAAACACCAACGGTTTTGGTAGGTCATTCTAGGCTAATTAGCCACAAATATCGGGAACCTCTACCATCATTAATACTGAATAGCACACACTAATTTTTCGCTCTCGGCAAAAGCTCTGGGAGTTAGATGACAAAGTAAAATTAAGCTTAGCACACAGCCACAGCGTGTAAGAAGGCATCATCAGCATCCCTTCATGACCTACAGAGATATAACAAGTTCTGTCCTCTCGACCTTAAAAAGAAACTTGTACAAACACTTGTAGTCCCAGTTATTGATTACAGTGACGTTATCTTGCAAGGTCTTTCTTGGGAAAGCTCACGACGTCTGGAACTAATCTTGAATGCCTGCGTTCGATATATAACACCCGTCTCTTTGATCATGTTTCACCATCTTATAAAGATCTTATCTACAAGAGTCATGTAGAAAAAACTAGAGCGAAAATCTACACACGGAACGGTATAATCCGCAAACTCACCAACTCACACTGGGGAGCAAATCCTGAAATTTTGCGTTCATCATCCCTGGCTTTGTGTTTTGCTTCAGCTGAATATTCTTGCCCCGTATGGAGAAGATCGACGCACGCCCACAAGCTAGATACAGCACTGAACGACTCATGTCGATTAATTACGGGATGCCTGAAGCCTACAAACCGTGATCTCCTTTATATGTGTTCTGGAATAGCTCCCCCACAGATCAGACGACAAACTTTGGCGATGGCTGAAAGAAGCAGACAGTGCGAGGATAGAAGACATCCCCTGTTCGGACATCAGCCAGTGGTGTCAAGATTAAAATCGAGGAAAGATTTCATTCAATTTGAACATCCACTAAATGAAAGCCAAACTACAACCAGGAAATCAATGTGGACACAGAAATCGGAAAAAAAACAGCTTGCAATGTTGGAACATTAATGAAGAACTTCCGGCTGGATCTCAACTGGAATGGAAAGTCTGGAAGAGCCTAAATAGACTTAGGTGTCGAATGGGAAGATCAAAGGATAACCTGTTCAAGTGGGGATACGCAGAAGACGAGCTCTGCCAATGTGCAGAAAAACAAACGATGGCACACCTGCTGAGCTGCCCATCCTTGCCAGCGCCATGCACTTTCCAAGACCTGTGGCTGGATGAGCCCGCTATGGACAATAATAACATATTATGTGTGAAATCATGATATGAATGTATAATTAGCACTTACTTTTTATTTGTAATCTTGTATATGTAGCTTATAAATTAACTACAGATGTAGCTCAGACACGATTAAATAAATAAAATAAATCTTATAAACAACTATCCTGGCTGCGTGTCGACAAGCGCAGAGATGTTCATACACTTTGTTTCCTCTACTCTTATCAACGCACACTGTGCCTCATATCTTTGCTCGACCTTGACACTCTTATTCCATCTTCCCGGAGTGCTCCCGGGATAGCGACTATTGTTCGACCGATACTTCGGCTGCAAACCTTAGGCTGTGTCGACAGTGGCACCGACACACCGTCGTCAGACGCCGTCGACCAATTTCGACTGAAAATATCGATTAGCGGCGTGGTCACACTGCATCCCATATAATCTCACTTGGTCGGGTTAAAGGAGAAAATTAGGTTAGGTTTCAATGTATTCTGTGTCTGAAGTATAGTATATTTCAATTCCCTGGGATGCAGTGGATTCCAGCGACATTTTTATGCTTCGAAATTAATGCTACTATGCGCCTTTTGTTATTAATAAAGACTTGGAATGCATTCGAATGAGCTATAACTGTCTGGGAAGAAGAAAGTGGCGAGGATTGTGTACTGTCATCAGTTATTGCTACTCCCAGACAATCTTTACGAATATGTGAGGTACCGGTAAAGGGAGAAATTTCTATTACATATTGTGATATTTCGTTGTCATTGACAAGCAATATTACAGTTTTGCTGAATTTATTTGAAGTTGTGCAGACATACACCAGTTACACTCCATGCTTTAAATAATGAAAAACTACACCAGTTATGAAAGTTTATTGCTTACCACAACGAATTTCGAGGATTTATTCTCATCTTCCAGTGCATTTGTTTACAGAAGAACGGTACTACTTCGACTTTTCAATGTGTGCTTTGTCGACACACTTGCACTGCAGTTGTCTCTTTCAGGTTAGCTACTGAAGTGCGGAAAATCGGACAGGAAAAATATTGAGGTGTGTGTTTGATCCAATGTTAGAAACCCTAACTTTTTTTCTGTTTGCTTAAAGGTATTGTGCCTATTCCATTATTCAGAAAATGTAACACAATAATCGTGACTTAGACCTACCTGTGTACAAAAACTAGTGTAAGTAACGATTTTTGTGTTGTGATATCCAGCTTAATGGAGCAGACAATGTCTGCAAGTATAGACAGACGTACCATTTAGCACGTAAAAAATTGCGAATATTTTATTTGTATGCCACCATTTTCCTCATTACAGTAACCTCAAAAAGACTAAATCTGTGCAAGGGCTGCCTAAAATCATACGTGGAAATGTCACGATGTAATTATGTAAACAAATGTAGTAAAAGAGAGAAATTCTCGATATGCGTTGCGCTAGGCGTAAAAATACATAATGGATACAGTTGTCGGTATTTAAATCCATGAGGAACAGTTATAGGCCACCCAGAAACATCAGATTATGATCAAAGAAATAAAGTTACGGTACATTAAACTTTGACTGTCATTCAGTATATTTGTGAAAGACAAGTGTGAAATTAAGAATAATTTTGAACACAGAAACCACTGAAAAGCGGAAGCACACGTAGGCCTGCACCACATTTGCAGGCTATTTCACAGAACAGACTCATCGCCTTGTTAAAGAACGCCAGAACCAGTAAGAATGATTTGTGGACAGCTAATACCCGATTATCACAGTGTAAAAAAACGCAAGAGAGCCACTACAGTAACATTAAGATACGCCACAGTCCCGAATAGAACACATTTTTGAGGTTATAATTTACGCCTGACATTACTGATAAAGGATTTAACGAACCTAGGGTTTCCAATAAACTATAATATCAGGCCATAGATTCCGAATTATTTCCCGATTGTGATATTTATCGTCTTCTGGGTGCCACAGTCTTCCTTTCTTTCACTAAGCATATGTTTCTCACTGTCCGTATCTAGCATGTGGGAAAGTCGGTCGATTTTACCAAAGAAAACAAACTGATTTAAATTTCACAGACTGTCGTCCGAATTATCTACGTTCGGGCGATGAAATCGGCTATCTGTGACCGTGCCCATAGTTTGAAACGATCGGCCGTTTTCCGCCGATGTCTGTCGTCGGTAGAACCCACCGATATCGGAGCCACTGTGACCACAGCATTACAGATGCGAAACGAACGAAACAAAGATATAAACGTAAATTGTATCGTTAAAAACAAGCATTAAATATTATTTTCTTTACATAGACATTAATGTATATAAATTTCAGCTCTAAAAATATTACCATATTTGTTCACAGCTTACATTACTGGAAATTTTTATCAAATCTAGAAAAAGTGTATACTTTTTGTAAAGAGATTATTACAATCAAGTGAATTATAAAACAAAATTAACAGTAGTACGAAAAAAAAACTAGCTCAATACATTTTATAATGTTATGAGCAAACAAAAGCACTCCAGGATATACAGCTTTTAAGATGAAATCGATAAATATTTAAATCTAATATTATAAATAAGACGTAAAGACATATTGTTTGCTTATATGTACGTATGTATATAGTGCAGTTGACTGACTTGAGAATGTCAAAGAGCTGAAATGATCGTTGGCATTAAATAAGACATATAAATATACTCCTGGCCATTAAAATGACTATGCCACGAAGATGACGTGCTACAGACGCACGTCTCGTATAGAAAGGGCTTCAGTTTAGGGAGTGATGACCCCGCAGTTAACTCCCCATAAGCTTTACAAGCATTGAAACAGGAGGAGAGAAACGGAAGTTCTCATTCCATTCGCCGATGAACACCAATCGTGTCTCGCTATGCAAGAAGCAACTGCTAACCCCCACTCCCTCCACCTCAGCATCCTATCAAATTAAAGTTCCATTCTTCCGCCAAAAATTCACCAATAACATCGCTTATTTTTAAAAATTATGGCGTAATGTCTAAATGAAAGTAATATAAAATGTAGTAACAACCAGCTCACATCAGTATACCAAGATGAAGGCCACTGTAACGTTGGCCGAAACGTCGGTTGTTTAAGTATTAGCCTTACATCATGACGCGGTACAACACCCAGAAAAGCGTTATGTCGTTAGAACATTTGTTTCTTCCATTTCATACATGTAGTGCTGTATTCAAATATTATGCATTATCTCGAACAGAACGATCTATTGACCCAAGGTCAACACGGATTTAGAAAATATCGTTCATGCGAAACGCAACTAGCTCTTTATTCACACGAACTGATGGGTGCTATCGACAAAGGTTCGCAAATCGATTCCATATTTCTTGATTTACAGAAAGCTTTTCACACCGTACCTAACAAACGGCTTTTAATCAAATTGCATAGTTATGGTATATCGCCCAAAATTTGCGATAGGATAGGGGATTTCTTGTCAGAGAGGACACAGTTCGTAGTAACCGATGGTAAGGCATCGACTAAAACAGAGGTGATATCGGGCGTTCCACAGGGTAGTGTTATTGGTCCTCTGCTATTCCTTATTTACATAAACGATTTAGGGGAAAATCTAAGTAGCTCTCTTAGGTTGTTTGCAGATGACGCCGTCATTTACCGTCTAGTAAAATCATTTGAAGATCAAAACCAACTGCAGAACGATCTGAATAAGATATCAATATGGTGTAAAAATTAGAAATTGGCTCTAAATAGTGAGAAGTGTGAAGTCGTCCACATGAGTACGAAAAGAAATCCGTTAATCTTTATTTACAAGATAAATGAATCCAAAGTGAAGGCCGTAAACTCCACAAAATACCTAGGAATTACTATTACTTCTGACTTAAATTGGAAAGAACACGTAGATAATATCGTGGGAAAGGCGAACCAGAGACTGAGTTTTATTGGCAGAACACTTAAAACATGCAACAGAACTACAAAAGAGACTGAATACACTACGCTTGTCCGTCCATTTTTGGAGTATTGCTGCCCATTGTGGGTCCTTATCAGGTGGGAGGACGGAGGACATCGAAAGAGTCCAAAGAAGGGCAGCTCGTTTCGTATTGTCACGATACAGGTGAGACAGCGTTACGGAAATGAAACAGGATCTGGGATGGGAATCATTACAACAACGGCGCTTATCGCTGAGGCGTGGGTTACTTGCGAAACTCCAATCGCCAACATTCTCCTCCGAATGCGAAAATATATTGACTGCCACTTACATAGGTAGAAATGATCATCAGAATAAAATAAGAGATATCAGAGCTCGAACAGAAAGATTCAGGTTTTATTGTTCCCGCGCGCTATTCGAGAATGGAATGGGAGATAAATAGTATAATTGTGAGCAGAATGAATCTTTCACTCTGCAGCGGAGTGTGCGCTGATATGAGACTTTCTGGCAGATTACCCCACAAACGGCTTCTAATGAAATTGCGTGTTTATGGAATATCTTCCCAATTGTGCGATGGGATTCACGATTTCCTATCAGAAAGGACACAGTTCGTTGTAATTGACGGTAAGTCATCGAGTAAAACAGAAGTGATATCTGGGGTTCCACAGGGAAGCGTTATAGGTCCCCTACTCTTCCTCGTGTTTATAAACGATTTAGGAGACAATCTGAATAGCTCCCTTAGACTGTTCGCTGATGATGCTGTCGTTTATCGGTTAGTGAAGTCAACAGAGGATCAAAAGCAACTGCAAAGCCATTTAGACAAAATTTCTACTTGGTGCGAAAATTGGGAATTGACACTAAATAAAGAAAAGTGTGAAGTAATGCACATGACCACTAAAAGAAATCCGCTGAACTTCAATTAAGCGATAAATCAGTCAAACCTTAAGGTCTTAAATTCTACCAAATACCTAGGAGTTACAATTACGAACAACTTTGACTGGAGAGAACACGTAGAAAATATTGTGGGGAAGGCGAATCAAAGGTTACGTTTTATTGTCAGAACGCTTCGAAGATGCACCAGCTCCACCAAAGAGACTGCCTACATCACACTTGTGCGTCCACTCCTGGAGTACTGTTGCCCCTTGTGGGACCCTCACCAGATGGGACTGACGGAAGATATTGCGAAGGTTCAGAGAAGGGCAGCTCGTTTTGTTTAATCACGTTACGGGGGGGGGGGGGAAGTGTCATGGAAATATTGCACGATTTCAGGTGGAAATCATAGAAAGAATAACGTTATTCATTGCGGCGTGATCTGTTTGCGAAGTTTCAATCACCTACTTTTACTTATGAATGTGAAAATATTTTGCTAGCAACCACCTACTTAGGGAGACATGACCATCCCAATAAAATAAGAGAAATCAGATCGAGAACGGAACGATGTAGGTGTTTTTTCTTCTCGAGCGCTATTAGAGAATGGAACGGTAGAGAAAAGTTATGAAAGTGGTTAATGAACCCTCTGCCAGGCACTTAAATGTGATTTGGAGAGTATCTATGTAGATGTAGATTAAAATTGTCGTGTCGGGATAGGACAGTCGGGAGTGCGCTTGCCCGCGAAAGGCGAAGGTCCCAGGTTTGACTCCCGGCACACAATTTTAATGTGCCAGGAAGTTTCATATCAGCGCTCACTCCGCTACAGAGTGAAAGTTTCATTCTAGTATAATGGTGGTTCGATGATGCCTCTGCCAGGCACTTACATGTGATTTGCAGAGTATCCCATGTGGATGTAGTTGTAGTTGGGCTTGCGCAGCCCCTGCAGCTCGGCTGATTTGTTTTCGGCGTGTTTCAGGTGCCGGTGCTGGCCGGGCGCTATCAGGCAGGTGGTGACGTCATTGAGGGGGAGGTGCCTACGTCACAGCAGCCGCCTTTGTTGTGCCGCCGCCCAGCGCGGACTTCGGCTGAGTGGGCGACGCCTGGACAGCTGGTGACGCGTGGCGAGGATGCGGCGCTGATACCGGGGCAGAGATAGCGCGCTGAGTCAGGACTGCCGACAGGTGGCTATCTAGAGCGGCGATACGGGGGCGTGGAATGCGCGCCCATCTGCGCACGTGTGCTGCCCAGTGCTGGTGACAGGGCGAGTGGTGGCTGGTGGCGGACTGCACTGCTAGATGGCTGGTCTGCGGTGGTGGCGGCTGGTGGTGGTTGTGGTGGTGGTGCTGGTGGCGGCCCCGGCGGCCGCCTTCAGCCTGATGGACGACCAGGAGGCGCTGCTGGCCGCGGAGCTGGCAGAGGCCGACTACGCAGACCTGTGCGCCGACCGCGCCAACGCCACCTGGACCTGGCTGCTCGCGCCCTCCCACCACAGCACGCGGCTCAAGGTACGTCCCATACTACAACTGTACAGGCTGTCTCACCAAAGACGCCTGCCAGGCGTCCGCGGATCGCGCAGTACGTCTCCCGGTCGCTGCCACCGCATCCGCCGGCCACGGCAGCGTCCGATTCTCGGACTCTATTGTGCAGCGAGCGCATACACAGAGTTAAAAGTCTGAAATCATTGCCATTTGAGTAACCTAAGCTTACCTTTGTTCAAAATGATGTCCCTCTATGGAAAGAGCGGCCTGACATCTCTTGAACACATTTGCGAACACTCGACGAATTTCGGCTGCCGAAATCTGGGAAATGACTAGTCCAATCTCTTTTCAGGAAACAAATTCTGACAGGTATGTCCACAGCTGCTATATTAATGATCTGATGGACAGAGTAAGTTGTAATTTGTGGCTGTTTGCTGATGATGCTGTGATGTATGGGAGGGTGTCGTCTTTGACTGTAATACCATACAGAATGACAGCTAGCTCTCAATGTAGAAAAATGTAAGGTGATGCGCATGAGTACGAAAAGCAATCCCATAATATTCGAATACAGCATTGGTTGTGAGCTTCTTGATGCTGTCGCGTCGTTCAAATATCTAGGCGTAACATTGCAGAGCGATATGAAATGGAACGAACATGTAAGGACAGTTGTGAGTAAGGCGGACAACCGACTTCGGTTTATTGGGAGAATTTCGGGAAGATGTACTTCACCTGTAAAGGAGACCGCGTATAAAACGCTTGTACGACCACGTCTTGAGTATTGCTCAAGTGTTTGGGACCCGCAGCAGATCGGTTTGAAGGAAGACATAGAGGCGGTTCAGAGGCGAGCAGCTATATTTGTTACCGGTAGGTCGACCAATGCGCGAGTGTCACGGAAATGCTCCGGCAACTCAATTGGGGATCGCTGGAAGAAAGACGACGTTCTTTTCGTGAATTTCTGTTAAGTAAATTTAGAGGGCCGGAATTTGAAGCTGAGTGTAGTACGATCTTGCTGCCGCCTACTTACATTTCGCGTAGTGATCACAAAGACAAGATTTCCTCGTTCCATTTGAGAGTGGAATAGGAAAGGAAATGCCTAGTAGTGGTACAGTGTACTCTCCGCCACGCACCTTACTGTGAATTGTGGAGTATATATGTAAATGTAGAATATCCTGCATCCATTTCTTCAAGAACTTTCACCCAACGAAAAGCTGTACGGTTATTTCATGCAGGACAATGCAAGACCATACATTGCCAATACTTCTATGGCAGCAATACGAAGTGTTTTTGATGATAGCATAGTTGACTGGCCTCTTCGGTCTCCAGATCTAAATCCCTGTGACTTTTATCTTTGGGGAATGTTAAAGGACAAGGTGTATGCAAGCAATCCCCATTGATTTGATTTTTCCAGCCCGCCACTGCCCACACCGAAACTAAGTTTATTGTGCGGTATCGCTCCCTGTATATCTAGTAAAGCCAACCAATGCCCTTCAACGGTGCAAGGAGTCCCTTTACCAGTTCTTATTAGACACGATTTCATCGGGTCTGGTTGTCCCAAATGTTCTGTGCCTTTTACTCCCCAGTGCAATGCATTCGAAGATTAGATGTGATGCAGTTTCATCACCGTCATCACAGATCCTACATTTGGGGTCCTCTTCTGTTATTTCCATTGTGTGTAGGTGTTTTTTGAAATTCCCATGGCCTGTCAGCAATCCAACCATGAGTCTAATCTCTCTCCTGTTCAGGCCCAGGATTGCAGAGCTTCTTTTAAAACATGGCTTTGGCATCATTACCTTGCCATGTTTTTGTTTATAGACCTCAGTCCAATATTCTACGTGCTGTCTTCTGAGCCAGTTACGTAGCTCCAATTTGATCATTGCCTTGGTGATTGTCAGGACAGGTTCCGGTCCAATAAATGGAGTCTCTGCCCCCATCTTGGCTAATCTGTCGGCATGTTCGTTGTCACTGATCCCCGAGTGGCCAGGGACCCACAAAAGGTTTACTCTATTGCTTTCCCCTAGCTCCACCAGAACCCTGTGACATTCTGCAACAATTTTAGACCTTGTTGCAGGAGCTGCCAGTGATCTCAGGGCTGCCTGGCTGTCTGAATAGATGTAGATGCTACGATCTTTGTAGCAGCAATCCCCATACACTCGAAGAGTTGTAAGACAGAATTCGACTAGTCATTTCCCAGATTTCCATAGAGGGATATCATTTTGAACAAATAAAGATAAACTTATGTTACTCAGATGGCAATGATTTTTTAGACGGTAACTCAGTGTACGCTCCCGTGGCGCAGTAGAGTCCGATAATCGGGCGCTGCCTTGGCGTCTTTCGTGGGTCACCCTGTATGTATGTATGTTATTAATTTATCGTCTTATTTACGTAGTTACTTCCTCTTTTCAGGCGTAGTCTTTGGGTTAGAGAGTTAAATAGTGCTTCATGTTTTTTATCACAAGAGTGGGATGTCTGCCATTGTCCATAACCCTTTTAAGGGAACCACACCTTCGTTCAGGTCGGAAAAAAAAATATATTTTCGGTTTTGGTCATATTTCGTTAGATTAAGGTCTCATTGAATACTCTGTAAAGGTTATGGGTATGAGTTCCGCCTGATATGCAAAACACTTGTTTTATTATACACCCAAACTAGTTTCAGCACCTCTGTGCCATCGTCAGTGGGTTTTCCATTTATTTAATGCTGTGAAAACAAAATACATTGCTTTACTACCGTAATATGTGTAAATTTAGGCCTAAAAGGTCGTGAGTTCTTACTTTGGTTTTTACCTTCTTTTACATTCTGTTGTTACGTGGGACTCTTTCTACATACTTACGTACTGGTAGCGTTGTCATCTACAACTAATATTCTCTTTGTCTTGTGAGGATTTTAAGAAACGCTACTTATAGTGTGAAAACGTAAATTTGGTATGTGGGGGGGGGGGGGGGGATATTTCGATCGCCCGTCTGCTGTGTATTCACGGTTTCTTTGGCGTACACTTCCTCTTGCGCGTTTTTGAAGGTAACGTACATGCAATATACACATTTTACGGACTTCTTTCTACCACGATGACTTTCCACTTTAGAAAATTTCGCCTGTGTACAGTTTAATATGCGTATGTACTGACTTTGTTGTCTTCAGCATATTAACAAAATGTTAAGCGAATTTTCTAAATTGGGAAGTGATCGTGATAGAAAGAAGTCCGCAAAATATGTGTATTACATGTGCGTACCTGCCAACTCTCCCGAATTAGGCAAGAGTCTCCTGATTTTTCACTTTTTCTCCCGCCTCCAGATTTTGCCATTATTTTTCTCCTTATTTTTAGCTTATACTGTATCCTTAAACCCAAGATGCGTTTTTTGACGAATGGTCAGAAGTCCTTTGTTTATTTACCAGTTTAATCTAAGTACGTATCGAAATTCAGACATTTGGAGCTGCGCATGACTTATATATCGAATACTTCTGCTCTTTCCGCGTATTTGCAAATACACGTGAAGTGTTTCGATGTTGTACTCTCTTTGAATGTGATATTTTGTCATTGTACGCAAGTGAAATCACTTCAGTGTTTTTTTAATCGATGAAAACCTTTTGTGTGTACAGTTAGGAACATCAGTTCCATACGCGAAACGCAGAAAGACAACTTTCGTGTAAAGAGCTGTTTTATGTGACTATGGTAATTCAATTCTGTGATAGTATGTTTAAGTATGACAAATAATAATATCCCCTTTTAACCAGTTTTCGGAACATTATTTGTATTTCACACTCTTTGTCCTTGTTACTTTCACATCATTGATGAACCGGAATACGTGCAGAGAAAACGAAAAGTGTCTGAGTAACAAAAGACTGAAATTACTGAGAAAAGTGAAAATGATCGTGTATACGTGGAGAGTGCTTATTTACAATGTTTATTTTAGGTACGGTTTACCAATTACATGCGAGACTGTGTAGGTCACTTGTTCCGTAAAATGTTCCCAGGTAGCAGTATAGCACAACAATACAGCAGTGAATATTTTTTATTTTAATGAAAAATTAATCACTTTACCTGGACTGTATTCAACATTTTTTTTTTGTGGCCATTATGTAGCTTTGTGAGATAATAGAAAATGGCTAAAATCAATTATCTTAAGGTTTATAGTAAAGTGCGCCGCGATTTTTGACAGATCTCCTGTTTTTTTACGTTTTGAAGGTTGACAGGTATGCATGTGTGCTATCTTCAAAAACGCGGAAGAGGAAGTGTACGCCAAAGAAACAGTAAGTAATAGACAGCAGGGGGACGATCGAAATATCCCCATACACCAAATTTACGTTTTCACACTATAAGTAGCGTTTCTTAAAAGCCTCGCAAGATTCAATGAGAATTTTTGTGCCAAACAGACGTGTTTGAGGCTAAATGCAGAAAAATGTAAGGCGATGCAGATGAGTAGCAGAAACAATCCCGTAATGTTAGCGTACGGCACTAGCAGTGGGGAAGGCGACTGCTAGACTTCGTTGGTGGTGGTCTTCAGTCCGCAGACTGGTTTGATGCAGCTCTCCACGCTACCCTGTCCTGTGCAAGTCTCTGCAACCTACATCCTTTTGAATCTGCTTACTATATTCGTCCCTCGGTCTCCCTCTACGATTTTTACCCCACACACTTCCTCCTAATGCTAAGTTGACAATTCCTTGATGTCTCAGAATGTGTTCTACCGATCTATCCCTTCTCTTAGTCAGGATATGCCAGAAACTTCTTTTCTCTGCCATTCGGATAAGCACCTCATTAGTTACGTCATCTACCCAACTAATTGTCATCATTCGTCCGTAGCACCACGTTTCAAAAGCTTCTATCATCTTCTTATCTGAACTCCTTATCGTCTACGTTTCACTCCCATACAATGCTACACTCCAAACAAATGCCTTCACAAAGGACTTCCTAACATTTAAATTAATATTGGATGTTAACAAGTTTCGCTTCTTTAAAAACGCTTTTCTCCCCATAGCCATTCTGCATTCTTCGGCCATCAGAAGTTATCTTGCTACCCAAATAACAAATTTATCTAATACTTTCATTGTCTCATTACCTAATCTAATTCCTTCAGCATCGCCTGATTTTCTGACATTGCATTCCATTACCTTCGTTTTACTCTTGTTAATGTTCATCTTATATCTTCCTTTCAAGACACTGTCCATCCCATTGAATTGCTCTTCCAGATCTTGTGCGGTCTCTGACAGAATTACTATGTAATCGGCAAACCGCAATGTTTTTATTTCTTCTCCCTGCACTTTAATGCCATCTCCAAATTTCTTCTTGCATTCCTTCACTGCCTGCTCAATGTACAGATTGAGCAACATTGGGGAAAGGCTACAACCCTGTCTTACTACCTTCCCAACCTTTGCGTCCCTTTCTTGCCCTTCGACTCTAATAACCGCTGTGTGGTCTTTGTATAACTTAAATGTAACTCTTTGCTCCCTATATTTTACCCCTGACACCTTCAGATGGTCTGATTGGTCTGTAAAGCAGACCGTACATAAAAACGGTTGTACGTCTTGAGTGTAACTGAAATATTTCTCTTCCCATCCAGATGGGTTTAAAGGAATTGGTATTTCAGGGATGGGCGGCTATGTTTATTACCGGTAGATTCAACCATTGTGCGAGTGCTTCTCAAATACTTCGGGAACTCAGCTGGGAGTCGCCGGGTAGAAGGCGACGTTCTTTTCGAGAAACCCTGCTGAAGAAACTGAGTTCTTCTGCGGCCAACTTTCAATTCGTGTAAAGACCTCAGGGATAAGATGAACAGAGATCAGGGCTGCTGCAGATGCATACAAGCACTAGTTTTTGCCCGTTCTATGTGGGAGTGCAGCAAGAAAGCGAGTAGGCAGTAGTGGTACGGAGTACCCTCCAAGCACCTTTTGATTGCTTGCGGAGTGTATATGTAGATGTATTCTAAAGACGATTTAAAATCTTCCATGAAGTGAGCAACCATTTTCTTAATATATAAAATTTTTCAACTTAATCCTCATTGGTTGCAAATAGCGTTATTTATAGCTTTATTACCTTTTTCGAGTGAAGGAAACACAGAATCACGAGCACAAAAAGGATATCTGCATAAGAAGGTGGATGATATGATAGCACAGTACATCTTCGGTGTACAGGGAAGGATAGTGATCACAGTAGAAACAATTACGTGAATGAGCACGTCAGTGCACTCATGACAAAGTAAACATTGGCCCCACGAGATGGCGTGCTACACACGCTGATTAATACAATATTAATGAAAAGAAATAAATTAAATTGGCTCGAATCAGAGATTTTTTAAAGCCAGAGTAACATATACAGCATATGGCATGACATGGCTGAAGCCCTCTTTCATGCTGTATGTCACTCTTAAAAATCCGTTTGTCAGTTAAGGCTTTTTAATTTTTTTAATAATATTTCCGCAAGACCCCAAGTTAACCAACAGCCGGCGTGGCGCAATGTATAGCGTTACCGACTGCGGTGCTGAAGGTCGTCGGTTCAATCCCGTCCACCGGCAAAAATCATTTCTTTGTAATTATTTCCAGAATGTTCTACATGTTTATGTTCACTTGTAATTTCTGCATGTTTCTTATTTTAACTGTTCTAATTTTTGGTACATTCTGTCTGTATAAATAGCAGAGCACTCTGCCCCAGAGGCAGTCAGTGCTTCGTGTACGTTTCAGTTCGCAATAAACCTGCTTCCAGTAAAAGTGCTGTGTTCTAGACTTGCGCATAATAGTTCGCGATCGGGAGCGCTCACTTTAGTTCTCAGACCTCCCGCGAACTAGTTCGTTCTTTTAGTTCGACCGCTCCCAGTGACGGCTGAGCGGCGTGGTCTGCGCGTGCAGGTGGAGGGAGAAGTTCCCCCACCTAGCTGCTTCATGCGCTTGCTGCTTGAACTGCTAACGATATCACGCAAACCAAAAGAAACAGTTTGTGGATAATTTCTCGCGTTTAAGTTTACAGTTATCTCTATATCTTGGCATTATGGAATTTATTAGTCAGATATTGCAGAGTGCAGAATACTACAAATTTTGTTGCACTGAACTATGTCATCTAGCAGGCAGACGCTAACCTCGAAATGGCTCATCAGCAGAAGGCAAACACGTGATTTTTTAATTCTGTTCCCGAACTATCGCGCATATTTTAGTTCGCGACCTATGCCGCATGTTTTAGTCCGCGACCGGTAGATCTCCTTTCAGTTCGCAGCTCGGCCGCGAAGTAGGTCGCTCTTATTAGTTCGTCCGCTCGTTTTGGCTTTTGCTACCGCTACTAAAACTACAGCTGAGCTGCATCTCAGCTCGAAATGACGGCAACTGGCAGAAGGGAATCACGCGATTCTGCGCGTTCTCGCGTCCTCTCGCTGTTACCCGTCAGTCTTCGGAAAAGGAGCGGACGAACTAAGAGGCGAGAGATGTGCGAACTACCTCGCGTAGTTCGCCTGTAGGAGCGCTGTTCCGAAGTAGTTCGTTCGCGAACTACACAAGACTATTGTGTTCAGTCGAGAACCCAGTCTTCGAAGTCAAGCCTGCTTCAATTTCAACGCAACAGTATTGTATTAAGCGCCATGTACAACACGCCATCTGGTGGGTGCTTGTAACTTTGTCACTTCCCTTTGTGGTTCGAGCGTTTTTAATTTATTCCTTTTCATTAATGCTGTATTACTCACCGTGTATAGCACGCCATCTGGTGGCGCCAATATTTACTTGGTCGTGACCACATCGACGTGCTCATTCACGTAATTTAATATTCATAGAATATATGACATCAGCTGCGATTGGGCGAAGCTGAAAATGTGTACCCAGCCGGGATTCGAACCCGGGTCTCCTGCTTTTTGGCAGTTGCGCTGACCCCTACACCGCTGGGGACACAGTGATCACCGCACCTGCAAGGACTACCTAAGCACGCCTCCCGTCAGATACAAATATATTCACGTAATTGTTTCTACTCTGTTCACTTTTCTTCCTTGTATGTCGAATATATGTACTGTTCGTATTATTAGTCTATTCTTGTGTACTGTGCTGTGCTGTACGTTAACCTTTTATATCTATCTTTTTATGCAGATTTCTTTTTTGTGCTCGTGATAGTGTGGTTTCCTTCACAGGGTATGTGATAAGCTGCGCCCGAAACCTGTAACAGTTATTTATAACTTTATTGTAGAAATCTTCCCATTCAATTTTTTACGTGGTGTGGTACAGCGACCGTGTTCAGTTGAATTCTTGAATAACAGAACGTCTTGGTTGCAAATATTTTTATTACAATGACGCGTTTCGCCCGGTTAGTGCACCTTCAGGTATCTGACAAAGAAGAAAACATTGATACAGAACTTACAATATTTGCATGACATTATTTCGAAAATTTTTAGCTACAAGCCAATCTGAAACTGTTTTAAGAAATTGTGATAATGTACGGTACTAATGTTTTATCTACTCTGTGGTGGAGGGTGTTTAAAGTGCTGTCATGGGGTATCTTACAGAAACAATAATATGTAAACCATTAATATCCGGTGACAGTGACCGTTGAAAACAGAATTGATACATTGTTTAACTGAATGGATATTGCGAGATTTACCTTGTATGGTGTCCCTGAACCTTACGTCGTCAGCATAATATTAATACGACTTGCGTCGGTAGAGGTACAAGTTCTGCCTGAGGCAGCGTTCACATTTGTGCTTCGAGTAAACGTCTGTGTCCACTGTAGGTGCTGGGTCGGTCGGATAACAGTTGTTAATTTTAAATATGGACACCATTTACATAAAATACCCAATATCACATGAATGCAATTTGTAAGGATGCCCAGTTATATAACAGAATATTACTTAAAAATTTCCGTAAAAAGGTCGATACGCTATAACCGTATTTTAATCTAAACACGCTCCACTACAGAGAAGATAAAACATTAGTACCGTACATTATCACAATTTCTTATTAACAGTTTGATTGGTTTGTAGCTAAAAATTTTCGAAATAATGTCATGTAAATGTTGTAAATCACCACTGGAGAAACAGACATGCAAATCTTACGAATAAAAAACAGAAAACACCTGCTCACCCTTCAAGAAAACTGTCATATGGAAAAAACAATAACAGAAAAGAAACATATCATAAATGACCAAACCAATGTAGCAAAGAACACACTTTTCAAGCTTATTGACCACCTAACATAAATATAAACATTATGAGAGTCCAGAATGAAACTTCACTCTGCAGCGGAGTGTGCGCTGATATGAAACTTCCTGGCAGATTAAAATTGTGTGCCGGAACCGGGACTCGAACCTGGGACCTTTGCCTTTCTCGGGCAAGCGCACTACCGACTGTGCTATCCCGACACGACTCACGCTGCCGCCTCACAACTTTACTTCCGCCAGTACCTCGCCTCCTACTTTCCAAACTTCACAGAAGCTCTCCTGCAAACACGCAAGACTAGCACTACATCTACATCTACATGGGATACTCTGCAAATCACATTTAAGTGCCTGGCAGAGGGTTCATCGAACCACAATTATACTATTTATCTCCCATTCCATTCTCGAATAGCGCGCGGGAACAAAGAACACCTGAATCTCTCTGTTCGAGCTCTGATTTCTCTTATTTTATTCTGATGATCATTTCTACCTATGTAAGTGGGAGTCAACAATATATTTTCGCATTCGGAGGAGAATGTTGGCGATTGGAGTTTCGCAAGTAACCCACGCCTCAGCGATAAGCGCCGTTGTTCTAATGATTCCCATCCCAGATCCTGTATCATTTCCGTAACGCTGTCTCCCCTGTATCGTGACAATACAAAACGAGCTGCCCTTCTTTGGACTCTCTCGATGTCCTCCGTCATGCCCACCTGATAAGGATCCCACACTGGGCTGCAATACTCCAAAAATGGACGGACAAGCGCAGTGTATGCAGTTTCTTTAGTAGTTCTGTTGCATCTTTTAAGGATTCTGCCAATAAAACGCAGTCTCTGGTTCGCCTTTCCCACGATATTATCTACGTGTTCTTTCCAGTTTAAGTCTGAAGTAATAGTAATTCCTAGGTATTTTGTGGAGTTTACGGCCTTCACATTTGATTGATTTATGTTGTAAACAAAGTTTAACGGATTTCTTTTCGTACTCATGTGGACGACTTCACACTTCTCATTATTTAGAGTCAATTGCCAATTTTTACACCATACTGATATCTTATTCAGATCGTTCTGCAGTTGGTTTTGATCTTCAGATGATTTTACTAGACGGTAAATGACGGCGTCATCTGCAAACAACCTAAGAGAGCTACTTAGATTTTCCCCTAAATCGTTTATGTAAATAAGGAATAGCAGAGGACCAATAACACTACCTTGTGGAACGCCCGATATCACCTCTGTTTTAGTCGATGCCTTACCATCGATTACCACGAACTGTGTCCTCTCAGACAAGAAATCCCCTATCCAATTGCAAATTTGGGGCGATATACCATAACCACGCAATTTGATTAAAAGCCGTTTGTGAGGTACGGTGTCAAAAGCTTTCTGGAAATCAAGAAATACGGAATCGATTTGCGAACCTTTGTCGATAGCACCCATCACTTCGTGTGAATATAGAGCTAGTTGTGTTTCGCATGAACGATATTTTCTAAATCCGTGTTGACCTTGGGTCAAAAGATCGTTCTGTTCGAGATAATTCATAATATTTGTATACAGGATATGTTCCAAAACCCTGCTGCAAATTGACGTCAATGAAATAGGCCTGTAGTTTAGTGGGTTACTCCTACTGCCTTTCTTGAATATAGGTGTGACCTGTGCAACTTTCCAATCTTTTGGTACAGATCCTTCTATGAGAGAGCGGTTGTATATGACTGTTAAGTAAGGAGCTATCGCTTCAGCATAATCAGATAGAAATCTAATGGGTATACAATCCGGACCAGAAGACTTGTTCTTATTAAGTGATTTTAGTTGCTGCACTACTCCGATGATATCTACTTCTATGTTATTCATTACGGCATCTGTTCGTAATTCGAAATCTGGAATATTGGTTTCGTCTTCTTTAGTGAATGAGTTTCTAAAAGCTAAGTTTAGTAACTCTGCTTTAGTAGCGCTGTCATCGGCAGGATCGCCATTACTATCACGTAGTGAGGGTATTGTTTGTGACTTTCCCCGAGTATATTTAACATATGACCAAAATCTCTTTGGGTTTTCAGTCAAATTACGAGAAAGAGTTTCGTTGTGATAAATGTTGTAGGCATCTCGCATTGAAATCCTCGCTAAATTTCGAGCTTCTGAGTACAATCGCAAATCCTGGGGATTTCGTGTTCGTTTAAATTTAGTATGCCTTTTCCTTTGCTTTTGCAACAGTGTCCTGACCTGTTTTGTGTACCAAGGGGGATCGCCTCCTTCTTTTATTAATTTATTAGGTATAAAACTTTCAATTGCTGTCGATACCACTTCTTTGAATTTTAGCCACATCTGGTCTACACCTACGTTTAGTGTTAGAAACGAGTGGAAGCTGTCTTTCAAGAAACAATGTATTTTGTTTCTATCTGCTTTCCTGAACAAATATACTTTGCGTTTATTTTTGGTAACTTTGGGACTTTCGATATTCAATTTCGCTACTACAGCTCTGTGTTCACTAATACCTGTATCCGTTTTGATGCTCATTATGAGCTCAGGATTATTTGTTGCTAAGAGATCAAGTGTGTTTTCACATCCATTTACAATTCTAGTTGGCTCATGAACTACTTGTTCGAAGTAATTCTCAGAGAATGCGTTGAGTTCAATTTCGGACGATGTTTTATGCCTACCTCCTGATTTGAAAATATAATTTCGCCAACAGATCGAGGGTAAATTAAAATCACCACCTACTATTATCGTGTGAGTCGGGTACGTTTTTGTAATTAGACTCAGGTTTTCTTTGAACCTTTCTGCTATTGTATCGTCAGAGTCGGGAGGCCGGTAAAAGGAACCGATTATTAACTTCTTACGATTTTTGGGTACAACCTCTACCCATAATAGCTCGCACGAACTATCAACTTCAACTTCGCTACATGAAATACTACTTTTGACGGCGACAAACACGCCACCACCTATTTTGTTTAATCTATCCTTTCTGAATATCGTTAGATCTTTTGAAAATACTTCTTCTGAACTTATTTCCGGCTTGAGCCAACTTTCGCTGCCTATAATGATGTGTGTTTCGGTGCTTTCTATTAACGCTTGCAGTTCTGGAACTTTCCCGACACAGCTACGACAATTTACAACTGTTATACCGATAGTTTCCGGATCTACATTTCTCCTGTGATCCACCTGAACCCTTTGAGATTGCCCATTTTC
Source organism: Locusta migratoria (assembly GCA_026315105.1). Lineage (NCBI taxonomy): Eukaryota > Metazoa > Arthropoda > Insecta > Orthoptera > Acrididae > Locusta > Locusta migratoria. The sequence goes on from CM048754.1 coordinate 118,840,702, forward strand.
TATTTCCCCGAAGCTCTTTATCCTAAAAAACCGCCCAGTCCACGCCACACAGCCCCCGCTACCCGTGTAGCCGCTTCCTGCGTGTAGTGGACTCCTGACCTATTCAGCGGAACCCGGAAACCCACCACCCGATGGCGCAAGTCAAGGAATCTGCAGCCTACACGGTCGCAGAACCGTCTGAGCCTCTGATTCAGACCCTCCACTCGGCTCTGTATCAGAGGTCCACAGTCGGTCCTGTCAACTATGCTGCAGATGGTGAGCTCTGCTTTCATCTTGCAAGCAAGACTGACAGTCTTTACCACTTCAGTTAGCCGCTCGAAACCTGAGAGGATCTCTTCAGATCCGAAACGACACACATCATTGGTACCGACGTGAGCCACCACCTGCAGTTGGCTGCACCCCGTACCCTTCATGGCATCCGGGAGGACCCGTTCCACATCTGGAATGACTCCACCCGGTATGCACACGGAGTGCACGTTGGCCTTCTTCCCCTCCTTGGCAGCCATCTCTCTAAGGGGCTCCATCACCCGCCTAACGTTGGAGCTCCCAACTACAAGTAAACCCACCCTCTGTGAAAGCCCGGATCTTGCAGGCTGGGTGGTGACAGGGTGAGAGACACCATCCGACTCAGGAACGTCGTCCTGAGCAGACAGCGCCTCAAACCTGTTCGCAAGACGAACCGGGGAGGTCTCACGATCGGTCCCCCGGAATGTCTTGCGCCTCCTGCCACGCACTGGAGCAACCTCCCACGCAACCACGGGTGGGATGTCTGCCTCACTGCTAGCAGTTTCAGGGCATGTCGCTGCCGCAGGCCGATCGGTGGAGACGACGGGAGTCCGTTCGGTCCCCACCGCCGGCCAACAACAACGACGCCCATCGATCGCAGCTTCCAACTGTGCAACCGAGGTTAACACAGCTTGAAGCTGGGAGCGAAGTGTCACCAGCTCAGACTGCATCCGCACACAGCAGTCACAGTCCCTATTCATGATCACAGTGCCAACAAAAACAAAAACTACAGTCGCGATGCGTTCAAAGGAAAACTAAACTGTTCGTTAGAACGCGGATGTGAATCCAATACGCACGACAGCTCAGTATAACTTTACAAATTGAGACGAGAAAGTGTAGACGAAAATCAAAATACTATATGTCGTTTCTAATCAGAAAATAAAGACAGACGACTGTCGCGACGCGGTTCACACGGCGGAATAATGCACTAACGCGAGCACACAATAAATTTAATCCACTCAAGGGAAAACGCACTGAAAAGTAAAAATAGGTAGCTTCTAGAGAGAAGCCGGTTACACTTACAACTGATAAATTACTGCTACGCTACTGGAGAGGTGTGCTCTGGACCACGTCCGCTGGGCGACTGACTGGAGTAAACAAACGGTAACTGTTTCAAAACAAAGACAGACGACTGTCGCGACGCGATTCACACGGCGGAATAATACACTAACCAGATATTTAACGCGAATAGGAATCAAACAAAAACGCGAGCACACAATAAATTTAATGCACTCAAGGGAAAACGCACTGAAAAGTAAAAATATGTAGCTTCTAGAGAGAAGCCGGTTACACTTACAACTGATAAATTACTGCTACGCTACTGGAGAGGTGTGCTCTGGACCACGTCTGGAAGAAAGGATGTGGTGGAGACATGGCTTAGCCACAGCCTAAGGGATGTTTCCAGAATGAAACTTTCACTCTGCAGTGGAGTGTGCGCTGATATGAAACTTCCTGGCAGATTAAAATTGTGTGCCGGAACCGGGCGGAAGTAAAGTTGTGAGGCGACATCGTGAGTCGTGTCGGGATAGCACAGTCGGTAGTGCGCTTGCCCGCGAAAGGCAAAGGTCCCAGGTTCGAGTCCCGGTTCCGGCACACAATTTTAATCTGCCAGGAAGTTTCATATCAGCGCACACTCCGCTGAAGAGTGAAGTTTCATTCTGGAAACATCCCTTAGGCTGTGGCTAAGCCATGTCTCCACCATATCCTTTCTTCCAGGAGTGCTAGTCTTGCGTGTTTGCAGGAGAGCTTCTGTGAAGTTTGGAAAGTAGGAGGCGAGGTACTGGCGGAAGTAAAGTTGTGAGGCGGCATCGTGAGTCGTGTCGGGATAGCACAGTCGGTAGTGCGCTTGCCCGCGAAAGGCAAAGGTCCCAGGTTCGAGTCCCGGTTCCGGCACACAATTTTAATCTGCCAGGAAGTTTCATTATGAGTGTCGACCCCCCCCCCCTTTCATAAAAACACAAATCGCGACATCTCCCCCCCCCCATTACAACCCAATTAAACCTGCATTTACTCATCTGAAAAAACATCTCAACACCCTGTTCACGAAATTACTCTCTCTCTCTCTCTCTCTCTCTCTCTCTCTCTCTCTCTCTCTCTCTCTCTCTCACACACACACACACACACACACACACACACACACACACACACACACACACACACACTCTTACTCACTCATGTTGAATTAAGTCGTATTTATGTATTATAAATATATAACTTTGGCAACAGTCACAGACCACACGAAAAACAAATGAATAGACGAAATCATTCACACTGTAGTGAAATGATAGACAGGCATTCCACTTAATAACAGGTTATATGTAATCTGTATACATTTCAAAAAGTGATGTGCTGTGCTGGGATGAAAAGGAAGAAACGAAACAAAAACACTCGAAAAGTGCTGTACACACGAGACAAACATACGCCAAGAACGAACGACGTCCAGCCCACAAGACGGAGGGACAGCAGTAAGATGTAAAGAGGAGGCAACAGCACCGTGAGTAGACCGAATATTAAGTTAAAAACACTTAGGCCTAACGTGCAAAATGTTTTTAACAACTGTTTGTAATCTATCGAAAACAAACTGTACAAATCTTTGTATCATTTACAGACCACAGAAGATGCTTTTAAAATAAAAAAGCAGAAACGCGTCTGGTGTAAAATAAATCTCTTAATTGCAGTCAGCATAAGACGGATTACCTCTTATAATGAATTGTAAGTTCTGTTTCAATATTTTCTTCTTTGTCAGATATCTGAAGATGCCCTACCCGGGTGAAACGCGACATTGCAATAAATAATATTTGCAATCAAGACGTTCTGTTGTTCAAAAATTTAAGTTTATCTGTAAGCAGTCAGCGGTAAGTTAATGAAAGTACGTTAGTAGATGTATAGTGGGAGAAGTGTATGTGTCGGTAGTAGCGGCAGCAGCGTGGGAGCGCCTGCTAGCTGGTGACCGAGGGGTCAGGGGTCAGCAGTCAGGAGTCGCCTAGCCACGACACGACACGCCCAGGCACGCCGCGTAAGCCTGACAAACCAAGCCAGGCGTGCTCTTCTAGCGGCGCTAAAACGTATTCTTTCCTCACATGACATCTTGCGAGCCGTGGATGAAGGGCAACAGGCGGATTGTGTTTTTCTCGACTTTAAAAGCATTCGACGCGGTGCCACACTACAACTGCTAACGAAGATACGAGCTTATGGAATAGGTTCACAGATATGTGACTGGCTGGAAGACTTCCTAAGTAATAGAACGCAGTACGTTGTTCTCGACGGCGAGTTTTCATCAGAGACGAGTGTATCGTCAGGCGTGCCCCAGGGGAGTGTGATAGGACCGCTATTATTTTCTATCTATATAAATGATTTGATGGACAGAGTAAGTTGTAATTTGTGGCTGTTTGCTGATGATGCTGTGCTGTATGGGAGGGTGTCGCCTTAAACTGACTGTAATAGCATACTGGATGATTTAGACAAAATTTCTAGTTGGTGCGAAGACAGGCAGCTAGCTCTCAATGTAGAAAAATGTAAGGTGATGCGAATGAGTAGGAAAGACAATTCCATAATGTTCGAATAGAGCATTAGTAGTGTGCTTCTTGATGCTGTCGCGTCGTTCAAATATCTGGGCGTAACATTGCAGAGCGATACGAAATGGAACGAACATGTAAGGACAGTTGTGAGTAAGGCGGACAGCCGACTTCGGTTTATTGGGAGAATTTTGGGAAGATGTATTTCATCTGTAAAGGAGACCGCGTATAAAACGCTTGTACGACCACGTCTTGAGTACTGCTCAAGTGTTTGGGACCCGCAGCAGATCAGTTTAAAGGACGACATGGAAGCAGGAGAAATCAAGGCTCTTACGGAGGCATATAGGCATTCCTTTTTTTCCTCGTTCCATTTGGGAGTGGAATAGGAAAGGAAATTCCTAGTATTCGTACAGTGTACCCTTCGCCACGCACCTTACGGTGGATTGCGGAGTATGTATGTAGATGTAGATGTAAAAGCGTCAAAAGGTCCCTTTAAAATGGGGCATAAGGTGGAAACGAAGCAATAAAGGAGGTAGATGAGTTCTGTTACTTGGGCAGTAAAATAACAAATGACGGTCGCCGTACATAGGATATAAAATGCAGAATGGCAAAAAAAAAAGAAATTTCTTAATGTCGAATATTGATCTAAGCCGAAGGAGGTCCTTTCTGAAGGCATTTGTGTGGACTTTTGTATGGGAGTGAAACATGAACGATAAACAGTGCGGACAGGAAGAGGATTGAGGCTTTTGAAATATGGTGCTACAGAAGAATGCTGAAGATTAGGTGGGTGGATCGCGTAACTAATGAGGTACTGAACAGAATTGGGGAGAACAGAAATTTCTGGCATACCTTGACTAAAAGAAGGGATAGATTGGTAGGACACATTCTTAGACATCAAGGAATTGTAAATTTAGCGTTGGAGGGAAGTGTGTGGGATAAAAACCGCAGAGGAAGACCAAGAGATGGATACAGTAAGCAGATTCAGACAGATGTAGGTTGTCGTTCTTATGTGGAGATGAGGAGGCTTGCTGAGGATAAAGTAGGGTGGAGAGCTGCATCAAATCAGTCAGGACTGAAGAGCACAACCACAACATTCATTTGTATCAGGGCTGAATGTCTGTAAAATCTCTTGGGAACACAATTAGTAGTAAAGAAGTAATAGATTAAAATTTGGTGCGTGATGGGGCGGTTTTTCATGAACGTTACCGTTTGCGCCGCCGTATCTCATGAACTACGTGTCGTACTGTGATACAATTTCGAAGGTGTATACATCTACATGTGTATATCTTGTCTGTAAAATTTCCTGTGGCTATAATTTGTAGCGTATAAATTGTAAATTGTTAAGTCATACCGAATTACGTAGTTTTAGTCCATAAACGGCGGAAAAGTAGTAAGCTAGAAACTTTCTCTTTTTATTTCATGGTTTTGTTATGGTCGTTAGCGAGAAAAAGTTCAGTAAAGGTTTGAAATTATGTTTAAAGTTTGTTGCAAGTCGCTAAGTACTTTCGTTCTCATGTAGTGAATTTATTCTCACTGCATTATGTCGCATTTTTTTTTTTTTTTTTTTTTTTTTTTTTTTTTTGCGATTCCTATTATGTCGTTATATCTTCTGAACCATGCGTCGCATGTGATTCTTAACCGTGCAGCATTTGTTACCTAACGGTACGAAATTTCTGTACGAAATTTGATTGAATTATGTCGAGTGGTTTAGGAGAAAATGAGCAGCATTGTCGCTAAATGCAGCAGTTTTTACCGCATCTCATTTATTACGTCATATCTCGTGACTTATGTATCGTACGTGAATCTTACACTAACGGCGACACTCCTCATGGATTGAAGGTTCTAAGAAAACTGTAGATTTGTATGCAACACATAAACACAAACATACGGACAATCTACTTTATGTATTAGAAGAAGAAGAAGAAGAAGAAGAATGATGATGATGATATTGATGATGATGATGATGATGATGATGATGTAGGGCGTGGTGAGACACCACTGTGCCTGAACTGGGAACTCCAGCTGGCCCAGCGTTTAGGAAATAAAAAGGATCTATCACCATATGCACCTTATCAACTGTCGTGTTTAAGAAGCGGTGTTTGTCTCACCGCTAAAAAATAGGATTTGTGTTGAGAAGGTCGCGGGTTTAAATCCACCCGGCGACAAATTTTTTCTGCTCCTTAGCAATGCGTACACCTACATATTGTTCCCGTAGGAATCGTGAAGACAAGATCAGATTGATTACAGTACGCACGGAGGCATTTAAACAATCATTCTTCCCCTGCTCAATACGTGATTGGAACGGGAAAAAACTCTAATAACCGGTGCAGTGGGGCGTGCCCTCTGCCATGCACTTCAGTTGTTTGCGGAGTATTGATGTAGATGTAGACTGACGTCACAATTAACCCCAACATCACATGGGTTTTTATTGATTTATACAAGCAAGAAAAGAGCATAGGTTAAAGTTAGGGACTGCAAAAATGTAAAAAGGGACTGTAGTTAACGCGTACTTGTGGAGGTCCTCTATATAAATCGATACTTCCATTCTACATCTACATGGGATACTCTGCAAATCACATGTAAGTGCCTGGCAGAGGGTTCATCGAACCACAATTATACTATTTATCTCCCATTCCATTCTCGAATAGCGCGCGGGAAGAAAGAACACCTGAATCTCTCTGTTCGAGCTCTGATTTCTCTTATTTTATTCTGATGATCATTTCTACCTATGTAAGTGGGAGTCAACAATATATTTTCGCATTCGGAGGAGAATGTTGGCGATTGGAGTTTCGCAAGTAACCCACGCCTCAGCGATAAGCGCCGTTGTTGTAATGATTCCCATCCCAGATCCTGTATCATTTCCGTAACGCTGTCTCCCCTGTATCGTGACAATACGAAACGAGCTGCCCTTCTTTGGACTCTTTCGATGTCCTCCGTCAAACCCACCTGATAAGGATCCCACACTGGGCTGTAATACTCCAAAAATGGACGGACAAGCGTAGTGTATGCAGTTTCTTTTGTAGTTCTGTTGCATCTTTTAAGGATTCTGCCAGTCTCTGGTTCGCCTTTCCCACGACATTATCTACGTGTTCTTCCCAGTTTAAATCTGAAGTTATAGTAATTCCAAGGTATTTTGTGGAGTTTACGGCCTTCACATTTGATTGATTTATGTTGTAAACAAAGTTTAACGGATTTCTTTTCGTACTCATGTGGACGACTTCACACTTCTCATTATTTAGAGTCAATTGCCAATTTTTACACCATACTGATATTCAGATCGTTCTGCAGTTGGTTTTGATCTTCAGATGATTTTACTAGACGGTAAATGACGGCGTCATCTGCAAACAACCTAAGAGAGCTACTTAGATTTTCCCCTAAATCGTTTATGTAAATAAGGAATAGCAGAGGACCAATAACACTACCTTGTGGAACGCCCGATATCACCTCTGTTTTAGTCGATGCCTTACCATCGATTACCACGAACTGTGTCCTCTCAGACAAGAAATCCCCTATCCAATTGCAAATTTGGGGCGATATACCATAACCACGCAATTTGATTAAAAGCCGTTTGTGAGGTACGGTGTCAAAAGCTTTCTGGAAATCAAGAAATACGGAATCGATTTGCGAACCTTTGTCGATAGCACCCATCACTTCGTGTGAATATAGAGCTAGTTGTGTTTCGCATGAACGCTATTTTCTAAATCCGTGTTGACCTTGGGTCAATAGATCGTTCTGTTCGAGATAATTCATAATATTTGAATACAGGATATGTTCCAAAACCCTGCCCAAATTGACGTCAATGAAATAGGCCTGTAGTTTAGTGGGTTGCTCCTACTGCCTTTCTTGAATATAGATGTGACCTGTGCAACTTTCCAATCTTTTGGTACAGATCCTTCTATGAGAGAGCAATTGATCAATTACATGTACCGGGGTGATACTCATCGAAGAAACAGGGGAAGCAATAATTTTGACCGCATCTTGCGCACGTTAGGAACGCCGCCCTTTTGCAGTTACATGGTTTTTTTCCCTTAGTGTCTCCATAGAAAAACTAGATTGACATTCTGAAAACAGCTTACTTCATCGCACAATCCAGCAGCGAACCACGTGTAACGCAGCAGGTCGCTGAATACTGGCGAGGACAGCTGCTGGTGTGTAATGGAGTGCGGTATGATGCAAGCCTCTCTGGAAGCGACGTCTTCTCCTCTCTCGATTAGGTAGGTGCAGTTTTGAAATTTATTAAATTTAGCTGACGATAAAAATACACATCGCATGGTTGCACTAGTGCCGTGCATTTTGGGGGAATTACTTTGGTACTGCATGTTGGTGATCCAAAATTGCATATATTATGACGCGGTTAATTGTGAAAACACTAGTGTACGCATTGCCAAGGAGCAGAAAAATATTTGCCGTCGCCGGGCGGAATCAAATCCGCGAACCTTTCAATACACATCCCATCGCTTACCGCTGAACGAAACACCGCTTTCTTAACACTCTCTCTCGGGGGACAGTTAATGTGCATATGGTGATAGATCAGTATCAAAATTCATTTTATTTCCTAAACGCTTAGCCATCTAGAGTTCCCACTTCGGGTACTTTCATTGTACACCATCCTAGATGTACCATAGATTCGGCGATGACGTGTTCGAGATTAATGAAGAAACGCGAAAATCGCTTTAGGTACACTGGAGGAGGGGGAGGGGTTGGAGTAAAAATTGGGAGTCAACTACCCCGAGAGACCAATTTTTTGCAGAAAACTTACTTTTCATTTAATTGAAGTAGAATCAATTAACTCTTATATTGCCAAGCTCGTCTGATACTGCCCATGAAACACGTTGTGTAACTATATTTTTTAGCCGGCCGCGGTGGCCGAGGGAACTAAGGCGCTCCAGTCACGGTCTGCACGGCCACTGCGGTCGGGGGTTCGAATCCCTCGGGCATGGATATTTGTGCCGTCCTAGTTCGTAAGTAGTTCATAAGTAATTTGTATGTTTAGGGACTGATGACCCCGTAGTGAAGTCCCATAGACTATACAAACATTTGCACATTTCTATGTTTTTTAAATCACCGTTTGAGGTTTCTTCTGTAGCAGAGTGGACGGCTGTGGCTGCGAAGTTGTTCCACCTTTCAAAGTATTTATTACGAATGGAGGTAATAGACATGCAGGAAGAAAATTCCTTGCAAACTTATAAAGCTGTATCCAACACGTGCCGGAAAAATTTGAAAATTGCAAAATATTAGCGATCTACCTGGCTGCTATGTTTGGCTCCACATATATATTCGTGAAATTTCTTTTTCAGAAATGAATTTCTTGGTGAATTATCGCTTCAGACTAACGGCCAATCACTTTGAAGGCATTATTCGCATTAGCAGCTCCGCACGTGAACATGCTCAAGACGGCAAATGTATCTTTTCACATGGATTTTTTAATAAATATACGATACACACATTTCAATGTATTTTCTTAGCGGAAATTAAATTAAAAAAAAAGTTTGTATTTGTATGGCCTGATCTGGACTTTCCAATAAAAGTTTAGCCATTTTATTTCGTACTTTCTGTGAGTGAAAATAAAAATAAATAGCCAATAATATAAATTTTTCTGGATTGTTTATACATTATTATTTTGCTTCTGTTGGATCTCATAATTTGTGAGTGAAAATTAAAGTACAAAATTATTAAGAAACATGTGGTTTAACATCTGGACCTCAATAACAGTTTTGAAATGTGTCCTGACAGCATATAGGATTACTTGCCGACCTTTGCCGTAGAAAAATGTATAACTAGGGGAAAGATACGCGTCTGGCCATTACAATTGCTACACCACGGAGATGACGTGCTACAGACGGGAAATTTAACCGACAGCAAGAAGATACTCTGATATTCAAATGATTAGCTTAGCAGAGCATTCACACAAGGTAGGCGACACCTACAACGTGCTGACATGAGGAAAGTTTCCAACCGATTTCTCATACACAAACAGCAGTTGACCGGCGTTGCCTGGTGAAACGTTGTTGTGATGCATCGTCTAAGGAGGAGAAATGCGTACCATCACGTTTCCGACTGATAAACGTCGGATTGTAGTCCGTCGCGACTGCGGTTTATAGTATCGCGACATTGCTGCTCGCGTTGGTCGCGATCCAATCAGTGTCAGCAGAGTATGGAATCTGTGGGTTCAGGAGGGCAATACGGAACGCCTTGCTGGATCCCAACGGCCTCGTATCACTAGCAATCGAGATGACAGACATCTTATCCGCATGGCTGAAACGGATCGTGCAGCCACGTCTCGATCCCTGAGTCAACAGATGGGGACGTTTGATAGACAACAACCATCTGCACGGACAGTTCTACGACGTTTGCAGCAGCATGGACTATCAGCTCGGAGACCGTGGCTGCGGTTACCCTTGACGTTGCATCACAGACAGGAGCGCCTGCGATGGTGTACGCAACGACGAATCTGGGTGCACGAATGGCGAAACGTCACTTTTTCGGATGAATCCAGGTTCTGTTTACACCATAATGATGGTCGCATCCGTGTTTGGCGACGTCACGGTGAACGCACATTGGAAGCGTGTATTCGTCATCGCCATACTGGCGTATCACCCGGCGTGATGGAATGGGGTGCCATTGGTTACACGTCTCGGTCACCTCTTGTTCGCATCGATGGCACTTTGAACAGTGGCCGTTACATTTCAGATGTTACGACCCGTGGCTCTACCCTTCATTCGATCCCTGCGAAACCCTACATTTCAGCAGGATAATGCACGACCGCATGTTGCAGGTACTGTACGGGCCTTTCTGCATACGGAAAATGTTCGATTGCTGTCCTGTCCAACACATTCTCCAGATCTCTCACCAACTGAAAACGCCTCATCAATGCTGGCCGAGCAACTGGCTCGTCACAGTACGCCAGTCACTACTCTTGATGAACTGTGGTATCGTGTTGAAGCTGCATGGGCATCTGTACCTGTACACGCCATGCAAGCTCTGTTTGACTCAATGCCCAGGCGTATCAAGGCTGTTATTACGGCCAGAGGTGGTTGTTCTGGGTACTGTAGCGTCAGGATCTATGCACCCAAATTTCCTTAAAAATGTAATCACATGTCAGTTCTTGTGGAATGTATTTGTCCAATGAATACCCGTTTGTCATCTGCATTTCTGCTTGGTGTAGCAATTTTGATGGCCAGTAGTGTAGATACCGGCTACAGGAAAATGAAAGAGACGTTGGCGGTAGGCGGCCTGCTGTGACGTCAGCAGTGAGTAATTTCAGGGAACCGTCGGTAGGGGCGTGGCTGGGAAAACCGTAGGCGTGCTTCCTGGAGGCCAGCAGGAGGCTGCGTGCTCAGCGAGACTAATAGCGGACACAGCCTGCCGGGAACAACAGAGGACCAGGAGGCCTCTCCCCAAGTTATTAGGCATCCTGACTCTAAGCGCGAGCTGTTCGCTGTCAAACTGTACATTGAGGCTGAACAGCCTGCAAGAGGGTAGCAAAGTAAGCAGATATGAATAAGATATCAGTATGGTGTAAAAATTGGCAATTGGCTCTAAATAATGAGAAGTGTGAAGTCGTCCACATGAGTACGAAAAGAAATCCGTTAAACTTTGTTTACAAGATAAATCAAAAGTGAAGGCCGTGAACTCCACAAAATACCTAGGAATTACTATTACTTCAGACCTAAACTGGAAAGAACACGTAGATAATATCGTGGGAAAGGCGAACCAGAGACTGCGTTTTATTGGCAGAACTGTTAAAAGATGCAACAGAACTACTAAAGAAACTGCATACACTACGCTTGTCCGTCCATTTTTGGAGTATTGCAGCCCAGTGTGGCATCCTTATCAGGTGGGTTTGACGGAGGACATCGAAAGAATCCAAAGAAGGGCAGCTAGTTTCGTATTGTCACGATACAGGGGAGACAGCGTTACGGAAATGATACAGGATTTGGGATGGGAATCACTACAACAACGGCGCTTATCGCTGCGGCGTGGGCTACTTGCGAAACTCCAATCGCCAACATTCTCCTCCAAATGCGAAAATATATTGTTGACTCCCACTTACATAGGTAGAAATGATCATCAGAATAAAATACGAGATATCAGAGCTCGAACAGAGAGATTCAGGTGGGAGATAAATACTATAATGGTGGTTCGATGAACCCTCTGCCAGGCACTTAAATGTAATTTGCAGAGTATCCCATGTAGATGTTGATATGTTGGCGTCCCCAATTTAACCCTTAACGTCCCAGGTGCGGCCTCACAGACCGCAAGCGCTTATTGTTAGTCAATTGTTAATGGACAGGGGTGGGGAAGGATAACACAGCTTTGTGTAATCGTCGCTGCCAACATCCTGCACTTTTTCCATTGCCAGTAGCCACGTTAACGCGAGTCGGAGCAATATTATCACATCTTCTTTTGTGCTAGCGGTCTCGGAGACCGCAACTGGGCCTTTGCGTTATGGATTCAGCACCGAGGTCTTCCTCTGCAGACCCTCATTTTGAGAATACTGTTTTGAAATGGTTTGAAACCCTTTAGGATGTGATGTGGGGTCAGACAGTGACTATGAGATTCAAAGTGAGCATAATTCAGACTCAGAACAGTGTGAAAGTCTATGTACCATGATGAAAACAAAGATGGAGTAACAGGTAAACCAGAAATAATTTCTTACTATAATCAGACTAAAGGTGGTGTTGATGTCCTAGATGAGAAGTGTGCCAGGAATTCAACTGCTCGACGTAGCGATGGCCAATGGCTTTGTTTTTCCGTATTTTGAACATAAGTTGGGTGAACGCATTTGTTCTCCACAGCTCTTACAAGGACAGTGCTGAAATGATCCGCTTCAATTTTTTGAAAAGGATGGCAAACTCACTGGTAACAAACACTACATATGGAAAAACGAGTGAAAAATCCTCACATTCCACGTGAACTTTATGCATCCATTCGCGGTGTGTTGGGAGTCGCAGAAACAAGACTAGAAGTAGTTGGAGAGCGATTGGAAAAACGTAGAACATGCTCCACCTGTGACCCAAGAAAGAAGAGAAAGACGTGTTATGTTTGCATTTGTTGCAAGAAGCCCATGTGCCTTGAGTGTTCTACCAAAATTTGCATCGAGTGCAGAGAAAACATTTGAATGAAAAGACAAAAAGTTAGCAACAAATCAGTAGTGAAGTTTTTATTTTTGTGAATTTTTTTGAGTGTTTCTTATGTTTTTAGCATTACATGCACAGTAAACAATAAAAATATGGCACAAAGTAAAATTTAAAGGCCATAGTATTTGACTTTTTACAATGTCAATAAAATAATGTAATGTTAAATCCATTTTCTGCAGTTTTACGTTTGAATATATATATTCCATAAAATTAATTTTAAAATGTATTCCTTTTATAGAGTTTATGTAGAATAAGTAGCCTTTGGCGTAAGAAATTGAATTAGTTCACTTAAATAACAATCAGAACTATTTACGATTATTTAAAAATTGCGGTCTGTCAGACCGCATCTGGGACAGAGAGTGACAGAAAAATGACCTGGGAAGCTAAGGGTTAAATGCCAAGTCAAACTGATGCCTAAGGACCAAGAATGTACAACTGACTGCACGAAATATGGTCTGTAATGACCGTCGATTTGTACTGTTGAATCACATGCTATTCCAAAATTAAATCATTACGTTGTGACGTACATGCTACAAATTGATAACTTCCATAAGCTGACGCTAAATAAATGTCACTTCCACGTAGCAAGGTTACAATTACAAAATTATTAAGTTCAACACATTACCAAATTGTCGTAGGTTGGGTGTATCTCGTAAAACCTGCTTCGATTCTAAAGTTCTCCGCGTGCCTGAAATTCGGGTTAAGTTTGCGTGCTGGGTGATATCTTAGAGACCTACATCACTTAATGTGAACTCCAAACACAATTCGCACTTTTCATAAAACTATATTCAATAATATATTACATTGTTGATCTGCATACTGACATACACAGTGACTGCCCAAAGACAGCCTTAATAATGACGCCTCGAGTCTCTGCTCGGATCCTTATATACTATTTTGACATGTGACAACAATACACATTATTGTTAGAACCAGGAAGTTATACATTTATCATTAACAATCGATTTGTTAAAAGATATACTTAATATTGGTAAGTAGAGCATTAAATCCAAAATGAAACTTTCACTCTGCAGCGGAGTGTGCGCTGATATGAAGCTTCCTGGCAAATTAAAATTGTCTGCCGGAACCGGGACTCGAACCTGGGACCTTTGCTTTTCGCGGGCAAGCGCTCTACCGACTGAGCTATCCCGACACGACTCATGATGCCGCCTCACAATTTTACTTCCGGTGAGTCGTGTTGGGATAGCACAGTCGGTAGTGCGCTTGCCCGCGAAAGGCAAAGGTCCCAGGTTCGAGTCCCGGTTCTGGCAGACAATTTTAATCTGCCAGGAAGTTTGAAGAACACATTACATTTATCACATCTTGTTCTTGTACGCAGTTGCAACCGCTTTTGCGACATCTTGCAGGTTTTAAGTTATCAACAACAGTTCAATGATGAAATTTGTCCAGTCGCTTATCTGTGCAAGGTAAACAGTTTTTTTCGTGCTGTCTTCACATCATTATCATACTGCTTGTCATTACATGGCTTTCCACTTGGTGGTGAGACCAGATATTCCCCAAAGTCATCCGGAATTCAAGACATGTGTTTTCGTCGCATTTCATTAGCTTTTCTGTCATGCCTGTACTTAAGCCTTGAATTCACACATGCCATGTCCATCAGTTTCAATCCATTGTGAAGCAGATGTTTCTTCAAATACTTCACCTTAATAGGACGATCCAGACGAACTTTCCCACAGGTTTTCAGCATCTTTCTTTGCAGATGACAGGCAAGTGGAATCGAAGGCATCGTCAATCACTGCTTAAATCCTCTGCGTCTGGCGAGTCGAGTAAAGCAGCGATTGCAAAATCACTCAGAGCTGCTGGAAATTGCACCAGTAATTTTTATATTTCACTTCGTGATAATTACGAGATTGAGTGATATTTTCGAAGAAATCACATATCATAGGATCATATAAAATCAACTGGCTGTCAGCTATGATAGCTTCACATGTCAAAACAAAGATATCAAGACCTTGTCAACAAGTCTTTAGCATAATTAAAAAATGCTCAGTCTTAGTTGCAATATTCTCCAATAACGCGTTTCGCGTTGTTAGCGCATCGTCAGACAGGAAAAAGACAAATGTTTTGTTACAGTCCGTGTACCTGGCTGGCAGCGAATCTAATGTGGCTAAGGTGAGTAAATTTGAAAATTCAGACTTACTTGGGCGGAGATGGAGCCACAGAACTATCTATAGCTACAGTTCTGTGGCTCCATCTCCGCCCAAGTAAGTCTGAATTTTCAAATTTACTCACCTTAGCCACATTAGGGTGCGCCTCGGTTGCACAGTGGTAGAGTGGCAGACTACAAATCCAAAGGTCGCGGGTTCGATCCCCGCCAGGTCCTAGGATTTTTATCTGTCACTTTCCACTTCTTTCACCTCTGGCAATATTGCTCATGTGAAAAATACCGAGTAGCACCGTGGTTCGGAACCCATGTTAAACTGTAGGTCCCCCTATAACTGGCTGGATAGGTCAGTTCGAAGGTCGGAGGAAGGCAACGGCATACCACCACCAAACAGGACCGTGCCTAGTAAAGCACTGTGCTGTTCAAACCAATCTTCGGATTGTTGACTGCTTTACCTTTTTTTAGCCACATCAGATTCGCTGCCCGCCAGGTACACGGACTGTAACAAAACATTTGTCTTTTTCCAGTCTGACGATGCGCTAACAGCGCGAACGCGTTATTGGAGAATAAAATACTGCAACAGAGACTGAGCATTTTTTAATTACTTAACACTGTTGCTGCACCAGCCGCCGCCACCACCACCATCACGGAATGGAATGAAATGTCTTTAGCATAAAAATCTGAGGTTAGACCACAATTGTGCATGTGATAATGTTTTAGATACTTTAAAAAAACGTTAAATTTAATACATATTTGCATAAAATGGTGTATGTACAGTACATCAATGTCATTAAAATGAACTAAACCAAATTTATATAACGACAATATAAACAAACCTTCGAATCTGTGCTTCCTTGCTGCGAATGTATGTTTTGTGTCCCAGCCTCGTTGCCGCTTTTGTGTCTCGTTTCCGTCGTAGGTGTCGGTGGCCGAGTAGAACGTCCGACACAGGAATAAAGGATGCACGCTTGTGCAGGTAGGTGACCAGCCAGTGGGACAGCAGAAACTAGAAACACTAGAGTAAATTAGAAGGAGATCTATATTCCTTAGAGACTTACTAATACTTAACTTTTATATAACTCAGTACTGCAGATTGCTGATACATAGTTGAGCTAGAGGCCTGCCTAGTGCCTGTCCGATAGCCAAGTCTTGACTGGTGCCTATCTGATTCCGAAGTGTTAGCTGGTTCCTATCTCAGTCCCAAGTGAACGATGTCGTTCAGTGGTGGCCACGAGCGGAGTTGCAGCAGAGGGCGCTCGTGGCTGACGTCGTAAGAACGCCGCGCCGTGCGTGCATGGCGGCGCGCGGCGAAAGTACGTGGCGCGCACTTTGGACTTGTGCGACACCACAGTAAGTGTACAGGAAGTTTGCCGATTGCTGTTGCTACCCAGTGTGGAAACACGGAACTAAAAACACGTTACCACAGTCCGTCCGCGACTGTCTGATGCAGGCGCGAACTTCCTAGCGTGGATCACAGAGAAATAAAGCGAGCAAAAATTGTGCCTGCTTGGCCTGAAAGGGATAGCGACACGCACTCGCCTCCATTCACAACTGCAGACTGCCGGCAATTGAGAGCTGGTCTGAACATGAAAAGTCTCAAGAATGTCGCTGGATTTCCGACATTCAGTGTGTTACGGGTGGAGGCGGAATGCACTCGGATTTCTGACAGTGTGTGACGTCAGTGACATGGACGTGTCGTTTCCCACCTCGAGAATCCAGCCTAAGAAGGGGAAAATCTAAGTAGCTCTCTTAGGTTGTTTGCAGACGACGCCGTCATTTACCGTCTAGTAAAATCATCTGAAGATCAAAACCAACTGCAGAAGGCTCTGAATAAGATATCACTGTGGTGTAAAAAATGGCAATTGACTCTAAATAATGAGAAATGCGAAGTCGTCCACATGAGTACGAAAAGAAATCCGTTAATCTTTGTTTACAAGATAAATCAATCGAAAGTGAAGACCGTGAACTCCAAAAAATACCTAGGAATTACTATTACTTCAGACTTAAATTGGAAAAAAACACGTAGATAATGTCGTGGGGAAAAGGCGAACCAGAGACTGCGTTTTATTGGCAGAACCCTTAAAAGATGTAACAGAACTACAAAAGAAACTGCATACACTACGCTTGTCCGTCCATTTTTGGAGTATTGCAGTCCAGTGTGGCGTCCTTATCAGGTGGGTTTAACTGAGGACATCGAAAGAGTTCAGAGAAGGGCAGCTCGTTTCGTATTGTCACGATACAGGGGACACAGCGTTACGGAAATGATACAGGATCTGGGATGGGAATCATTACAACAACGGCGCTTATCGCTGCAGCGTGGGCTGCTTACGAAACTACAATCGCCAACATTCTCCTCCGAATGCTAAAATATATTGTTGACTCCCACCTACGTAGGTAGAAATGATCATCAGAACAAAATACGAGAAATCAGAACCCGAATCTCCAGATTCGGGTGTTCATTCTTGCCGCGCGCTATTCGAGAATGGAATGGGAGATAAATAGTAAGTATAAATGTGGTTCGATGAACCCTCTGTCAGGCACTTAAATGTGATTCGCAGAGTATCCCATATAGATGCAAGTGTAGAAGTCTTATGTAGATGTATACAATCCAGGGACAGGAAGGAATGTCCTTATATTTTAAACTTGAATGAAACGTGCCGAAAGAAGGAAAGAAATCAGTTGCACTGTGTTCAGTGTTTGTTCGTACTGTTTGAGATAACATTGCTCGCTTAATTCTGTCGCAGACGTACGCTTCATTGCTGTTTTATGCCATACTTATTACGTAGCAGCGGCGTCTATTAATTCTTTGGTGCACTAAAGCGCCTCTCTAGCTAGTAAAACTTTTTTTTTGTAATATTTGGGTTAAATTGTACTTGCAGTAGCAGCGGTTTCGTATGTTAACGTTGGCAACAAAATATTCGCTTTTGGTGCATCATTAATTTACTGATCGGAACATTATTTCATTGTCGATACAAATAGTTATTACTCTTATTGTATGTAACTGATTTTTCAAAAAGGGATTCAACGGATGTTGCCAACATCGATACACTACACCGCTGCCGTAAGCAAAATCATAGCCCTTATTTTAGTGTATTACACCTCAGTTATGTGAATAAAAAACGCAGCAACACCATATATTATGTACTTGGTGTACTATGTAACTAACGTCACCTAATTTGTTCCTTTCCTGTACTATGGCGTTTTTTAGGCATTCCTAAATATAATGGTTTCAAGATGTAATAAGTACACACCGAAGTCAGAAAAAAAAAACTACATAAATTTGTGTTTTCTTGCAAAGAATTATTAGCAAATGAAAACATCGATAAACGCGAAGGAACGTCGTTATGGTTTAAATTTAAATGATACCCGCGAAAAAACGCACTTTTTTCTATCCATGGCATTGCAAGTCATGGGGGATACAGCTAGTAATTTTTTTTTGTCGTATCTGAGTTAAATTTTACTTGCAGTAGCCAGCGGTTTCGTACGTTAACGTTGGCAACGAAATATTCGCTTTAGGTGCATCATTAATTTACTGATCGGAACAACATTGTTTCATTGTAGATACAAAGAATTATTTCCCTCATTGTACGTTACTGATTTTTCAAAATTGGATTGAGCGGATGTTGTCACCATCAATACACTACACCGCTGCCATAAGAAAAATCGTAGCCCTTGTTTCAGTTTATTACACCTTACTTATTTTATTAAAAAACGCAGCTTCGCCATCTATTAGTTATTTGGTATACTATGTAACAAACAGCGCCTCTGTCGGATCTTTCCTACACTACACTGCAATTCAAGCATAGCATACACCAGAAGCTACAAATTACGGAATATTTTCTTCCCCTGATCCGATTTTGATGAAATGAAGCTTGTATGTTGCCCCAAGATACTCTGTTGGCCTATGAAAGTTCGTACAGTAGTCTTAGAGATTTATGGTACTACTCCATACTTACAAGCTTAGTATACACACAAAAGTTGAAATTACGATATCTTTCCTTCCTCTGATTCGATTTTGAAGAAGCTAAGTCTATGTTATTCTTCAAAACTATTCTTAATTTACCTGTGGAAACCCATGAAAGTTCGTGTAGTACTTTTGGAGATTATCCTCAACGAATAGACATACACAATAGCTTTTAAACAAATGATTAAATTATCTGATCCGATTTTAATTGTTGAAGCCTTTATGTAACGGCACGATATGTTCAAGTTATGTGTGAAAACCCCTTGAAGATTCGTGAAGTAGTTGTGCAGTAGGGCACCTGGATATATCCAGGTACTCTACCATTCATCGATACGTCATGACGATAACCGACGTTCGGATTTCAAAGCGAATGTAATGTGGCGTCGACAACATGAAATAAATAATTACGCAAATATAAATGTAAGCAAAAAAAGTATAAAAATTTTACTGGACTACCACGGGAATTAATAGGTTTTCGACGGGCAAATTCTAAATGGAAAAACAATAGAAATAGAAATATTGACATAAACTGAAACCTGAAGATTTTGGTCGCACTTTCTTGGAAGCATTTTTTTCTCTAAACAGACTCCACTCCCTAGGTTTCATTGGTTAACCCATTTCTTTTCCGTGTTGCGTACAAGCAACACGAAATTTAGCCTTGCAAAATGCAGTCGAAATGGACTTACTATACAAAAATCACCATGCAAGTGTTAAAGCCTTTAACACATGCAAGGTGAGTTTTGTATAGTAAGTCCATTTCGACTGCATTTTGCAAGGCTAAATTTCGTGTTGCTTGTACCCAACGCTGGGAAGAAATGGGTTAACAAAAGAACATCGCAAAACATAGCTTCATTTCGCTAGTCTCTTGCCGTATATCACCAACATTCGTAATTGTACTTCACTATTACGAAAAAAAGTTCTCCTGTCGCTACAGGGTATTCAATAACTTCAATAAACAAGCAGTTTTCAGGATGATTTTGTCTTACATACATTTACATACAGTAAATCGTTTTTATTGTATGTTTGTTTCATTTGTATTTCAATATTTTTATTGTAAGGTAAAGCAGTCAACAATCCGAAGATTGGTTTGAACACCACAGTGCTTTACTAGGCATGGTCCTGTTTGGAGGTGGTATGCCGTTGCCTTCCTCCGACCTTCGAACTGACTTACCCAGCCAGTTATGGGGGGACCTACAGTTTAACGTGGGTTCCGAACCACGGTGCTACTCGGTATTTTTCACATGAGCAATACTGCCAGAGGTGAAAGAAGTGGAAATTGACAGATAAAAATCCTAGGACCTGACGGGGATCGAACCCGCGACCTTTGGATTTATAGTCTACATCTACATAGATACTCTGCAAATCACATTCAAGTGCTTGGCAGAGGGTTCATTAACCACTTTCATAACTTTTCTCTACCGTTCCATTCTCTAATAGCGCGCCGGAAGAAAGAACACCTAAATCGTTCCGTTTTCGATCTGATTTCTCTTATTTTATTGGGATGGTCATGTCTCCCTAAGTAGGTGGGTGCTAGCAAAATATTTTCACATTCAGAACTAAAAGTCGGTGATTGAAACTTCGCAAACAGATCACGTCGCAATAAATAACGTCTTTGTTTTAATGATTTCCACCCCAATTCGTGCAACATTTCCGTGACGCTTTCACCCCCGTAACGTGATAAAACAAAACGAGCTGCCCTTCTCTGAACCTTCTCAATGTCTTCCGTCTGTCTCACCTGGTGAGGGTCCCACAAGGGGCAACAGTACTCCAGGAGAGGACGCATAAGTGTGAAGTAGGCAGTTTCTTTGGTGGAGCTGGTGCATCGTCGAAGCGTTCTGCCAATGAAACGTAACCTTTGATTCGCCTTCCCCACAATATTTTCTGTGTGTTCTCTCCAGTCAAAGTTGTTCGTAATTGTAACTCCTAGGTATTTGGTAGAATTTACGACCTTAAGGTTTGACTGATTTATCGCGTAATTAAAGTTCAGCGGATTTCTTTTAATGGTCATGTGTATTACTTCACACTTTCCTTTATTTAGTGTCAATTTGCCAACTTTCACACCATGCAGAAATTTTGTCTAAATCGCTTTGCAGTTGCTTTTGATCCTCTGTTGACTTCAATAACGGGTAAACGACAGCATCATCCGCGAACAGTCTAAGGGAGCTATTCAGATTGTCTCCTAAATAGTTTATAAACACGAGGAAGAGTAGGGGACCAATAACGTTTCCCTGGGGAACGCTAGATATCACTTCTGTTTTACTCGATGACTTACCGTCAATTACAACGAACTGTGTTCTTTCTGATAGGAAATCGTGAATCCAACCGCACAATTGGGGAGATATTCCATAAGCACGCAATTTCATAAGAAGCCGCTTGTGGGGTATAGTGTCAAAAGCCTTCGTGAAATCCAAAAATATGGAATCGATTTGAGATCCCTTGTCGATGGCACTTAACACTTCATGTGAATAAAGAGCAAGCTGTGTTTCGCAAGAGCGATACTTTCTGAATTTGTCCGGCACTCTACCACTGCGCCTGTGCCTCTGCCAGGCACTTACATGTGATTTGCAGAGTATCCCATGTAGATGTAGATGACCCGAGGCGCACTTATTTTATTGTATATTTCTATTTATTATATAAGGACTGTTCTCCCATCGTGGCTTCAATTAAAACACACATTTGTTAGTCCACGCAGTAGGCATGTTGCTAGAAGTAAACAATAAACCGAACTGAAGCAGCAAAGGTTGGCACATGACGTAGACAGTGTTCTTGCTTGCTACTGGTCCGACTTAACGTGGCGCGTAAACGAAATAACGCGGAACTTACTTTGCGTTTCACGGGAGAAAATGATCCCACGACGGGAAAAAGCAGGATGTGACGTCAGAAATTTCGGAGAGCGGGACGTCATCACTACGTTTACATGCAACACATCTTCCGGAAGACGAAAACCGATTTTCGTAGACCGTTTTTCGCTGTGGTGTTTACATGGCATAGCGTGAATCGGATTTCCTAGCTCACTTAACATGGCGGCTGGAAAACAGCTGATTCAGTTCCTTATTTAGTGTGCTCAATCACTTGTTTTTCTTTATTTAAATACACAGATGTTACTCTAATGTTTATACTTTTATTTCACATTAGAAAAAAATCACTCTTTCCATATGAGCCAAAAATTCTTAACAAGAAAACACAATCTGACAAGCCAAGAACGCTTCAAAATTGGTTGCGTTTACATGGGCACGAAAATCGATTGTGGAACTGGAAAAGCGGAATTGGAAAATCGGTTTACGAAATCCGGTTTTGGGAGCCCATGGAAACGGGGTGACTGTTAGCTATTGCGCTCCGTGTGGCTGTCGGCTGCTGGGTCAGCCACGCGTGGCGACCATCTCCGACTCACCGCTCGCGCATGCGCATTCTCGCGCACTTCCGGTTCCTTGTCAGGTTAAGCCCTTTCTACACGGGAAGTGAGAGCTTACGAGACTACCCATGATGCACCGGTCACGCCGTCCGCGAACGGTGTAGACGCGTCCACTTGCACAAGATGCTCGCATACGATCGCTAGCGGACGGAATAGGGTGGGTCCTATTCTCACGTGTATGGAAGTGCTTCGCGCATGCTCACACGACCTAATAGGAAACCCACCTGACAAACGAAGCCAAATCGGGAATTGGGTGTTTTCCTGTATTAAAAATATTGTTGGAATTGTTGTTACTCTGACCGATTATAACATTCAGATAACATTTTCGCTCATTATTATTACAAAACACCTGTTATTTTTACGTAATTCAAGCTTTAAAAACCATTAAATTTCACGATTAGATCACGTGATCGAAAACGCTCCGTTATTGGCTGAAGGACTGGTGACGTCACAGACCACTAGGACGCGGCAACTAAGAGGACGGAGCTGTATCGGTTTTAGCGTTTCCTTAACCCGAGAGGACTCGCGCGTGAGCATTTTGCTCATAGCAATTTTGAAACAATCGGCATTTTACCAATTTCGAATAGTCAAATATTTGTGATTCTTCAGTTTCTCCCGGCGTATTTGACAATCAAAATATCCACGGGTGTACTGCCGGTCTATAGTGTCCAACGGGCACAATATTTCGGCGATCATACATGTCGCCATCATCAGGTGAACTGACGGACTGAGCTCCTGGAAACGCGCCGGCACGGAGATGCGCACGCTACGGCTGCTCGAAGGGACCTGGGTTCTAGCCCGGTGGCGGGCGATTTAAATACCCGCGGCCCGCGGAGCGACCTCTCCGTGGTCCGCGCAGTGGAACCGATTGCGCCGGCGTCTGAGATGACGTCGGTGTGAGGGCTCTGTCCGCCGTGGTCGTCACTTCGTTACGTTTGCTAGATTTACTCTTAATTAACCCAATCGCTGGTTCCCACGCTTTGCTAAGATTATAGCCACAGTCACGGTTTATGAGGTCGTCACTTGTGCGAATTTCAATGGCCTCTCTAACGATGCAGTCCCAGTATCTCCGCCGAATAAAATTCGTGCACTGGTGGGGAGCGCCAAAGATGATCTCGGTTTGAGGAAGGCCGGCGTGTACCAGATTCCGTGTCAGTGTGGAAAGTCATATATTGGACAGACGATGCGTACCGTCGAGGATCGATGCGTTGAACACCAGAGGCACACACGATTGATGTATCCGAGCAAGTCGGCGGTCCCTGAACATTGTTTGTGGGAGAATCACGCGATGGAGTATGAACGCACTAGGTTCGTTAGAGAGGCCATTGAAATTCACACAAGTGACGACCTCATAAACCGTGACTGTGGCTATAATCTTAGCAAAGCTTGGGAACCAGCGATTGGGTTAATTAAGAGTAAATCCAGCAAACGTAACGAAGTGACGACCACGGCGGACAGAGCCCTCACACCGACGTCATCTCAGACGCCGGCGCAATCGGTTCCACTGCGCGGACCGCGGAGGGGTCGCTCCGCGGGCCGAGGGTATTTAAATGGCCCGCCACCGGGCTAGAACCCAGGTCCCTTCGAGCAGCCGTAGCGTGCGGATCTCCGTGCCGGCG
Source organism: Locusta migratoria (assembly GCA_026315105.1). NCBI lineage: Eukaryota > Metazoa > Arthropoda > Insecta > Orthoptera > Acrididae > Locusta > Locusta migratoria. The sequence goes on from CM048754.1 coordinate 118,864,762, forward strand.
CGTTTCCAGGAGCTCAGTCCGTCAGTTCACCTGATGGCGACATGTATGATCGCCGAAATATTGCGCCCGTTGGACACTATAGACCGGCAGTACACCCGTGGATATTTTGATAGTCAAATATTTGTTTTTTCTTATAAACGCAACTAGAAATACTTATTTAGACATATTAAGTACATTACAAACGGTTCTTTGACTGTCAGAAAAAATGCTATACACGCGATCGATCGCGTAACTTTTAAAGGCGCGAGTTCTCGCGGGCTAATTTCTCAGCGTAAAGTTTAGTTTTTCCGTGATGTAAACGCCTTTACAGCTTTTATGACAGAATGGAAAAGAATTACGTGAAGGCTGACAGCAGAAATGTCCCTAAAGTTGATGCATTTATGGTATCTTCATTCTTCAAAAACAACATAAATTTTTGCGTGCTAGAAATAAGAAACGAAAACTGCTTTGTAAGGAACGCATACCTATATTTTAAAGTTAATTATTGCTAAAGATATTTTATGCAATTGGAAAAAAGTACCCTACTTGGTGTCAGCAGACTTACTCCGAAGTCACATATTACGCAGTAAAGGGTACAATTTTGACTTCTATCCTCTTTGCAAAGATGTTCGGACCACATAGAATGACTCTATTAGTGTTTCGTACAGACTTTGGAGTAAATAAACAATGATGTTCCTGCTCTATGATTGACAGGTTCTTGTATGCACCGTTGTCCGGTCAGTAAAAGTAATTGCCCTCGTAAAGGCAATGTTTCGTGACAAAACATTTGCATTGTCCCACGATTGGCCAATGGCGACGTCACATGATCTCGCTATTCAACATCTGTTGCCAACATTATCACAGGAGGCCGCCAGGATGGTTGGTAAAATTTAATCCAGTAAAGCACGCAGTTAAGGAACTAATTTCATCTTTAACTACTACAATACTGGTAGTAAGGTGTAACATCAAAACCTGTGAAGTACAGCAAAATGTCTTGTGCATATGTAAATAAACGCATTTTTGGGTAACACTTTTAATCGTATTTACACTTGCATATTACGAAAGTTCAAAGGCCAAATGAATCGGCGCATTGAAGACATCTCCCGTGTACGTATTTTACGATAGTGTATGTTGTGGTAACGAAACCAAAAGGGCGTCGTCGATGTATAAAACGATTACCCATTATTGAACCGGTTGTTTGAATAAGGTCTGTTGGGGGATAAAACTGCACTTACTCGAGATGAATAATCAGTGCTAAACTTTATAGTTGGCTAAAACAATATTCATGTTGTAATTTCATCAAATATATTAGGAAACGGCTTTAATTAGACATAAATCGTAGGCGTGTAACATTAGGAAGTTTTACTCCGAAAATATACAAGTCAGCTCATTAACCTGCACACAATACAGTAATACACCTTTGCAGTAGGAGAGAATAATACTTACAGTTAACTAATGGAGTGTTTACTTACATCAAAATGATGCCCATAAACACATGAAGTGGCCGCTATTTCATTTGGACTTCATCGAGCGAGTGTCAACTATATTTTGCGCATCTTCTAATTTTTCTGAACTTGCAAAAACAATTTTCCTGGTGTCTTTATAGATCTATTACTACGCAATATTTTAAGTCATTTTGCGAACGTGGATGCCCAAAACGTATAATACTATATGTGTATCTTACGAGAGCAGCTGCAGCATCGTGGTTTCTGACGTCACAGCCATCACTAAAGAGCTTGATATACCGAGCTGAACAACCCGCCATTTTGAATCCCAATCCGGCGACAGTATTGTATGCTTCGTGTGGTGTAGCGTTGTGAATCGGCGAATATTTTGTGATTTTATTGTTCCACAGTGTGAAAGGGCTGGTTTTGCCCCTCCAAACTGCTCAAATAATAACAGACATGGTCGCTATAACGTTTATCGATTTCCTTCAAACATATACCTCCGTAAAAGGTGGCTTGTAAATTCCAGACCAAAATCAAGCAAATATCTGTGTAACGTTAAGAGAGGGAAAAAATGAAGTAATGAAAATATAGGCCTATACATGTAAGAAATGGTTTATTTTAATTCTGCTACAGATTGTTACCATAACGCGACATATAGTGTGTTTAAAGTAAGCTACTTTTCTTGATTTTATTTAGACCAACTAAGGAGTTGCTCTAAGAACTGTTAATTGTATTTTAAGTGATGCATGAGTGCAGCTGACTTTGCCCAGCTAGTGGCTCTCAAATTATATTATTTCGCATTAGTTCAGTGTTTAATTTGAATATGACTTTCAACACGGGAATATATGGGCCTAAGCCAAGCTCTGAATAGGATGCCTAGGGGAAAAAATGGACTTCGCAAAGAAGGCGAACAGGAAAGAAGTCTTACATGAAAGGCATCAAATACAAAAAAAATCTTCTCAGATATATAATGTGTGTAAAATGTGCGAGACATTTGTTGGGGAATACAGAGTACAGTATCGCAATTTAACTTTATTCCATGACTCTCTCCGGATGCAACTGTTAGTTACCGTAAACGTATGTGGACGTGCCATTTATAAACCTGAAAATGCGATAATTGTAATGTATTAATTATTATTGTAAATATTGAGAACGGCAACATATGCCTTAATTTGGAATGTAAATGAATGTATCATATCTCTAAATATCCATCTAACCACTAACTTTAAGTTGCTTGCTTCTTACAGTGAAATGTAAACAAATTTACTATGCTGTAAAACTTTCTGCGTTAGGAACGTATATTTAATGGCCTTAAGAGCATATTAAAAGGCGTAAGTGTTCCGTAGTCCTTAAATGCGCGCCTTCAACGTGGGATTCAAAATGGCGGATTGTTCTGCTTGTACTGTACAGTGCTCTAGCCATCGCGTGACCCAAATGTAGCGTTTTAGCGGGCTTTCAAATTATTTGAATTTCATATAGTTTTTATGTTTAAAGTACTGAAATTCATGAGGTAAAAAAGCATGTTCGGAGCGTAATGACAAAATTAACAATTGAAAACGATTTCCAGAAAACTGTCAAATGCCCTATTTGTCTGAGAATGTGTACTTGTCTCCTGCTCAGAGCAAACATAGTTTTTCGACTCAGTCGTAAGTATTTTAGGAGGTGATGCAATAGAGGAATTGCATTAAAAATTTAATACAACCTGTGTACAATTTTTATTGAATACACAGATATAGCTGTTAATATGAAATCCAAACAGAGCAAATGTAAATCAAGAAATTTTCACGGATTTATCCATCGGTTGTTGGTAGTACATCACACTTATATAAAAGTAGTATTTTGAGTATGTTCTACACGTTCATTTCCACTTAGTTACCCGGTTTTCGGCTTACTAGGACATATTCAGACTTTAAACTACGTCGAAAAGCGGCTATTTAAATAAGTCAATATGCTGATCTACCAAGAAGCGACAAAAGAATCAGTCAAAATATCCAAATCAGTTTGTTGTACATCCAACAGCTGTATCTCTGTACCCTATAAAAATTGGACACGCGTTATATATCATTTTAACTGCAAATCGTCTTTATTACCATCTTCTAAAATATTTGCTATTTTTCCTGAAACATGCTCTAGTTAACAGATGAAATATTTGTTTTTGATTAGCATTATTTGAAGCTTAATCAAAGTGAAAGGTCTATGTATAGACACCTGAGCTGCTTCATCATATACATAGGGGCCTCAAAGCGCAGGGGCTGGAAGTATGTAATGGCATTTTATAATGAGGACGTTAACACATGTGAGCGACGTAGTTCCGCATGAACTGCACGAAAACAATTAGATACAGTTTCACAGTGGCAGTCTAAAACACAAATGTTTCAATCATAACATATCATACAGTTTCGAAAAGTGATGTTAACGCGGCGATTCATTTGCTGTAAGTCGACAACAAACGAAGTAGACGCGAGAAGCAGACGACTCAACAAATGCGTACCGTTTGAACGCTTCTCTGTAGTTCGACGGTCTACCGCAAGGGGCGCTGTAGCTGACAACGACTTTACAACAAAGCATTGAGGGGTTAGAATTCCCCCTCGGGCATGTATAATTGTGCCGTCCTTAGTGTAAGCTAGTACATAGGCAGTTTAGGGACTGATGACCCCGCAGTTGAGTCTCATAAGCTCTACAAACATTTGAACATTTGTGGGGCCTTGGCTTACAGAGGAAAAGTGTCTTTGCACCCGAACGCGCTAAGGACAAGACACTTGGATATAGGCGGGCATGCGCATCCGCCATTTTTGTTCCTGTGAGACAACGCAGGGGAATCGGTTTGCTTTCAGCATGATGGCTGTGTACTATCAAATTGTTCAGAAAAAGGTTTTGTTTGTCAGTGGACCCTAAGAGACGTGAAGCATTGCCTATAAAATGTTACCGTGAGAAATACACACCAATAAGGACTTCAGAACTATGCGAAGTGGATTAAATCATTTGTAATTATGCACGATTTCAAAACATTGTAAACGGCAGGTTTCAAATACTTGTTTTTTAGCGAAGGGTGCGAGGATAGAGGCTTTTGAAATATGGCGCTACAGAAGAATGCTGAAGATTAGCTGGGTGGATCGCGTAACTAATGAAGAGGTACTGAACAGAATTGGGAAGAAAAGGAATTTATGGCATACCTTGACTAAAAGAAGGGATTGATTGGTAGGACACATTCTTAGACATCGAGGAATCGTAAATTTAGCATTAATGTGAAGTTTGTGGAGTAAAAATCGCAATGGGAGACTAAGAGACGCATATAGTAAGCAAATTCAAATGGATGTAGGTTGCCGTTCTTACGAGATGAAGAGGCTTGCTCAGGATAGAATAGGGTGGAGAGCTGCATCAAACCATTCTCCGGACTGAAGACAATATCAACAACAACAACAAAAACAACAACAAACCTTGTTCATGACGACATAGTATTTAATTATTTACGTTTTGCATTTACTTGCCAGAGTTATTAAGTTATTGTAGCCGTATATTTTTCCATAAACCTGATTCCTACTTGCCATACGGTAAATAGTGCACAATACTGTTCTTCAACCTTTTCGAATGTGCGAACCGCTCTTCAAACTGAAAATATTCTGGGAATGTCTATAGTGTGGTTTTGTGTGTGTGTGTGTGTTGTGTGTATATGTATGTATGTTCTGGCGACCTCCTCCCTCCCTCCCTTCCTCCTCAGGAAGCATAACAAAACTTTACAATGTGAAAGGAAACGTAATGTTTTTTGCTTCAGCTTTCAAATCTTTTTTTGGCCCTCTTGTAGGTTACAGTAGTAACACTAAAAGTGGGCCTTTGCAAACGGTTTTTTTTTACTGCTCGACATTTAAATGAAAAAACGGCTTAACCATTCATCTGACACGAAAATTGAATAACCGAATTTGTAGAGGAGTAAATTCTCTAAAACTTTGCTCTCTGTTTTCATATCTCGTATCGTTTCAGAGATATTTGCAAAAGTAACGGCGATTTTAGGATGTATGTCTGTGTCTGTCTGTCCGTAACGTGTTCCCTGTTTTTAACCGATCGGCACCAAATTTTACAGACTTAATTGTAGGCCACCAGGGACCAGAACCTCCCTTTTTTCAAATTTTTCGGACAAAAAATACGGTAGTAATACTAAAGAAGCCGTTTGTAATATAACTGTAATTGCAATCGAACTGTTCATATGACACGAAAAATGACTAGCCTAATTGGTAGAGGGGAAAATTCTCTACAACTTTGCTCTATTATATTTTTTTCATATCTTGCATCGTTGCAGAGATATTTGCGAAAATAACGGAGATTTGACTCTCTCTGTTGATTTTACGAAAACCAGCCGATCGCATGCCACGTGACATTCCACGCCAAGAACTCTCTGCCATACGCCATTTTGTGTTGCAAGGTGCTTTTTTTTTATATAGTAACTTACACGTTGTTGTTTGAAAGCAACGCCCTTCTTCGTACGAAAAATGATCTAGTGTCTAAAAATGCCACATTTGCATTAGTTAACAACTGCCATCAATAGTACGAAAATTAAGGGCAAATTTCGTAATTGTTCGCCGTAGTGTAGTAGGCAGCGTGTTGGATTGTGATGCACATGGTCCGTGGTTCGGGACCCGCCAGTACCAAAAACAATGTTTTTCTTCCTTTTTCCTAAAAGGGTTACGTTTTGGGTGCATAGATATTATCACAATAGTAGAGTCGTAATCATATCACTATAATTTTTATTATTTACATTGCTTTTGTCCGAAACTTTTGAAAATTATAAATCAACAAATTTAAAGTGGTCCGTAAAACACGTCAGTGCGATTTTTTTCCCATACGGTAAATAGTGTACAATAGTGTTCAACCTTTTCGAATGTGTGACCCCCTCTTCAAACTGAAAATATTCTGGAAACCCCTATAGTGTGTGTGTGTGTGTGTGTGTGTGTGTGTGTGTGTGTGTGTGTGTGTGTGTTTTCTGGCGACCTCCTCCCTCCCTCCTGAGGAACCACAACAAAACTTTACTATGTGAAAGGAAACAAATGTAATCTTTTTTGCATCGGCTTTCTTTCAAACCGTTGGACGAACTTTTGTGTCTTTTGCAATGTAAACAATCTACGCTTAACGAGTGCGTTTGCTACGTGAGACGGATTTTGAGCGCAGCGATGGTGGTAGGAAAGCGGAAGCGGTAGCGTGGCCTGCGTGAGATAGCGCGGACCGCCCACGCACGCCCACATGCCACGTGTGGTGCAGGTGGCGCTGCGTGTGCACGAGAAAAACAGACAAAAAAGTAATCACGGCTACACTAGCCTGCCGTTACAGCGTATTCCAGACACGGAACGTTGGAGCTAGTCACGCCGACTCACTGAATAGCCACTCGAGAAGTAACTGACAGGTTCGCAAGCTTCATCCGTCTCCGTTCGACTTAGTGTTAGCCTAGTGGCAGAAGATGTAGCACAGACACCTATTCGTCCACTGCATCTAAATCTAAACTCGATACTCTGCAAATTACATTTAAGTCTCTGGCAGAGGGTTCGACATACCACCCTTATTGCATTCTCGAATAGCGCGCTGTAATTGATGGTAAGTCATCGAGTAAAACAGAAGTGATATCTGGCGTTCCACAGGGAAGCGCTATAGGTCCCCTACTCTTCCTCGTGTTTATAAACGATTTAGGAGACAATCTGAATAGCTCCCTTAGACTGTTCGCGGACGATGCTGTCGTTTATCGGTTAGTGAAGTCAATTGAGGCAATTGAGGATCAAAAGCAACTGCAAAGCGATTTAGACAAAATATCTGCATGATGTGAAAATTGGCAATTGACACTAAACAAAGAAAAGTGTGAAGTAATACACATGACCACTAAAAGAAATCCGCTGAACTTTAATTACGCGATAAATCAGTCAAACCTTAAGGTCGTAGATTCTGCCAAATACCTAGGAGTTACAATTACGAACAACTTTGACTGGAAAGAACACACAGAAAATACTGTGGGGAAGGCGAACCAAAGGTTAGGTTTCATTGGCAGAACGCTTCGAAGATGCACCAGAGCTCCACCAAAGAGACTGCCTACATCATACTTGAGCGTCCTCTCCTGGAGTACTGTTGCCCCTTGTGGGACCCTCACCAGGTGGGACTGACGGAAGATATTGAGAAGGTTCAGAGAAGGGCAGCTCGTTTTGTTTTATCACGTTACGGGGGGGAAAGCGTCACGGAAATGTTGCAAGAATTGGGGTGGAAATCATTAAAAGAAAGACGTTATTCATTGCGGCGTTCTGAATGTGAAAATATTTTGCTAGCACCCACCTACTTAGGGAGATATGACCATCCCCATTTAGGTGTTCTTTCTTTCCGCGCGCTATTAGAGAATGGAACGGTAGAGAAAAGTTATGAAAGTGGTTAGTGAACCCTCTGCCAGGCACTTAAATGTGATTTGCAGAGTATCTATGTAGCTGTAGAACACCGCAATCTCTCCGTTCGAGCTCTGATTTCTCGTATTTTATTCTGATTATCATTTTTTTACCTATGTAAATGGGAGACAATATATTTTCGCATTCAGAGAGGAATGTTGGCAATTGTAGTTTCGTAAGTAGCCCACGCCGCAGCGATAAGCGCCATTGTTGTAATGATTCCCATCCCAGATCCTGTATCATTTCCGTAACGCTCTCTCCCCTGTATCGTGGCAATACGAAACGAGCTGCCCTTCTTTGGACTCTTTCGATGTCCTCCGTCAAACCCACCTGATAAGGATCCCACACAGGGCAGCAATACTCCAAAAATGGCCGGACAAGCGTAGTGTATGCAAATTTCTTTTGTAGTTCTGTTGCATCTTTTAAGGGTTCTGCCAATAAAACGCAGTCTCTGGTTCGCCTATCCCACGATATTATCCACGTGCCCTTTCCAGTTTGTCCGAAGTAATAGTAATTCCCAGGTATTTTGTGGAGATTACGGCCTTCACTTTTGATGGATTTATCTTGTAAACAAAGTTTAACGGATTTCTTTTCATACTCATGTTGACACTTCACACTTCTCATTATTTAGAGTCAATTGACAATTTTACACCATAATGATATCTTATTCAGATCGTTCTGCAGTTGGTTTTGATGTTCAGATGATTTTAGTAGACGGTAAATGACGGCGTCATCTGCAAACAACCTAACAGAGCTACTTATATTTTCCCCTCAACCGTTTATGTAAATAAGGAACAGCAGAGGACCAATAACACTACCCTGTGGAACGCCAGATATCACCTCTGTTTTAGTCGATGCCTTACCATCGATTACAACGAACTGTGTCCTCTCTGACAGGAAATACCCTACCCAGTCGCAAATTTGGGGCGACATACCATAACCACGCAATTTGATCAAAAGCTGTTTGTGAGGTATGATGTCAAAAGCCTTATGGAAATCAAGCAATACGGAATCGTTTTGTGATTAGTTTTCTACGCAATGTTCTTTTCTTCAGAAATTAGGAAAGTAATAAACTCAAGAATAAAATGTCACATGCAATTCATGGCGTTTGCATCAGGGTATTAAAACCTTGTTTGCAAGAAATAAATAGGATTCTCAGTCATGTATGTAACAGCTCTTTAAAGCAGGGTATTTTCCCGGATAGACTGAATTATGCTATCGTTAAACCTTTGCATAAAAAAGGGGATACAACTACTGCCCCCATCCTACTTTTGACAATTTTATCCATAATTTTTGAAACATTTGGACATTCGCGAGTAGCTTTACATATTAGTAAAAATGTTCTAACAAAATGTCAGTTTGGTTTTCAAATAAGCTTTTCAACAGAAAAATGAACTGAAAATGAAAACTGATGAAATATTAAATGCTTTGAATAACCGGACATCACCCATTGGTATTTTTTGTGATCTGTCAAAGGCTTTTGATTGTGTAAATCATGGGATTCTTATAGATAAGCTTAAGTGTTGTGGTACGAGTGGGACAGTGCACAAATGGTTTAAATTATACTTAAATGGAAGAGTGCAGAAACTTGAAATAATCAGTTCTCACGATATAGAAGAAACGATTAATTCCTCTAACTGGGAATTACAAAAAAAAAAAAAAAGCGATCCAGAAGGTTCAGTCTTGGGTCCCTTGCTGTTCTTAATATATATTTAATGACTTGACATTCTACATTCACGAAGATGCTAAGCTAATTCTTTTTGATGATGATAAAAGTATAGCTATCACGCCTGACAAACAGGAATTAACTGATGAAATTGTAAATGATACCTTTCAGAAAGTTAAGTGGTTATCTAAAAATGGACTCTCATTAACCTTTGATAAAACCCAGTATGTACAGATTCACACAGTAAATGGCGTGATACCATTAATAAATTTAGACTCTGAACACAAATCTGTAGTTAAGGTAAAAAATTCGAAATTTTTAGGTGTTTGCATTGACGAGGGACTGAATTGGAAGAAACATATTGAAGATCTCCTGAAACGTCTGAGTTCAGCTACTTACGCTATCAGAGTCATTGCAAAATTTGGTGATATAAATCTCAGTAAATTAGCTTACTACGCCTATTTTCAGTCACTGCTTTCATATGGGATCATATTCTGGGGCAATTCAACGTTGAGTAAAAAAGTATTCATTGCACAAAAGCGTGTAATCAGAATAATTGCTGGAGCCCACCCAAGAGCATCCTGCAGACATTTATCTAGGGATCTAGGGATACTCACTGTAGCTTCACAATATATATGTTCACTCATGAAATTTGTTATTAACAATCCGACTCAATTCAAAAAGTAATAGCAGTGTGCATAGCTACGACACTAAGGATGATATTCACTATTCAAGGTTAAATCTAACTTTGGCTCAAAAAGGGGTGAATTATGCTGCCACAAAAGTCTTTGGTCACTTACCAAGTAGCATCAAAAGTCTGACAGATAGCCAACTAGTATTTAAAAGGAAATTAAAGGAATTTCTGAATGGCAATTCCTTCTACAATGTAGATGCAGACATTTATTTAGGGAGCTTCACTGTAGCTTATATATATTCACTCATGAAATTTATTATTAACTATCCAACCCAATTCAAAAGTAACAGTATGCATAGTTAGAACACTATTCAAGGTCAATATTAACTTTGGAACAGAAAAGGGTGAATGATGCTGCCACTAAAGTCTTCATTCACTTAGCCAAGTAGCGTCAAAGTTGTCAGAGATAGACAACTGGTATTTAAAAAAAAGTAACTGAATTTCTGAATGGCAACTCCTTCTATACTTGAATTTTTAGCTAAAACGTTTAAAAAAATAATGCAAATTAAAAAAATAATTTCTTAAAATTCACTAAAATGAGACGTTCAACATCATTACGAAATGTCGTATATATATACTATGGAATAATTATTAATGTAATCTAATAGTAAATGACATTCTTTTAAAAGAGGTAGATTCCAACAGAATCGTAAATAAATTGTCCTGTAATGAACCGTGTCGTACCTTGAACTGGTTCTTAGGATTCTAATAAAGACAGATGTTGACTCATTTCGTGGTTGTTGTTAGGGACTGGTTTGATGCAGCTCTCCACAATACCCTATCCTGAGCAAGCCTCTTCAACTCCACATAAGAACGGCAACCTACATCCATCTGAATCTGCTTACCGTATTCACCTCTTGGTCTCCCTCTGCGATTTTTACCCTACACGATATTTAGTGGATACTAGCGGTTTTTCACGGCACTACCTTTGCTGTGGCAGTACTGCCACTTGGCCGGTGTCGTGTTCAGAGATGAACCTCCACAGGGCTCGCCGCGCTGCTCTCGTGGCGTATAACAGTGACAGCGTCGCTGCTGTATACATCAGGCTGCGCTTACACTTGCAAATTGTGCAGAGCCACTGAACCCGAAGATGATCTGCACCGCCTACTGCGTGTTACCAAGTCGTGGCGTTCGACGCCATATTGGTGAACCGTGTATCTGTGACTCGCTATTCAGTTGTCAGTGTTGTCTCCTTACAATGGATTCAACAGTCTGAAATTTCTAATCGATTCTACCAGTTGAAATTCATATACAACGCACACTACCTGTACTGAAAATTTAGTCGCGTATGGTGGTCTTGGGGTAAAGAGCTCGAGTGGAAACCGTAAGGTCCATTCGGGAGGATGGTGGTTCAAATCCACCTCCGACCATCCAGATTTATGTTTTCCGTGATTTCCCTGAATCGCTCGAGGCAAATGCCGGAATGGTTCTTTTCAAAGGGCACGGCCGATTTCCTTCCACATCCTTACCAAAAAATCCGAGCGTTAGCTCCGTCTCTAATGACCACGCTGTCGACGGGACGTTAAACCCTACGCTTCCTTCCAAACCGTAATGTCGCGGGTTCGAAACCCGGTCGGACCTCGGATTTTTTTTTTTTTTTTTTTTTTTTTTTTTTTTTTTTTTTTTTTTTTTTCAGTCTGCGTTTTAACCCATCCTTCACCTCTCAACGATGTGAGGAGTCGCCAGAAACGACACGTGGTTCGGATTCCACGTTAAGCTGTAGGTCCCCTTTCCTTTGCTTTCCCCGGTTGGATAACTGGGGTAGGCTAGGGACACGCAAGTCGCCGAAGTGGCGTCCAGTTGAAAGACTTGCACCAGGTCAGTCAGCCACACTAAATTATTATTATTATATTCTGAAAATCTGAATACCATTTACAAAATATTCGAGACTTGTTATTAACCATTCCTTTCCAACGAAACAGTTGAAAAAGACAAGAGTCGTCTAAACTGTATACATCAGTAAATAAATAAATTACACTGTCGTAGTCAAATGGTGTAATAACAGATTCGAGGGGTATAATGGAAGCACGACTTTCCACACAGCGTGCGTATCCGGTCCGTGAGCTCAAACGGCAAACAGTGTAGGCAGGAGGCGAAAATAAAACTGAACACGACAAATTCCGTCAAGCAGTGCAATTTATTCATTAAATGGAATGTGATTCAAACAGTAGCCTACTTCTGAATAAAAAATGTAACTGATATTCATAGAATATGACTGCAACTGCGAATGAGCAAAGCTGGAAATGTGTACCCAGCCGGGATTCGAACCCGGGTCTCCTGGTTTCTAGGCTGGAAGTGTGTGTCTGATGGGAAATGTGCTTAGGTAGTCCTTGCATGTGCGGTGATCACTGTGTCCCCAGTGGTGTAGGGGTCAGCGCAACTGCCTAGAAAGCAGGAGACCCGGGTTCGAATCACGGCTGGGTACACATTTTCAGCTTAGCCCATTCGCAGTTGACGTCATATATTCTGTGAATATGAAAACAATAACAACTGCAGGATCAGAGGTGACATCGGTTCTTTCGGAATAGACGCCACATGTATATAAATATGTAACTGACTTATTGGTCTGAACTCTGCTTCCTTTCCTGTGACTTCTCTACAACCAGAAGCCACACAAACTTCACAATTATGCATTTATCAAAGTAATCAATCGTCCATAACGTCTTTTCGGAGGACACAAGGTTGATAACAAGGCGACCTATACCCACGGAGTTGGCAACATAACTGTAGCAGACCGTCACGATTTTCACAGATACGAACGCTACAGTTGCGTATCGAGTGTTAGTAATAGAGATCCGAAATTCCTTCACTACAGAACACGAAGCACACAGTGCAGAATTCGTATCAAGACCAGCTGCCAGCATGCGTAATTTAGAGATAGGTAAGGTAAAGCAGTCAACAATCCGAAGATTTGTTTGAAAACCACAGTGCTTTACTAGGCATGGTCCTGTTTGGAGGTGGTATGCCGTTGCCTTCCTCCGACCTTGGAACTGACTTACCCAGCCAGTTATAGGGGGACCTACAGTTTAACGTGGGTTCCGAACCACGGTGCTACTCGGTATTTTTCACATGAGCAATACTGCCAGAGGTGAAAGAAGTGGAAAGTGACAGATAAAAATCCTAGGACCTGGAGGGGATCGAACCCACGACCTTTGGACTTGTAGTCTGGCACTCTACCACTGTGCAACCGAGGCGAGAGATAGATACCCCTGTATATTAAAGCCACTTAAATCACTTAACAAACGTAAGTTTCCCGGTCCCGATTATATATCAGTTTGCTTCCTTTCAGAGTATGCTGATGCAATAGCCCCATACCTAACTACCATATACAACCGATCACACAACAAAATATATGTACCCAAAGACTGGAAAGTTGCACAGGTTACGCCAATATTCATGAAAGGCAGTAGGAGTGACCCACAAAATTACAGGCCTGTATCATTGACGTCGGTTGGCATCAGGCGTTTAGAACATATATTTTCTCAAACATTATTACCTCGAAGAGAACAACCTTTTGTCCCATAGTCAACATGGAAAGTATCGTTCTTGTGAAACACAACTAGCTTTTTATTCACATGGTGTGATGCGTGCTACAGACAAGGGATGTCAAATAGGTTCCGTATTTCTAGATTTCCGGAAGGCCTTCGACACTGTACCTCAGAAGCGTCTTCTAATCAAACTGCGTGCTTATGAAATGCCGTCACAGCTGTGAGATTGGATTCCTGATTTCCTGTCAGAAAGGACACGGTACGTTGTAATTGACGGTAAGGCATCAAGTGGAACTGAAGTGATATCTGGCGTTCCCCAGGGATGTGTTTTAGGGCCTCTACTGTTACTTTATATAAACGATTTAGGAGACAATCTGAGTTGGTCGTTCATCGGTTAGTAAAGTCACCAGAAGATCAAAAGCAACTGCAAAATGATTTAGATATCACCATGGTACAAAAACTGGCAATTCATCTTTAATAAAAAGTGTCAGATCGTTCAAATGACTAGTAAAACAAGTCCGTTAAAGTTCAGTTAGGTGATAAATAAATAAATAAATCAAATCTAGAGGCCGTCAATTGTACGAAATGCCTAGGAATAAGAAATACGAACAACTAAAATTTAAAAGAACACACAGAAAATATTGTAGGAAAGGCGAACCAAAGACTACGTATCATTGGCAGAACACTTAGAAGATGCAACAGCTCTACTAAAGAAACTGCCTACACAGCACTTGTGCGTCCTATTTTAGAGTATTGCTGCGCATTGTGGGATCCACACCAGGTGGAACTGACGGACGATTTAGAGGAAGTTCAGAGAGATACATGGAAATGATGCTCCGGTTAGGGTGGCAATCGTTAAAGAAAAGGCGTTATTTCTTGAGGTGAGATTTATGTGCGAAATTTTTCACGAACTTTGTCTTCCGAATGCGAACAATTTTGTTAGCACGCATCTAGGAGGGGCGTTTGAAAAGTCCGAAGGATGTCACCACCGGCGCTTATCTGGGTCACTTTTAGTTAGCAGCGTCTTTGCAAAAAACGCCTATTTTCAGCCATATTGGTCTATTACTTCGTGTTTGGCATTCGTGTAAATCAAGGAAGTTTGTCAAAGAATGGAAGAAAAAGAATTTCATGTGGTGATTAATCATTACTATATGAAAGACAAAACGCCTCAGGAGTCTAAAGAGAATCTTGATAGACATTATGGTGACTCTGTACCTTCTGTTGGAACAGTTTATAAGTGGTTTCAAAATTTTCGGATTGTCCACATGGGCACGAGTGACGCTGAACGTTCTGGACACCCTGTGGAGGTTACGACTCCAGAAATCATTGATAAAATCGGTGATATGATGATAGGTGACAGAAGAGTTAAGGTGCGTGAGGTTGATAGTGCTGTGGGCATCTCGAATGAACGGGTGCATAATACTTTGCATAAACATTTGGATACGACAAAGATGGGTTCCGCGATTGCTCACGCTTGACCAAAAACGGAATCTTGTGTTGTGTTGCAAGGAAGGTTTGCAGCCGTACAGGAAGAATCCGCAGGACTTTGAACGTCGTTTCGTGACTGTGTATGAAACATGGATACATCACTATACTGCTGAGACCAAAGAACAATCTAAACAATGGGTTACCAAGGGAGAATGTGCACCAAAAAAGGCGAAGACCGGTCCTTTGGCCGCAAAGGTTGTGGCGACGATCTTTTGGGATTCGCAAGGGATAATCCTCATAGACTATCTGGAACAGGGTGAAAGTACTGCAAGTGCATATTATTCATCGTTATTGGACCGCTTGAGTACAGAGGTGCAAGAAAAACGCCGTCGATTAACCCACAAAAAAGTCCTTTTCCATCAGGACAATGCACCAGCACACACCTCAGCAGTTGCGGTCGCAAAATTATTGGAAACAGGATTCCTACTCGTTTCGCGTCCCCCCTATTCTCCAGACTTGGCTCCTTCGGACTACTGTTCGTTCCCCAAGATGAACAAATGCCTGGCGGGACGAAGATTTCATTCAAACGAGGTGGTGATTGTAGAAACTAATAGCCATTTTGCAGGATTGGACAATTCCTATTATTCGGAAGCAGCAACGAATTAGAACAGCGTTGGAGCAAGTGTATAACTTGAAAAGGAGGCTATGTCGAAAAATGTTTTTTCCTCCTAACAAGTTAGTAGTTTTTATTTTTGGACGTACTTCGCATACGCGCATCGTACATAGTCACTACGTTTACATGGAACACATCTTCCGGAAGTCGAAAATGTTTGTATAGTCTATGGGACTTAACTACGGGGTCATCAGACCCTAAACTTACAAACTACTTAAGAACTAGTTACGAACTAGGACGGCACAAATATCCATGCCCGAGTGGGAATTCGAACCCCCGACCGTAGTGGCCGTGCAGACCGCGACTGGAGCGCCTCAATCTCCTCTGCCACCGCGGCCGGCTTCCGGAAGACGAAAACCGATTTTCGTAAACCGTTTTTCGCTGTCGTGTTTACATGTCACAGCCTGAATCGGATTTGCTAGCTCACTTAAATATGGCGGCTGAAAAAGAGCTGATTCTGTCCCTTATTTAGTCAGCACAATCGCTATTTTTCTTTATTTAAATACACGGATTATGTCCTCTCTAATATTTATAGTCTTATTTCGCATTAGAAAATATCACTCTTTTCGTATGTGCCGAAAATTCTTAACAAGAAAACACAATCTGGCAAGGCAAGAACGCTTCAAAAAAGGTTGCGTTTACATGGGCACGAAAATCGACCGTGGAACAGGAAAAACGCTTTAGATAGGCGGATTTGCAGAATCGATTTTGGAGTGTTTACATGACCAACCAAAAGCGGAACTGGAAAATCGGTTTACGAAATCCGGTTTTGGGAGCCCATGTAAACAGGGTGAGAGACATGACTGTAACAATAAAATAAGAGAGATCGAAATGGAAAGAATCGCATGTGCTGTTTGAGATTGGACGTGTATAGAAATATTGTGATTAGGCGAAGCCTGTGCCTTGCCCCTTAAGTGTGACTTGTAGAGTGTCCTTGTAGAGGTGGATGACTGTATAGACGTCTGGTGTTGGCGTGTGGCGGCCGCCACTCCGCAGTGCAACTCACTGACGGATTCCCGGTGCAGTGATTAAAAGACGCCCACCAAAGCGATCAAAATTGCGCCCTTAATTTTATTTGCACGCCTGTGTACCCTGCACGCTCGGCCAGCAAGGAATTTCGGCAACCTAGCTCCCCTTCCAAGCCGGTGTCCAAATGGTAGAAGGGGGGTTCTTCAGTGCCGGCGATTCGTGGCGACGACCAGTCGGCCCCGAGCAGTGCAGAGCAGAGCAGCAGGTGAGTCCGGCTTGGCGCGGCTAGCAAGCTCCCACATGACCATGAGCAAACCAACTCATGTAGACACGAGTATAGCAATCACAGGCGTACTCCCCCTTTCGTTTACTTAATTTAAAAACAGGAATCATCGGCGTGCCCCCTTTTCTTTTATTCAATGCAAAAAATGTTAATTATTGTTCCATGTAATTTTATTGTAGTAGTTAGAGTAATAAATTCGTTAATTTCACCGGACTGTGTTTTTGTATAACCCTCACTGTCAGATAGTTGGTGAAGCTTTTAGCAGTTGCCACAGGCGCTTAGCTTCCGAGACCACGGACGATGGTCGGCGAATAACGTGACACTTTTCAGTCACAGAGAGACGTTTCGCAACGGACTCTGCATCAGAGTCGCGGGTCGGGTGCGGGACTTTGAGACGGCCGGCTCGCCGTCTTATCGGCCAGAGCGGAGCGGCCACATCCGCGAACAAAGACCGGCGACCGCTGCCTGTGACGAGTTGTGACGTTCCTGCTACACTCCTGGCCATTAACATTGCTACACCACGAACATGACGTGCTACAGACGCGAAGTTTAACCGACAGCAAGAAGATGCTGTGATATGGAAATCGTTAGCTTTCCAGAGCTTTCAAGCAAGGTTGGCGCCGATGGCGACACCTACAACGTGCCGACATGAGGCAAGTTTCCAGACTGAAACTTTCACTCTTCAGCGGAGTGTGCGCTGATATGAAACTTCCTGGCAGATTAAAATTGTGTGCCGGAACCGGGGGATGGAAACATCCCTTAGGCTGTGGCTAAGCCATGTCTCCACCATATCCTTTCTTCCAGGAGTGCTAGTCTTGCATGGTTCGCAGGTGACCTTCTGTGAAGTTTGGAAAGTAGGAGGCGAAGTACTGGTCGAAGTAAATTTGTCAGGCGGCATCGTGAGTCGTGTCGGGATAGCACAGTCAGTAGTGCGCTTGCCCGCGAAAGGCAAAGGTCCCAGGTTCGAGTCCCGGTTCCGGCACACAATTTTAATATGCCAGGAAGTTCCACGAGGAAAGTTTCCAACCGGTTTCTCATACAGAAACAGCAGTTGACAGGCGTTGCCTGGTGAAACGTTGTTGTGATGCCTCGTGTAAGCAGGAGAAATGGGTACCACCACGTTTCAGACTTCGATAAACGTTGCATTGTAGCCTATCCAGTTTGCAGTTTATCGTATCGCGACACTAACACTACTTGCCTATTAATGTTGGGGATCGTGTATCAATATTTATTTCGTAAATAAATAAAATTAATTTCTAATAGGATTAAACTATGGAAAAAAACATGAAAAATTCACTGAAATATTCTGAATGGAATGAGCGAATGAAAGAAATAAACTGCAAGTAATTCTGACAGATACCATGAAAGTGATTCGGCAAGTAGGTATACAAGAAAGGACGAACTCATCTTTACCGACGTCTGCAACTGCATTCGGCACATAAAGCCTTGCTCAAAGAAATTGTCACTGTAATTCAAGGTAATCTCGTCCAACAGTGAACTCGGAGCAATTAAGGTTGGTATTCCGTGCAGACGACCGTGTACGAATTTTCTAGTACTTTAGTTACAAGAATCGTTACCAAATGCAACCACACACAAAATAAATTATCGGGCCCTGCACATATGCAAAATATTAACATGATTGCAGGTTCTAGTAGGTACAAACTGAATGGAAATGTACTGATTAAATAATAACTTCAAGAAATTATTTTCGTCTAGACGAAATCCAAGTCGCCATAATGGCGGCGAGTCACTGCAAGATTAGCTGCTTGCGTTAGCTGCGCCATGACTATTGTATAGGGCTGTGAATAAAAAAAATTATTGTTAATGCAGTAAATAAAGTTTAAAGAGCATTTGCATTGGAAGCAACGCTGACGTCAAACGAGCCATTCAAAGCTTCTTCCCAATCCAACGGCCTGATTTTTTTTTTTTTTTTTTTTTTTTTTTTTTTTTTTTTTTTTTTTTTTTTCCTGCACGGCTTTTGGAACTGAAAGTGGTATGACAAACGTCTCAATGTACTTGGAAGTTATGTAGAAAAATAAAGATATGTCTTGAATGTCTCATTGTATTTTTTTTCTTCTTTTTTCATACGCAACTGTCGTGCGGCTCGATAACACAGTACCGGCCGCGGTGGCCGAGGGGACTGAGGCGCTCCAGTCACGGTCTGCACGGCCACTACGGTCGGGGGTTTGAATCCCCCCTCGGGCATGGATATTTGTGCCGTCCTTAGTAGTAGCTAGTTCATATGTAGTTTGTAGGTTTAGGGACTGATGACCCCGTAGTTACGTCCCATAAGCTCTACACACATTTGATAACACAGTGGTCGAGTGCCAGACTACAAATCCAAGGGTCCCGGGTTCGATCCCCGCCAGGTCCTAGGATTTTTATCTGTCACTTTCCACTTCTTTCACCTCTGGCAGTATTGCTCATGTGAAAAATACCGAGTAGCACCGTGGTTCGGAACCCACGTTAAACTGTAGGTCCCCCTATAACTGGCTGGGTAAGTCAGTTCGAAGGTCGGAGGAAGGCAACGGCATACCACCTCCAAACAGGACCATGCCTAGTAAAGCACTGTGCTGTTCAGACCAATCTTCGGATTGTTGACTGCTTTACCTTTTTACGCAACTCTCATGACAGTCGACAGGGGAAACTTATTTTCAAACTACTCGTACACGAAAAGCTAACGGACCATATTTTTCAGCGCCGATAATACACATTTGCGTCATGGAAAACTTTTCCAAAATGGGATCTAAAATGGAAAAATTAGGGACTAGTTAAGCTATTTTAATAATTACTTAATCGTCGTCATGGAAGTATCTCTCGATAAAAGACGAAAATTTCCCTAGATGTATTGGAGGCGGTAGTGAAATACAGAGCCAACTACCCAGAAAGAGACCAATTTTTTGTTACAAAAAATTAGTTAAGATGTAATCGAACTACGCTCCATAAAAACCGCAAAAGGAAGGTTAATTAACAATCATGTACTTTAAGTACCATCGATTTACAAACTAGTTAATCTGTTGTTGTTGTTGTTGTTTATTGTTGTTTTGGTCTTCAGTCCGGAGACTGGTTTGATGCAGCTCTCCACAATACCCTATCCTGAGCAAGCCTCTTCATCTCCACATAAGAACAGCTACCTACATATGTCTGAATCTGGTTACTGTATTCATCTCTTGGTCTCCCTCTGCGGTTTTTACCCCACACACTTCCCTCCAACGCTAAATTCACAATTCCTTGATGTCTAAGAATGTGTCCTACCAATCGATCCCTTCTTTTAGTCAAGGTATGCCAGAAATTTCTTTTCTTCCCAATTCTGTTCAGTACCTCCTCATTAGTTACGCGATCCACCCACCTAATCTTCAGCATTCTTCTGTAGCACCACATTTCAAAAGCCTCAATCCTCTTCCTGTCCGCACTGTTTATAGTCCATGTCTCACTCCCATACAAGGCAACACTCCATACAAATGCCTTCAGAAAGGACTTCCTTAGGCTTAAATCAATATTCGACGTTAACAAATTTCTCTTTTTCTAGAACGCTTTTCTACCCATTGCCACTCTGCATTTTATATCCTCTGTACTGCGACCATCATTTGTTATTTTACTGCCCAAGTAACAAAACTCATCTACCTCCGTTATTGCTTCGTTTCCCAATCTAATTCCTTCAGCATCACCTGATTTTCTTAGACTGCACTCCATTACCGTAGTTTTGCTCTTGTTAATGTTCATCTTATATGCACCTTTCAGCACACTGTCCATTCCGTTCAATTGCTCTTCCAGGTCCTTTGCTGTATCTGTCAGAATCACACACACACACACACACACACACACACACACACACACACGCGCGCGCGCACGTCCGAGGTACAGTACAAACAGGTACTGTCTCACATACGGCAACTGCGGACTCGGTTATCAGAATGTGCGCGTTCCCCGCTGTTGCAGCACAGTTGTGGTGAATTTGCCTGAGGGCAGGACTGGCCGGCGTACAGACCGTTGAGCCAGGAGTGAACGGGAGCTCTCTGAAGCCAAGGGTAGCCGTCTTGAACCCACTGAAACACTGCTGTATTTGCTGTCGTGACCTCGTCGCCTTTCTGTTGAGTACTCGTCCCGGTCTAGTAGTCGGTAAACGAACCGGAACTGGATCATTTCACATCTGAAACATTGACATAGTATTACAAGATATTTATTGACTGAAATTTACAGTACTCAACAGTATAAGTCTGTTTCTTCTCTCTTCCTCAAACTGGGGACTTATCAAAAATGGGATCCCATAAGGTTCGGTCTTGCGTCCCTTGTTGTTCTTAATATATATGTTACAGACTTGCCATTCTACATTCACGAAAATGCTAAGCGAGTACTTTTTGCTGATGATACAAGTATAGCTATCACACCTGACAAACAGGAATTAAATGATGAAATAGTAAATATCTTTCAGAAAGTTAAGTGCTTGTCCACGAATAGACTCTCATTAAACTTACAGTTTCATACAGTAAATGGAATAGCACCATTAATAAATTTAGACTTTGAACATAAATCTGTAGCTAAGGTAGAATATTCAAAATTTTTAGGTGTTTGCATTGACGAGGGACTCAATTGGAAGAAACATATTGAAGATATCTTGAAACGTCTGAGTTCAGCTACTTACGCTATCAGTCATTGCAAAATTTGGTGACATACCTCTCAGTAAATTAGCTTACTACGCCTTTTTCATTCATTGCTTTAATATGGGATCATATTCTGGGGCAATTCAACAGCGAGTAAAACAATATATTCATTGCACAAAAGCATGTAATCAGAATAATTGATGGAGTCCAACCAAAATCATCCTGCGCACATTTATTTAGGAATCCAGGGATCTTCACTGTAGCTTCACAATACATATATTCACTCATGAAATTTAACAATCCGACCCAATTCAAAAGTAATAGCAGTGTGCATAGCTACAACAAATGTTCAAATGTTTGTACAGATTATGGGACTTAACTATGGGGTCATCAGTCCCTAAACTTACAAAGTACTTATGAACTAGCTAACACTAAAGACGGCACAAATATCCATGCCCGAAGGGGGATTGGAACTGCCGACCGTAGTGGCCGTGCAGACCGTGACTGGAGCGCCTCAGTCCCCTCGGCGACCGCGACCGGCTAGCTACAACACTAGCACAAAGGATGATATTCACTATTCAAGGTTAAATCTTTGGCTCAGAAAGGGGTGAATTATGCCGCCACAAAAGTCTTTGGTCACTTACCAAGTAGCATCAAAAGTCTGACAGATAGCCAACTAGTGTTTAAAAAGAAATTAAAGGAATTTCCGAATCGCAACTCCTACAGTGTACATGAATTTTTTGATAAAACTTTAAAAAATAAATTAAAAATAAAAACAACAATTGTAATAAAAAAAATCCTTAAAATATTAAGTAAGACAACATTTACTCGACTGACAAGTTCCACGCCATTGCGAAATGTCGTATATATGATCTATGGAACAAGTATTAATCTAATCTCTTCTTTCTTCTCGTGGCGACGTCCGTATGATGCTTGCTGCGATGTGACGTAGTTACTGCTAAGTTCGTAGCCGCGTTCTTCCTTAGTGACTGCCTGACTTCTAACCAGTAACTGTCCTGTTTCTCACTTCAGAGCTTACTAGTAACTCACGGGCCGTCCAGACATATGTGGGCCTAGATACAGCCGTTTGTGGAGGGTCGCATCTTGGGTCACTCCTACTCCTCCAGGACGCGCGGCGCCTGCTCGCGATTGGCTGCCGGTCGTCCGCTGCCTTCTCCACGATCGTTCTCTTACGTCTGGCGTGTGGCGCTGTCTTCACACGTCATCATTTACCCTGTTTGAGTTGGTTGGTTGGTGTTAGGTGTTTAAAGGGGGCTAAACTGCCGGGTCATCAGTCCCCTGTTCCTAGCTAAGAGATCACAGGGTTTCGTGTATCTTTAAAAATAAACACCCTGCAACCAGTACAGAAGACGTACAGGAAGACAGTGTTGGTCAGAATGACAACATAAAAAGGGAACCACAGTAGAGGTGGAACTAATAATCAGCTATACTTAAAACCACAGCAGATGATGTTGGCTGGCTGATCACTAGGATAATAATGGATGAGCCAGCCATTTTACACATACAACAACTGCCAGTATGCTTGTCGCTGTTTATTGGAATGATTTTGCGCTGTTATGTTGACTTGTGTGATGTTTATGTGTAAGAATCGTTCTGATTGTGACGCGAAATGGAAGAAAATACCATTTCATATGTAAACTGCCTCGCTAACGTGTGATTTTTACTTTTTACTTTCATTGTGAACGATTCTATACAACATCTTTACTTGTAATGCAGCCTATTTTTCTCTAATGATTTTCCATTTCCTAAAGATGAAAGTTATTTCGGCCACTTAACAAACTATTTACGAATGAATAAGGAATTGAACATAAATTTGATTTAGAAAGCAGAACATAGTTCCAATATTAATGAAACTTATTCCAGAAAGAAACTATATCGTCACTGTGCTGGTAAATCTGGCTCTGGTTCATTCAAGCGAATTATTTTGTCTGACGATCGTCAGATAAGCTAAAGAAATAACCGACATTTGTAATTCGTAATATTGCAGTAACAACTATTTTTACATGAAATGAACGCGAATATTTTTTTCGTTTTTGGAGATTTTATTTTAAACAAACTCGAAACAAGCAGTTTGAGGAGAAGCGTATATGATGCAACTAGCTGAAAACCCGGCGTTGCCTGGTATGTATTTTTTCCTGCCATTTTTAGGTGTATATTCATTTGTATAAGGGCTGTATGTCTGTAAAATCTCTTGGGAATACAATTAGTAGTAAAGAAGTAATACATTAAAATGTGGTGCGTGATGGGCGGTTTTTCATGAATGTTATTGTTTATGTGCTCATATCTCATGAACTACGTGCCGTACTGTGGTACAATTTAGAAGGTACATGCAACTATATGTCAGTCTGTAAATGTCTTGTGGCTACAATTTGTAGTGTAGAAATTATAAATTGTAGCGTCATACCGAATGCTGTAGTTTTAGTCCGTAAAAGTAGTAAGCGAGAAACTTTTTTCCTTTCATTATTTTGCTATGGTCGTCAGCGAGAAAAAGTTTAATAAAGGTTCGAAATTATGTTTAAAGTTGCAGGTCACTAAGTATTCTTTCTCATATAGCGCATTTATAAAGTCTCGCCGCATAATGTGGCAGTTATTTGCGATTCCTGTTGTTTATTACGTCATATCTTTTGAACCATGCGCCGTATGTGATTCTTAACCGTGCAATTGTTATCTCACGGTAAGGAATGTGTTTACCAAAATTTCGTTAAAATCGGTGCAGTGGTTTAGGAGAAAATGAGCAGCATTTTCGCTAAATGCAGCAGTTTTTATTAATTAATTTATTTTTTCGCACATCTCATTGTTTGACATGTCAACTGTGTATCGTACGTGATTCTTAAACTTATTGCAGCCGTACTAAATTTCATAAAGATTTGTATGCAACACGTACACGCAAACATACGGACACTCTGCTTTATATATTAGAAGAAGACGCGACACAGCTATAACACAGTGTCGGTGTTTTGGTCGGAGTGTGATAGCGGTCACGGCGGCTGGGATAGCGCCGCCTCCCTTTATTCGTACCTCTGCTGTACAGACAGGTGTGGCGGCCGCTGTACACTGCGCTGTACAGTATAAGCAGGCGGCCCCAGACTGTCGCCTTGTAGGGCGCGCTGGCCCTGTAGGGAAACCAGTCCGGTCCAGACCAGCACAGCACTGCATACAACGTCTGCTGGGTGAGCGCTGCCCGCCTCTACATCCACGTCTGCCGGCTGATCGAAAAGTCAGCATACACTTGTAAGAAGCTTAATAAATCACGGAATAATGTAGATACAGAGGTAAAAATTGACACGCTTGCTTGCAATGACATGGGGTTTCATTAAAACATAATAATAATAATAATAATAATAATAATAATAATAATAATAATAATAATAATAATTTATTATTATTATTATCATCATTCAAATCGTGTCCGATATCGTGGGAATGAAGCCGACCAATCGGGGCAAAGCTTGAGATAGCCAAAGAAATTTTAGATGGCAACAGTTTTCTCTCCATAGTAAATAATATTATTTTTTGATAATCCGCATAATAATTTAGTTTGACACATTAAACTCACTGAGGAAGATGTTTCTCATGTATTCTCAGCATTGATAACCCCGTCTTCCTTCAATCTAACCTCCTGCCGTATGTTTGCTCCGATGCAGCGTATTTTGTCGCTAGGCGAGTAGCGTATGATAAGGTGATTCTTGGATAATCTAGAAAATGATCCGATCTGGAAGTGTACTTCCAGTTTTGTGTGTCGTAACAGGGGAACGTGGTCGAACGGGACAAAAAGTATCGTATGTCCGTCTCCTGTTTCTAAGCTACCTCCCTACCAATTGTGAGCCAAATCGGTTCAGACGTTCTTTAGTTATAAATAGTGTAACGAACACGACTTTATATATGGGTTTAGGACAGTGTGCGGTATTTACGATCGGCAACTCGCAACCTGTGACCGAAAATTGGCAGCTGGCTATCTGGGCTTAGATAACAAATTTTGTCTGGAAACACTGCCGCTAGATCGAGAATTGTAAAAGCCTGAAGAGCTAAGCGGTAACCGTATGAATAACGCAAGCCTACATTTCCATCGTACAGATTATTTTTTAACGACTCACTCGATCGCCAATATCAGTTGTCTGCGATTGCCTTGCTTCCACCTGGAGTTCGGTTTCGCCGCCTGCTACAGCGGCTCGATTTTACCCTTCCTTCCACCCTTCGGTTGAGCGAAAGCCCATTGCCACCGTGGCATCAGGCCCAGGTTGACACTCACCTCGAACTTAGTTCGCTCCCCAAGGAGAGCACTCCGGATTTGGTATTCCGCTCGAGGCTAGTCGAACTCCGTTCGCGGTTCGATAATGCCGTATTTATTTACACTGATGGTTCCAAGAGCACTGCCGGTGTCGGATCTGCCTTCGTCGTCGGGGACAACCGGTTCCAATACAAGCTCCCTGACCGGTGCACTAACTTCACGGCTGAGCTTTTTGCCCTCCACCAGGCCGTTTTGTATACCTGCCGCCACCGCCAACCTTTCTATGCCATATGTTCGGACTCCCTTAGTGCCCTGCAGAGTCTTAAGGACTCTCTCTCGAACCATCCTCTCGTGTATCGGATCCAACGCTCCCTCCAGTTGCTAGCAGATGACAGCTGTCACGTTTCTTTCCTGTGGGTCCCTGGCCACGTGGGAGTGCCCGGGAATGAGGCCGCCGACATAGCAGCCAAGGCCGCAGCTCTTTTGCCTCGCATGGCTACCTTTTGCGTCCCATCGGACGATGTTCAACGGGCTCTTCGCCGGAGTATCGTGTCGTCATGGCACAGTGCGTGGTTTTCACCGTACGACAATAAACTGAGAACTGTAAAACCGATCCCGACCGCTTGGAGGACCTCCTCACGCCCCTCTCGGCGGGAGGAGGTCATCCTGGCCCGGTTGCGGATCGGTCACTGCCGTTTCAGCCACCGTCACTTGCTATCCGCCGACCCTGCACCGCTGTGCTCCTGCGGTGAATTGCTGACAGTGCGACATGCTTTACTGTCTTGTGTTCATTTTAATCATCTCCGTGTAGCCCTTCACTTGCCGTTTACTCTGGAGGAAATTTTAGCTGATGACACACGAGCAGTTGCTCGAGTTTTGCGTTTTATCAACTTGGCCAAATTGCCAAAGGATATTTAACCCTTTTAATTGTTTTTTATCTTTCGTTTTTAGCCTTCTCTTGATATTCTAACTGGCAGTTCCCACTTTTTTGAGATCATAGCGAATCTCTGTTCTTTTCTGGGCGCTAATGACCTTAGCAGTTGTGCGCCCTAAAACCACAAAAAAGAAAAAAGAAAAAAAAATCCAGTTAGTTGTATCAGTGTTTTTACACCCTTTCTCAGTTTTGTTTCCACATCACGGCTGTCGTACCTTCAGGTTTGTTCAGGCAGCTGTTGAATGGGTTGACGCGCATGCGCAGAGCCGAGTACAAGCCGCGCCTTCTCCTGCTTCAGGCGAGGCTGTTTGCCGTATAAGCGACGACGGCAAACAACCTGGTTAGCAGAGGGTACTCGGAATTTTATCTCCTGGCGTCTCCAAGCTGCCAGATTTGCGAAAGTGCGGAACGGTGTGAGTTGTAGTGGGGTTAAACTCCAGACATTCGCGTTTTTATTTGTGACGTGTTTGAAGTCTTGAAAGCTGTTGCAGTTCCCGCGTTGTGTTTCATAGTCAATTGTAATATTTTATTTAATCCTGCATCCTTCATCTGCGAGATTTCAACCAGAAATGGCACGAAAAACGTATCAGCAGAGCGAGTACAAAATAGTAAGTACTAAAAGCGGCGTACATGACTTGGCTGACGACAGTTGCAGAGGAGGATTTGGTGTTAATATCTGTAAATGGCCCCCCTATGTGTGACCCAAAGGTGCCGCTCATAAGTGGTGCTTCTGAGCAGAAGGACGGCGCTACACGAAAATAAAAAGATGTTCAAATATTCGTAATTCTGTGGGACTTAACTGTTTGGTTAATAGTCCCTACTTTCAAACTGCTTAAACTAAGTTAAACTAACCTAAGGACAAAACACACACACACACACACACACACACACGCACGCACGCACGCACGCACGCACGCACGCACGCACGCCCGAGGGAGGATTTGAACATTCGACGCGGGAGGCCTTGCGATTCGCAACCTGGCGCTCCAGACCTATCGGATACTCCCGCGCGGCTACACGAAAGTAGAGTCCTATGCTACCGGTACGTATTTGTATATCAAACAATGTGACACGGCTGAAATAGTGAAGGCAACAGAGCACCAAACAGGTAGAAAGGCAAGTTTTACAAAAAAATTCTCAGATAACAGAGGCAATAATGAATTTAATTGATGAAAAGAGAAGAAAAAAACTGTTTTGAATGAAGCTGGTAAAATGGAGTACAGATGAATAAGAGATAAGTTTGACAGAAAATGCAAGTGGAGTAGCTAGAGGGAAAAAGCAAGTCTGTAGAAGAATCTATAACCGGAGAAAAATATCGCCTACAGGAAAATAAGACATTTCGAGACAAGAAAAGCAGCTGTTTGAATATCCAGAACTGTGATGGAAAACCAGTTCTGAGCAAAGAAGGGAAAGCTGAAAGGTGGAAAGTAGATAGAGGGGCTCTACAAAGGAAATGTAGAAACGGGAGAGGAAGTAAATGATGAAAAGATAAGAAACACTATACTGAGAGAAGAATTTGACAGAGCACTGGAAGACCTAAGACTAAACAAGGCCCATGGAGTGGATGACATCCCCTCAGAGCTACTAAAGTCTTTGGGAGAGCCAGCCATGACAAGACTATTTCACCCAGTGTGTAAGATGTATGAGACAGGCGAAACACCTTCAAACTTAATACCCACTCCAAAGAAAACAGGCACAGGCAGGTGTGAAAATTACATAACCATCAGTTTTAGTAAGTCATGGTTGCAAAATTTTAATGCGAATTATTTAGAGAAGAATGGAAAGTATTGTAGTATCCTCTAGGAGTATCCGTTTGGATTTACGAATACCTTACTGCTTCAAAATACATTAACGAAAGGCAAACCTGAGTTTCTAACTTTTTTAGATTTGGAGAAAGCTATTGACAGTGTCGATGGAACACACTCCTTCAAATTATGAAGTCAGCAAGGATAAATTACAGAGAATGCAAAATTATTTACAACTTGTATGGAAAACCTGACAGCAGTTATTAGAATCGAAGGCTTAGTACGGAGAGGGAATCTTCCAAAATGTGGGAAAACTAATGATTAGTGGTACGAGGTAAATTTACCGAAATTTTATCTCAATTCGGTTTCGGCCGAAAGAAGAGCCGAATATTCGGTTTTGGCCAGCTAATTATGTTTCGGTCGAACTCAAATGCACAATGGGACGGAGTTAAGAGTACAAAAAACTTTTGGACTGATAAAGTCACACTATCACGTGCCGCAAGACAGGGAAGTTTTCATTGTTTATGACGTCATATCTTCTGAACTATAAGCCCTATCGCAATATTATTTCTTAACCGTTGTCTACTACCTATAAAATACGTTCCTACCAAATTTCAGCTTTATAGGTGAAGTAGTTTTCGATATTTCGTGTTTAGTTAAATGTTCAAATGTTTGTAAATCTATCGGACCAAACTGCGTGGTCATCAGTCCGTAGCTTACAAACTAGTTAAACCTAGGTAAACTAACCTAAGGAACACACACACATCCACACACACACACACACACACACACACACACACACACACACACACACACACACATGAGCAATACTGCCATAGGTGAAAGAAGTGGAAAGTGACAGATAAAAATCCTAGGTCCTGGCGGGGGATTAGTAGTCTGGCATTCTGCCACTGTGCTACCGAGCCGCACTTAAGTTGACCTATCTTCTAAGAAAAGTCGTAGTGTGAGTATTGCTTCGCGTGTTCCTACGTTCCTCCTAAATCGAAATCGATCTACCCCTAGGTCGGGTTCCACCAGTTTCTGCAATCGCCTGTAAATAATTCGTGTCGGTATCTTGCTACCGTGACTTGTAATGTTGCCCTGTCCCATGCATTACTCTCCATTCGTGTGCGGCCTACATTGTTTCCAGATGAGAGAGAGAAAATACCTACAGTCTCACAAAAATGTACCTACGTTTTCCCTACTTTCTCCCTACCACATCAATGCCCCTACCACCGTTTCCAACACAAGCTCCCTGACCGGTGCTCGATTTTCACGGCTGAGCTTTTTGCCCTCCACCAGGCCGTTTTGTATACCTGCCGCCACCGCCAACCTTTCTATGCCATATGTTCGGACTCCCTTAGTGCCCTGCAGAGTCTTAAGGACCCTTTCTCGAACCATTCTGTCGTGTACTGGATCCAACGCTCCCTCCAGTTGCTAGCAGATTACAGCTGTCACGTTTCTTTCCTGTGGGTCCCTGGCCACGTGGGAGTGCCCGGGAATGAGGCCGCCGACATAGCAGCCAAGGCCGAAGCTCTTTTGCCTCGCATGGCTACCTTTTGCGTCCCATCGGACGATGTTCAACGGGCTCTTCGCCGGAGTATCGTGTCGTCATGGCACAGTGCGTGGTTTTCACCGTACGACAATAAATTGCGAACTGTAAAACCGATCGCGACCGCTTGGAGGACCTCCTCACGCCCCTCTCGGCGGGAGGAGGTCATCCTGGCCCGGTTGCGGATCGGTCACTGCCGTTTCAGCCACCGCCACTTGCTATCCGCCGACCCTGCACCGCTATGCTCCTGCGGTGAACTGCTGACAGTGCGACATGTTTTACTGTCTTGTGTTAATTTTCATCTCCGTGTAGCCCTTCACTTTCCGTCTAAAATGTTGAAGTGTTTGTATAGTTTACGGGACTTAATTCAAAATGTTCAAATGTTTGTTAAGCTTATGGGACTTAACTATGGGGTCATCAGTCCCTAAACTTACAAACTACTTATGAACTACTTACGAACTAGGACGGCACAAATATCCATGCCCGAGGGGGGATTCGAACCCCCGACCGTAGTGGCCGTGCTGACCGTGACTGGAGCGCCTCAGTCATCTCGGCCACCGCGGCCGGCGGGGACTTAATTAAGGGGTCATCAGTCCCTAAACTTACAAACTACTTATGAACTACTAACGAACTAGGACGGCACAAATATCAATGCCCGAAGGGGGATTCGAACCCCCGACCGTAGTGGCCGCGCAGACTGTGACTGAAGCGCCTTTGTCCCCTCGGCCACCGCGGCCGGCTCAGCATCTTCTCATTTACAAGTACTAACTAGTATATCGTCCTGACGTAAATAAATAAGTCTAGTCAAGGTAATAAAACGTCTTTCGTTCATGTAAACGATGAATTTTTCTTGTGCTGACATTTTATAACACTATTTCCAAAGCGACTCTCCATGCCACTGATATACATTGAAATCATATTTCACATCAATTTATAGTGTTTGAAACAAAGTTTTCAAATTAATATTGTTTACTAAGAACACAAAACAACTGTTGTCGTCCTCAGTCCGGAGACTGGTTTGATGCAGCTCTCCACAATACCCTACCCTGAGCAAGCCTCTTCATCTCCACATAAGAACGGCAACCTACATCTGTCTGAATCTGTTTACTGTATCCATCTCTTGGTCTTTCTCTGCGATTTTTACCCACACACTTCCCTCCAACGCTAAATTCACTATTCCTTGATGTCTGAGAATGTGCCCTACCAATCTGTCCCTTATTTTAGTCAAGGTGTGCCAGAAATTTCTTTTCTCCCCAATTCTGTTCAGTACCTCCTCATTAGTTACGCGATCCACCCACCTAATCTTCAGCATTCTTCTGTAGCACCACATTTCAAAAGCCTCAATCCTCTTCCTGTCCGCACTGTTTATCGTCCATGTCTCACTCCCATACAAGGCAATACTCCATACAAATGCCTTCAGAAAGGACTTCCTTAGGCTTAAATCAATATTCGATGTTAACAACTTTCTCTTTTTCAAGAACGCTTTTCTACCCATTGCCATTCTGCATTTTATATCCTCTGTACTGCGACCATCATTTGTTGTTTTACTTACTGATTTATCGATCGGACAAGGGTACATCAAGAACCTGACAACCATAGAGAGGAACAGCATTAATTAGTTTCCCCAAATATGCCGCTAATTCCGAGTGCGCTGTTACACGAGGATAACTGATCTATTGAGCAGACAAGGATACATCGAGAAAACAACTATGCCGTCTAAAATATCATTGGCTACTTCAAACTTTGCCACAATTGGTCGGCTTCATTCCCGCATGCTGACAACTGTTCTGTTGCCAACATTACCCGGTAGGCTTGTTTCGGCGACTGTAATTTACCTAAGTACCTACGCGTTGGGTACTTTTGTATGAAAATTCCCTACATGATTATAACGCTTAAAAGTACCTACATGTAGGGAAAATTCCCTACGTGTGGCAACACGTGGCAAAAAAAAAAAAAAGTAGTTTGTAAAGCTTATGGGACTTAACTAGGAGGTCATAAGTCCCTAAACTTACAACCTACTTATAAACTAAGTAAGACTAAGGACGGCACAAATATCCATGCCCGAGGGGGGATTCGAACCCCCGACCGTAGT
The DNA here is from genome assembly GCA_026315105.1 of Locusta migratoria. Lineage (NCBI taxonomy): Eukaryota > Metazoa > Arthropoda > Insecta > Orthoptera > Acrididae > Locusta > Locusta migratoria. The sequence goes on from CM048754.1 coordinate 118,896,970, forward strand.
GGCCGTGCAGACCGTGACTGGAGCTCCTCAGTCCCCTCGGCCACCGCGGCCGGCTCCTGAATGCCGCGTCGGTTCCTTCCAGAGGGCACCTCCGGTTTCGTTCCCCATCGCCGACCAGAAACTACCAGAGGGCATGTCATGCGCTGTCGACAAGACGCGGTCCCAGATTGACCTGCAGTATTCCGGCTGCTGAAGTAGCAGCGTTGCGAGCGCATTAGAAAGGAACCGCCTGATAGGAACAAGTGTGCTCCCTCGCGTGTAACATTGATGGCTGGCGTTGCGTAACGGGAGACATTTGCATGGCTCACGTCCTGTGGCGTACGTGGGTCAGGAGGACACTGGATCGATGGGGCCGCGTCTTCTGACGTCACAGAGCGCGTTTAAAAGGGGGGCACAAATGCTGGTATCTGTACGACGCAAAGAGGTATATAAGCAACATAGAGACGCTATAGGTTTTTGTTGTTGTATTAGGTAACGAAACAAGTTTTGTTACTGGGGCAATAAAATAACAAATGATGGTCGCAGTACAGAGGATATAAAATGCAGAATAGCAATGGGTAGAAAAGCGTTCTTGAAAAAGAGAAATTTGTTAACATCGAATATTGATTTAAACCTACGGAAGTCCTTTCTGAAGGCATTTGTATGGAGTGTTGCCTTGTATGGGAGTGAGACATGCACGATAAACAGTGCGGACAGGAAGAGGATTGAGGCTTTTGAAATGTGCTACAGAAGAATGCTGAAGATTAGGTGGGTAGATCGCGTAGCTAATGAGGAGGTACTGAACAGAATTGGGGAGAAAAGGAATTCCTGGCATACCTTGACTAAAAGAAGGGATAGATTGGTAGGACACATTCTTAGACATCAAGGAATTGTGAATTTAGCGTTGGAGGGAAGTGTGTGGGATAAAAACCGCAGAGGAAGACCAAGAGATGGATACAGTAAGCAGATTCAGACAGATGTAGGTTCCCGTTCTTATGTGGAGATGAAGAGACTTGCTCAGGATAGGGTATTGTGGAGAGCTGCATCAAACCAGTCTCCGGACTGAAGACCACAACAACAAGAACAGAGAGGCTATAGGTAGAGCCCTGTATTGGGAGAGTAGCGCCAACCTTTTATGTGTGGCTAGCCGACAACCGCCGGCTGCTATTGGTCAGTTGAGCGCGGGTGGGGGCACGTCCGCCATTTTAGGCCTAAGCAGTCCATCAGCGTAAATGGCATATTTCACTTAACTAGCTGTTATTTTAGCATTTGGAGGTGTTGGAAAAGTGTAGACTCATTATGTATTAAATTAAGAGCTTACCGTAGCATATTCCATTTTTATATGGTAAAAAATGCCGCATTGTCGGCAGTGAATTGTTATACTAAGACAGTCCGAGGTAGCAAGTTTTACGCATTCCACGGGCGAAAGAGATGCGAAAAGACGCGAATTGTGGGTACACCGCATTGGAAGAAAAAATGCGTTTCCATACGAGAATGCAAAATTTTGCGAAGTAAATTTGAATTGAAATATCGAGTAAACTTCTAGGTTTATCTGTTCATACAATTTTCTTGCGAGCAATGTTGGACGGACAACACATGTAAGAGAAAATATATTTTAAAATATGTAAATACATGAAAACCTAACATAATGTGCCGTATTTGACGAATTTCGTATTTATACTTAGCCTGCATATTACGAAAGTTTGGGCGGTAAATGAAACCGCTCATTAAATAGATCTCCAAAACTCGAATTTTAAGATAAAGTTTATTTTACTGAAGTACCCAGCAGTGCGATAATAATGTGTAAAAACTTAAACCTTGCCAAAATGTTAGCTCAGTTAATGTTATGTGATAATATCACACGTAGGTTAGCACACAACACCTATCAACATTATGCACTGGATTAATGGAAAGCAACATGTATTAATTACATCTACTTTGATAAAAACCAAACTTATTATATATAAAAACGTCAGTCCTTAGCTAATTTGAAAACAGGCACGTCACTTATTGCGAAAGCAGTGCATTTGGTACCGAGTTTAAATTTTAGCACGAAACAATTTTACAACTCAAAAATAAAGGTCTTGAACTCAGATTACCAATTTTTCCTTAATATTCGCTGTAGATGTGATGAAGCGATTAAAAACTTAAGTTCATTGTTTACTTAACGTACTGTCATACGACGTCGATGTGCAGACCGGTTCCCTTCATCACAAATGCTAATTTAACAGCGCCGTGCATAGCGCTGCTACTGCCAGATATAACACGCCTACAATGGCGGCGCTCGAGCGTGAGCAAACGCTTCTGTTTGTGATCTAAACTGACGCGTAAGCCCAGTGTATGTTCGGCGTATAACTGCAGCAACCGCAGTGACAAAACAGTCGGAATATCATACATAAAGAAAGAGATATGTAATTACATAGGTCGTCGTGTATCAGCGTGTAGTTGTCTATAAACATTCATTATACTCAACTTTCGCATTTACCAAGTTTGAAAATTATGTTAACTTCACGACCATCAAAAAGCTAGGCAGAGGGACGTATTTGGTGTGTCTTAATGTAATGACACTTGTTTATATAGTGTACAAAATCGTATTAACCATTCGATAAGTAGCCTAGTTATATGAACTGTAATTAAACTATTCTTTATACAAATTTCCTTTGAAAAACAAGGAGTTGCTAACCTAATGGGTAATCACTATGAGACGTGATAGGTGGCGGCCTACAAAGTAACATATGCTCTTGTCATTTTGAATAAAAGTTATGGATGCTACCACCGATCGAAAGCGGCTACTTGCAAATGCCATTCGAACAATATTTTCGTTTCCTGAGCTCTTACAGAAACCAAAATCTGTAAGGAGAGTACCATGGAAACGTCAGATTGTGGAGCGCTTGATAGATACTTTAGGTACTTCAAAATATGAAACATCATTTGAACCACAGGCAGAACTAAAGTAATTAAAGACTTTAAACAAATTCGCCTGTATTTGTAGGGAAGATACGTCGGCAAATACAAACGAGTATCGTAACATCAAATAATGCAGCAGTTCGACGGTTGTAAACATTAAACTTAAGATGCAGTAGTAAACGAGAAATACTATTAGGAAGTGGGAATTACTTTCAGAAATGCGTCGCCCAGAAATTAAGGAAAAATCGGGACTGGCAATGATTAATATGAAACCTATGATTCAGTTCTTAGCAGACGCCCAGTACCAAGGGTGATTCTATTTACACATCGGTAAAATCAGACGTGACGTCATTTTGACGTATCCACACTATCGATGTCCAGAAGAGCGGCGCATCGACTTTTGCATCGTTCGAGACGCTGGTTTCGGGTGGGACAACACGCTTAATTCGACATTCTTTCTGAACTGCATACTTTTTTCCTTCGTAGTTTAGTGACAAAACTGGGCCTTACTTAATATTGGTATCATGTTTTGGAAAGCACTGACGGAAATTTCAGTAAATGTAAATTGAAAATTATGTCAGAAATAACGCAGACCGAGCCTTAAGAGAACTTCACACATTTTCAAAGAAAATGAAACGTAGTGAAGATATATTAGAATATAATTAAAATGAACTATTTCGCTTCATATCTTAATAATTTCAAGAAATAAGTAAATATTATTAAACAAACATTTTTGATTTATGAATAATATTATGAAATGTTGAACACGATTCATAAAGAATGAAGGTTTGTTATTGTAATTGTTGCAATGATTTATTAACTTTAAACAACCTACCATTGACTGGGATTTGCAGCTGACCTTGTATTACACCTTATATATCTGAGCGCTGTGACCTGTGCGCTCTCTGCGTTCTATCTAAAAAAACGAATTGCACAAATAATGTTTGTTTTAAACATTGTAGAGAATTTCATGCTCTACAACTCTTTATCAGAGATGCAAATACCATTTAACGCATAGGAAGCGAGATATTTGCGAAAAACTGATTTTCGTGACCTTTGACCGTTAATATCTTAAGACGCGGACACGAGATTCTATGAGACTTTTGACACATCATTTAGAATGCCAAAACGAAGGCTCATGCAAATATTCAGCTTGTTACCTCCCCACTTTGACTGGACCAGAAGAGTCTGTGTTAACTTTGAACTTCATTCTCTTCCAAAGGACTCCACACCTAGTTTCGTTTACCGGAGAGAATTTCTCGCACTCCGGTTCAAATCAGATAATTTCTTCATTTACATTCATGGCTCGAAGACAGACCAGGGTGTTGGGTGTGCCTTTGTACTTGGCAACGCCTCGTTTAAATATCGTCTTCCTGAGTGAAGTTCCATTTTTACAGCTGAGCTGTATGCATTATATCAGGCCACCCAATACGTCCGACGAAACTCGCTCAATAAGACTGTCTTTTGCTCGGACTCTCTGAGTGCTCTGTTGAGCCTCCGCACGCTGTATCCTGCCCATCCCCTGGTACAAAGCATCCGCAATTGCCTTACCTGTCTTTCGGCGAGCGGAACTACTGTGACGTTTCTGTGGGTCCCTGGCCACGTGGGAGTGTTGGGGAATGAGGCTGCGGATACGGCTGCCAAGGAGGCAGTTCTCCTCCCTCGGCTGTCTACCTTTTCTACTAGCTCTGATGACCTTCGCGCTGGTGTCACCCGGCGTATTATCTCCCGTTGCTATTTACACTGGTCATCCCTGTTAGGGAACAAATTGTGAGCCATTAAACCTGTGCCTGATCTGGTCAACGTCATCTCGACCCTCCCGCCGAGAGGAGATTGTCCTGGCCCGGCTTCGTATTGGCCACTGCCGTTATAGCCACCAGCATTTACTACGTGGTGGTCCCGCTCCCTTGTGTGATCACTGTGATGAACCTTTTACTGTGAGCCATCTTTTAGTGCAATTTCCGTTTTTTAATCGGCTCCGTCATGATCTATGTTTACCATTTGAAATGGCTGATATTTTAGCTGATGATCCGTATTCTGTTAACAGAGTTTTACTTTTTATACATCGTGCAAATATGGCGAAGGTCATCTAAGTTGTAACCCCGGTCCTATTTTACTATGGGCAGTGTTGGGCGCTAATGACCTCAGCAGTTGTGCGCCCTAAAAACACAATTAAAAAAAAAAACTGTACGACGACAGATGTTGCCCGATATTTTCCTCCTCACCCGAGAGTCAATATTTGATTGTTCCCTTATGTTCGTTTGAGAGAGGCACAAAGTTGTAGAGAATTTTCCCCTCTGCCAATTAGGTTATTGCATTTTCGTGTCAGACGAACGGTTCGTTTGCAATTATAATTATGTTACAAACGGCTTTTTTTGGTATTACTACCGTATTTTTTGACCGAAAAATTTGAAAAAGGGAGTTTCTGGTCTCTGTCGGCCTACAATTATGTCTGTAAAATTTGGTGCTTATCGGTTGAACGGATCGTCTTAAAAACAGGGAAAACGTTACGGACGGACGGACAGACAGACATCCCAAAATCGGCATTATTTTTGCATATATCACTGAAACGATACGAGATATGATAAAGACATAAGAGAGGAAAGTTGTAGAGAATTTTCTCCTCTACAAATTCGGTTATTCAATTTTCGTGTCAGATGAATGGTTAATCCGTTATTTTAATTTAAATTTCGAGCTGTCAAAAGACGATCGCAAAGGCCCACTTTTTACTGTTACTACCGTAACCTAAAGTGGGCCGAAATGATGAAAAATGTTGCTTCGAAAATTTGGAAAAATCAGTCACTTGTTATTAGATCATTTTAAATGTCTCCATCATAACATCAAATTCACGATGGACAGAGAAAGGGACGGCAAGTTACTATTTTTGGATGTGTTGGTCTATAAAAAAGATGACAGAACTCTCGGACATAGTTTACAAGAAACCGATGCATACTGATAGGTACTTACATGCGACCAGCTGTCACCCTACTTTTCGACGTGCAGGAGTCCTACGGACCTTGGTAAAAAGAGCACATGCCATCTCGGATGCTGAAAATTTTCCTCAAGACCTGCAACATCTCAAGAATGTGTTCCACCAAAATAGCTATACAGACAGGCAGATTCTACGGGCTTCTGAATTCGGACCACCACGTGAACCAGATGAAGACACTTCCAGTTCTGTTGCTTTCCTTCTTTATGCTGGTAACGTGTCTGCCAAGATAGGAAGGATAAAAAAAACACACACAAAATAGTGTGTATTTTTCGTCGTCCAGCTAAGACTAGCGCACTTCTTGGCTCTGTTAAAGACGATTTGGGCCTGAGAAAGCCTGGCGTATACAAAATACCTTGTGAGTGCGGCAAAACGTACATTGGGCAGACTATTCGCACCGTCAGAGACAGATGTGTTGAAAATCACCGCCACACGCGATTGATGCAGCCTGGAAAATTCGCGGTGGCTGAACACTATCTCTGAGGGACACGGGATGCTACACGACGAGACACAAGTTGTTGCAAACACCTCACGTTACGGGAATTGTGTTTTGAAAGAATCAATCGAAATCAGAGTAACAGATAACAGAATTAACCGCTTCAGTGGTTATTTGCTGGGTAAATCGTGGAATCCTGTGTTGTCAGGTCTGAAGAAACATCGGCATCAAATGGCGACGAATGACATTCCACAGCTATGTATCGTGTTTGACATTACCACCACTAGAAACGCTGTAACTTTTTAGAAATTGTAATCGCTACTTTTTATATTTAAAAAAACAATTAAAAAATAATTAAGCAAAGAAAATGATATAAAGAAAGAAAAACAAAAATAGTCAAACGATTAAAAAAATAACCAAGAAAATAAAAGAAATAAAAAATCGAGACTGAGGCGCTCCAGTCACGGTCTGCACGGCCACTACGGTCGGGAGTTCGAATCCCCCCTCGGGCATGGATATTTGTGCCGTCCTTAGTATTAGTTAGTTCTTAAGTAGTTTGTAAGTTTAGGGACTGATGACGCCGTAGTTAAGTCCCATAAGCTGTACAAACATTTGAACAGGATAATAGCAAATACCCAGTAGCATCAGATTATTTTACTTATTGCGCAGTGTTATTTACTGACTGTCGCCATCGTCACTATCTTTAACACCTGTACAAAATTCTGGGTGATAATCGTCACAGAAGCACCGAAAACACAGAACGCTGTAGCACCACGCACATCTAATAAATGCTACCGCTTTACAGGCGCAAGGTGTTTTTAACAGTGATACTGGAAAACACTGGTCGTTCACATTCAAAAACAATGTTCGGCCGTCAATTAATTGCGACGTAAACCAGGCGTATTAACTCATGGGAACGGACACTGGTGCGCTGAACTGACGCAACAGTAGTGATTCTATTCGAATCGAGTCTTCTCGTGAAGCGATTTCGCCATTAGCTGTTAATAATTCATTATTATTTTTCGTCTTTCTTTATATCTTTTACTTTGCTTAATTATTTTTAACTTTTTATATTAAAAAAAGCACCAAATACAATGTTTAAAAATTGTTCTGCCGCTAGGTATCGAACCCGGGTCTCCTGCATGGGAGCCTAGCACTTGCCGATTACACCACGCTGTCTCGTTGAGTGGTAGCCGCCATGTATAAGTATGTATGCGTGGTAATTTGCTGCGAATTTGATTTCGATTTTCTTAGCAATCAAGATTCCAATTGGAACAAATCCTTTTAGCTTGATGGTCTGGAGGAATTCTCTCACAACATACCTGCAACCCATCAAATTCCGTTGTTACCATACTTAGTGTTTCCCTTGTCAGTCGCGGCGAGATCGTGTTAGTTTCTTCACCTGATGATGGCGACCAGGTGGACCGCAGAAATATCTTGTACAGATGGCAGAAAGATCAGGCTGGAAACCCGCGAAGAATTTGATCAGTATGCAATTTGTTTTCAATGTCAACAAGTTGATGAGGAGTTTGACTTGGACGTGAAGTCCTAAATATGCTTAATCCATATTAATTTTACAATTTCAGGCAGTGTATTCTAGTGGAAATACTGGAAAATTTGCTTTCAACAAATAGCTGATTTAAAAATAATGAAATTCTCTGATTGTTTAGCAAACAGAACCGCGTCGCTTGCTCAGAGTTAATGTTTACGTTTCTTGTGTTGCAGGTAAGCGTGCCCGGATGTTCTAACGTTTTCCGTAGACGTTGGTGAGTACCGCCACTCCTGCGCTCTTTTAGCACTGGATACACCGAGATGGGCAGTCCGCCATCTTGAATAGCAACCTGACGACAGTGTTGTATGCTCTGTGTGGTGCAGGGAAGTGAATGAGCGAGTATTTTGTGATGTTATTGTGTGAAGTGTGATGACAATGTGAAGTGGTTGGCTGTACTGTTCCAAAGTGCTCAAATAATACCAGACACGGTCGCTTCAAGTTTTACCGGTTTCCTTCAAACAAAGATCGGCGTAGAAGGTGGCTTGTACATTGCAGTCGCTAAGTGTGGACGCCAATATCGGGCAACTATCTCTGTAACGTTGAGAACAAAACCTTTATTTGTATTAAAAATAGTTATTCTCACAGAGTCGTATACATGGAAATATAGGCCTATACATGGAGGCAATGGTTTATTTTTTATACAGGTTGTTAACATAACAGGAGGTACAGTGTGTTTAAAGTAAGCTACTTGTCTCTATTTTATTTAGACTAACTAAGGAGTCGTTCTAACCAAGGGCTGTCCATTGTATTTTATTTGATGCATGAGTGCAGCTGGCTTCACCCACCTAGTGGTTTTTAAGCTATGTTATTTCGCATTATTTGAGTGTTTAAACATCGGAATAAGTTAGGTCTAAGTTAAGCTGTAAACAGAATGTCTCAAAAATAAATAGATAATTTGAAACTCCCTGGCAGATCAAAATTGTGTGCCGGAACCGGGACTCGAACCTGGAACCTTTGCCTTTCACGGGCAAGCGCACTACCGACTGTGCTATCCCGACACGACTAACGATGCCGCCTCACAACTTTACTTCTGCCAGTACCTCGCCTCCTACTTTCCAAACTTCACAGAAGCTCTCCTGCGAACCATGCAAGACTAGCACTCCTGGAAGAGAGGATATGGTGGAGACATGGCTTAGCCACAGCCTAAGGGATGTTTCCAGAATGAAACTTCGCTCTGCAGCAGAGTGTGCGCTGATATGTTTTGCAGGTGAGCTTCTGTGAAGTTTGGAAAGTAGGAGGCGAGGTACTGGCGGAAGTAAAGTTGTGAGGCGGCATCGTGAGTCGTGTCGGGATAGCACAGTCGGCAGTGCGCTTGCCCGCGAAAGGCAAAGGTCCCAGGTTCGAGTCCCGGTTCCGGCACACAATTTTAATCTGCCAGGAAGTTTACTACTCGCTACCATTACTGACTGAACACGCAACTAGCATTCTAGCGTTACGTTAAGGTATTTAGTCTGTTTCTTTTGGAGATCAGACACAGAAGAACATAACTAGCATGTGCGCAGGGGCAGAAGTGAGACAAAGCAGGGATTTCAGTTGGTCCATTTGGTAAATAGTGTGACTGCAGAACCCCGTGCAGTCCACCCACCAGTAACAAACATATCCACCCGCATCTGAACTGCCTACATGTCTTCCTTCAAATCGATCTGGTGGGGGCCCCAAAAACTGGGGCAATACTCAAGACGTGGTCGTACAAGCGTTTTATACGCGGTCTCCTTTACAGATGATGTACATACTCCCAAAATTATCCCAATAAACTGAGTCGGCTGTCCGCATTACTTACAAATGTCCTTACGTGTTCGTTCCATTTCATGTCGCTCTGTAGTGTTGTCTTGATATCTGAACGACGCGACAGCATCAAGAAGTTCACTACTAATGCTGTATTCGAAGTTTATGGATTGGTTTTTCCTACTGATGCGCATCGCCTTACATTTTTCTACATTTGCAGCTAGCTTACATTTTTCACGGCAACTACAAATTTTGTCTAAGTCATCCTGTATGCTATTACAGTCAATTAAAGACGACACCCTCTCATACACCACAGCATCATCAGCAAACCGCCGCAAATTACAACTTACTCTGTCCATCAGATCATTTATATAGATAGAAAATAATAGCGGTCCTATCACACTCCCCTGGGGCACGCCTGACGATACACTCGTCTCTGATGAACACTCGCCGTCGAGAACAACGTACTGCGTTCTATTACTTAGGAAGTCTTCCAGCCAGTCACAAATCTGTGAACCTATTCCATAAGCTCGTATCTTAGTTAGCAGTCTGCAGTGTGGCACCGCGTCGAACGCCTTTTTGAAGTCGAGAAAAACACAATCCGCCTGTTGCCCTTCGTCCATGGCTCGCAAGATGTCATGTGAGAAAAGGGCAAGCTGAGTTTCACATGAACGATTTTTCCTAAACCCGTGCTGATTCATGGAAAGAAGCTTTTCCGTTTCAAGGAAATTTACTATATTCGAACTGAGAATATGCTCCAAAATTCTACATGAAACCGATGTCAACGATATTGGCCTGTAATTGTATGGGTCAGTTCTCTTTCGTTTCTTATACACGGGAGTCACCTGCGTTTTTTTTTTCAATCGCTAGGAACTTTGCGCTGATTTAAAGATTCGCGATAAATGCAAGCTAAGTAGGGGGCCAATGCCGCAGAATAGTCTTTGTAAAACCGAACTGGTATTCCATCCGGAACAGCAGACTTTTTCGTATTTAGCTCTCTCAGCTGTTTCTCTACACCGGAAATACCTATTACTGTGTCCTCCATTTCAGGGTTAGTACGTTGATCAAATGATGGTATATTTGTGCGGTCCTCCTGCGTGAAAGATTTCTTAAAGGTTAAATTTAGAACTTCAGCTTTTCGTGTGATTTCTTCTATTACTTGGATGATGTCAAAGACCAAATGCAGTATGAAGATCGGAAGAGATGGGGACTGCTTGTTAGCTACACTCGGGAAACTGGAGATGGAAAATGGATGATGATGATGATGATGATGATGATGATGATGATGAAAGTGCGCCGCTAGTGAACGAAAGCAGTCGCCTTGAGCCGTACTCATAGCGGGAGGCTTTCCCCAAGCTGTAGGAGTTGCCACGTTCCGTACGAGGCTCGCGCGTTATATCGTGTTTGATTCAACTCGCTCACACACGCTAACTACTCACTGTATCAACGTGGAATTTTCATCAAATTCTTCGTTAAGAACTACACTACATTTTCATTTTAGTCTTATTTATGGCAATAATATATAAACAGCATGTACTGATAGTTTACGGAATTTTCGACATGCGGGGAACTTTTTTTTGTTGAAGTTAGGTGAACACATTAAGCGAATGAAATGTTCAAAATACATAAAATTTTCATCCGCTAGAAACAGAAACCCTGTGAGAAACGTATAACTTGAGATAATGTCAGTTAAATATGACGCACTGGGATCCGCCCGCCCGTCTAGTAGTAACACGTCTTCCGTATTAGAGCTCCTAATAATTAGTCACATGTTGTTACTGCATAACATCCATACTTGAAGATACTTGAAGATACTGGTACTGACTTCTTTTAACCCATTAAATTTAATAGTTGCACACTACAAAAGTGCTGTGTCTCTATGTAATATGCAATTACAATTTTGCAGTTATATGAAAAGGATATTCTAAATATCTCAATACTGAATTTCTTTTATGTGAGGAAATGAGAACAAGTCAGTTCCTTAGCTAGTGAAGAGATCCTTGCTATCTGTCATTTTCCAGTATTCTCACATACAATCCTCATTAGATCTAGTAACTTCCGTTCTGTTACTGCTAGGCTTTAAACTAAAGGAAATGTAACTGCTGTTAGGTTTTGGAAACTGAGTAGTAGCTCTGAAACACAATGGACAAGAAGCAAAGAAATAAACATTTGTGAGTGACGAAAGAATATCTGTAAATCGATTAATAAATCAGTAACTATACTTTTTTCATTCTACAACTAAGTATTTCCTTGATTAACGCGACAATTAATGAAGTTTTGCGTAGTAACCATGTGGCAAAATACTCCCCTCTTTGTATGTTATCATTTGTCAAAATATCATTTTCATATATCTATCCGTGTATGAGATACGCAATGATTCATTTCCGGCCTTATCGCCGTCGGAAATGAGTGCGGGAAATAAAGTTTAGCGGTATGAGTGAAAGTAAAGATCTCCTAAGTCGAATATAAAATTCAATTCATTAGGAAAGTTTCACCCACAGCAACATATGGTGCAACAAGCACCAAACGGAATATCATAGCTGTGGTGTCGCACAAGTCCAAAGTGCGCGCCACGTACTTTCGCCGCGCGCCGCCATGCACGCACGGCGCGGCGTTCTTACGACGTCAGCCACGAGCGCCCTCTGCTGCAACTCCGCTCGTGGCCACCACTGAACGACATCGTTCACTTGGGACTGAGATAGGAACCAGCGAACACTTCGGAATCAGATAGGCACCAGAGAAGACTTGGCTATCGGATAGGCACTAGGCAGGCCTCTAGCTCAACTATGTATCAACATTCTGCAGTACTGAGCTATGTCAAAGTTAAGTATTGTATAAATTCTGTGCAATATATATCTCGTTCTAATTTACTCTAGTGTTTCTAGTTCCTGCTGTCCCACTGGCTGGTCACCTACCTGCACACGCATGCATCCTTTATTCCGGTGTCGGTCTTTCTACTCGGCCATCGACACCTACGACGGAAACGAGACACAAAAGCGGCGACGAGGCTGGGACACAAAAATAGCAGCCTCTGTTTTTTACTGCAAAGTTTTCCTGATGTAGTGCAGTCTCTTATTTGGAAGCCAATATCTTATTAACTATGACTATTAACGCAATGAGGAGTATTTCGTCACAATGCTGACATATAAAGAGTTAAGTAGCGGAAAAATTAAATATTTCTTCCAATTAGTTTTTGCTTTATCGTTTGTGAAAGATGTCAGGGCATGCGCCTCTACGCTGTTAGTGCAGCGCGATTCCAACCGTGTTGGGGAAAACATGGTGGACATTCAGCCTGTGTATTCAGCCCCGATGAGCGACCCCTGTGGGACGCTGAGGCTGGCCGCGTGCGTAGATCGATGCAAAGCCGGCCTGACGTCACCACTGCAGCTGACGCAGCCGCCATTTTCGTTCCCCTAGCTGCCAACTTACACTGCGGTGCCACAGGATTTGCGACACGGCATTTCAGCACGACCTTATGGGTGGCCGTGTGCCGGAAACTGCTCAAATAATTCCAGAGGCGGCTACAGAACTTTCAGTACCCCGAAAGATTATGAGAATTAAAAAAAAAAAAAAAAAAAAAAAAAAATATATATATATATATATATATATATATATATATATATATATAAGGCTCATTAACTGTCCGTGCAAAACCTGGAAACCCGGACTGAGCACACACATTTATGTATTGTAAGTAAATTATTATTACTATCATTATTATTACTATAGTTAATTCCCGATTTAGGAGAGCGATTAAACACAATCAATTTTCATGACACTTTTTTCCTTTCTTATCTCTTCCCAAACACCTCTATATCTTCACTGTGTTTCTTCTTCCTCTCTTCTGTCCACATCTTTCCTGGTTCCTTGTCTTTTGGTGTTTCTACGAATTTCTGATTCCTGATTTTTTTTCCCCTGTATTTTTCTCTGTTATTTCTTCTGTAGAATACGGCGGGGATGGAGATTGAATTGGCTTATATATTTAATTTTTTTTTTCTCTGTTATGGTTAAAGTGTATGTTATGAAGTCCACTTGCGACAGCTTCCTCGACACTTTCCTATCTTCCCTTTACCTCACTCACGTTACCGCGGGCAGCGCGCTAACTCGTCTAGTCGTAATAGACCGAACGTTGCACGCGAGGCCTGTAGGCGGTTGTCGTTTAATATTTGACGAACCTGGTGTCTTCTCTCTCTGCGCAGAAGCAGCACACAGGTCGTAGACCCGAAATTTTCTGAGGTGAGGCTGAAATTGAAAGTGGTGGATGCTGTGGCTGTCTACCATTAACCAAGTCGATGAATCCCTTCAGAGATGCCAGTGGCTCTTTTATTTTTACCAATCACACGAATACAGAAGCCACAAACTGCATGTTCACGTCAAAACTAACGTTTTTATTTATTAAATAATTAATAAAATAGCTGGGAGGTTGTGGCGCGTAAAGATACAACAACAGCCAATCAGATCACTGTTAGGGAAATGGGGCGGAGTTTTCCCACGCGACCGTACTTACAGTACCATCTGGCTACTATCTTGCTCACGTTACTTTCTACTATTCCATACAATAAATAAAATAATGAAATAAAATAAATGGCTGCTGGCTTACAAGCCAGAACCGCCACAGGAGATATTCAGTTTCTTGAGGTCTTCCACGGTTTCCTTTGCCCAGTTAGTTTTTATCGTATTACTCATCACAATGTTAAAAGTCGTCTTGATCAGCCTATTTTCATTCATCGCATAAATGTGTCCATAGAATTTTACCCTTCTTTTTCTGATGCTGTCTGTAATTGTCTCTGTTAGTCCAGTTCTTTTGTCGGTCTCTTTATTCAGATCCCCTGACTCTGAACTGGCTCATAGACCTTCATTAGGATTTTCCTCTCTTGCTTTTCCATTTCCTTGAATTTCGTTCTTCCTCTGATTACTGTTATTTCTGCGACGCACAAGGCTTCTGGTAAGACTACTGTTTTGTAATTTGGCATTAACAGAGATACTTTTACTGTAACGGGTCCATGTAAGTCTGTAAGCTTTTTGCAACTCTTTCTTCATTGGCAGTCGACTTTAGTCCTGTTTTCTGTATAATCTCTCCCAGGTATTTGAATCATTCTACTTGTGCTCTCCCTCCATACTTTACCAATTGGTTTCTATGTATTTCGTGTCCATGTACTGGTTTTTTTCATACGAAACTTGTAGTCCTGTTCTGGCTGCGAGTTTTGTAGTGTCTCTAGGACTTCTTTTCTGTTATTCGTTATGATGGCTATATCATCGGCAAAAAGCGGACATTTTATGTTGATGGTTCTGTTTCTGTGTCTTCCCATCTTTACCCCATTGACTCCTTTGTCCCATGTCCTGATTATTTTCTCTAACACTGAGTTACATACAATTGGTGACAGGCCATCTCCCTGTCTCAATCCCGTCTTGATGTCGAATGGTCCTGAGATGTCCCCCATGAACTTCACATTAGATTTTGTATTTGTTAATCTTTCCTGGATTAGTTTTCTGGTCTTATTGTCTACATTTCTACTAGTGTACTGAAAAGTGTTTGTCTATGGAATCGTAGGCGTTCCTGAAACCAACAAACGTTATTGTGATGTTTCTGGACTTTCTCGTTGTTAATAATTGTAAGTAAATGTTATTTTGTAATATTCACAGAATATGACATCAACTGCTATTGGGGAAAGCTGAAAATGTGTACCCAGCCGGGATTCGAACCCGGGTCTCCTGCTTTCTAGGCAGTTGCGCTGACCCCTACACCACTGGGGACACAGTGATCACCGCACCTGCAAGGACTACCTAAGCACGCCTCCCGTCAGCTTTGCCCAATCGCAGTTGATGTCATATATTCTGTGAATATTACATAATAACAACAACTGCAGGATCAGAAGTGACGTCTGTTCTTTCGGAACAGACGCCACATGTGTATATATAAATGTTATTCATTATCATCACTTGAAGCAATATTAATTGTAAAAATCGTCTGTGATATTCGAACGTAAATTTTTGTTTAGGTCTTTTGAAAGTACTACCTCTTAACAGAGAAGCTGCCTGTAGGGAGTTACTAGCCACGAAATAACAAAACACAGCAAACTATCCCAGAAGATACAGTTTTTAGAGCACAATATGTCTCTCTTATATAGTGCACTAGCTGTAAACCAGGCGTTGCCGGGGTGTTTATTTATCCTCCACTCTTTTAGTCCACCTCCCCTTCTCCCCCCTCTCTGCATCCACCTCTTTCTCTCCCATCTCTCTGTCCGTTTCCATCTTTCCCTATCTCGGCAAAGTTTTCTACGAGGTACTCTCTGCCATGTACCATACAAACATTTATGTACCCAGTGATCTTTCTCTTGGTTTAAAGATCATGGGTGCAAAAATTCATGAAGTTTGGAGCAAAACTATACATTTTGTGAAATTCCGTAAGTTAAATACCCTCCACCATGCACCGAACGCAATTTTATACAGTGACATTCCTCTTGTTTTTAAGCTACAGTGTGCAAAATTTCACCACATCGGAACAAAACTATAGATTTCTATGCAACAGAAACGCAGGGTCACATTGAAAAACGCACTTTGTTGTTCTCAGATATTCCAGTTTTATTTCATACAACCGATGTTCTCAGATTACTGAAAACAACAAAAAAGAATATGTGAAAACGGTCGAGCCGTTCTCAAGTTAAGGAGCGACCTAGGTATTTAGGGATCCATTTTTATGTTTCAAACACCCTCCCCATGCACCGTTTGAAACTTGAGCTATACAGTGACCTTCCTCTTGTTTTGAAGGGCAAGCGTGCGAAATTTTGTGAAGATCGGATTGAAACTGTAGATTTCGTGAGTCTGTAGAAGTATGCTCCGCCATGCACCTATCACAAAATACTTTCTTAGCTCACGTTTTCTACGTATACACTACTTTCCTGCCAAATTTCAGCGTTATAGTTTGCGATATTTTGTGTTCAATCAGTGAGTGAGTTTCATTTCGCTTTTACATATAGAGATTAAGAAAGCAGATTGCTTAATTTCAGATTTAAGAGAATTAAGGGAGGCTTGCAGACAAAAATAAATAGTACATTCAAATCTGTAATGCTAACTTTATTTGATACAACCGTTTTCAGGCAACATTTTTACGGTATCTACAGCGAAACTGTTGTGAGCGGTAGACTTGTTTTCGTTTCATCATTTTGTGGGGGAGGGAGGATTCAGTTACAAAACGCTTCATAAACGTGCGAAATTACACGCAAACTTTGTTGCAGGTCCCTAATACTCCCATTTTCTAATAACTGACGCATAAGTCTGGGTATCCTCACGCGATGGTCTCTCATTATTTATGACGTCATATTTCCTGAGCTACTTGTCGTGTTCTTCTGTTTTTTTTTTTTTTTTTTTTTTTTTTTTTTTTTGTTGAGGAACCTTCGTGGGCGTATGGTGAAAGATCACCAAAGTTTCATTGCAACCGAATGAATGGTTTATGAACACACACAGGACATACAAACATTCATTTATATATATATATAGATTGAGAAATACACGCCGGCCGCGGTGGCCGAGGGGACTAAGGCGCTTCAGTCGCGGTCTTCACTGCCACTACGGTCGGGGGTTCGAATCCCCCCTCGGGCATGGATATTTGTGCCGTCCTAGTTCGTAAGTAGTTTGTAAGTTTAGGGACTGATAACCCCGTAGTTAAGTCCCATAGACTTTACAAACATTTGAACATTTTTGAGAAATACACATCAAAAAGTGTTGTACAAATTGTTGAAGATACTTGTATCACGTTGTTGCGAGAAAGTATTACAAACTCTAAAACGGAAAATATAAATATACTGCACAGAAAATTTAGTTACGGCTGTAGGAATGTAAGCGACTTTTAATCTCAGTTTGCTCTTTCAAAATGTTCAAATGTTTGTATAGCTTATGGGACTTAACTATGGGTTATCAGTCCCTAAACTTACAAACTACTTATGAACTAGCTAATACTAAAGACGGCACAAATATCCATGCCCGAAGGGGGATTCGAACCCCCGACCGTAGTGGCCGTGCAGACCGTGACTGGAGCCGCCGCAGACCGCTCGGCCATCGCGGCCGCCTCTTGTGCCTTTTTTCTTTATTAGGACAGAAAAGAAAATCAGCAATAAGTAAAGACAACACCAGATTTTTGTGTGTAATCCTGATATTGATGTAAACAAGAGCGGAATGCAAGCTCAAAGTGCACGATGTAAGGCTGTATGCCGAACACTTTTCAAGTTTTATTAGACTTGAACAAAACACTGTTCACCTAAGCTGTGTGTTCTGTTTAGTATTCGTAGGGAATGAAAATGGCGGATGCGCCAGCCTGCGCTTTTAGGAGCTCTTGCCACTACACCACCCGGCCATTTCACGTGCGGTTTGCTGTCAGGGTTGTGCAGGCCCACACTAGGAAACCCTAGGGCGCAAACATTCATCCACGAAGGACAATTCGAACCTCCGACGCGGGAGGCCGCGCGATTCGCAAAGCGGCGATCCAGACCGTTCGGCTACTTCCGCGCGGCGACCTGATTTATTTTGTTATAGTGATCTTGCCGCCCCTATGTAAGTGGTGCCAACAACAGTTGTTCCCATACGCAAAAGAAAAAAACATCGCCGCAACAAATAACACCTTTCTTCTAATGACTTCCACCCCAACTCGTGCATCATTTCCCTTTCTCTGCTATATCGCGACAATACAAAACGAGCTGCCCTTCTCTGAACTTTCTCTACATCCTCCGCCAGTCCCACTTGATGCGGATCCGACAATGCGTAGCAATAAAACAGGACATAAAAGACTGTTGTTGTTGTGGTCTTCAGTCCGGAGACTGGTTTGATGCAGCTCTCCACCCTACTCTATCCTGAGCAAGCCTTTTCATCTCCACATAAGAAGGGCAACCTACATCTGTCTGAATCTGCTTACTGTATCCATCTCTTGGTCTTCCTCTGCGATTTTTACCCCACACACTTCCCTCCAATGCTAAATTCACAATTCCTTGATATCTAAGATTGTGTCCTACCAAGCGATCCCAGAAATTCCTTTTCTCCCCAATTGGTCTTTATAGTCTATATCAGAAGTTCCCAGACTATTTTGTACTGCAACCTATAATTTTTTTCTGGAAAAATCTTCGCGACTTATTCTACAGTGACTGCTGTCAATTTTAATACTGATATAAAAACTATTTCTAACATGAAACTGAAGTTATATGTGAACACTTTGCTGAGTAAGGCTTTCGAAACTGATGAACGGAACATTTACTTAAAAAAAAAATGTTATTGGTACACTCTATGGGTGTAACGGCCAAAAACTGCCACATGATTGTCATCGTAGCTGCATTGGAACTTGTTAATTTTAGGCCTACATTGTTTACCACACACAGTAAACAACGCGGAAATAGGTGTACCACCTCCCTGTCTCACTAAGACTTAATCAAAGCGAGTTTATTACACTACACTTGTTACAAATGGCAGAAAATCGACGTTGCAATATCCTCATTCTCGAATGCTACGGCTGTCTTATTCTCATATTGTCCCGAGGACGTTGTTCACCAGATGGATTCTGTACATAACTTTTTGACATAATGATTGTTTCCTAATAAAGTGAACTTGATGTTTTAATCGATATTTTACGTAGATATTTCAGTAGCGTTTGGCGACCCGTCTCAATAGATCCTGTGATCCACTGGTGGATCCCGACCCAAAAATTCAAAATCAGTGGTCTATTTGGAAGGTGTTATTGTGACGGAGCGGTATCTACATCTACATACAGATTCTGCAATTAACGATTAGGTGCGTGATGGCACTACTAGGCATTTCCTTTCCTATTCCACTCCCAAATAGAATGACGAAAAAAGAATGCCTGTATGCCTCCGTACGAGCCCTAATTTCTCTTATCTTGTCATTGTGATTACTACGCGAAAAGTAAGTAGGCGGCAACAAGATCGTACTACACTCAGCTTCAAATTCCGGCCCTCTAAATTTCCTCAACAGAAATTCACGAAAAGAACGTCGTCTTTCCTCCAGCGATCCCCAATTGAGTTGCCGGAGCATTTCCGTGACACTCGCGCATTGGTCGAACCTACCGGTAACAAACCTAGCTGCTCGTCTCTGAACCGCCTCTATGTCTTCCTTTAAACCGATCTGCTGCGGGTCCCAAACACTTGAGCAATACTCAAGACGTGGTCGTACAAGCGTTTTATACGCTGCCTCCTTTACAGATGAAGTACATATTCCCAAAATTCTCCCTATAAACTGCCTTACAACTGTCCTTACATGTTCGTTCCATTTCATATCGCTCTGCAATATTACGCCTAGATATTTGAACGATGCGACAGCATCACGAAGATCACTACTAATGCTGTATTCGGACATTATGGGATTGTTTCTGCTACTCATGCGCATCACCTTATATTTGTCTACATTTGTAGCTAGCTGCCATTCTTCGCACCAACTAGAAATTTTGTCTAAGTCATCCTGTATGCTATTACAGTCAATTAAAGACGACACCCTCCCATACACCACAGCATCATCAGCAAACAGCCGCAAATTTCAAGTTAGTCTGTCCATCAGATCATTTATATATTAGACTAGCTGAAAACCCGGCTTTGCCCGGGTATTTATTTATTTATTCCTGCCATTTTTCAGGTATATATTCATTTGTATAAGGGCTGCATGTCTGTAAAATCTCATGCGACTACAATTAGTAGAAAGAAGTAATAGATTAAAACTTGATACGTGATGGGGCGGTTTCCCATGAACGTTACCGTTTATGTGCTCATATCTCATGAACTACGTGTCGGAATGTGATACAATTTAGAAGCTACATTCGACTATATATGAGTATACTGCGTGTAAAATTTCCTGTCGCTACAGTATGTAGTGTTCAAATTATAAATTGCAACGTCTTACCGAATGCCGTAGTTATAGTCGATAAACAGCACAAAAGTAGTAAGCGAGAAACTCTTTTCCTTTCATCATTTTACTATGGTTGCCTGGGAAAGTTTAATAAAGGTTTGAAATTATGTTTAAAGTTTGTTGCAAGTCGCTAAGTACTGTCATTCTCATACAGTATATTTCGAAAGTCTCACCGGATTGTATAGCATTTTTTGCAATTTCTATTGGTTATGACGTAATATCTTTTGAACCATGTGCCGTATGTGATTCTTAACCATGCAGCAACTGTTACCTCACGGTAAGGAATGTGTGTACCAAATTAGGTTGAAATCGGTCCAATGGTTAAGGAGAAAATGAGCAGCATTGTCGCAAAATGCAGCAGTTTTTCACGCATTTCATTGTTTATGGCGTCATATCTCGTGAAACAAATATATCGTATGTGATCCTTACGCTTACGGCGACAGTCCTCATGGATTGAAGCTTACGTGTACAAAATTTCATAAAGATTGGAACAAAACTGTAGATTTGTATGCAACACGTACAAACATATGGACACTCTGCTTTATATATTAGAAGATGTATGGAAGAACCGACCATTTACGTGTGATTTTAGGAGGATAAGTAATATAGTCAGTGGTCAAGGGTGCGTCAAGAACGTGTCAACCCTACAGCAGGAACAGCATTACTTATTTCGTGGTGGACGCAAAGGATTGTTTGTTAATGGGCTTTGAAAGAAGACGCACCTTTGGTGTTGAGCACGACTTCGGACGGTGTGTCGGCGTAAGAAAGCCGTGCTTGTGTCGAGGCAGTGTTGGCTCCTACTACAGGCACTGACTGTGCTGCTACTCAGCAGGGAGACGAAAGCGCGCGGCCCGGACGCACAGACATACATTTCTAGACCGGCAAACTTGCCTCTGTGACTGAAGTTTGATGCCGCCATCTTGCCTCACCTCACGTCAAAAAGTTTCCGTATGGTACTACTATGATCTTCTGACGCGATATGACGTTGTAAGCTTTACTAGTTGCTTTGAACATGGTTTGCATTTGAGCTAATACTTCCGCATTTTCGAATCTTGTTATGAGAAGAACCTGTTTTGTTCGGTTAAACATTAACATTAACATCTAGGCAAAGACTTTCTAACATTTTGTTGTGTTGCCAACATAATCATGGGAGGTCGGCGTGATGATAGGTAAAATTTTACCGTTATGTACAGTTAAATCAGAAGTAGTTATCTGAAAAACACTAACAAGAATAAAGCTATGTGCTATCGACGACAAACAACACATTTATAACGGTCATACTATTGAATAAAAAAACCGAAGTTGATCGAAATTGGAAACAGATTAATAAAAACAAGAAACGCGATTCATTAGTGTGTGCGTCAAAGCAGACTATAGATTCCGTAAGAACTCTCGAAAGAATAAGAGTACACTTTTATAATGACCATACTACTGAAAGAAAATCCGAAGTTTAATGAAATTGGTAACAGATTAATAATAAGAGCAAATCAATGCAACTCATTATTGTATGTGTTAAAGTTTACTCGAGCTTAAAAAAATTCAGCCTTATACAAAACACGAATTTCCTACATGTCAAAACTAAGGGCAACATAGTTACGTCAGTTCAGCCGTATTTTTACGACTGTTTTCTGTCATAACTCACACTACTGCTCGCACGCTATAGTATAGAAATATGGCGGCGAGACTTCACTGACACCAGTGATAATGTATATGTCATTGCCAGTCTAGTAATATATGTCTGTGCCCGGACCAACACTTTTCTCTCTTTCTTTCTTTCTTAGTACTGCGCTTTGAAGCCGTAGCCGCCATGACACTCCGACCAAAACACTGACTGTGTGTTATAGCTTTGTGTGTATCTACATTCGCTAATTGCATGATATACGCATGTAACGTCCTCAAACTGGTTAAGTTTTTGTTTAAAACGAAATCTAAAAAACAAAAAAACAAAATATTCGCGTTGATTCCGCTTAAAAATAGTTGTTACTATAATAATACGTATCACAAACGTGGGTTCTTTCTTTAGCTAATCAGACGATCACCAGGTAAAATAATTTCATTGAGTGAACCAATGCCAGATTTACGAGCACTCCGACGATACCTTTTCTTTGTGTAGTAAGTTTCATTAATATTGAAACTAGGTTTTGCTTTCGAAATATTTGACTCAATAAAAATCAGATTTATATTTTAATCCTTATTCATCGTAAATAGTATGTTAAGTGGGCGAAATAACTCTTTTTTTAGGAAATCGAAAAGAGAAAAATACGCTATATTACAAGTAAAGATGATGTATTGGCGGGCCGCGGTGGCCGAGGGGACTGCGAAGCGCCAGTCTCGTTCTGCACGCCACTACGGTCGGGGGTTCGAATCCCCCCTCGGGCATGGATATTTGTGCCGTCGTTAGTATAAGGTAGTTCATAAGTAGTTTGTAAATTTAGGGACTGATGACCCCGTAGTTAAGTCACATAAGCTGTACAAACATTTGAACATTTTTTGATGATGTATAGGTTCGTTCACAATAAAAGTGGTAAAATGACACGTTAGCGAGGTAATTTACACATGTTGTTATTTGTTTCGATTTCGCGTCACAATCAGAACGATTCGTATACATAAACATCACACAAGTCAACATAACAGTGTAAAATCATTCCAGAAACGAGCGACAAGCATACGCAAACAAGGCAAATACAGCAGTGTTTTGGTCGGATCCAGATGGCTATCCTTGCTTCACAGCTGTCTCGTTAGAGCGTCTCCGTTTATTCCTACGTCCATGGTTGGCTGCACAGACATACACTGGCAACCTAGCCGGAATCCGCCATCTTGCCTCACCTCACGTCAAAAAGTTTCCGTCAGTGGCGGCTACTCCTTGAGGACTCTGGGGCGGCGCCCTCCCAAAAATATCCAACACGGAATACGTACCAATCGTTAATCACAAATCTAATTGAATAATTTTCGTGTAGCAGCAGCCCGTGTAAGTGAATGACCAATGTTTTTAGTCTAGGTAGTCTGCCAGCTAGGCTCACCGAATGTTTTCAGAATGGACTGACTGTCGGACTCTACGCGATCCGTCCGCGCCTTGTAAAGGCTGGCAACGGGCGCCGGAGTGAGTGGGGGTACTGGGGGTTGGGTGGGGGTAGTGTGCTGAACCGGGCCGCTTAGGACGGCGTCCGCGCCAAGGGCGCCAAATATACAAAGGCGCACCGCCACCGGTCAGGCAGTTTCTAACAGGTGCAGTGCGTGTGATGCTAGTGTCAAGGTGCGTGTTATTGCCTAATTGTTTTCTAGTTTCCTATTTAGAATCAATAATATAAATAGCGTAAACTACATTTTAACATTTGGTAGTAAACAATTGACTTTTGAAGGAAAGTTGGAATTAAAAAGTTTAGGACCACGCGAGACCTAATTTGAACAGTGTACAGACACAAAATGCGTGCAAAAGCAAAAGTAGTTTCACTAGGAAATTTAATCCTGCTTTATATAAACACACCAATATATAAGCATACCAATGGTATTACTACATTTGTTGGTGACAGTCTTCTAATTTTAGTAACATATGTTTGTCGCTGACGAAGCATTTGTGTTCTCTGAACACTTACTTATATAGTTACACACACAACGAATTTACTTCTTACTTTATATTATTTTAAGGTACAGTTTTGGGTCTGTTGTGAAATCTAATATAATGGAGTTAAAAGGTTTTCATTGCCTGAAGAAAATATTAAAAACGACATATTTGTGCGTAAATTTGTTCGTATTTTGGTATAGGACGAAAAAGTCGTGTTAGATGAAGGGTTAAATTACGTAACTAGCTAATAAAATTAATGCTATATTCTGCCAAGAAATGTTCTGAAGGGACAAAATGTCGTGTACAATTGAAGACACATGCCGCCCCTCCTAATAAACAGCCCACCAGCCGCCACTGGTTTCCGTACAGTACTGCTATGTTCTTCTGACACGATATGACGTTGTAAGCTTTACGAGTTTGTTTGGACATGATTTGCATTTAAGCTAATACTTCCGCAATAGTTGAATTTAACAGACAGGCCGACATTGTCGAATCGTGTTACGAGAAGAACGTATTACGTACGGTTAAATTTTACTTCCCGTCCTGCCGGCTTCGCGTGATTATGTTGTCAATCGTGTGACTTTGGCATTAGCCAATCACGTGACAACGCGAATTTTTATTCAAGAAATCTTCGTTTTACAAGGGCAATTACTTTTACAGAGTGAACTAGGGTACATATAAGAACCTGTCAACCATAGAGTAGGAACAGCGTTATTTATTTACTTCTTCATCTGTACAAAACACTAATCAAGTTACACTGTGGCGATTTCTAAGAATATCAACATCTTGGTGAGGGCTTTCTACCATTTTGTTGACGTTGCCAAACATATTCATACGAGGCTGTCGGGAGGTAAGTAAAATTTTACCGTTACGTATCGGTACATTTAAAGCAGACTGTAGTTATCGCAAAACACTAAGAAGAATAACGATTG
This sequence comes from Locusta migratoria, assembly GCA_026315105.1. Lineage (NCBI taxonomy): Eukaryota > Metazoa > Arthropoda > Insecta > Orthoptera > Acrididae > Locusta > Locusta migratoria. Next base: position 118,921,948 of record CM048754.1, read on the forward strand.
TGTTATCCACGACAAATAGCACATTTATAACGGTCATACTATTAACAGAAAAGCCGAAATTGATCGAATCTGATAACGGGTCAGGCCTAATAAAAACAGAAAAAGCGACGAGATTTATTAGTGTATGTCTCAAATATTTCGTCACGACTCTCAATATAATACGGATACGGGTTATCCACGATAAACAACAATTTTCTAATGACCACACTACTGAAATAAAATCCGAAATTAAATTGGTAACAGATTAATAATAACAGCAAATCAATGCAACTCAGCTTACTGCAGCTGAAAAATTTACAGCCATATACAACACACGAATTTCCCATATGTCAAAAGTCTAAAGACAGTTACGTCAGTTGATTCATATTTTTACGACTGTTTTCTGTAATAACACACACGACTGCTTTCACGTTTAGGTATAGAAATATGGCGGCGAGACTTCACTGACACCCATAGACCACAGATAATATAGACTGCGCGTGACGTCATTACACTGAAACCAACATCTAAGTCACGTGACTCGGGGTAACAAGCCGTTTTCGTCATAACGAGACATGTGAAGTGGAGCTGAGAGATGTAGTTTTTCCCATTTATAACTGAAATTTGGCTTTGATTTTAACAACAAAATGTCTAATCACATCCTTATAAAGCATTCAGCACTACAGTTAACGTTATTTCTCCGTAATTCTTAATGCGATGGTTATAGTTTTCACATGTGCCTAGGTAAAACGTATAAATGACTTGCTCTTATTAAGTGAATAATTGTTTTTGCTGCTCCGCCAGTCTCTTACTTTACAACTGCAATGGGAGTAGAAGGCGAAAAATCAGTTTTACAAACACCATCACTTTTCTTACGTTTTCTCAACAATACGTGTTATGCTTTTATAGGAACTAAAACAATCTATGTCCATAATATCAGATTTTGCTGCACACACACACTAACTGTAATTCAATTACTTGTAAAAAGAACTGAATAAGTGTCAACTCGTGACACATAAAAACAATCATAGCATTAATATTATTATAATTGTGCAATAACTATATTACCTTTAGTCCTACAGGTATACTAAGCGTACAAAAGTCGTTTTATTGTTAAAATCTGGTAGCTGGTAGCTGCTTAAACGAACCTATGACGAAAACTCAGTCACGTGACTAGGGGCAATGTTAGATGTTGGTTTCAAACCACAACACGGCAGAGATAGGGACACGCGCAGTCTATGCTATATTTAGTCTATGACTGACACCAATGATACAGTATAAGGCATTGCCAGTCTAGTAATGTATGTCTGTGGTTGGCTGGTACCACAGTTAAGTCTGTGCTGCTGCTCGGCAGGGAGACGAAAGCGCGCGGCTGAAACGAACACTTTTCTTTCTTTCCTCCTCTGTTCGTTGAGGAGGCGGTGTGTGTGGGGAGCGGCGGCTTCGCTTTGCTTTGGTTTGGTTGCGTCATCATAGCGGGCAGCAGCTGCGGCGGAAGTGTAGTGGGCCGAGCTGGCGGTCGGCGAGATGAGACGAGGGGGGCGGAGAGAGAGAGAGAGAGAGAGAGAGAGAGAGAGAGAGAGAGAGAGAGGAAGGGAGAGAACTCCACACAGGTGGACCCAGCAGCTCTTCAGGTAGCACTGCTTCTTCCGTGCCTGCACGCTAGTGATGGGCAGTTCGGACCATTTCACTGTTTCGAAACATACAGAACATCCGAGTCACAGTCTACCACAGACAGTCGCGAAACTCTCTAGGAAAAAAAATTGCAGCTGAAGCGATACTAGCGCTCCAAGCGGCCAGTAGGGAATAACAGTGGAATGGAATGATGCAAACTGAGAAGTTGCCGCTTATTGATGCTGTTACTTTCATATTTCGTGGTCACTGAACGTTGCTGTGAACTTTCTAATACAAATACGAAAACATGATTAAAGTAATATCCCTGCTTCTGTTAATCGCAGTCTGTAATTCAACAAACTGTTAGTGCAGTGTAATTCACCCAGTTCACAATACCCAAGTCACATTAATATCGTCTGAAATCTTTTGAAAGCAGAAATGAATTGCAACGTGATGTGCAGAAGTATATAAAAGGAACTGATTGTGATTATGTTCGCGTTCTCGGTGCGTACTGGCATGTTGTACGACTTTTGTTTTAGCGAATTTCAGACATTTTAATGTTTTCAAAAGTACACACGATTTTTTACATTGTAGGGGACTAGATTCTACATCGTCGTTTAAACCATCTTTTCACCTCGTTCTTGATTCTGAGCCTTTCGTGTACGGTACCTATCATAATTTTTTAGCTACTTGGCAGGTATCAAACTGAATATCTTCAAGAATATGACGTGCTAACATTAACAGCTTATATATGGACATATTATTTATTTGTAGCTACGTATTCACTTTATCAAACTAGTAGGTAATCGACAAAATATGTTAGCATACATGGTTATCATTTCTGCGAAGCTAAGGTGTGAGCCTAACCAGTCCAGTCATACAGTAATATTTATTCAGCAGTAATATTATGAAATAGTGGTCAAGTATTTGCGATTCTCATTAAGTTTGGCCGTGAATCAATTGTTAAAGATTTACTGCTATACCTAAAAGTATAACTAACCACAGTAAACGAACACCTGTTATTCATAACATTATTCTGTTACTTCTGGGCATCCTTTGCAAATTAGAGATTTCCGAATTATATTTTTGACAGTCGCTACAATTTATAGCGCCACAAAAGCTCATAAATACGAAGTTATTTTGAAAATGCTGCTTCAGTCCAAACACACACATTCATTACTCAATCGCTTCGCGGTGTGTTTTTGCGACTCGGCCGCTTGGCAGCGCTGCAGTCGCGAAGTCGCAGAAAATCACTGCGAGTTTCGCGACTCTTTATGTTCGACTCTGATCCGAGTCTAGTGAGTCGACTCGGTGCTTCGACACTCGAAACACTTGACGTGCCGCAGTCCTGCGTCCTGCTACCTCCGCTGATACTCGTGAGCCGAGAAAGCTGCAGTAGGGCGATACAGCAAATGCGAAACATCTGTGGAATATCAACAGGGTCTTAATACGTTATTCACTAGTCTTAATTGAACGGCACAGGATTTGCTTGCTACTACGATTTTACAATCGTGTTAAAGCGTAAACGTTTCCTAAGTTATTCGTATTTTCACACAAACAAATATTGTAACAAAGAAAGCACAAAATAGTAATATTCAAATTCCAAAGTCATCAAACTTTTCCAACCTTCAAAATTCAATCATGGTTCAAATGTCTATGTGCATCCAGAAATGAATAACTTTTCTAACCAATACATATAAACAAAATATTTAATATTTGCTCCTAATACATATTTAATGCAATCAACAGATATTACTAAAATTATTAACACAATGAAACACATTTCACAATTTACGTGACAAAACCACAAAACTGAACTAAAATATCTTAATGTCCAGATAGGTGTTCTAATAATCAGATTCATCTTCAGTCAGTCAAATAAAAGAGAACCAGTTAAAGTTTCTTTAAATTCAAATTTTAAAAAACGTTATTTTTGACATCTTACTGAGAATGCGGTTTCGTCTCACTGAAAACAAGCGTTCCTCTGGCACAGATGTAGCAACAATGCATAACAACGCTTAGTTAAAGCGAAATACCTCTAGACACAGAAGGACTTGACAACTTTCCTCGGTGGTATCCCAGTTTTCAAACCTCAGTTGAAGGGCACCGGTAGCATAATTCAAAATCTTGCGTGGCGCATTAGGAGAACAACTTCAAACCCGTTGCACGCCTGGGTACTGTGTCGAACTCACCAGGTAGGCGGACAGTAAAACGCATGTTGACGGTATCTATCGTCCGATACATCAATCACAAGATTCGTTGTTCGAAACAGTGCCAATTCAAGTTTCGACTCAGTCGAACAGTTCGCTGACTCCATTCACTGTGTCGAAACATCAACTCAGTAGCCAAGTCTACTCCACACTGCTTGTGAGATTGGTGTCCTCGTGAGACTAGTTAGTAAAGATGGGAAAACTGAAACATCTGACGGTTTCGAAACAAATGAAACCGTGCCATCTGTAATTTCGAAACACTGTTTTGGTTTCGAAACCGTGAAGCAATGTATGTTTTGTTATGAAATCTTCATTCTAGGAGGGCAATATTATTCACTATGTGGACAAGAGTACATACAAGAGCCTGTCAACCATATATACTTACTTCTTGGTCTGGACGAAACACGTTCAAAATGTTCAAATGTTTGTATAGCTTATGGGACTTAACTACGGGGTCATCAGTCCCTAAACTTACAAACTACTTATGAACTAGCTAAGACTAAGAACGACACAAATATCCATGCCCGATGGGAGATTCGAACCCCCGACCGTAGTGGCCGTGCAGACCGTGACTGGAGCGCCTCAGTCCCCTTTTTTATTACTATTATTATTATTTTGTTTTGGGAAGGAAACTAAAACAATGAATTACTTGCCACCGCCACTTTTACCCTAGAAAATAAAATAAGATAAATGGCAAACTCTACACCACTTCAGGCGTTCGCCCTATCGCATCCTAGGCCCAGTGCAACTAACCTATTTCTAATAGGGGGAACAATAAATAAAAGGGTAAAAAATGGAAGGACATTCAGTGTAGCTACAAAAATGAAGTGTATTAATTCATTTTATTCAATTTATTTAGTTATTTATTTCTATTTTATTTCTCCTCCATATATATTTCATTATTATTATTATTATTATTATTATTATTACTCGCAAAAGAAAATGTAAGTATCAACTACTTCATGGCTGGAACACTCCAACTTCTGGGTGGATTACGAAAAACACTATAAAGAAAATTTGAGTAATATTGCCCGTAGTTTGCGTTGCGGACAACTGTGCAATGTCGTCGGCCACCGCGGCCGGCCGAAACATGTTGACAAAGATTTTCTCCCGTGTTGTTGATGTTGCCAACATAGTCACACGAGGCCGTCAGTGTGGTTGGTAAAAGTTTACACCGTTAGGAACTCACAAACTGCAATACGGTACGCATATTATAGTGATGGATCATAAATGATACTTTCTATACATACTAAATAAATTATAGGGAATAAAGGGCACCCTAATAATCACAAGTAATGCTATGGAATTACAAAAGTAATAAAGAGGCAAGTTCACCACTTGTACGTCTTGACCGTTACACCACCGCCGCAATTCCTTTAACATGAGTGTCGAAAAATTATAACGACAGTAGGTAACTTCCTTTTTTCGCTCATAAGAAACCAACTCTTTAGCATGAGATTAAATATGCGATCTACCCTTGTTAGTATAAGAAATGTCATTTCAGGCTTCATGTTGTATCTTATTTTTAAAAATGTAGTTTCACTCGTGTGTTTTTAATATGGTATATAAACCTAGAATTTAACTGGTTATTTCAATGCAAATAGTGAACATTGTTTTATTGTTCTTTTACATTTATAAAACAGAAATTATATCATTTCGGAATATAGCAGTCTCTTGCAAACTAGTCTTGATTTCAGTAGTCATAAGCTGCAGACTCAAGAGTGTCAACTACTATTTGACACTCTCTAAATGGTTTATATACTAGTAATATGTGTATCTGTGTGGCGCTTCAGTAAAATGAAACACTACATTTCGATACCATTAATCTGTTCCGCGTTTCTGCATTAGTGGTTTGAAACACCGGTGTTGTGAAACCGACACGAAACCGTGAAACCGACAGGAAGAAACGGTTTCAGTGTATCGACAATGGACCGCGAATGTGATCCGAAACAGAACGGAATGAAACCGCATGGTTTCGAAACTGTGAAAGATGCCGGTTTTGAAACACTGAAACTGTTGCGTTGCCTTAACGACGCTTGTCCACGAGAACGGTATTCGCCGCACGGGCGTTCCTACCGGTCGGTAGAAAACCGGACGCCCTTGTCCACGGAGACGGCGCGTACGCCAGAAATACTGCAGTCTAGTTTTGCGCAACGCAGCAGTCGGATGGATAGCAACGATCTTTGCACTCTCGTTACAAAAAGAAACAGCGTCGTCGTAGGAAGTATTGGGTGCATCCTGTGCTGCAAGCTCGATTTATTGGTGCCTTCAGCACGCTACATTACGCACTAAGACTGGACGACACAAAGCACTTTAATTTTTTACAGGGTGTCAAAAACAACGTTTGACAAATTACTGTCCATTTTACAAACTCACTTGCAACATTAAGACACCAGTATGTGAAACTGCATTTCTCCTACTGAAATGCTTGCAGTGACACTGAGAAGTTCTCTCTACTCTCTATTTCTACTGTCTCCAGTCCGCAGACTGGTTTGATGCAGCTCTCCACGCTACCCTGTCCTGTGCAAGTCTCTTCATCTGAGAATACGTTCGGCAACCTACATCTTTCTGAATCTGCTTGCTATATTCGTCCCTCGGTCTCCCTCTACGATTTTTACCCCACACGCTTCCTTCTAATGCAAAATTGACAATTCATTGATGTCTCAGAATCTGTCCAACCAAACTGTCCCATCTCTTAGTCAGGATATGCCAGAAACTCTTTTTCTCCCCGATTCGGTTAAGCACCTCCTCATTAGTCACATGATCTACCCATCTAATCTTCATCATTCGTCTGTAGCACCACATTTCAAAACCTTCTATAATCTTTTTGTCTGAACTCCTTATCGTCCATGTTTCACTGCCATACAATGCTACACTCCAGTCAAATATTTTCAGAAAGGACTTCCGAACATGTAAATTAATATTGAATGTTAAAAATTTTCTCTTCTTCAGCAACGCTTTCCTCCCCATAGCCATTGATATACTACTTTTATTGTCTCATTACCTAATCTAATTCCTTCAGCATTGCCGGATTTTCTGACATTACATACCATTACCGTCGTTTTACTCTTGTTAATGTTCATCTTATATCTTCCTTTCAAGACACTGTTCATTTCATTCAATTGCTCTTCCAGGTCGTTAGTGGTCTCTGACAGAATTACTGTGTCATCAGCAAACCGCAATGTTTTTATTTCTTCTCCCTGCACATTAATGCCCCCTCGAAATTTCTCCTTCAATTCCTTCACTACCTGCTCAATGTACAGATTGAACAACATTGGGGAAAGGCTCTAATCCTGTCTTACTCCCTTCCCAATGTCTGCGTCCCTTTCTTGCCCTTCGACTGTAATAACCACCTTCTGGTTTTTGTATAGGTTGAATATAACTCTTCGCTCCCTATGTTGTACCCCTGAACAGACACCTTCAGAGGTAAAATGTAGGGACCAAAAGGCAGACAGCGGTTATTAGAGTCGAAGGGCAAGAAAAAGACGCAGAGGTTGGGAAGGGAGTAAGACAGGGTTGTAGCCTTTCCCCAATGTTGTTCAATCTGTACATTGAGCGAGCAGTGAAGGAATCGAGGGGGAAATTTGGAGAAGGAATTAAAGTTGAGGGAGAAGAAATAAAAACATTGCGGTTTGCCAGGGACATAGTAATTCTGTCAGAGACTGCAAAGATCTGGAAGAGCAATTGAATGGGATGGACTTGAAAGGAAGATCTAAGATTAACATTAACAAGAGTAAAACGAAGGTAACGGAATGCAATGACAGAAAATCAGGCGATGGTGAAGGAATTCGATTAGGTAATGAGACAATAAAAGTAGTAGATGAATTTTGTTATTTGGGTAGCAAGATAACTTCTGATGGCCGAAGTAAAGCAGATATAAAATGGAGAATGGCTATGGGAAGAAAAGCGTTTCTGAAGAAGCAAAGTTTAACATACAATGTTAATTTAAATGCTAGGAAGTCGTTTCTGAAAGCATTTGTCTGGAGTGTAGCACTGTTTGGGAGTGAAACGTGGACGACAAGGAGCTCAGATAAAAAGATGATACAAGCTTTTGAAACGTGGTGCTAGAGAGGAATGATGATTAGATGGGTAGATGACGTGACTAATGAGGTGCTTAACCGAATGGGGGAGAAAAGAAGTTTCTGGCATATCCTGACTAAGAAAAGGGATAGATTGGTAGGACACATTCTGAGACATGAAGGAATTGTCAAGTTAGCATTAGAAGGAAGTATGTGGGGTAAATATCGTAGAGGGAGACCGAGGGACGAATACAGTAAGCAGATTCAAAAGGATGTAGGTTGCTGAACGTATTGCCATATGAAGAGACTTGCACAGGGCAGGGTAGCGTGGAGAGCTGCATCAAACCAGTCTGCGGACTGAAGACCACAGCAACAACAACGACGAACTGCTCTAAACGTTTTAAAACTATCGTAAATAATTGAGTCCAGGATTTCGGTGCAAATAGTGCGCGGCTGTGGCGTCACGTGCCGCCGCCTGTTTACACAGCGCAACTGCTGTGCACGAGTCGCGAAGCCGTGAGTAAACCGGCCGCGGCGGCCGTACAAAGACCGGTGACGTCACAGGCCGGCATCTGGACGGCGTACAGCGGTCGGCAGTCGGCAGTTGTTACACACTACGTTTACATGCAACACATCTTCTGGAAGACGAAAACCGATTTTCGTAAACCGTTTTTCGCTGTCGCGTTTACATGGCATAGCCTGAATCGGATTTGGTAGCTCACTTAAAATGGCGGCTGGAAAACAGCTGATTCAGTTCCTTATTTAGTCTGCACAATCGCTATTTTTCTTTATTTAAATACACAGATATATGTTCACTCTAATATTTATACTTTTATTTCACATTAGAAAATATCACTCTTTCCATATGTGCCGAAAATTCTTAACAAGAAAACACAATCTGACAAGCCAAGAACGCTTCAAAAACGGTTGCGTTTACATGGGCACGAAAATCGACTGTGGAACTGGAAAACCGCTTTAGAGAAGCGGATTTCCAGAATCGATTTTGGAGTGTTTACATGACCAACCAAAAGCGGAATTGGGAAATCGGTTTACGAAATCCGGTTTTGGGAGCCCATGTAAACGGGGTGACAGAGGCGGGGCGAGCAAAGGAGCGGACAGCGGCCCCAGTAAAGACGCTCACTTGCTGTGCAGTTTAGAGGCTAGGCGTGTGCTCAGAGGAGGCCGCGCCGGTAGCCACACAGGTGTCCGTCACTGCCGCCGGTCACGAGCTACGGCCGCAGACATACATTACTAGACTGGCAAACGTCCATCTGTGATTGAAGCCTGACGCCGCCATCTTGCCTTACCTCACGTCAAAAAGTTACTGTACGGTACTGCTATGATCATCTGATACGATATGACGTTGTAAGCTGTAGTGGTTGGTTTGAACGTGATTTGCATTTGATCTAATACTTTTGCATTAATTGAATTTAACTCAAAGGCGTAAATTGTCGACTCGTGTTATAAGAACATGTTACGTACTCTTTAAGTTTTACTTAGCGTCCAGGCGGCCTCCCGTCATTATGTTGGCAATCATGTGACGTTGCCAGTTACGTGACAACGCAAATGTTTTGATATGAAGTTTCGTTTACGAGGGTAATCACTTTTACTGCATGAACGAGGCGTACATACAAGAATCTGTTAACCACAGAGCAAAAACAGCGTTACTTATTTACTTCATTGTCTATACGAAACACTAATCCAGTGACTCCGGTGGGGATTTCTAAGAATGTTAATATCTTGGCGAGGCGTTTCTATCGTTTTGTTGATGTTGCCAACATAATCATGCGAGGCCGCCAAGATAAGTAAAATTTTACCATTACATACATCTAAAAAAGACTGTAGTTACCTGAAAAACACTCAGAAGAATAAAGATATGTCTTATCTACGACAAGTAGCACATTTATAACGGCCATACTATTAAAAGAAAAGCCCAAGTTGTTCGAAACTGATAACGGCTTAATAAAAACAGAAAACACGACTCATTATTATATCAAAGCAGACTGTAGATTTCGTAAGAACTGTCAAATGAAGAAGAATACGTGTTATCCACGATAAACAACACTTATGATGACTCATACGACTGACAAAAAATCTGAAGTTGAATGAAATTGGTACAGATTAATAATAACAGCAAACCAATGCTACTCATTACTGTGTCAAAGCTTACTCCAGCTGCAAAGATTACAATTATATACAACACGCGAAATTCCCAAACATCAAAATTTTAAAGACAGCGTAGTTATGTCAGTTCATTAGTATTTTTACGACTGTTTTCTGTAATTACACAAACGACGGCTGACACTTTTATAGTATAGAAATATGGCGGCGAGACTTCACTGACACCAATGATACTGTATATGGCATTGCCAGTCTAGTAATATATGTCTGTGGCTACGGCAGTCTGGTCGCGGTGTTGCAGTCGGGACACAGCGCTCGTGAGGTAGCGATGGGGTGGCTACCTTCCCGTACGACCGTTTCGCGAGTGCACCGTGGATACCGGGAATCTGGTAAAACGTAGCGTGTCCGACATGGCTGCGGCAACAGGGCCTTACAACAGGCCGTGGCTACGTCACACTTAGAGGCACCAGCCAACAGCCAGTGAATTAAAATGTTCAAAGAAGTGTCGGGCGTGCAGCCGCGTAAAGTTTACTTCTTCTAATATTTCGGCTGAGAAACGTTCAGCCATCTTCAGAGACGAGTCAAAGACTGATGCTCCAGCACGCGCTTCGTGCTTATAAGTGCGCGGGCCGCGCTACTGCGCATGCGGCCACAGATACATCTACATCTACATAGATACTCTGCAAATCACATTAAAGTGCCTGGCAGAGGGTTCATTAACCACCTTCATAACTTTTCTCTACCGTTCCATTCTCTAATAGCGCGCGGGAAGAAAGAACACCTAAATCGTTCCGTTTTCGATCTGATTTCTCTTATTTTATTGGGATGGTCATGTCTCCCTAAGTAGGTGGGTGCTAGCAAAATATTTTCACATTCAGAACTAAAAGTCGGCGATTGAAACTTCGCAAACAGATCACGCCGCAATGAATAACGTCTTTCTTTTAATGATTTCCACCCCAATTCGTGCAACATTTCCGTGACGCTTTCCCCCCCGTAACGTGATAAAACAAAACGAGCTGCCCTTCTCTGAACCTTCTCAATATCTTCCGTCAGTCCCACCTGGTGAGGGTCCCACAAGGGGCAACAGTACTCCAGGAGAGGACGCACAAGTGTGATGTAGGCAGTCTCTTTGGTGGAGCTGGTGCATCGTCTAAGCGTTCTGCCAATGAAACGTAACCTTTGGTTCGCCTTCCCCACAATATTTTCTGTGTGTTCTCTCCAGTCAAAGTTGTTCGTAATTGTAACTCCTAGGTATTTGGTAGAATTTACGACCTTACGGTTTGACTGATTTATCGCGTAATTGAAGTTCAGCGGATTTCTTTTAGTGGTCATGTGTATTACTTCACACTTTTCTTTATTTAGTGTCACTTGCCAATTTTCGCACCAAGTAGAAATTTTGTCTAAATCGCTTTGCAGTTGCTTTTGATCCTCTGTTGACTTCACTAACCGATAAACGACAGCATCATCCGCGAACAGTCTAAGGGAGCTATTCAGATTATCTCCTAAATCGTTTATAAACACGAGGAAGAGTAGGGGACCAATAACGCTTCCCTGTGGAACGCCAGATATCACTTCTGTTTTACTCGATGACTTACCGTCAATTACAACGAACTGTGTCCTTTCTGACAGGAAATCGTGAATCCAATCGCATAATTGGGGAGATATTCCATAAGCACGCAATTTCATTAGAAGCCGCTTGTGGGGCACAGTATCAAAAGCCTTCCTGAAATCCAGAAATATGGAATCGATTTGAGATCCCTTGTCGATAGCACTTAACACTTCATGTGAATAAAGGGCAAGCTGTGTTTCGCAAGAAGATACAAGGCGCCAAAGACGTTACTCGACGGCAAGGAAGTGTACGTATATGTAAATTATGTCTGTGGCTGCATGGTCGATTACTGCGGAGAAATCGATGTATTATGATCTGATGTGACTTTGAGGAGAAGGCACTTGAGTCTGCTGTTTTAAAGCCCACTGTGTTCTGGCGCTACGTAGACGACACTTTCGTTGTATGGCCTCATGGTAGAGAGGATCTGAAGAAATTCCACCGTCACTTAAATTCAATACATAAAAATATCAAGTTCACCATGGAGAGTGAAAAAGATGGAGCTTTACCATTTCTGGACGTGGTACGACGCAAGGGTGACGGCTCTTTGGGACACTCTGTGTACAGGAAACCTACGCACACAGATCTATACCTCCAGGCGTCCAGCTGCCATCATCCCGCACAAACCGCTGGTGTCCTCAGTACGCTAATACATCGAGCACACTTGATATCGGACGAAGAAAATCTTCCTGCAGAACTGCAACACTTGGAGAAAGTGTTCAAAGAGAATGGCTACACTCCACGCCAAATAAGGAAGGCCATACGCAATCATAACAACAAGAAGAAACGCACAGAGGACAATGAAGAAGATTACAAATCAGTTGCATTCCTTCCTTATGCTGGCAATGTGTCCTCTAAAATAGGCAGATTGCTAAGGAAAGATAAAATCCAGGTCATCTTCCCTCCACCAGCGAAGAATATAGCCCTAGTCGGATCTGTAAAAGACGATCTGCTACTGAAAAAAGCGGGCGTTTATAAAATTCCCTGCGAGTGTGGTTCTGCTTACATAGGTCAGACGACTCGAACAGTTCAAGAGCGCTGTACGGAGCACGAAAGACACACCCGTCTTCTGCAACCGTCGAAATCAGCTGTAGCAGAGCACTGCATTTCCATGGGACACTCCATGGAATACAATAAAACCACAATTTTAGCTCCAGTTTCCAGCTTTTGGAACTCAGTCATCAGAGAAGCGGTTGAAATACGCCTTGCTGACAATTTAATAAATCGTGACAACGGCTTTCAGCTGGATAAAAATTGGAACCCTGTTCTTAAAGCTATTGAGGCACAGCGGAATCGACGGAATCGTTCGATTCTCAATGATCAGATGAGTGTTCACTTTCACCACCGAGGGCAGCACACACAGCTCGCATGTCACCATCTGACGCATGCGCAGTAAGACTCCAGCGTATCTCGCATGCGCAATACTCGGCATAAATACCGCGAACGTACCTGCGCTCTTCAGTAGTTGCCTACTCACCTGAAGATGGCCGGACGTCTCTGGGCCGAAATATCGTGGCGGGATGTCAATGGGATCCGGCTGCACACCCGAAAATTACAGGAAGTATTATGATCTGTGCTGTGGCGGCGTCTTTGTAAATTTATTAAAGAAAGTGCCGGATTCCAAGGTTTATCTAAACTGAAGCCACTGTCCCTGTTAATCAAATTCGTCCCCAAGCGAATTTCTGTTGCTTCTTTCACTACTGAGTCCCAGAAAGATGAAGTGGAAGCTAAAATTTTGACTTTTCGTACGTCATGGAGTGTCCAGTATCAAGACAGTGCTCAGCCACTGCCGATTTATCTGGTTGTAAAAGACGGGTATATCTCTGGTGTTCCGTGCATCTTTCCTGCACTGTACGTGTCGTCTGTCCTATGTACGAAAGGCCACATTCACATGGGATCTTGTAGACCCCGGCCTTCCGGAGCTCCAAATCATCCTTGTTAGAACCCAAAAGTGCTGCTGTCATTGGTGGGGGTCGAAAAATTACTTTAACATCGTGTTTGTTCATAATCCGTCCGATTTTCGACGACAGGCTCCCAACATATGGCAGAAAAGCCATAGATTTAAAACTTTTTGCATCATCTTCCGTATTCTTTGCACGTACCGTTGGCTTCGTTCGTAGTGCCTTATGTATCTGTTGTGGAGGGTACACGTTTGCTTCAAAGACTCTCTTCAGGTGTAGAAGCTCGTCCCGCAGACTGCTCTCATCAGCAATGTCGTGTGCTCTATGGACCAGTGTTCTAAGAACACTCATCGTCTGGGATGAATGATGGCAGCTATTTGCATGTAAGTATAAATCGGTATGCGTCGGTTTTCTATATACTGAATGTCCTAAGGTGCCATCGTCTTTACGTCGTACCATCACAAAGCGTGTGCTGGAGCGTCAGTCTTCGACTCGTCTCTGAAGGTGGCTAAACGTTTCTCAGCCGAAATATTAGAAGAAGAAAACTTTATGCGGCTGCACGCCCGAAACTTCTTTGAACAGTCATTGCGCCGCCAAAACATGAAGATGCACAGTGAATTAAAATGTTTGTATAGTCTATGGGACTTAACTGCGGGGTCATCAGTCCCTAAACTTACAAACTACTTATGAACAACTTACGAACTAGGACGGCACAAATATCCATGCCCGAGGGGGGATTCGAACCCCCGACCGCAGTGGCCGTGCAGACGGTGACTGGAGCGCCTCAGTCCCCTCGGCCACCGCTGCCGGCAAGCACGGGACCCAAGGCAGGCGACTGACTGAAGAGAGGCACACATTGAGGGGTCTAGTGGCAGAGGGGGCTGTGAAATTGAGATAAACTCAGTTTCCTGTGGCGCTGTATCAAGGCGTTATTTATGCAATGAAGGGGTCACTCTTTCGGTTTTATAGTTACGCAAATTATTCGAAATAAAAAATACCGATTATAATATAAATTGCACTGATTATGGCCTTGCAGGCTTTAACTATAGTTCCATTTCAAAACGCTGTTAAAATACCACCTGTCAGAATGCTGTAAACTTCCAACAGAACATTATTGGCGGAAGGGGAAAACGTATGGCAGAAGAAAAATAAATAGTAACTACAGATGGCGCAGTCAGCACCAAATTTTAATCCTTACATGCCCGAATTATTTATCTCAGAAGTGATACCTGCACGATAAGCAACCATCGCTGCCCTACTGGTTAGCTACTAGACTTGCGCATAATAGTTCGCGATCGGGAGCGCTCGCTTTAGTTCGCGACTCTGCCGCGAAGTAGTTCGTTCTTTTAGTTCGTCCGATCCCTGTGACGGCTGAGCGGCGTGGTCTGCGCGGATATGTGACAAAAGCACCCAGTGACATTTGCACCCAACCCGAAATCTGCGACATTTGCACCCAGTGTGACCTGTTTACTACGTCACGACCTACCTGCAGCCCGTACCCTCCCTAAGCCGTCCCAGTTTTCGCGGTAATGCCACGCCGCCCAGTCCTCGCTCACCGGAAACGCTCTCTCGACACAGTCTGCCTGCAGTCCCGAGCTCCTTGTCCACCTCAGCGGATGACGGCTAACTGTCTGTACGATTATGAAGATCGTAGTGTTCGGTTCGTGCAATTTGTGTATTTGTGCCAGCCGGGTACACATTTTCAGCTTTGCCCATTCGCAGTTGTCATATATTCTGTGAATATGTTAATTTTTTTTTTCTTGTAACGTAACCACACATTCGCAAATTATCACTTTTTCGGGAATAAAACCCAAATATTTGTTTCTTCCTTTGTTTTCTAAACGTAACATACAATACTGTAGAACATCCTTTTCATATACAGTAAAAAGGCTTAGAACCAGAATTTAAGTGTTGATAGTTTTCGACTTCTATCATCGATACATAGGCGATATATCGATGTTCAAACCATCGCTGTTAACATCGATGTTTTGGGGCAAAACGTCGATGTTTTCAAAACGTAACATTTATCGTTTGCATCCCTAGTCATCAGTCTTCTGACTGCTTTGATGCGACCTGTCACCAAATCCTTAGCCAACCGTTTCATTTCAGAGTACCATTGCAACCTACATCCTTAATTATTTGCTTGATGTTTCCATTCTGTTTTTCCCCTAGTGATGGAAAATGCCTCGACATTTGCAAGTTGGGGCAAATGCCTAGAATGAATGCTTGGGCAAATGCCCAAAATTCATAAATACCCAGGCATTTATGGCTTTAAAACATAAACTTAATAGCAGTACCTACATAAAAATTACGTGATATTTTGTACAACTCTATAAACTACATATCAAATGCTTCAATTCTCTTCTCATTTCCCAGCAGTCCAAGTTACATACAATGTTATACTGCAAACTTATGTTCTGCGAAATTTCTGCCTAAAGTCCAGGGCGATGTTTGACAGCAGTAGATTTCTCTTTCCCGTGAATGCCCTTATTGCTTGTGCTAATCTACTTTTTATGTCCCTCTTACCTACGGGGTCATCAGTCCCTAAACTTAGAAACTACTTACGAACTAGCTTATACTAAAGATGACACAAATATCCATGCCCGAGGGGGGATTCGAACCCCCGACCGCAGCGGCCGTGACGATCGTGACTGGCACGCCGCAGACCACTCGGCCACTGCGGCCGGTTACAGCACTGCATCGTGATCACCAATTCGGATGTTATTTTCTCGCTACTTTTATTTCTGTTACTACTTATGACTTTCATCTTTCCTTGGTTTACCTTCAGTCCATGGTCTCTGCTCATTAGTCTAATCATTCTATTCAACAGACCCTGTAATTTTTCCTTCACTTTCACAGTTGATAGCAATGTCATTAGCAAATCTTATCACTGATATCCTTTTACCCAGAACTTTTATCAGAGCCTTGAACATCTTTATTTTCTACATTAAGTCTCTTCATTGTGCAAGTTGAACAGTGATGGCGACAGTCCACAACCTTTTCTTACCCCCCTTTTTAATCTGAGCATTTCGTTCTTGACTTTCGACGCTTATTGTATCGACTTCGTTCTTATACAAACTATGTATTTTTCGCCTTTCCCTACAAGCTTACTCCTATTTTTCTCAGAATTGCGATCATCACCCAGCACCTTACATTATCGAAGACTTTTTCCAGGTCACAAATCTTATTGTCTTGGTTGTTATTTAGGCTCGCTTCCATTATAAATTGTAGCAGTGCTATTTCCGTCAAGTACGGCCTTGTGTCAATGTGACCTCACAGCCCTCGGCTCTTCTACCTGCCGAGCAGAGACCGGACGGGGAGATTAGCGGACCGCCCCTCGACCAGAACTGGGTGCAAATGTCACTGGGTGCAAATGTCACTGGGTGCTTTTGTCAGGACACCGGTCTGCCCATGCAGGTGGAGGGAGAAGTTCCCCCACCTAGCTGCTGCATGCGCTTGCTGCTTGAGCCGCTAACGATATCACGCAGACCAAAAGAAACAGTTTGTGGACAATACCTCGCGTTTAAGTTTAGAGTTATCTCTATATCTTGGCATTATGGAATTTATTACTCAGCTATTGCAGAGTGCAGAAATTTTGTAGCACTGAACTATGTAATCTAGCACGCAGACGCTCACCTCGAAATGGCTCTCATCAGCAGAAGGCAAACACGTGATTTTTAATTCTGCTGCGCGGCCTTTCGCTATTGCCCGTCGGTCTTCAGAAAAGAATCCAACAAAGAAGCGACATACGTTTGGCATAGTTCGCGACCGGTAACAAATGTTTTAGTTTGCGACCGATCGCGCATATTTTAGTTCGGGACGAATCACGTATATTTTAGTTCGCGACCGATCGCGCATATGTTAGCGACCGGTAGCTCTTTTTTTAGTCCGCAGATCGGCCGCGAAGTAGGTCGCTCTTTTCAGTTCGTCCGCTCTTTCTGGCGTTTGCTACCGCTACTAAAAGAGCTCTTTTGTTATGACAGCTTTTTTACATAATGACCAGTGCTGCCCAAGCGTGTGCTATTACCCGTATTTTAGTCATCAAATACTTAACCAAATAAACCAGTTATTTACACGAATGGGTGAAACAATGATATTCATCTACTGTGCATACAGAGTGCAGGTAGTATTTCATTTTTAAAATGGACTTCTTTATTTATTTAATAGGTCACTGAAGAAACATTAGCTACAAATCACGCGATTCTACGCGCTGTCACTGTTCCCCCGTTAGTCTCCGGAAAAAAAGCGGACGGACTAAGAGGCGAGGGATCTGCGGACTAGTTCGCGTAGTTCGCCTGTGGAAGCCCTCTTTGGAACTAGTTCGTTCGCGAACTACACAAGACTAGTGGGGCGCGTTTCCGTATGACCGTTTCACGAGTGCAGCGTGAAAACCGGGAATCTGGTAGAGCCGGCCACGGTGGCCGAGGGGACTGAGGCGCTCCAGTCGCGGTCTGCACGGCCACTACGGTCGGGGGTTCGAATCCCCCCTCGGGCATGGATATTCGTGCCGTCCTTACGATTAGCTAGTTCATAAGTAGTTTAAGTTTAGGGACTGATGACCCCGTAGTTGAGTCCCATAGACTATACAAACATTTGAACATTGTTTTCAATCTGGTAGAACGTAGTTTGTCCGACGTGGCTGCGACTAAAAAAAAAAAAGGTTACAAAAATTTATTTAATCCTAGAAAACTTCTTATATACGTGAACAAGAACTGAATATAAAGTTCACATACATTAGACGTCACCCAAAGAAATTTGCTAAGATAGTACGTTACACAAAAATTAAACTAATGTAGGCCAAATGAGTTTCAAATTTAATACAGAACAAATCAAATTGGACTGAATAGATATTTACTTACGTTCAGCACTTCATTCACTTTTACGTTTGTGAAAGATTTCATTGAACTCATTGAACTTCAAAAACGTATGTAAATCTCTGTAAAGAAGTTACAAGTGTATTTTGTTTGTCTGCTGTTTGCCCCTTTTTTCCGCTAAATTACGTAGTTTCTTAAGAAGTAAAACCTCGGGAGACGATGTTTCCCCAGCTGCTGTACATCCGCTTCATCGTCTGCTTTCTCGTTTACCATGTTGACTAAATTTTTCACTTGTCACTTCAAATTTTCCATCTTGGACAATCCATTCATTTACGTCATCTTCTCTGGCGTCATCACATACCGAAACGTTTCGAAACAATGAAAGCAGGGTAGTTTTTTCGAGTTCGGCCTGCTGCTGTAGATTTTCATCATCTGGAGAATTTCCTTAATGTTCCTGTAGGAAAATTTTTCAGGATTTTACTGTTGCATTTACTCCAACTCTCTCCCAAGATTGGACCACGTCATAATCAACGCTTTTTAAATCGATACTGCGCAATTTCTCTGAATGTCATCTTCCTCGTTCATAGCATTAATTAAAGAGGAAAGCAAGTTCCTGTGGTGGTTTCTCTTCAGTGTCTCTAAAGTCCCTTGGTCCATAGGCTCAAATAAGGATGTGACATTTGGAGGTAAAACATGGCCTTTGTATCTTGATCTTGAAGTCCATTAGGATGACAAATCACAAGGCGTTAGCTTCGAAAAACTTTTCAGTTTCTGGTACTAAGTCGTTAAAAATTATTCTTTGCAAATTTCTGAGTCCATCGAAGCATTTTTTTGTGTACAGTCCCGGCGCAGTCATAGCGTCGGAGAAAATCGGAGATCAGATAACGGAAGATCGGATAATCGAGACTCTGCTGTACAATGAAGGGGTCACTCTTTTGGTTTTATAGTTATGCAAATTATTCAAAATGAAAAATGTCGATTTTAATATAAATTGCACTGATTATGACCTTGTAGGCTTTAATTAACTATAGTTCCCACTTACTTAAAAACCACATGGCGCTGTAAGCACCATAATTTAACCCGGTCATGCGAGAGTTATAAATGATCTCAGAAGTGATACCTGCAGGATACGCAACCATAGCTGCCCTACTGGTTAGCTACTCATCTGCAACCAAGACGGTTTTTTACTAAAGGGATATTTATTCTCACGGATTGCTGTACACCATGGACTGGAAAACGTTTTAAATAATTTAACATGTATGAACGTAGGCTTTCGCGGTCATTATTGTTAACTTTAAATTTCTTCTGAGTTATTTGCCGCGTCATGATAATAGAATCTTTCCATCGTTTCGGATCCGTTGCAGGACCCTTCGTCAGGGAACAAATCCGAAACGTTGGAAAGATTTTGTTGTCATGACGCGGCAAATAGCTCAGAAGAATTTTAAACTTAATGTAACATGTTATCGGTTTGGAGAACCACTATCTCTTAGAAACCGGTAGGTGCGTGTCAGGGTTACCAATCTAACCGTCAGTCAGTTGGTATACAATGCATTTTCTGCTATTGTCGGGCGGACTTTAATTTTTGCCTTTTTGGCCAGGATTTGGGGGCAGATACCCTAGTGTGCATCGTGCTGAGCTACTCACCTCGCCCATAGCTAGAGGTATCTGCGGATGCAGATATCCGCAGTATTTGGTGTGGGAATACTGCCCTTGTTGATTGCGG
Organism: Locusta migratoria; assembly: GCA_026315105.1. Classification (NCBI taxonomy): domain Eukaryota; kingdom Metazoa; phylum Arthropoda; class Insecta; order Orthoptera; family Acrididae; genus Locusta; species Locusta migratoria. The sequence goes on from CM048754.1 coordinate 118,941,935, forward strand.
CGCCTCGATCGTACATGAAACATACAGAAACAAAACATTTTAAGAATCATGTTATAAAAAAAATATATAAACATCAAATATGTATGCATTCTAAATCAGACGTTTTTTCATTTTTAATTTATAACTTCAAAACAGGGCTGACATAGGAAAATGTAGTACGACTATCTTGTCCCACTACACAACAGCCTGTTATGGAGTAGGTACAGAACATTTACCGTAATTCGAGAAGTCGAAAGTAGTTAAGTTGTCGCAGAAATGACACTAACAATATCATTACATACTATGGTTTTAAATACTGCTATCTATTACTATTACTCATTCAAAACTTTGATAACTGCGGATGCCGATAACGAACTTGCGGATGCGGATAACGGTTTTCGTATCCGCGCCGACCTCTAGCTAGCTATAGCCACAGAGTAACACATGTATCTTTGAGCTACAGCTGTAGTGACGGCCGTTGCCCTCGACCCTTCCATTGTGTGCCTTCCCACGGCCCCACGCTGTTCGGACGAGTCATACTTCCGTCAACATCGGGCGCGTCACATGACTTCAGACGTCTCTCTCTCTCTCTCTCTCTCTCTCTCTCTCTCTCTCTCTCACACAGACACACACACACACACACACACACACACACACACACACACACACACACCTTAGACACCTGCATACTATGTCGCAACAACACTTTCGTCAGCCTTGCTGTCACGTTTTATTTCCCTCTACATCTACGTGGATACTCCGCAAGTCACACTGACGTGCATGGCAGAGGGTTGCTCGCACCATTTTGATGATCCTTCTCTACAGTTCCATTCTCTAACAGCTCTTGGGGAAAAAAAGGAACACCTTAATCTTGCTGTTGTCGATCAGATTTCTGTTATTTTGATGCTCATGTCTCCTTATATAGGTGGGTGCTAACAAAAACTGTTCGCTTTCCGAAGAGAGAGTTGGTCAAAGAAATTTCGCAAATAGATCTCGTCGCAAAAAATAGACTTTCTTTTAATTATTTCCACCACAACTCGTGCATTTCCGTGACACAGCCCCCTGCATCGCGATATAACAAAACGAGCTGCCCTTATCTGAATTTTCTCTAAATCGTCCGTCAGTCCCACCTGGTGTGGATCCCACAATGCGCAGCAATACTCCAAAGTGTGGTGTAGGCAGTTTCTTTAGTAGACCTGTTGCATCTTCTAAGTGTTCTGCTAATGAATGGTAGTATTTTTATGCGCTTTCCTGGAGTACCTTCCGTGTCTTCTTTCCAATTTTAAGTCTCTCGTAATTGTTACTCCTAGCTGTTTAGTACAATTGACAGCGTGTAGGTTTGACTGATGTTCAAATATTTGTTTAGCTTATGGGACTTAACTACGGGGTTATCAGTCCCTAAACTTACAAACTACTTACGAACTAGCTAATCCTAAGGACGGCACAAATATCCATGCCCGAGGGGGGATTCGAACCCCCGACCGTAGTGGCCGTGACTGGAGGGCCTCAGTTCCCTCGGCCACCGCGGCCGGCTTTGACTGATGGATATCTGCGATAGTTAAAGCACAGGCCATAGATTTCAAATTGTACATCAAAGCAAAACAAGTATAATGGAGAGCAGTCTAAGAAAATCAGGCGATGGTGAGTGAGCCGGCTGCAGTGGAAGAGCAGTCTGCGGCGCGCAGTCACAGTCTGCACGGCCGCTACGGTCGGGGGTTCGAATCCCCCCTCGGGCATGGATATTTGTGCCGTCCTTACGATTAGCTAGTTCGTAAGTAGTTTGTAAGTTTAGGGACTGATGACCCCGCAGTTAAGTGCTATAAGCGTTACAAACATTTGAACATTTCGATGGTGAGTGAATTAGATTAGGTAACGAAACAATGAAGGTGATAGATGACTTTTGCTAGGATATAAAATGCAGAATGGCAATGGAAGAAAAGCATATTTGAAACACAGAAATTTGCTAACATCGAATATTAATTAAAGGGTAGGGAGGTCTCTTCCGAAGGCATTTGTGTGGAGTACTGCCTTGTACGGGAGTGAAACATGGACGATAAACAGTGTGGACAGGAAGAGAATAGAGGCTTTTGAAATGTGGTGCTACAGAAGAATGCTGAAGATTAGGTGGGTGGATCGCGTAACTAATGAGGAGGTATTGAACAGAATTGGCGAGAAAAGGAATTTTTGGCATACCCTGACTAAAAGAAGGGATCGCTTGGTAGGACACATTCTTAGACATCAAGGAATCGTAAATTTAGCATTGGAGGGAAGTGTGTGTGTGTGTGTGGGGGGGGGGGGGTGATAATCGTAGAGGGAGACCAAGAGAAGCATAAAGTAAGCAGATTCAAATGGACGTAAGTTGTCGTTATGTGGACTTGAAGAGGCTTGCTCAGGATAGAGTAGGGTGGAGAGTTGCACCAAACCAGTCTCCGGACTGAAGACGACAACAAGAACAGCATAGTGGGAAAGTATACGTCGGTTGAAATGACTGGCTAGCTGCCGTTTGAGAAGTGTCGTCAGTCTTATTTTATAATGTGGGGCAGTCTTGCAATGCGGAAACCTCTGTCGACAGCCAGTTGTAAATGATCTGCGACTGGACTGCAGCAGAAGACGCCCTTTGTAGTTCTCAGTTAAGTCGCACATTGTAACCCGACCGCGGGCGATATACTGCGTAGCAGTCTCCAGCAGAACGAACATCATTATTCCTGCGTCCACGGCGAATGAAGCTCATTTGTATCAGCAAAGTCGGGAAAATTTGACACGCACTGCGCTAAAAGCAAACAGTAGCTCACCGTCTTCCTGGAAATGCCGTCTCGGCGGCTAGTGGCTACGCGAACTGCCGTGTGACGCGTGATTGACGAGGGACCAGAGGGACCAGCTTCCAGTCGAGAACGAGAACCACGCGAAGACATGAACGGCACTGGCCGTGTCTTACCACCGACTTCAAGTTCTGCTCTAGCTTTATGACTTTCCCATACATTTCGGACATAAATAATAAAAACATAAACAATAAACTATTATGGACGATACTATTAGGACTCTACTATTGTGATGATATGAAGGCACACAAGACGTAGGGTAAGGTTGCGGCGAACGGACACGCTAAACGGATTTTTTAAAATAACTATTTAAAAAAATCTAATTCCAGATCATACAATGTAAGGAAAAGGGGAGTACAAACGTCTGAAAAATGAGATTGACGGAAAGTGCAGACTGGCTAAGCAGGAGTGGCTACAGGACAAATTCTGAACCGTTCAAATGTTTGTAATTCTTATGGGACCAAACTACGTTGGTCATCAGTCCCTAGACTTACAAAATACTTAAACTAAGTTAAACTAACCTAAGGACAACACACACACACACACATCCATGCCCGAGGGGGGATTCGAACCCCCGACGTCGGACGGCCGCGCGCACCGTAACATGGCGCTCCAGTACGCGCGGCTAATCCGCCGCGGCTCTGAACCATAGAAGAATGCATAACTAGGTGAAAAGGAAAAGGAGATTTGGAGACAAGAAAAACAGCTGTTTAATATCAAGAACTCAGACGGAAAACCAGTACTAAGCAAAGAGGGGAAGGTTGAACTGTGGAAAGAATATATAAAGGGCCTATACAAAGGAAATAAACTTGGAGGCAGTATTCTAGAAATGGAAGATGAAGTGGAGGAAGATGAGATAGGAGATATGGTACTGCGGGAAGAATTTGACAGAGCGCTGAAGGACTTGAGTCGAAACAAGGCCCCTGAAGTAGATGCTGTTCCGCCTGAACTGCTGAAATCGTTAGGAGAGCCAGTCGTGAAAAAATTGTATCATCTGTATGAGACAGGGGAAATACCCTCCGACTTCAAGAACAACATTGGAATTCCAATACCAAAGAAAGCAAGTGCAGGCAAATGTGAAAATTTCAGAACTATCAGTTTAATAAGTCATGGGTGCAAAATACTGACACGAATTATTTACAGACGAACGGAAAAACTTGTGGAATCGGACCTCGGGGAAGGTCAGTTTCGATTTAGGAGAAATGTAGGAACACGAGAGGCAATACTCACATTACGACTTAGCTTAGAAGATGGGCTAAGGAAAGGTAAACCTACGTTTTTAGCGTTTGTCGATTTGGCGAAAGCTTTTGACAATGTCGACTGGAATACACTCTTCCAAATTCTGAAGGAATCAGGGGTAAAATGTAGAGAGCAAAGACTTACATTCAACCTATACAAAAACCAGAAGGTGGTTATTAGAGTCGAAGGGCAAGAAAGGGACGCAGAGGTTGGGAAGGGAGTAAGACAGGGTTGTAGCCTTTCCCCGATGTTGTTCAATCTGTACGTTGAGCAGGCAGTGAAGGAATGGAAGGAGAAATTTGGAGAAGGCATTAAAGTGCAGGGAGGAGAAATAAAAACATTGCGGTTTGCCGATGACATAGTAATTTTGTCAGAGACTGCAAAGGAACTGAAAGAGCAATTGAATGGAATGGACAGTGTATTGAAAAGATGATATAAGATGAACAAGAGTAAAACGAATGTCCGAAAATCAGGCGATGCTGAAGGAATTAGATTAGGTATTGAGACAATAAAAGTAGATGAATTTTGTTATTTGGCTAGCAAGATAACTTCTGATGGCCGAAGTAAATAAGATATAAAATGCAGAATGGCTATGGGAAGAAAAGCGTTCCTGAAGAAGCGAAATTTGTTGATATCCAATATTAATTTAAATGTTAGGAAGTCCTTTCTGAAAGCATTTGTCTGGAGTGTAGCATTGTATGGGGAGTGAAACGTGGACGATAAGGAATTCAGTCAAAAAGATGATAGAAGCTTTTGAAATGTGGTGCTACAGACGAATGATGAAAATTAGATGGATATCACGTAACTAATCAGGATGTGCTTAACGGAATCGGGGAGAAAAGGAGTTTCTGGCATATCCTGACTAAGAGAAGGGTTAGATTGGTAGGACACATTCTGAAACATCAAGGAATCGTAAAAGTAGCATTAGAAGGAAGCGTGTGGGGTACAAATCGTAGAGGGAGACCGAGGGACAAATATAGTAAGCAGATTCAAAAGGATGTAGGTTGCCGAATGTATTGTCAGATGAAGAGACTTGCACAGGACAGGGTAGCGTGGAGAGCTGCATCAAACCAGTCTGCGGGCTGAAGACCACAACAACAACTATTAAGACTGCACTGTTGTGATAATATCAATGCACACAAGACGTAAGGTAAGGTTGGAACGAACGGACATGCTAAGCGGATTTTTTAAAATAACTAAAAAATCTAATTCCAGGTGTTTATTTTTTATCACTTAGAAGCTTCTACCGTATGTCAAAGTACTACATATTTGATTAATTTTTAAACTTTAGTTCCAGCCCAGGATAATTGACACAACTGGATGGTGCGCCTATGTCCGTTTGCTCCAACTACAGGGGGAAACTAACACTATACTTTATCAATAACTTTCATCTTTTTTACAATTATGGCAAACAAAGTAAGGATCATTTCTATTTGGAACACACGCAACATGAAACCAGAAAGAACAGACTAGACACTGCACCCAATTTTCACCATGTTTATATATAAAGTTAAAGCAGTCAACAATCCGAAGATTGGTTTGCACACCACAGTGCTTTACTAGGCACGGTCCTGTTTGGAGGTGGTATGCCGTTGCCTTCCTCCGACCTTGGAACTGACTTACCCAGCCAGTTATAGGGGGACCTACAGTTTAACGTGGGTTCTGAACCACGGTGCTACTCGGTATTTTTCACATGGGCAATATTGCCAGAGGTGAAAGAAGTAGAAAGTAACAGATAAAAATCCGAGAACCTGGCGGGGATCGAACCCGGGACCTTTGGATTTGTAGTCTGGCACTCTACCACTGTGCAATCGAGGCGCTATATATAAAATTTTACACACATTGCACCTATCATTCTTACGGTTATCACATGTGGTATTGTTAGCTGCCCTCTTGTTTGCCTCTGCGAGGTTATTTTTGCGGGTTGTCTGTGGAGAATCTTGTATTTACTACACTAACGTTCGCTGTACTGAGTTTAGATTTGTCTAGGGGATGATAAAATTCGTCCACAGTCCCCACCTGCATATGATTACTTTAAAACGCAACTAAAATTGAGAAGGGTGCATTTCTTATGAAAAACACTTTGTTTAAAATTATTAACTAGTCTATTTATCAGATCCAAAAACACTGTTTGTTGGCGTACCTAATATAGCTCGTGAGCCCCCAGACAAAATTTACTTTGCCGAAAATATTCTAATTAGCCTAACAGGCTACTGTTCGGTGCATAAAAAATAAATAAAACGTTCCATTAGTCTGTGCCTGACCGCGAATACGTTTTGTCTAATAAACTGTGTATATAAAGACAATGTCCAAGAACAGATATCGAATGAATGAAAGTTTGACAAATCGGTTAACACTTCCTGATACGATGCACTTTTGCATTCGGTTTACAACGGAAATGTATTGAAGTCACAGTGCCTCAATTTCACTCGCTGCACTCTTCAAATTTTACGTAGCACACGGCAACTCGAGAAGAAATCTTGCAAGTTTAGCAGCACTAGATAAATTTAAGTTCGACCTCACTTTTACACTCTGAAAACTTTTAAAGTCTCACTCTTCCGAAGTTCCCCGCACAGACTGGCATAGCTTCACCTTCGCGAACGCTAGCACAGACAAATATATGTTACCAGAATGAAACTTTCACTCTGCAGCGGAGTGTGCGCTGATATGAAACTTCCTGGCAGATTAAAATTGTGTGCCGGAACCGGGACTCGAACCTGGGACCTTTGCCTTTCGCGGGCAAGCGCTCTACCGACTGAGCTACCCCGACACGACTCACGATGCCGCCTCACAACTTTACTTCCGCCAGTACCTCGCCTCCTACTTTCCAAACTGGCGGAAGTTGTGAGGCGGCATCGTGAGTCGTGTCGGAGTAGCTCAGTCGGTAGAGCGCTTGCCCGCAAAAGGCAAAGGTCCCAGTTTCGAGTCCCGGTTCCGGCACACAATTTTAATCTGCCAGGAAGTTTCATATCAGCGCACACTCCGCTGCAGAGTGAAAGTTTCATTCTGGAAACATCCCTTAGGCTGTGGCTTGCCATGTCTCCACCATATCCTTTCTTCCAGGAGTGCTAGTCTTGCGTGTTTGCAAGAGAGCTTCTGTGAAGTTTGGAAAGTAGGAGGCGAGGTACTGGCGGAAGTAAAGTTGTGAGGCGACATCGTGAGTCGTGTCGGGGTAGCTCAGTCGGTAGAGCGCTTGTCCGCGAAAGGCAAAGGTCCCAGGTTCGAGTCCCGGTTCCGGCACACAATTTTAATCTTCCAGGAAGTTTCAAATATATGTTACTCTGTGACGCTAGCCAAACACAGACTAACCACGTGGGGCTACCGCCATGCCTTTATACCTGTCCACCGGAGACACCCATACGTCACAAACGTCCCCATTTCCACCCCTCGCCAACGTACAACGCTTTTGCAAAGTTCGAAAAAATGTTTGTAGAGATTATGGGACTTAACTTACGGGGTCATCAGTCCCTAAACTTACAAACTACTTATAAACTAACTAAGACTAAGGACGGCGCAAATATCCATGCCCGAGGGGGGATTCAAACCCCCGACCGCAGTGGCCGTGCAGACCGTGACTGGCACGCCGCAGTCCCCTCGGACACCGAGGCCGGCTTTTGCCAAGTATATCGTATATTGATACAAATAGCGAATACATATTTAAACACTTAAACTCAAAATAAACATGGAATTGATTATCGTAATTAATATTTCATTTCATTACATCTCATTTCTCCTATGGAGCGATTAAATACAAATTCATTATTTAAAGAAATAAAACATGCGTAAGTAGATTTGATCAATGTGACTTTATGGTATAGTTGTTTTTTTTATACGTCACCTGTGAACAAACACTGCCATGCTGGTCGTGTATCTATCTTGTACATTACGTTAATAATAAATTTATACAATGGTATTAGTAAATTAGGTTTTCTGTGATCATTATTATCTCACGTCGACTGTAAGCATATCAGGTCATGCAGCTTGTTGAGACCTTTTACGTGAGTCCTTGCTGACCTCTGTAACTTAAATGGTTTTCACATTATGAATTTTTAACGAAACACTAAATTACCGTTTATTCATTCTATTGAAACTTTTTATATTTGCTTGATAGGAGGGGCGTCTGTGCGTTACTAGACATGTCATATGAAACCCTTTCGGAAACTGTGTCGCCGGCCGCGGTGGCCGAGGGGACTAAGGCGCTCCAGTCACGGTCTTCACGGCCACGGCGGTCGGGGGTTCGAATCCCCTCTCGGGCATGGATATTTGTGCCGTCCTAGTTCGTAAGTAGTTCATAAGTAGTTTGCGAGTTTAGGGACTGATGACCCCGTAGTTAAGTCCCATAGACTATACAAACATTTGAAACATTGGAAACTGTGTCGCACATCTGTCTTAATTGTTTTATTGTTCAGACTAGCTGAAAACCCGGTGTTGCCCGGGTGTTGATTTATTTATATATTTATTTATTTATTCGGGCCATTTCCCTTTTTATAAGGGGTATGTGTATGTAAAATCTCTTGGGAATGCAGTCAGTATTAAAGAATTAATACATTATAACTTGGTGCGGGAAGGGGCGGTTTTCCATGAACGTTACTGTTCATGTGCTCATATCTCATGAACTACGTGTCTGAATGTGATACAATTTAGAAGCTACATTCGACTATATATGTGTATACTTTCTGTAAAATTTGCTGTCGCTACAATTTGTAGTGCTCAAATTATAAATTTTAACGTCATACCGATTGCCGTAGTTTTACTCCATAGACAGCGGAAAAGTAGTAAGCGAGAAACTTTTTTCCTTTCATCATTTTACTATGGTTGCCAGCGAGAGAAAGTTTAATAAAGGTTTGAAATTACATTTAACGTTTATTGCAAGTCGCTAAGTACCGTAATTCTCATACAGTGTATTTCGAAAGTCTCGCCGCATTATATGGCATTTTTTTGCGATTTCTATTGGTTATGGCGTAACATCTTTTGAACCATGTGCCATATGCGATTCTTATCCATGCAGCAATTGTTACCTCACGGTAAGGAATGTGTGTACCAAATTTGGTTGAAATCGGTCCAGTGGTTTAGGAGAAAATGAGCAGCATTGTCGCAAAATGCAGCAGTTTTTGGGGCACCTCATTGTTTATGACGTCATATCTCGTGAACTATATATCGTATGTGATTCTTGCACTTACGGCGACCGTCCTCACGGATTGCAGCTTACGTCTACAAAGTTTCATGAAGATCGGAACTAAACTGTAGATTTGTATGCAACACGTACAAACATGCGGACACTGTGCTTCTGACGCCTCACTCGCGTGGTGGATTTCCTCTGACGTCACGGCCTTTCCAGGAGAGAGCTAAGTCACACACACACACACACACACACACACACACACAAAACACACACACACACACACACACACGGACGCCTGTCTTCGCTGCCTAGCCCTCTATGAGCTTGTGCTTCACGGCTGTTTAACCTGATTTTTCCAAATTACAGATTTATACAGATAAGGTATCCTCATCAATATCACCTGCCTACATAGATATAGTAAGACATACCCAGGAGCAGATATCGACTCTGACCATAACTTGTTGGTTATGAACTGTAGGCTGAAACTGAAGAAACTACAAAAAGGTAGGAAAATAGGGAGATGGGACTTGGATAAACTGAAGGAACCTGAAGTTCTTAAGAATTTCAGAGGGAGCTTTAGGCAGCAATTGACAGAAACAGGGGAAAATAAAACAGTAGAGGAGGAATGGGTAAAATTGAGAGATGAAATAGTGAAGGCAGCAGAGGACAAAATAGGTAGGAAGGCAAGACCTACAAAGAATCCTTGGATATCACAGGAGATACTAAATTTAATCGATGAAAGGAGAAAGTATAAAAATGCAGTAAATGAAACAGGCAAAATGGAGTACAGACGACTAAGAAATGAGATTGACAGGAAGTGCAAAATGGCTAAGCAGGAGTGGCTAGAAGGCAAATGCAAGGATGTAGAAGAATGTATAAATAGGGGAAAAATAGATACAGCCTACAGGAAAATAAAAGAAACATTTGGCGATAAGAAAAACAGCTCTATGAATATCAAGGACACTGATGGAAAACCAGTTCTCAGCAAAGAAGGGAAAGCTGAAAGGTGGAAAGAGTATATAGAGGGGCTCTACAAAGGAAATGAACTTCGAGACAATATTGTAGGAAGGGAAGAGGATGTAGATGAAGATGAAATAGGAGACACTGTACTGAGAGAAGAATTTGACAGAGCCCTGAAAGACCTAAGTCGAAACAAGGACCCTGGGGTAGATGATATTCCCTCAGAGCTACTGAAGTCTCTGGGAGAACCAGCCATGACAAAATTGTTTCACCTGGTGTGCAAGATGTATGAGACAGGAGAAGTACCGTCAGACATTTAAGAAAAATGTAATAATCGCTATGCCAAAGGATGCAGGTACAGACAGGTGTGAAAACTACAGAACCATCAGTTTAATAAGTCATGGTTGCAAAATATTAACACGAATTATATACAGAAGGATGGAAAAGCTGGTAGAAGCCGACCTCGGGGAAGATCAGTTTGGGTTCATGAGAAATGTAGGAACACGGGAGGCAATACTCACTTTACGGCTTATCCTAGAAGATAGATTAAGAAAAGGCAAACCTACATTTCTAGCTTTTGTAGATTTGGAGAAGGCTTTTGACAATGTTGATTGGAATAAACTCTTTCAAGTTCTGAAGCAAGCAGGAGTAAAATATAGGGAGCGTAAGGTTATTTACAACTTGTACAAAAACCAGACAGCGGTTGTCAGAGTTGAAGGGCATGAAAGGGATGCAGTGGTTGGAAAGGCAGTAAGACAGGGTTGTAGTCTTTCTCCATTGTTATTCAATTTGTACATTGAGCAAGCTATAAAGGAAAGCAAGGAGAAATTTGGAGAAGGAATTAAAGTTCAGGGGGAAGAATTAAAAACATAGCGATTTGCCGACGACATATTAATTCTGTCAGATACAGCAAAGGACCTGGAAGAGCAATTGAACGGAATGGACAGTGTACTGAAAGGTGCATATAAGATGAAAATTAACAAGAGCAAAACTAGGGTAATGGAGTGCAGTGTAAGAAAATCAGGCGATGCTGAAGAATTAGATTGGGTAACGAAGCAATAAAGGAGGTAGATGAGTTTTGTTACTTGGGCAGTAAAATAACAAATGATGGTCGCAGTACAGAGGATATAAAATGCAGAATGGCAATGAGTAGAAAAGCGTTCTTGAAATAGAGAAATTTGTTATCATCGAATATTGATTTAAGCCTAAGGAAGTCCTTTCTGAAGGCATTTGTATGGAGTGTTGCCTTGTATGGGAGTGAGACATGGACGATAAACAGTGCGGACAGGAAGAGGATAGAGGCTTTTGAAATGTAGTGCTACAGAAGAATGCTGAAGATTAGGTGGGTGGATCGCGTAACTAATGACAATTGGGGAGAAAAGGAATTTCTGGCATACCTTGACTAAAAGAAGGGACAGATTGGCAGGACACATTCTTAGACATCAAGGAATTGTGAATTTAGCGTTGGAGGGAAGTGTGTGGGGTAAAAACCGCAGAGGAAGACCAAGAGATGGATACAGTGAGCAGATTCAGACAGATCTCTCCCAACATAATGATAGAGTGCTACTCGTTGGGTGGTACCGTCACACCGTCCTGGCCTTCATCTCTTTTAAATCAGTAATAAAACTAGCAACTGTCAGAATGGATGATGTTCCCATCTTACTTTTGTTTTCGGCAGATCCTGAAGCCGGTGGTATACCACTGAGGTCCTGGAAACGTCTCTTATTCGCAGCATGTTTGGTGACCCTTGTTGTTGGCTGTGGTTGCAGTTCCACCACTCGATTAGGCATATTTCCTGTCACAGTTGTCATCTGCTGTTTTATTCTCAGGATTTCCTACTGGAGTATTAGTGATGTCTTCATGTACAGTTTCGGGAGCAAACACGTGCTCAGGCAAGCGATTGGGGTTGAAGGGATGAATCCCACAAGCACTGGAGCCATTTGCAGCGTTCCCGACTGTAGCTGCACAGTTCCATGCTTCAGAAAAATGCCGCTTTGCCGGCCGCGGTGGCCGAGGGGTCTGCGGCGCGCCAGTCACGGTCTGCACGGCCACTACCGTCGGGGGTTCGAATCCCCCCTCGGGCATGGATATTTGTGCCGTCCTTAGTCTTAGCTAGTTCATAAGTAGTTTGTAAGTTTAGGGACTGATGACGCCGTAGTTAAGTCCCATAAGCTTTACAAACATTTTTGAATGCCGCTTTATTAATTCCTTTCCTTGGATTTCTTCTTAGGTACAACCTGCAGGCTTCATTGTAAAACGTCTTTAGTGGAGCGAAGAAACAGACATCAATGGGCTCTAGCATGTCAGTACTGTGTCGGGACGAACACGATAGATGCTGCCTTCTATCTGTGTTCCTTTTAAGATTACGGACCTTTCTGTAAACAAGAATAGTATTCAGTCACAACTACTGATACTTATTAAAAATTAAATTGTTAGTCAAAGATATTTGCTACGCCTCCATAACTGCTTCTACAACTACACGGGATACTGTGCAAACAACATTTAAGTGCCTGGCAGAGGGCTCATCGAACAACCGTTATACTATTTATCTCCCATTCCATTCTCGAATAACGTGAGGGAAGAATGAACACCTGAATCTCTTCGTTCGAGCTCTGATTTCTCGTATTTTATTCTGATGATCATTTCTACCTATGTAAGTGGGAGTCAACAATATATTTTCGCATTCGGAGGAGAATGTTGGCGATTGGAGTTTCGCAAGTAACCCACGCCTCAGCGATAAGCGCCGTTGTTGTAATGATTTCCATCCCAGATGCTGTATCATTTCCGTAACGCTGTCTCCCCTGTAACGTGACAATACGAAACGAGCTGCCCTTCTTTGGACTCTTTCGATGTCCTCCGTCAAACCCACCTGATAAGGATCCCACACTCCAAAAATGGACGGACAAGCGTAGTGTATGCAGTTTCTTTTGTAGTTCTGTTGCATGTTTTAAGGGTTCTGCCAATAAAACGCAGTCTCTGGTTTGCCTTTCCCACTACATTATCGACGTCTTCTTTCCAATTTATGTCTGAAGTAATAGTAATTCCTAGGTATTTTGTGGAGTTTACGGCCTTCACTTTTGATTGATTTATCTTGTAAATATAGGGTAACGGATTTCTTTTCGTACTCATGTGGACGGCTTCACACTTCTCATTATTTAGAGTCAATTGCCAATTTTTACACCACACTGATTTCTTATTCAGATCGTTCTGCAGTTGGTTCTGATCATCAGATGATTTTACTAGACGGTAAATGACGGTGTCATCTGCAAACGACCTAACAGAGCTACTTAGATTTTCCCCTACATCGTTTATGTAAATAAGGAACAGTAGAGGACCAATGACAGTACCCTGTGGAACGCCCGATATCACCTCTGTTTCAGTCCGTGCCTTACGATGCTTTATTAAGAAAAAACTAATGTGTCCGTTTGCCCCCCACGAACAAGTGTCCGTCTGCCCCACCCGAGCAATATTTGAGTCAGTGTCGTAAAAATACAACGGGTGGCATCGCCAAGCCATATCGCTATACTGGCACCTCCAGGGAAGCCACAACCTCCGTGAACTCATTCAAATACCCACAACCCTCATTTCCAGAACAATAGTCTGAACAAAGTCATTACCTGCACAGTTAGTGCGTTAGTGTAAAAGCCAGAAGGACGTTCTGAGTAGGTTATTCCAAACAATGCTTATCACAGTCAGTCGTATACACGACACTGTAACAATCTGTCACAAGAACGGCGCTGCCAACTTCAACGAGGTAAATACACCACATTTTCTTGCGTTCTGTCCGTTTGCCCCAACCTTACCCTAATGTTTGGCGGTCGGACGAGTGACTATATAGTCTGGATGGAACGCGGCGTACGTTTGGTGTTCAGAAATCAGTCATGTGACATGATCGCCCGAAACACTCTTGCTTGCGCCATCTTGCTTTCTGTATTTGCTAATTTGCTCAAGTGTTGTCATTTGCAAGCAATGCCGCACTGAAAATTACCAAAAACACGTCCTTCATACGACAATGAATTACGTCTAAAAATGCCATGTTAGTGGACAACGCCTGCCATCCAGAATCACGGGTTACTCTCCAGCTGTTCGGCGTAGCGTAATGGGCGGCGAATTACTTTGTGATGCACGAACACATGTTAGACGGCGGTTCGAAACTTACCGGCCTGGTAGCTCAGCCCTCTCTGTAACGAAAAAACTGAGCCAACGACGAAACGATCAAAATAATGAACCAGCGTCCACGAAGGGCCGATCAAAGCGAAGAACCGATGAACAGAGAGAAAGAGAAAGAGGGCTCAGCGCCATCTGTAGTAAAAAAGAAACTGAGCAAAATTCTCAACGAACAACCCAGAACGAACATGAACAAACGACCGCAAAGCATCGATCTACTGATGAACAAGAAAAATATAAACAAACACCGTTGGGATTTCTTTCATCTTTGCTCCCAAAAGGTTTTTCCACACTCCATTAATTGAGCCCGAATATATTCTGCAAGATCCCGAATTGTTCAAAGGTAACAGCGGTTCCACTGAAAAGTACATTCCTTTATTTCATGAACATACCATGAAGTACATAAGTACATGAAGTTGCAATACCATTACTATTAATGTGATTACCTTTTCACGCAACTTGGGAACATAGATCCCGAGAAACCAGGACCCAGAACAACCACCTCTGGCCGTAATAACGGCTTTGATACGCCTGGGCATTGAGTCAAACGGAGCTTGGATGGCGTGTACAGGTACAGATGCCCAGACAGCTTCAACACGATACCACAGTTCATCAAGAATAGTAACTGGCGTATTGTGACGAGCCAGTTGCTCGGCCACCATTGACCAGACGTTTTCAGTTGGTGAGAGATCTGGAGAATGTGCTAGCCAGGGCAGCAGTCGAACATTTTCCGTATCTAGGAAGGCCCGTAAAGGACCTGCAACTTGCGGTTGTGCATTATCATGCTGAAATGTAGGGTTTCGCAGGGACCGAATGGAGGGTAGAGCCACGGGTCGTAACACATATGAAATGTAACGGCCACTGTTCGAAGTGCCGTCGATGCGAACAAGAGGTGACCGAGACGTGTAACCAATGGCACCCCATTCCATCACGCCGGGTGATACGCCAGTATGGCGATGTCGAATACACGCTTCCAATGTGCGTTCACCGCGATGTTGCCAAACACGGATGCGACCATCATGATGCTGTAAACAGAACCTGCATTCTTCCGAAAAAATGACGTTTCACCATTCGTGCGCCCAGGTTCGTCGTTGCGTACACCATCGCAGGCGCTCCTGTCTGTGTTGCAGCGTCAAGGGTAACCGCAGCCACGGTCTCCGAGCTGACAGTCCGTGCTGGTAGAAACGATGTCGAATTGTTCATGCAGATGGTTGTTGTCTTGCAAAAATCCCCATCTGTTGACTCAGGGATCGAGACGTGGCTGCACGATCCGTTACAGCCATGCGGATAAGATGCCTGTCATCTCGACTGCTAGTGATACGAGGCCGTTGGGATCCAGCACGGCGTTCCGTATTGCCCTCCTGAACCCACCGATTCCATATTCTGCTAACAATCATTGGATCGCGACCAACGCGAGCTGCAATGTCGCGATACGATAAACCGCAATCGCGATAGGCTACAATCCTACCTTTGTCAAAGTCGGAAACGTGATGGTACGCATTTATCTTCCTTACACGAGGCATCACAACAACGTTTCACCAGACAACGCCGGTCAACTGCTGTTTGTGTATGAGAAATCAGTTGGAAACGTGCCTCTTGTCAGCACGTTGTAGGTGTCGTCAACCTTGTGTGAATGCTCTGAAAAGCTAATAATTTGCTTATCACAGCACGTTCTTGCTGTCGGTGAAATTTCGCGTCTGTCGCACGTCGTCTTCATGGTGTAGCATTTTTAATGGCCGGGAGTGTAGTTAAGAGTGCATCGCTTTGCATGGAAACGACGCTACCCGCTGTTTCGTTTATGATTACTTGTTATTCTGAGCATGTGCAGTCTTTAGAGGTCGAGGCCTCCCCTTGTGACTGCTGACCGGAGTTCGTATTTAACTCCATCCTGCATGTGTTCCTTTCCTGTGGTTACCATGAAGTGCGCAATAAATAAGGGTAGACGTATTGAAAGTTGCTAATACGAGGTCATCAATCATAGTAATGAGGATGATAATTATGCTTCTGCTGAGTCAAAATTGATAATAAAAAGTATGTTGTTGTTGTTGTCTTCAGGCCGGAGACTGCTTTGATGCAGCTCTCCACAGTACCCTATCCTGAGCAAGCCTTTTCATCTCATCATAAGAACGGCAACCCACATCCAGTTGAATCTGCTTACTATACGCGTCTCTTGGTCTCCCTCTGCGATTTTTACCCCACACACTTCCCTCCAATGCTAAATTTACGATTCCTCGATGTCTAAGAATGTGTCCTACAAAGCGATCCCTTCTTTTAGTCAGGGTATGCCAAAAATTCCTTTTCTCCCCAATTCTGTTCAGTACCTCTTCATTAGTTATGCGATCTACCCACATAATCTTCAACATTCTTCTGTAGCACCACATTTCAAAAGCCTCTATCCTCTTCCTGTCCACACTGCTTATCGTCCACGTTTCACTCCCATAGAAGGCAACACTCCACACAAATGCCTTCAGAAAAGACTTCCTTACACTTAAATTAATATTCGATGTTAACAAATTTCTCTTTTTCAAAAACGCCTTTCTACCCATTGCCATTCTGCATTTTATATCCTCTGTACTGCGACCATCATTTGTTATTTTACTGCCCAAGTAACAAAACTCATCTACCTCCTTTATTGCTTGATTACCCGATCTAATTCCTTCAGCATCACCTGATTTTCTTAGACTGCACTCCATTACCCTAGTTTTGCTCTTGTTAATGTTCATCTTATATGCACCTTTCAGCACACTGTCCATTCCGTTCAATTGCTCTTCCAGGCTCTTTGCTGTATCTGACAGAATTACTATGTCGTCGGCAAAACGCAATGTTTTTAATTCTTCCCCCTGAACTTTAATTCCTTCTCCAAATATCTCCTTGCTTTCCGTTATAGCTTGCTCAATGTACAAATTGAATAACACTGGAGAAACGCTACAAGTGGCAATATTAGTAATGGTATTGCATTTGCTACGTGAGAGCCGGCTGTTAAATAATGTTAAAAGCTTTGCCGTTGTTGTAGGTACTTGTTAAATAGTAATGAAAGTTGTTAACGAAATCGAGGTGTCTAGCTGGGGGGTGGGGGTCTATGCCGCATTACGTGAAGTATTGGGCTTTGTACATTTTGAGTATTCTCGTGCCACCTCGCGTCTGTCCCGTTAAGTAGAAACCGCGCTCTTTCTGGAGCAGTTGCCGTCAGCTCGTGAAAGCCATCACTTTGAGTGGCAGCAGCACCTAAGCCACTCACCGATGTTGTCCGCTGTTTCAGATGCAGACCTACCGACACAGAAGTTATAAGGGAAGAGCATATTGTTCAAAAAACGTACTTGTTGCTCCTACATCCATTTTTCTTTTGTAACTACTAGCTTATATGCCCGTGCTTCGCAACGGTTGTTAGAGAGGGACCTGTGTATATCACGGTTTTTAGGGTTCCGCTCGTAGGTCAGCAAATACAGAATCCTTGCTGCATCGCTCTGTCAGTAAACTCAGTTCTCCCAGCCAATTTAAGTTGAAGTTATTAAAAAATGCTCAGTCTCTGTTGCAATATTTTATTATCCAATAACGCGTTTCGCGCTGTTAGCGCATCGTCAGACTGGAAAAAGACAGATGTTTTGATACAGTCCGTGTACCTGGCGGGCAGCGAATCTAATGTGGCTAAGTTGAGTAAACTTAGAAAAGTCACAACTTATGATGGACATGGAGCCACAGAACTATCTAATGCTGTGGTGGAGGTAGCTTAACAATTTGTGTTGTCATTGGGCGCCTGCAAAGAGGTAGACGTACAAAGTACGTAAGGGTTATTTGAGGTAGAATAACTAGGGACTAAAGGGGTACAATATGGTAATTAATAGAATGCTTTTTATTTATATGATAAAAGTCACCATAGCAGCAGAGGAGTCGCTGTCGCGGCAGGTCCACGTTTACAACTGGTAGCATTGTTTGTTAATAACTGCGGAACATAAAATAATGCGGCTGTTAAACAGAGCGGTATGGGCAGAGTTAGTAGTCTGAGGGAATGAGGTCTTGCCAAGCGGTAGCTTAGTAGTATCAGAGGTGTTTGTGAAGTGGGGGAGTGAATCTTGTGAAATGATACATGTTGGTATGAAACAATAATACGAAATTATTAGAGGCCTGAGGCCAAAATGACCCCCTTCTGACAATTCACATCATCTTTCTTCCGCCCCACCCTCAGGCCTCTAATAATTTCGTTTTCATTCATTTATTATTGTTTCATGCCAACATGTTATCATTTCACAAGATTCATTCCCTCACGTCACAAACATCTCTAGCCGCTCATTCCCTCAGACTATTAACTCTGCCCATACCGCTCTGTTTAACGGTCGTAGTCATGTTCCGTAGTTATTAAGAATACTACCAGTTGTAAACGTGGACCTGCCGCGACAGCGACTCCTCTGCTGCTATGGTGACTTTTATCATATAAATAAAAAGCATTCTATTAATTTCCATATTGTACCCCTTTAGTCCCTAGTCATTCTAGTTCAAGTAACCCTTACGTACTTTGTACGTTTGCCTCTTTGCAGGCGCCCAGTGACAGAACACAAATTGTTAAGATAACTCCTCCACAGCTATAGATAGCTCTGTGGCTCCATCTCCGCCCAAGTAAGTCCGAATTTTCAAATTTACTCACCTTAGTCAAATTAGATTCGTTGCCCGCCAGGTAAACGGACTGTATCAAAACATCTGTCTTTTTCCAGTCTGACGATGCGCTAACAGCGCGAAACGCGTTATTGGAGAATAAAATACTGCAACAGAGACTGAGCATTCTTTAATTATTCAACACTGTTCCTGCACCAGCCGCCACCACCACCATCATGGAATGGAATGAAATGTTAAGTAGAAGTCATTGTCGAAAAAATGAATGTTCCATAAATTTTTTTCTTACAAAAAGTGAAATTAATTCAAGTCCACATTCAGGAACTATGTAAATTCAATGTTAGATTGTGTTTATAAAGTTAAGATTGCAGTGTGTAATTGTCTGTCTGACGTAAACTTCTGAAAACACTTCTATCGTTGAGATGAGAAATAGTAACAACAGCGCCATGTATTGGTTCTGTGGTGTAGTACTAAATTGTTTCTCACTCACCGTAAGTGTATGCTGAAGTATTAGTATGTTGCATTGTTGCACTGGGGACAATGTAGTTATTCTGTATGCAGCACTCCCTATTATTGAAAACTCGACGAATGATGAAAGTCTGGTAATTCAATCAACAGAGCAGTTCATGTCTGTATAAATAATTCGTCATGTCTGTTTAAATAAGACGTCATAGTGGTGTCAATGTGCGATAAAGTAAGTCCGGGTGATCGTTGAAGGAATGGCGTCAGATGATCGTCTGTATAGGACTTTCCATTAAATATAGTAGTATTTCCAGTGAATTGTCTTGACTGTGTTAGCAGCATCGGCCACTCTTCCAGCTAATACATGTCCCCACGTCCTGCAGTGATTACTTCGTAAAGCGCGAAGTTGAAATCTCTGCAAAATCTGTGTCTTAATGTAGTCCGCACCAAAAGTAATTACGAATTTTATTCACAATATTGTACCGAAGAATTATGAAAGCAGAAAAGTTTAGGATGAGTCTGTCGCTCGCGTGTGTATATTATCTCTAGCGGCAGGCACAGAGCAAAAATATCTCTGGATTGAGCGTTTAGATGCACAGAACAAATTTTGTATCCTCGACATTGAGGTGGAAATGTTTCGTGATATCGGGGAAAATCTACTAATCGCTGTCTTCATCTTGGTCCTTTTTTGTGCGGTTAAGACAGATGACTATGTGTAAATGATCCTTTTAGCGACCCTTCAACTTTCTTGTTGCTTCTGTGACACATTCATGTTATGTGGTTGCTCTGCGAAAAGGAGGTGGGGCTTCTTTGCAGCCAATGAGGTACGAACCAATTGAAAGAGCAAATAAATGTGAAGAAAGACTGGATTTGTTTCAATATCACGTGTTAATGCCAAATGTTGGGAAGTTGTCCAGAACGCAATGCTCACTCCATAGATATTTCTACTCTATGTACAATTTAGTGGTTATACCCGTCGAAAGATGCACATCTTTTCTTTCCATGACATTGCAAAGCATATGGGATACAGCTAGGAAGAAGAAAAATTTGTTGTCCTACTTGGGTTAAATTTTACTTGCAGTGGCAGCAGTTTAGTTTACTGTCGTTGGCAACGAACTATTTGCTTTAGGAGGAGGATTAATTTAATAAATAGAACAGCATAAATTATTTATTGAATCGTGAACATAAAGAATTATTCATCTCATTCTACATGACTGATTTTTGAAAGAGCATTTAACGGCCGTTGCCAACATCAGCACACTTCGCCGATGCCGTAAGTAAAATTGTACCCATTGTAGTAGTGTATCACACCAGTTATTTGCTACGCTATGTAACTTACATTTCCTCAATTTGTCCTTTTCTGTACTGTGACGACAAACACAGATGTTACTCACCTAACCGAATGGTATTAATCTGTTAGTGACGTGATACTGCCCGCTAAACCAAAGTAACCTATGACTTACAAACTTTCCGTCAGAGACATACATTAACGTATGTCTACAGTATGTGTATTGCAGTAAGCTCAAAGATAATATGGAGATGGTACTATGTATTATGAAACCGTGATGCTCGACGTATATGTCTCTCTCTCTAATCCAGTTGTCAGTATTTTGATCCTAAGCACTACCGTTCTTTCCAGTGTTTATATTGAGATCGTTAGTGTATTGCGAGTGAAGTTAGTACTCAGTTAATGTATGTCTGTGTTTCCCAGTGTTTTATCTTTGAGTCTTTTTATCTTGGAGCATATGTTGATCGTCGTATTTCTCCACAGTTTACGGATTTATATGACTAGCAGTGTTTGTCCGTCTTTGCAACTACAATAAAAATGCGTTTTTTCTCACCAGACGCGTTTCGTTTTAATGACAGAAAAACATCTTCAGTGGTCTGTAATAATAGAAATCTACAGTTTGTTTTGTTTTTAGATCGAAAACAGTTCGTTAACGGAACATGAAAAGTAGGCTTAACGTTATGTTACTTAAGGAAATGTTGTCTTGTTTTCGCTTCATCTCATGGAACGCCGGTCTATTTCCTGCAGTACCGCCGGTTCTTCATGCTGTGTCGTTTTCTCACTTCTTCCACTGTCGCTTTTGCACTGCCCATAGTTGTTTTCCACAGATCAGAAGGGTTTGTTTTTGTTTTGACTGAGTCTGCACAGTATGTTATTTATTATTAAACATAGAAAAAGAACTACATTAGTGATGTTGGCAACACTTCAATAACACACTGTGCAGAATCAGTGAAAACAAAAACAAACACTTCTGATCTGTGAAAACAATTATGGGCAGTGCAAAAGTGACAGTGGAAGTAGTGGGAAAAACGATAGAGCATGAAGAACCAGCGGTACTGCATTAAACAGACCGGCGTTCCATGATGTGAACGGAAAAGAAGAAAATTTCCGTAAGTAACAAACATTAGGCCTACTTTTCATGGTCTGTTTAAGAACTATTTTCTATCTTCAATGATCTGTAATAATAGAAATCTACAGTTTGTTTTGTTTTTAGATGTTTTATTGTCATTAAAACGAAACGCATCTGGTGAGAAAAATCGCATTTTTATTGTAGTTGCAAAGACGGACAAACACTGCTATTCATAATTATGAAAGCAACTACGGACATTATGGCCACACAAAC
Source organism: Locusta migratoria (assembly GCA_026315105.1). Lineage (NCBI taxonomy): Eukaryota > Metazoa > Arthropoda > Insecta > Orthoptera > Acrididae > Locusta > Locusta migratoria. Next base: position 118,963,918 of record CM048754.1, read on the forward strand.
AACTTTTACGGATTTTTGTGTCGGGGTAGCACAGTCGGTAGTGCGCTTGCCCGCGAAAGGCAAAGGTCCCAGGTTCGAGTCCCGGTTCCGGCACACAATTTTAATCTGCCAGGAAGTTTCATATCAGCGCACACTCCGCTGCAGAGTGAAAGTTTCATTCTGGAAACATCCCTTAGGCTGTGGCTAAGCCATGTCTCCACCATATCCTTTCTTCGAGGAGTGCTAGTCTTGCATGTTTTGCAGGAGAGCTTATGTGAAGTTTGGAAAGTAGGAGGCGAGGTACTGGCGGAAGTAAAGTTATGAGGCGGCATCGTGAGTCGTGTCGGAATAGCACAGTCGGTAGTGCGCTTGCCCGCGAAAGGCAAAGGTCCCAGGTTCGAGCCCCGGTTCCGGCACACAATTTTAATCTGCCAGGAAGTTTGAATCTGGTTAATTTTATTGACTTTATCGATGAAAAAGGCTGTGAAGCAAACACATGCTAAATGACCAGTGGAAAAAACAAAATAAACCTCTCTGGCCAATATTAACGTTAAAAACGTCTCTGATAACTTAGTCGATTAATGTATATGTAAACATCTTTGGCAGAGCTGTTGTTAATTACGCAAAATATAAAAGTTTTCTTTGATTTAACGTTTTAGCGTAAAAAGCTGCATAAAACCTAACAGCTAAAAACCGTATACAACTAATAAATACGCGAATATTTCCATACAGTTTATGTAACAGTTACGCCAGATGTCAGCATATAACGTCCAAACATCGTAGACGTAAGTTATAAGGAAAATTTATAACAAAACTTTTTATGTATTTTTTCGTATTGTTTGGTTTGTAATTAATGTAATTAATTAATGTAATGCTCAGCTAAGATCTACTCTCTTCTGAAAGAAGGAAGTAAGTACCAAGACTAAGTTAGCAGTGCACCGCTCTATCTTTCGACCAACTTTGTTGTATGGGAGTGAAAGTTTGGTGGATACAGGTTACCTTATTCATAAGGTAGAGGTTACAGATATGAAAATAGCAAGAATGATGTACTAATAGATGGGAACAATGGCAGGAAAGTGTACATAATGAGGAAATGAAAGAAAAGCTGGGAGTGAACGCCATAGATGAAGCAGTTAGAGCGAACAGACTGAGATGGTGGGGTCATGTTACACGCATGGGAGAAGCAAGGTTACCTAAGAGACTCATGAGCTCGGCAGCGGAGGGTAAGAGGAGTCGAGGTAGACCAACAAGAAAGTACTTAGATTCTGTGCAGGATGATTTTGAAGTAAAAGGCAAAAAATCAGACATCAATGTTAGCATTGAATAGGGGATCATGGAGGAGTTTTATTAGAGGTACTATGCTCCACACTGATCGCTGAAAGGCATCATCAGTCTCTGATGATGAAAATGATGTAATTCTTATATACGCAGGCTCTTGAGAATGACAAACTGTTGAAACAGCTGTAGAACTATTGAATAAAATATAAGCATCAATCCGGAACTTTCATTACAATGCCATTCTACGACATTTATGATGCTGCAGGCCAAACAATAAGAAAAAAAGAATTTTTTTAGATTTGTTCGTTCCTGACTTTTTTTTTTCCACCAGTCGCCACGAGTTGTCGGATTCCCGCGTGCCGGCGGAATGCGTTGCCGCTTCTACTACGTCTCGGTGCCAACGCTCGATACTCGTACACTGGTGTTTTAAAACGGCACCAGGAAGTTTCCCCTGGACGCAGCGTCGGTGGTCACTGGTCCTTGTGCGGCTGTGCCGCCAGGTGCAAGGTCGCGTGGCGCGACGCCCAGCAGCCAATCAGCAGGCAGGGACCGCGTGACGTCACCGCCACGGCAACAGGTGGCCGGCGGCGCACAGCGTAACGTAGCGGCTAGCGGCTTGCGGTCGCATAGCGCGGTGCAGACGTGATACGCTGGCGTAATGCCAACTGGCTTATTCCAATAGCCGGCGCATCGCAATAAACGTCGTTGTTGGTTCTATTACAGTCTGATGCTGCTAAATTGACATGCTTGAGTATTGCCTTATTTAATGGCAGCATGAAAACAACCAGTTCTCTGTACGATAGGTTATAAAAAAACTCAGTTTCGCAACTTTAGTATAAGATAGCTGATAAGTAGTTTGTAAGTTTAGGGACTGATAACCCGGGCAGTTAGGTCCGATTTTTGTTGTCGTCTTCAGTCCTGAGACTGGTTTGATGCAGCTCTCCACAATACCCTACCCTGAGCAAGCCTCTTCATCTCCACATAAGAACGGCAACCTACATCTGTCTGAATCTGCTTACTGTATCCATCTCTTGGTCTTCCTCTGCGATTTTTACCCCACACACTTCCCTCTAATGCTAAATTCACAATTCCTTGATGTCTAAGAATGTGTCCTACCAATCGATCCCTTCTTTTAGTCAAGGTATGCCAGAAATTTCTTTTTTCCCCAATTCTATTCAGTACCTTCTCATTAGTTACGCGATCCACCCACCTAATCTTCAGCATTCTCTGTAGCATCACATTTCAAAAGCATATATCCTCTTCCTGTCCACACTGTTTATCGTCCATGTTTCACTCCCATACAAGGCAACACTCCATACAAATGCCTTCAGAAAGGACTTCCTTAGGCTTAAATCAATATTCGATGTTAACAAATTTCTCTTTTTCAAAAACGCCTTTCTACCCATTGCCATTCTGCATTTTATATCCTCTGTACTGCGACCATCATTTGTTATTTTACTGCCAAAGTAACAAAACTCATCTACCTCCTTTATTGCTTCGTTTCCCAATTTAACGCCTTCAGCATCACATGATTTTCTTAGCCTGCACTCCATTACCCTAGTTTTGCTCTTGTTAATGTTCATCTTATACGCACCTTTCAGCACACTGTCCATTCCATTCAATTGCTCTTCCAGGTCCTTTTCTGTATCTGACAGAATTACCATGTCGTCGGCTAAACGCAATGTTTTTAATTCTTCACCCTGAACTTTAATTCCTTCTCCAAATTTCTCCTTGCTTTCCTTTATAGCTTGCTCAATGTACAAATTGAACAACATTGGGGAAAGGCTACAACCCTGTCTTACTCCCTTTCCAACCACTGCATCTCTTTCATGCCCTTCAACTCTGACAACCGCTGTCTGGTTTTTGTACAAGTTGTAAATAACCTTACGCTCCCTATATTTTACTCCTGCTTGCTTCAGAACTTGAAAGAGTTTATTCCAATCAACACTGTCAAAACCCTTCTGCAAATCCACAAAAGGTAAAACTATAGGTTTGCCTTTTGTTATTCTATCTTCTAGGATAAACCATAAAGTAAGTATTGCCTCCTGAGTTCTTACATTTGTCCCGAATCGAAACTGTTCTTCCCAGTGGTGTGTAAATAATTAGTGTCAAAGTTTTGCAACCATGACTTATTAAATTGACGGTTGTCTAATTTTCACAGGAGTCTGCGCTTGCTTTCTTCAGAATTGGTATGATTTCATTTTTCTTTAAGTCTGAGGGTACTTCGCCTGTCTCATACAACTTACACACCAGGTGGAACAATTTTGCCATGGCTGGTTCTCCCAGAGACTTCAGTAGTTCTGAGGGAATATCATCTACTCCAGGGGCCTTGTTTCGACTTAGGTCTTTCGGGGCTCTATCAAATTCATCTCTCAGTATAGTATCTCCTTATTGAACTTTATCTACTTCCTCTCCTCTTCCTACAATATTGTCTCTAAGTTCATTAAGTGATTGTTAATGTTCGCTATTGTCTTTACATCGTTCCTTTCGTGTTGTTCCCATAGCGATGGATTGTTTCTATGATGATCAGCGAGTGTGGAAGAAAGCTACTATACAGGCGCAGGGAGACTGATCCACATTTGTGCTTGGAGGAACTAATTACATACTGACATTTATGTTCTTGTGTTTCGCAAAATTATAAATATTTTGATTTTAGGATATTAAAAAGAAGTCGTACAATTTGGCAAGATGTCGAGGTCTGTTAGGTATCGTGTCAAAGTGTGTGGTACAGCAGGACTGGAAGAGTAGGAAGAGGGGGCGCTGCTTGCTACCCAGACTGCTGGCGAACCAGCGGATGTAGCTAGTGACCGGCATTCAGTCTGGCTGCGGTAGTATCGTTTATCCTGAAATTATCGTTTGTGAAGTTTGAGAAGTAGGGGGGGAGGTAAAGTTGAGAGGGCGGACCGTGAAGCGTGCCAGGGTAGCTCAGGTGGTAGAGCGCCTGCCTGCGAAACGCAAAGTTCCGAGGTTCGAATACCGGTTCCCGCAAGCAATTTTAATCTGCCACGAAGTTTCGTATCAGCGCACACTCCGTTGCAGAGTGAAAGTTTCATTTACTGAATTATATATTTCTTTCTGTTGATAAAACATTCTTGTAAAGGGAGGGTACAGTATTCTACATTATAGGGTGAAGTTTTCAGCCTATTTTCCGAATCTGAACAGATACTATTTTTACATTAATTTTGGCAGAAAAATATAGGTTGCATGACGGAAGGTTTCTCGATGCAGATAATTTTCGGAAGTGAATTATATTCGTGAAGCCTCAGTGTATAGCGAATTTCTAAAGTAGCTGATGTTCTTTTTATGTAAATTCTCAAAATTACTTAGTGACTTCAGTTAATTTAGCTATCGATTGGTTCCTGAAACAGTATTCAGGCTTTCATTTATTCATTGTTAACATGGTACCTTTAATGTGTTTTATTCAAATCTGAATTGCTGATAACAGGGAATTAGGTAAGTTCTAAAAAAATAAATTCCACTTTCCTCGGACAATTTTAGTATTTGGGAAGTACCGAGTTACCCAGAGTGCGCTACTCTGGCAGTTTTATGGCGCACGTTCCTCCTCATTTCACTGTGACCCCCAAGAGACTTGGCGACCACCCAGGCGATTGCGACCCACAGGTTGGAAAAGATACTGTCTAGGGAGAGAGGTTCCCATAGCTTTACGAGCAGTCCAGGACAGCGGTCAGGCAGAGGGTGTTGATGACGATGACGATGACGATGATGATGATGATGATGATGATGATCATATTGTTCTTGTTGATGGATGGTGACAATGAATGTTTGTGCTGATGACGATGGATGTTTGTGCTGACGACGATGGATGTTTGTGCTGACTACGATGGATGTTTGTGCTGACTACGATGGATGTTTGTGCTGACTACGATGGATGTTTGTGCTGACTACGATGGATGTTTGTGCTGACGACGATGGATGTTTGTGCTGACGACGGATGGATGTTTGTGCTGACGACGGATGGATGTTTGTGCTGACGACGATGGATGTTTGTGCTGACGACGGATGGATGTTTGTGCTGACGACGGATGGATGTTTGTGCTGACGACGGATGGATGTTTGTGCTGACGACGGATGGATGTTTGTGCTGACGACGGATGGATGTTTGTGCTGACGACGGATGGATGTTTGTGCTGACGACGGATGGATGTTTGTGCTGACGACGGATGGATGTTTGTGCTGACGACGGATGGATGTTTGTGCTGACGACGGATGAATGTTTATGCTGTTGATGGCCGTTGTTGTCGTTGATGATGATGATGGCCGTTGTTGTCGTTGATGATGATGATGGCCGTTGTTGTCGTTGATGATGATGATGGCCGTTGTTGTCGTTGATGATGATGATGGCCGTTGTTGTCGTTGATGATGATGATGGCCGTTGTTGTCCGTTGATGATGATGTCCGTTGTTGTTGATGTCCGTTGTTGTTGATGTCCGTTGATGATGATGATGATGATGATGTCCGTTGTTGTTGATGTCCGTTGATGATGATGATGTCCGTTGTTGTTGATGTCCGTTGTTGTTGATGTCCGTTGTTGTTGATGTCCGTTGTTGTTGATGTCCGTTGTTGATGATGTCCGTTGTTGATGATGTCCGTTGTTGATGATGTCCGTTGTTGATGATGTCCGTTGATGATGATGTCCGTTGATGATGATGTCCGTTGATGATGATGTCCGTTGATGATGATGTCCGTTGATGATGATGTCCGTTGATGATGATGATGGGCGTTGTTGTTTGTTTTCCAGCTGCAGGCGGACGAGGACTTCGCGCAGGCGCAGCGCTCCAACGCGGACTCCTTGCGCGAGTTCTGCGACCCGGCGTCGCTGCAGGACGCGGGGCTGCGCCAGCGCGTGGTCCTGGCGTCGAGCCCCGGCGCCGCCGCGCTGCCGCTGCCAGACTACCGACAGGTGGGTCAGCACGTCTGCCACTGGGCCGCTTACACATACCGACACCAGAAACCGACTCCGTCGGATGAAAAGTATCCCACACCTGGCTGAAAAGGCTTTAAAGAAGTGCTGCAGTTCAGTATGGTAGCGGCCCACCGTTGGCTTCCACTCACAGGCATTCGTTCAGTCAGCTGCTGGGAGGTTTCCCGGGCAGTGACAGGCAATTTTTCACGGAGTACTGCACGGAGTAGGTCGGCGAGGCCTGACGCGAAGTGGGCGTTCCAAAACGTCACAAAGCTGTTCTGTGGGATTCGAGTCAGGACTCTGTGTAGGCCAGTCCACTGTGGCGGAGCAGTATCAACACGTGGTCAGTCGAGTTCAAAGCTGCGATCGACATCCAGGAATTGCTCTACAGGGAGGAGGACGAGGTAAATGTAGGGCCGTGTTGTGATAGTCCCACGAAACGGCGGCAAAGGGTACATTGGAAAGACGAGCACACCAGAACAATCCTTGGGCCAATAGATCGTTCTGTTCGAGATAATTCATAATATTTGAATACAGGATAAGTCCCAAAACCCTGCTGCAAACTGACGTAAATGAAATAAGCCTGTAGTTTAGTGGGTTACTCCTACTGCCTTTCTTGAATATAGGTGTGACCTGTGCAACTTTCCAATCTTTTGATACAGATCCTTCTTTCAGAGTGCGGTAGTATATGACTGTTAAGTAAGGGGCTATCGCTTCAGCATAATCAGATAGAAATCTAATGGGTATACAATCCGGTCCAGAAGACTTGTTCTTGCACTACTCCGATGATACCTATTTCTACGTTACTCATTACGGCATCTGTTCGTAATTTCAAATCTGGAATATTGGTTTCGTCTTCTTTGGTGAATGAGTTTCTAAAAGCTATGTTTAGTAACTCTGCTTTAGTAGCGCTGTCATCGGCAGGATCGCCACTACTATCACGTAGTGAGGGTATTGTTTGTGTTTTGCCCCTAGTATATTTAACATATGACTAAAATTTCTTTAGGTTTTCAGTCAATTTTTCGAGAAAGAGTTTCGTTGTGATAAGTATTGTAGGCATCTTGCTTTGAAATCCTCGCTAATTTTCGAGCTTCTGAGTACGATCGCCAATCCTGGGGATTTTGTGTTCGTTTAAATTTAGTATCCCTTTTCCTTTGCTTTTCGAACAGTGTCCTGACCTGTTTTGTCTACCAAGGGGGATCGCCTCCTTCTTTTATTAATTTATTAGGTATAAAACTTTCAATTGCTGTCGATACCACTTCTTTCAATTTGAGCCACATCTGGTCTACACCTACGTTTAGTAACGAGTGGAAGCTGTCTTTCAAGAAGCAATGTGTTTCATTTCTATCTGCTTTCCTGAACAAATATACTTTTCATTTATTTTTGGTAACTTTAGGACTTTCGATAGTCAATTTTGCTACGACAGCTCTGTGTTCACTAATACCTGTATCCGTTTTGATGCTCGTTATGAGCTCAGGATTATTTGTTGCTAAGATATCAAGTGCGTTTTCACATCCATTTACAATTCTAGTTGGCTTATGAACTAATTGTTCGAAGTAATTCTCAGAGAATGCGTGGAGTACAATTCCGGACGATGTTTTATGCCTACCTGCTGATTTGAAAATATAATTTCGCCAACAGATGGAGGGTACATTAAAATCACCGCCTACTATTATCGTGTGAGTCGGGTACGTTTTTGTAATTACTCAGGTTTTCTTTGAACCTTTCTGCTATTGTATCGTCAGAGTTGGGAGGCCGATAAAAGGAACCAATTATTAACCAGTTCATGAAACTGATTGAAGATGAAACTTCCTGGCAGATTAAAATTGTGTGCCGGAACCGGGACTCGAACCTGGGAGGACCTTTGCCTTTCGCGGGCAAGCGCACTACCGACTGTGCTATCCCGACACGACTCACGATGCCGCCTCACAACTTTACTTCCGCCAGTACCTCGCCACCTACTTTCCAAACTTCACAGAAGCTCTCCTGCAAACACGCAAGACTAGCACTCCTGGAAGAAAGGATATGGTGGAGACATGGCTTAGCCACAGCCTAAATTTTAATCTGCCAGGAAGTTTCATATCAGCGCACACTCCGCTGCAGAGTGAAGTTTCATTCTGGAAACATCCCTTAGGCTGTGGTTAAGCCAAGTCTCCACCATATTCTTTCTTCCAAGAGTGCTAGTCTTGCATGGTTCGCAGGAGAGCTTCTGTGGAAAGTAGGAGGCGAGGTACTGGCGGAAGTAAAGTTGTGAGGCGGCATCGTGAGTCGTGTCGGGATAGCACAGTCGGTAGTGCGCTTGCCCGCGGAAGGCAAAGGTCCCAGGTTCGAGTCCCGGTTCCGGCACACAATTTTAATCTGCCAGGAAGTTTCATATCAGCGCACACTCCGCTGCAGAGTGAAGTTTCATCCTGATTGAAGATGTTTAGTTTTTGTTTGAAGGCAATGCTACTGCATAGATATGGGCATCGGCATGAAACCTACATAAAAGAAGGCCATTAGAAGTGTAAACACTGCGTCTAATAACCTGCGACATTAAAAGCAATACAACTAAAATGAATACAACTTTGAGCTATTAATAAACGACAACCTAGGTGTATGATGATGTAGAGGTATTTAAACCTACCGCAACAGGTGGAGGTTGTTTCTCAGGCACTGTCTTATCCCGGCTGTTCTTGTAAGACTTCCCTTTTACTCTAAGCTTATTTACAAAATGAATAGTTCCTGCTTGGTACACGATGGAACGTCAACTCAGACATTAACAAGAAATCTCACGTGCACCTCTGGCCACTGGCACATAGCCCAGATTTAATTTCACAACAGGTGGCACGTAGATCGTCGGGCATTCTTGTGAGAAACATTACAACTACTTCCACATCGAATAACAGATAGCCCGCTTTTTACTGAGTAGTGTTAGGCATGCAGGCCACATTTTCACAATAAAACAAAATTTTTCATTTTTGGCACTTACCACGGATTTCATTCTCAGCCTACACCTGTCAGGCAACAGGCGAGGTCGGCCTGTATGCTTTCGCGCTGTACGCGTGCCTCCACCTTTCCACTTCACTGTCACTCGAGGCTGCTGTATCACCCTTGACGAAGGGCAACAGGCGGATTGTGTTTTTCTCGACTTCTACATCTACATGGGATACTCTGCAAATCACATTTAAGTGCCTGGCAGAGGGTTCATAGAATCACAATCATACTATTTATCTCTCAGTTCGAGCTCTGATTTCTCGTATTTTATTCTGATGATCATTTCTACCTATGTAAGTGGAACGCAACAATATATTTTCGCATTCGGAGGAGAATGTTGGCGATTGGAGTTTCGCAAGTAGCCCACGCCGCAGCGATAAGCGCCGTTGTTGTAGTGATTCCCATCCCAGATCCTGTATCATTTCCGTAACGCTGTCTCCCCTGTATCGTGACAATACGAAACGAGCTGCCCTTCTTTGGACTCTTTCGATGTCCTCCGTCAAACCCACCTGATAAGGATCCCACACTGGGCTGCAATACTCCAAAAATGGACGGACAAGCGCAGTGTATGCAGTTTCTTTAGTAGTTCTGTTGCATCTTTTAAGGGTTCTGCCAATAAAACGCAGTCTCTGGTTCGCCTTTCTCACGATATTATCTACGTGTTCTTTCCAGTTTAAGTCTGAAGTAATAGTGTACTTCAAAAAGGCGTTCGACGCGGTGCCACACTGCAGACTCCTAACGAAGATACGAGCTTATGGAATAGGTTCACAGATTTGTGACTGGCTGGAAGACTTCCTAAGTAATAGAACGCAGTACGTTGTTCTCGACGGCGAGTGTTCATCAGAGACGAGTGTATCGTGAGGGGATTATGATTAGGACCGCTATTATTTTCTATCTATATAAATGATCTGATGGACAGAGTAAGTTGTAATTTGCGGCTGTTTGCTGATGATGCTGTGGTGTATGGGAGGGTGTCGTCTGTAACTGACTGTAATAGCATACAGGATGACTTAGACAAAATTTCTAGTTGGTGCGAAGAATGGCAGCTAGCTCTCAATGTAGAAAAATGTAACGTGATGCGCATGAGTAGAAAAAACAATCCTATAATGTTCGAATACAGCATTAGTAGTGTGCTTCTTGATGCTGTCGCGTCGTTCAAATATCTAGGCGTAACATTGCAGAGCGATATGAAATGGAACGAGCATGTAAGGACAGTTGTGAGTAAGGCAGACAGCCGACTTCGGTTTATTGGGAGAATTTTTGGAAGATGTACTTCACCTGTAAAAGGAGACCGCGTATAAAACGCTTGTACGACCACGTCTTGAGTATTGCTAAAGTGTTTGGGACCCGCAGCATATCGGTTTGAAGGAAGACATAGAGGCGGTTCAGAGGCGAGCAGCTAGGTTTGTTACCGGTAGGTTCGACCAATGCGCGAATGTCGCGGAAATGCTCCGGCAACTCAATTGGTGATCGCTGGAAGAAAGACGACGTTCTTTTCGTGAATTTCTGTTAAGTAAATTTAGAGGGCCGGAATTTGAAGCTGAGTGTAGTACGATCTTGCTGCCACCTACTTACATTTCCCGTAAAGATCACAAAGACAAGATAAGAGAAATTAGGGCTCGTACGGAGGCATATAGGCATTCTTTTTTTCCTCATTCAATTTGGGAGTGGTATAGGAAAGGAAATGCCTAGTAGTGGTACAGTGTACCCTCCGCCACGCACCTTACGGTGAATTGCGGAGTATGTATGTAGATGTAGATGTAGACCAATCGACGTGACTTACTCTTGTGTCGGTATGCATGCCGCCTGCGGTCGATGCCCAACCATCCATCTTACCGATTATTCTTTGACGACTCACTCGATCGCCAATATCAGTTGTCTGCGATTGCCTTGCTTCCACCTGGAGTTCGGTTTCGCCGCCTGCTACAGCGGCTCGATTTTACCCTTCCTTCCACCCTTCGGTTGAGCGAAAGCCCATTGCCACCGTGGCATCAGGCCCAGGTTCACACACACCTCGAACTTAGTTCGCTCCCCAAGGAGAGCACTCCAGATTTGGTATACCGCTCGAGGCTTGTCGAACTCCGTTCGCGGTTCGATAATGCCATATTTATTTACACTGATGGTTCCAAGAGCACTGCCGGTGTCGGATCTGCCTTCGTCGTCGGGGACAACCGTTTCCAATACGAGCTCCCTGACCGGTGCTCGACCTTCACGGCTGAGCTTTTCGCCCTCCACCAGGCCGTTTTGTATACCTGCCGCCACCGCCAACCTTTCTATGCCATATGTTCGGACTCCCTTAGTGCCCTGCAAAGTCTTAAGGACCCTTTCTCGAACCATCCTCTCGTGTATCGGATCCAACGCTCCCTCCAGTTGCTAGCAGATGACAGCTGTCACGTTTCTTTCCTGTGGGTCCCTGGCCACGTGGGTGTGCCCGGGAATGAGACCGCCGACATAGCAGCCAAGGCAGCAGCTCTTTTGCCTCGCATGGCTACCTTTTGCATCCCACCGGACGATGTTCAACGGGCTCTTCGCCGGAGTATCGTGTCGTCATGGCACAGTGCGTGGTTCTCACTGTACAACAATAAATTGCGAACTGTCAAACCGATCCCGACTGCTTGGAGGACCTCCTCACGCCCCTCTCGGCGGGAGGAGGTCATCCTGGCCCGGTTGCGGATCGGTCACTGCCGTTTCAGCCTCCGTCACTTGCTATCCGCCGACCCTGCACCGCTGTGCTCCTGCGGTGAACTGCTGACAGTGCGACATGTTTTACTGACTTGTGTTAATTTTAATCATCTCTGTGTAGCCCTTCACTTTCCGTCTACTCTGGAGGAAATTTTAGCTGATGACACACGAGCAGCTGCTCGTGTTTGCGTTTTATCAACTTGGCCAACTTATCCAAGGATATTTAACCCTTTTAATTGTTTATCTTTCGTTTTTAGCCTTCTCTTGATATTCTAACTGGCAGTTACCACTTTTTTGAGATCTAGCGAATCTATGTTCTTGTCTGGGCGCTAATGACCTTAGCAGTTGTGCGCCCTAAAACCACAAAAAAAAAAAAAAAAAAAAAAACTATCAAAAGATATTTAACCCGTTTAATTGTTTTTATCTTTGTTTTTAGCCTTCTTTTGATACTCTATCTGGTAGTCACTAATTTTTTCGAGATCCAGCGAATCTCCGTTCTTATCTGGCCGCCCAGAAACCACAAAAGAAAAAAAATTAATTCACTGTCACATCAGGAACAGTGGACCTGGGAATGTTTTTAGGAGTGTGGAAATCTCCCGTACAGACCTGTGACACAATGACAGCCCATCACGTGAGCGCGTTCAAAGTCCGCGACTTGCGCCATTCTGCTACCTCACGATGTCTACCGAGGTCGCCGATGTGCAGTGCGTGGCAGCATAGTGCATCCTAATAGCGTCCGGATACTTTGACCAAACTGTGTGTGTGTGCGCGCATCGGACATCAGTCAATCGTTAGAAAATAGCCTTTGTGCCAACTCTGATTGCAGGTTATTTAGATCGACTACAACGGGAACATGTCTACAGGGGTTTAAGTTAACAGGTCCTACGTCTTTTCTTTCCTCCTCAATGTTGCCATGGATGACGCACAACAGTTTGCGTTTGTACCGCAATGACAGTGTAAGCGAGGCTTGTAGTATCTCCCCACTGCACTGTGTGAAGAATAGAGACTCTGAAAGTTCACCAACCCGACGCCTTCTACAGACGTCTCCACGAAGATGATAGCACCTAGGTCGGAGTTCTTGATCGATGCTGAAATTATTAAACTATTGGCAGGAACTGATGTAATTACGGAATAAAACTGAGGTAGTTCGGATGCCAGCTGATTTACGAGGTATGTCCAGAAAGTAAGTTCCGTTTGGTTATATAAACTAAACGTGAACAGATACAGAAAAAATATTTATTGTATAAAAATCTGCAACTGTTCAACTACTTTTCTACATAATTTCCGAAATTTTGTAGGCACTTGTCACAGCGTGGCACAAGTTTTTGTGTGCCTTCTTCATAGAAGGTTGCCGCCTGTGTATTCAACCATGAGGCCAACATGTTCTTTCAGCTCATCATCGTTGAAGTGTTGACCACCAAGGACAGATTTTAGGTGTAACAAGAGATGAAGAGTCTTCTTCCCTTCACGTTGCTGCCCGACCTCACAAGGCGAATGTGACCAAACAACTCTTACGGGAATTTCACTGGGACGTGTTTGATCATCCTCCGTACAGTCTCGCTCCTAGCGACTTTCTTTTTACACCTAAAACCTGTGCATGGTGGTCAACACTTCTGCGATGATGACGAGCTGAAAGAACATGTTACCACATGGTTGAATACACAGGCGGCAATCTTCTACGAAGAAGGCATACAAACACTTCTGCCACGCTATCACAAAAGCGTACAAAATTTCGGAAGCTATGTAGAAAAGTAGTTTAATAGTTGTATATTTCTATACAATAAATATTTTTTCTGTATCTGTACACGTTTGTTTCATATAACCAAACGGAACTTACGTTGTGGACATACCTCGTATTTAAAGACTGCAGAAAACCAGCAAACTGCATAATCATCCACTTGACACACAGTGTCTTAACTGAAAGTAGATATAATTTCGCCTTGATCTAAGATGATTAAACAGTGTCTTGTGACCGCCTACGTATGCTACGTGTTACTCATCAGAGTGCCTGTTCTGAACTGAAGTGTGGCGGCTCGATGCAAGGCTGTCTTCGTTCCGCAATTTGGCGCGCAAACATGGTTGCCGTACATCGTACGTCTTAAATCATTTTGTTTGTTGAATTAGCAATCTATATTATGTTTCTACGTGTTGCATACAAATCTACAGTTTTGTTGCAGTCTTTATGAAATTTTGTACACGTAAGCTTCAATCCATGAGGACGGTCGCCGTAAGCGTAAGAATCACATACGATATATAGTTCACGAGATATGACGTCATAAACAATGAGGTGCCCCCAAAACTGCTGCATTTTGTGACAATTCTGCTCATTTTCTCCTAAACCACTGGACCGATTTCAACCAAATTTGGTACACGCATTCCTTACCGCGAGGTAACAATTGCTGCAAGGTTAAGAATCATATACGACACATGGTTCAAAAGATATTACGTCATAACCAATAGAAATCGCAAAAATGCGGCGAGACTTTCGAAATACACTGTATGAGAATGACAGTACTTAGCGACTTGCAACAAACTTTAAACATAATTTCAAACCTTTATTAAACTTTTGTCGCTGGCAACCATTGTAAAATGATGAAAGGAAAAAAGTTTCTCGCTTACTACTTTTCCGCTGTTTATGGAGTAAAACTACGGCTCTCGGTATGACGGTACAGTTTATAATTTGTACCCTACAAATTGTAGCCGGACGAAATTTTACAGACAGTATACACGCATAGTTGGGTGTACCCTCTAAATGGTATCGGAGTATGACACATAGTTTGAGATATGAGCACATAAACAGTAACGTTAATGGGAAACCGCCCCATCACCCAAGTTTTAATCTATTACTTATTTACTATTAATTGCATTCCCAAGAGATTTTACAGACATACAGCTCTTATACAAATGAATATATGGCAGGAATAATTGGACAACCCGGGCAACGCCCGGTTTTCAGCTAGTTGTTAATGTTTTACCTACTCAGGTCATGGCTCAGCTTTGAGGGTTTTATCTAAACTCAATTTGACATGGAATAAATAATTAGTTTATTAAGTATTAATAAAAACGTGATTGCGTTTTGGCGCGTGACCGCCAGTGCTACAGCCAATGAACGTCCAGTGCCTGCCGCTCGGGGACTTCCCCTAGACTCGCCAGTGCTCTATACCGTGAGAACCAGACCTATTGTACCACCTGACGTGGTTCTCACTAAACTTGCGCATAATTGTTCGCGATCGGGAGCGCTCACTTTAGTTCGCGGCTCTCCCGCGAACTAGTTCGTTGTTTTAGTTCGTCCGCTCCCAGTGACGGCTGAGCGGCGTGGTCTGCGCATGCAGGTGGAGGGAGAAGTTCCCCCACCTAGCTGCTTCATGCGCTTGCTGCTTGAGCCGCTAACGATATCACGCGAACCAAAAGAAACAGTTTGTGGATAATTTCTCGCGTTTAACTTTAGAGTTAACTCTATATCTTGGCATTATGGAATTTATTACTCAGCTATTGCAGAGTGCAGAACACATCATAACAGAAATTCTGTAGCACTGAACTATGTAATCTAGCAGGCAGACGCTCACCTCGAAATAGCTCTCATCAGCAGAAGGCAAACACGTGATTTTTAATTCTGTTCACGCATGGTTTAGTTCGCGACCAGTCGCGCATGTTTTAGTTCGTAGCTCGGCCGCGAAGTAGGTCGCTCTTTTTGGTTCGTCCTTTCGTTTTGGCTTTTTCTACCGCTACTAAAACTACAGCTGAGCTGCATCTCAGCTCGGAATGACGGCAACTGGCAGAAGGGAATCACGCGATTCTGCGCGCTCTCGCGTCCTCTCGCTGTTACCCGCCAGTCTTCGGAAAAGGAGCGGACGAACTAAGAGGCGAGGGATATGCGAACTAGTTCGCGTACTTCGCCTTTGGGATCGCTCTTCCGAAGTAGTTCGTTCGGGAACTACACAAGACTAGTTCTCAACAGCTTTTACCGTCTGTCGCCTACTGGTGCTAATCGGCTGCGCTGAAGTAAAACTCAGATTTCAATATGATGGCTTTAAACCAGAAATATTACAAAATCTGGTGACTCACGTGATGCAAACGTGAAGGGTGTGGACGCTTAGTGCAGCGAATGGCGTCTGAGCCCCAACCTAAACAACTGCATAGCGCTGCGTTTGCTTACAAAGGAACAGCCTCTGTTATACAGCGTGATTCTCTAAGGTATGCACATACTTTAATAAGTTATTCTACATGTAAAACTAAAGAAAAAAAACCATAGGTCCGCAAATGTTTAGTTATGGAGGTGCCTAATAAGATTATGCCCGAAATTTATCACTCTCGCTAATCTGAAGCCATCGTAAGTTGTACAGTGTACGTACAATTTTACAATAAGTTAACAATAAATGTTAAAAATGTCTCCCCACTGACTTTAATACAATTAACTGCAAGGCTAACAATAGATTTTGTTGCTCGTGTTTGTTTCACAGGGTTGTTTTTAATTTCGTCGTTTGCATTTATAATACACGTCTGCGACAGGTTTTATTAGATTCACCACATGAATAACAACAAAATAATTGGAAGTCGTGTTTCGCTTCAACGCCGTACAGTTTTGCAACGGCTTCATATTAGCTACGTTGCTAAGTTTCAGACAAAATCTTTTCATTAGCCGTAACTCCGTAAGTAAACATTTGCGGACCCAGGTTTATATGAACGTTATTTTACTTGTAGAATAACATACTAGAATACTTGCGTATCTTCTTGAGTCGCCCTTTATAACTACGCAAGAGCAGGATAAACGCTGAAAGCACTTACTTTCACAAATTATCGGGTCTAGGTCTAGGGGGGGCGGATTTGAAATAAAACGTATGAAATCAATCGATACGCACAATAAAGCGATAGATAGATAATCTTAAGGACTAAAACTTTGTAATTTAACATGTTCCCAACGGAGTTATCGTTTATTTTATAGAAACTGAGAATTTTTTCGGCAAATTTCGCCATCTAGGCTAGAGTTTCATAAAACTGAAACTTTGAAATTTAATTATCTACACGCTCTTTTTTTTTTCGGATAATAATTTTTGCAACCATTTCACCCTAATGCTTGGACTAATTAATGTCTCTGTTTCCATTTTTGTGTTTATGAAATTCACCTCATAGTTGTAATACATTGCTTCTTCCGATATCCTCGCCAAACATAGCACATTTTTATTTTTTCCCATTGTTAAGAGTGTCACCCTGCGACGGTGCCCCATCCTTTTCAGTTCGTGGCCGAGGGGGACTGAGGCGCTCCAGTCACGGTCGGGGGTTCGAATCCCCCATCGGGCATGGATATTTGTGCCGTCCTTAGTATTAGCTAGTTCATAAGTAGTTCGTAAGTTTAGGGACTGATGACCCCGTAGTTAAGTCCCTTAAGCTTAACAAACATTTGAACATTTTTTTCAGCTCGCACACACACACACGACTTGCTAGAGACTCTACTCCGTCTGGAGCCCCAAGATGAGACCTTATAAGAGGCTTATAAATGGGAAAGGCATTTCTTACTGAGCAAAATTTACTTCTGACAAAGAGAACTCGAGGGTATCGGATTTTAGAATTTATTTCTATTTCATGGTGCGTGAAATTCAGATCTCAAATAAGAACCAGCCAAAGCTATTCGGCGCAACTCTCAGAAATTCTCGAGACAATCGACTGTGGAGTTTTACGAGTACACAAGTAAGTACCAGTAATTAAAGCAGTTGCACCGTTCCCGCCTCACAACCATAACTCTGTGGTTCAAATCCCGCTGAAACATATATTTTTGAAATTCAGTTATACAAAACATTTGGGGCTCTCTAATTTCACGAGTTCTCAGTATTTGTCTATGTGTATGCAGGCGAGCTGAAATGCTTGTGTCACATAAAACGATGGTAGAGCAGGTTAGTTGCCATCAGTTACTATGCAGCTGGCTTTCCGAAAACAGCGCCGTATCTCTTCACAAAGTGAACAATCAAAGACTACTGACGTCAACCGACAGTGAAGCCAATACTGTAGAAAATAATTGAAGTACTTTATCCATTTCAGCAACTGTTTAGGTTATAAACTAATAAAATTCAGCAACCAGTTGCTTGTAATTATTTATTTTAGACGACCGGTTTCGGACGCTCGAGTGCCCTTCTTGCACTCGCTGTTGAGTCTCCTAATAGCATGCAGCTACATTCATTAAGCAACAGTACTAAAATAGACCAGAAGAAGGGCACTCAAGCGCCCGAAACCGGTCGTCTAAAATAAATAATTACAAGCAACTGGTTGCTGAATTTTATTAATTTATTACTGTAGAAAATGTAACTTATGTTTTCTTGACTGCAACCATCATTATTAACAACCTCCTATAAAATGTAGAAAATTTCCAATGAACAAAAATACGTGCACTTTCATAAAAATTACCATTAGGCATTAAAATTGTGTAAGTATTCGAACACAAAGAGGAATAAAACGAAAAAAAATATGGTCACGACAGGATAGGAACCACGGACCCTCGGGTTGTAAAGCCGGACCGCTCCCATCTGTGCTACGCTGCGGGTGTTTTTGTTGTTGGCAAGTACTACAGCAGAGTCCCGAAACCTCGGCACTGGGTGTGCCGCAAGTCTGGCTAACTCTGCCACCCCCTATACACGCCTTCAGTCACTCCGAGCCCCCAGAGCGTGGGCTAGAGTCGAAATGCTAGCGTGTAGCAGTCACAGGCTATGCTATAAATGGGCCTACACATAATGTATCCATGTATATGCTTCGCAAATCGCGAAATTTCCCGACGTCTGCTGCTCCTGTAAGATGGACAACACATGGAAAATTGTGCCGGACCGGGACTCGAACCAGGGTCTGCTGCTTTTCGCGAGCGGTCGCCTTAACCACTCGGCCACCCGTGCACGCTCCCCGGCCAGACCCAAACTTCCATGTGTTGCACTTGTCTCTTTGTCTCATGTGTTGCAGATCGCTTGTCGATCTTACAGGAGCAGCAGACGTCGGGAAATTTCGCGATTTGCGAAGTGTATACATGAATATATTTATCTCTTTTCACTGTAATTTTTTTAAAGGAAACGCCTTTTGCTACTGCGAATGAAGGGTTCTATTTTTATAAGTCACCCACACGCGTTTCGCCTTTGTCTCAAGGCATCATCAGTGGGTGTCCTGAAATATTTACATGTTTCTCTTTACACATAACGGTCAGGGTTCTTACATATGCACAAAACATTTCATTTCTGATTTAAAACAGTTCGTTGTTTGGTATAAAATGGTGTACTTACTGCACTTGCTACTACACATCAGTCTCTTTCTGGCAACCGTGGTTGAAAGGTTCCACTGATTTTTGAAACACATTGCAGTTTTCTGGTTCCACTGTCACCTGCTACCATATTGTGTCTACTGCAGTTTGTTTTGTAGTGTTGCCAACCTTAGCTTATTTGAAATTCAACTGTTTCATTGAGTGTGTGTTGATGGTATCTTTGTATTTGGGGGGGGGGGTTGTGATTATGTGTTGGGATTTGTCTATCATATGTTCTATCAGTGAGAACAGTAATTGATTGATTGATTGGTCAGGTTTATTTCGTGATTTCATCAGTGGCGGCGCTAGACGAAAACTGGCCGTCGGCGAACTCGTCTTTGCGAGGCCCCTTTCATTTTTTCATTAATGAAGAAAATGTTAAAAGAGCTGAATTATACATCAATAATCATTATACTAAAATTCTATTAGTATACAAGTATTATTGCAATGACAAAAATTACAATAAACAAACAAATTAGAGGAGCTTTTCAGCTTTTCGTCTCACTGAATTTTTTAAGACCACATGTTAATACTAGCCACTATTTCGGCTTCAGTTGATAGTACTGAGAACGCAGATAGTCACTCTTGGATCATTGTGCTTTTCAAGTTAGTCTTAATCAATTTTAACTTTGTGAAGCTTCTATCGGCCGAAGCTGTACTGACTAAAACTGAGCATGATTCTGATTGTTATATAAACATTTGGATATACGTCTTCCAAATCTTTTTCTAAAATGTACTGAAGATATTGTTTGGTAAGTATTGTTTGGTAAGTATTTAACTAAAAATTGCATCGCTGCTGCACTGACACGGAAATAAATACGGACAACTATATAGCTGCCGGCCGGGAATGGCCGAGCGCATTAAGGCATCACACCACGCTGAGCAAGATCGCTCTCGCCGGGGATCGAATCTCACATTTGGGTACGAATATTGTGTCCGTCCATTGGTTAAGCTAGTGTAAATTAGATGTAGGTCGTCACTACATAACCTAGCAGTTGGAAAGCGCCGTTAAACATCAAATATAAAAAAAAGAAAAAAAATCTAAAATGTTAACAATGTTTTGCGAGGCCCTCACAGGCGCGAGGCCGTCGGCGGTGGCCGACGTCTAGCGCCGCCACCGCTTTTCATTGTTAAATGCTGTATGCCTTCCTAGTTTTCTAAATTTAAAGTACCTACTCGTGAGTAACGAATAATATCTTTTCTTAGATATTTTCTTACATTCATTTAGTGTCACTGTATTCCACCGTTGTCTTTCTAAAGTAACAATAGAAACTTCATAGCTAAATATCGTACGTACTCTTTTTTTACACCGTTTCCGATAATCCAGCATTTTCACAAACTCGGCCAAACTTCGGTCCACATTAGAGTTTTCGGGACTGTACTTCGCAGAACTTGCCGATTTTTTTCCCTGTGAATATGAAAAAATTTTAAAATTCGATATCGATGTGGTGTCGGCGTATTACCTAATACGCTGGTTAAGAAGAGTGGGCTGTTTGAAGAGAGCGCCTGCCGCGCAGGCAACCGGACACACAGTGCGGGTGGGCGGGCAGCGGAACAGCAGGGGCTCCTAACTTGTCGAGACTTTGCGTCGTGTTGTTCAAAACTGACGACACAGTTGCCCCTGTTCTTACCCTGAATGCCCAGACAGGCCTACGACGGAAGAGCCTGTTGTCAAATTTTGTTTCAACAGGTACTTTACTCCTTATAGGGCACCTTTTGCAGTTTGTGTCATAAACCTTGTAATTGACGGTAAGACAGAGTAGCAATGAAATTATATGTGGCGTTTCCCACGGAAGCGTTATAGAGCCCCTACTGTTTCTTGTTTTTAAGAACGACTACCTTAAAGCCCGCTGCTACGCATTCGTAGGCTGGTTGGTCTGCACCAGTTGTTTCTCCATCTTAATATAAATTTCCATACAGATAGCTCAAGTACTATCATAATGAAATGTCTTATTACTACCTGTAGCCGCGGCAGAATGGCCGTGCGTATTGAGGCGCCATGCTGCGGAGCGCGCTGCCGTTCGCCGTCGGGGGTTCGATTCGCCCCTCGGGCATGGCTGTTTGTGTTTTCACTAGCATAACTTACGCTAAGTTACTTTAATTAGTTTGTAAGCCTTAGGGACTGATGACCCAGTAGTTAAGTCTCTTAAGATTTACAAACATTTGAACTATTCATTTTACTACTTGTAACGCCCCTATGGCACCCCTTAATAGTTGATTTCGAAAAATATTTCTACAAGTTCAAAATGTTTGTGTAGTCTATGGGACTTAACTACGGGGTCATCAGTCCCTAAACTTACAAACTACTTATCAACTACCTTATACTAAGGACGGCACAAATATCCATGCCCGAGGGGGGATTCGAACCCCGACCGTAGTGGCCGTGCAGACCGTGACTGGAGCGCCTTAGTCTCCTCGGCCACCGCGGCCAGCTTTCAACATGTCTTTTAAATTCCAACCACATGTGCAAATATCATATTTTATAATTCTGCGTTCAAAATTGGCTTAGTAGCACCGTATTTTCAAAACATTTCGCTCCCTAAAAGATTAATTTTCTGAAAATACCGAAACACGTATTTTTTATTTCTGACCAAGAAAATATATACCAATTTATGTGGTTGTAGCTTGAAAATTACCTTAATAGCAAAAGATTTTCGAGAAAAAACAGCCCGTTTCCAATTTAACACCCTTCATGTTTGAATTTCGAAAAATACCGAAACACACATTTTTTAAAATTCTAACGAACAATACAAATATCAATTTTTGCAGCTCTAGCTTCATAATTGTCTTTATAGCAACGTGTTTTCACAAACATTATGTCATCCACTATTTTACCCTCTTACTTGTTGAATTTCCAAAAATGCTGATACTCGTCTTTTTTTAAAAAAAAAAAAATCCTGACCAAGATTCCATATCCGAAGTTTAGTAGTTGTAGCTTTAAGTTTGAGTTAACAACAACATTTTGAAAATCATTTTTTGCGTCCCCTATTTTACCCCCTTATTGGTTGAATTTCAAAAAATGACGAAACAAGTGTTTTTTTTTAATTCGAATCCTAAATTTTGTAGTTCTAGCTTCAGAATTTCCCATATAGCAACGTGTTTAAAAAAAGTTTCATCGCATATTTCACCCCCTTACGACGGAATATCGAAAAATAGCTTCTTAAATGACGCCTACAGAGTAAAATAAACACCATCTACAAATTTCAAGTTTCTATCTTCAGTGGTTTGGGCTGGGCGGTGACGAGTCAGTCAGTAATTGCCTTTTCTATATAGAGATTACTGATTTTATAAAGACGCCTTAAGAAGGGATCACTTCATAGTGGTTCTGTTTGCTGATAGTAAGCTGTCAGTAGGAACATTGGACAAAGTTCAGAACGATCGTACAATAGGCATTAGATGAGTATGTACCAAGCAAGATCGTAAGAGATGGAAAGGAGCCACCGTGGTACAACAACCGAATAAGAAAACTGCTACGGAAGCAAAGGGAACTTCACTTCAAACATAAACATAGCCAAATCCTTTACGTAAACAAAAATTAAACAAAGTCAAATGTAGGGTGAGGAGGGCTATGCGAGAGGTATTCAACGATTTCGAAAGTAGAGTTCTTTGTACTGACTTGGCTGAAAATCCTAAGACATTTTTGGTCTTATTTCAAAGCAGTAGGTGGATCAAAACGAAGTGTGCAGACACTCTGTGATGAAACAGAAGATGACACTCTAAAGGCTGAATTACTAAATGACATTTTCCAAAGCTGTTTCACAGAGGAAGATTGCACTGTAGTCTCGTCTCTAGATTGATGACAAAATGGAAGATATCGAAATAATTGACAGAGGGATACAGAAACAAAATGTCTCAAAAGAGGAAAGGCCGCAGGATATGATTGGATACCGGTTCGTTTTTACACAGAGTACGCGAAGGAACTGGCCCCCCTTCTCGCAGTCGTGTACCGTAGGTCTCTAGAAGAGCGTAGCGTTCCGAAAGATTGGAAAATGGCTCAGGTCATTCCCGTTTTCAAGAAGGGACGTCGAACAGATGTGCAGAACTATAGCCCTATATCTCAAACGTCGGTCAGTTGTAGAATTTTGGAACATGTATTATGTTCGAATATAATGACATTTCTCGAGACTAGGAATCTGCTCTGTAGGAATAAGCAGGGGTTTTGAAAAAGGCGTTCGTGTGAAACCCAGCTCGCGCTATTCGTCCACGAGACTCAGAGGGCCATAGACACGGGTTCTCAGGTAGATGCTGTGTTTCTTGACCTCCGCAAGGCGTTTGATACAGTTCCCCACAGACGTTTAATGAACAAAGTAAGATCATATGGTCTATCAGACCAATTGTGTGATTGGATTGAGGAATTCCTGGATAACAGAAAGCAGCAGGTCATTCTCAATGGAGAGAAGTCTTCCGAAGTAGGAGTTATGTCAGGTGTGCCACAGGGGAGTGTCGTGGGTCCGTTGCTGTTCACGATATATATAAATGACCTTGCGGATAACATCGGAAGTTCACGGAGACTTTTTGCGGATGATGCTGTAGTATATTGAGTGGTTGTAACAATGGAAAATTGTATTGAGATGCAGGAGGATCTGCATAGAATTGACGCATGGTGTATGGAATGGCAATTAAATCTCAATGTAGACAACTTTAATGTGCTGCGAATACACAGAAAGATCCTTTATCATTTAGCTACACTATAGCAGGGCAGCAGCTGGAAGCAGTTAATACCATAAAGTATCTGGGAGTAGTCATTAGGAGGGATTTAAAATGGAACGACTATATAAAATCAATTGTCGGTAAAGCAGATGCCAGACTTAGATTCATTGGGAGAATTCTAAGGGAATGCAGTACAAAAACAAAGGAAGTAGGTTACAGTACACTTGTTCGCCCACAGCTTGAATACTGCTCACCGGTGTGGGATCCGTACCAGGTGGGATCGATAGAGGAAGTGGAGAAGATCCAACGGAGAGCAGCGCGCTTCGTTACAGGATCATTTGGTAATCGAGAAAGCGTTACGGAGATGATCGATAAAGTCCAGTGAAAGACTCTGCAGGAGAGACGCTCTGTCGCTCGGTACGGGGTTTTGTCCAAGTTTCGAGAACTTACCTTTACCGAGGAGTCTAGCAGTATATTGCTCCCTCCTACGTATATCTCGCAAAGAGACCGTGAGGATAAAATCAGAGAGATTAGAGCCCACACAGAGGCATACCGACAATCTTTCTTTCCACAACCAATACGAGACTGGAATAGGAGGGAGAACTGATAGTGGTACTCAAGGTACCCTCCGCCACACACCGTCGGGTGGCTTGCGGAGTATGAACGTAGATGTAGGAAGTGGCTTCGTGTCGACTGCTTTGCACTGGCGTGCTTGTGCGACTGCGTGACGATGAGCAGTGGAGATGACAAACACGCTACGGCCAGTCGCCCTGCCGGGAATCGAACCCGCGCCTCTTGCATGTCGGTGAGCAACGCTAGCCCTGAGCTACGCAGAACGACGTCACAATAGGAGAAGCAGAGGGAAGTGTTCAAAGTGCAGTCTATTAGTTGTGTCACACTGCAACTGAACATGGAATGATGATATCTACAAAATGTTCAAATGTTTGTATAGCTTATGGGACTTAACTACGGGGTCATCAGTCCCTAAACTTACAAACTACTAATCAACTAGCTAATACTAAGGACGGCACAAATATCCATGCCCGAGGAGGGATTCGAACCCACGACCGTAGGGATATCTACAGAGAAGAAAAACAGTTGCGGTATTTCAAGCTTTGGAACACATCGGAGTGAAAATTGTATTAAACGCGCATTCTTCAACAAGTACGAGTTCAAATATTAGCTAGTGCAAATTTAAACTTCCCAGGACTCGCGATGCATAGCGCAAACTAGCCAAATTGAAATTTGTGTGGCAGTATACAACGCACGTGGAATATAACGGAAAGAAAGCAACACACACCTACAAAGCAACAGCGTTGCTTTTAAATATCGATAAATGATACAATTCTTTGAGACAACATTGTCTCGTTATACCAAATGTATTAAACATAAGGAGAAGCATTGAATTAAAATTTGTGCTGTGGCCGGGATTCGAACCCAGGACCTACTTACTAGGTAGGCGCTTTAGACCACTCAGCTAATTCAGCATTACAGCCGAAGTCACTACACGGACTGTCTTAAAGCACGTCTCCCTCCACACACATACTTAAATTCTGCCTCTTGTTCCCTGTGAATTTATATTGTTGATATTTATATCACCTCGGCCTGAGAAACAAGGCAGGACAGTTTCTATTCGCGTTCTTTGCTGGAGTGCTGTTCCAATGTAGGAGAGCCCTGGCAATTTGATACGCGTTTCACAGGGAACATGAGGCAGAATTAAAGTATGTGGTGTGGAGGGAGACGTGCTTTAAGACAGTCCGTGTAGTCGCTTTGGCAACAACGCTGTGTTAGCTGAGTGGTCTAGAGCGCCTACCTAGTAAGTAGGAGGTGCCGGGTTCGAATCCCGGCCACAGCATAAATATTAATTCAATGCCTCTCCTTACGTTTAATAGCTTTGGTATAACGAGACAATGTTGTCTCAAGGAATTGTATTACTTGTTGATAAAATAGTGTTGCCAAAAGAATGGTCTCTGGTTCAAACGCGGAAATTGGCAACAGCCATTCAACATTTGCAGAACACCTTAGACAAGAAAACTACTATCTCACCACGATAGAAACCGACATGAAAATGGATTTAGCCATAAGAAACACCTCGAAGAGAATTTCCAAAATCAAAAATCATTAATGGCGAAGAAACACACATTTAATGACCAAGTAAATATCAGCAACCAATCATATATATAAATGAATTGTTGTTCGTTAGTCTCGCTAAAACTCCATAACGGCTGAACTGATTTGGCTAATTTTAGTCTTGAAATATGAAATATTCGTGCAAGTTCAAGGAAGGTTTAAACGGTGATAAAATATGGGAAAATTGTCGGGAAAAGAGGAAAATCGGGAAAAACTGAAACAGCTTTTTCCAGTGAGCTATCGATACCGTTCGTCCAGTTGCCATAAAATTTTGTACATTTCATGTTGAAAGCAAGAAGAGGGTTCGCATCAAATAAAATTTGGAGAAGTCGCCTGGAAAGTAGGAAAATTTTGGGAAAATCGAAAGTGATTTTCTATGAATAAAAATAAATAGCCACATGTTTGTAAGAGCATTACTTGAGTATGGCTTGACAGGACAAGGTTTGTATGAAATAAATTTTTTGGAAAATCTATCGGAATATTGACATATTTGGGAAAAACTGAATGTATGTTTTTCAGTGTGTTTTTGATTGATTCAGCACTATAACTGACTATTCGCACGACGGAGAGGGGAAATTCTTTTTTGTTGTTGTTTATGGCCTTAGAAAAGTTTTCATTAAAACAAAATAGGGACAGTTAAAAGGGAAAGTCGCAAAATTCGAACCAAGTTCCTTTTTCAATGTGTTTCTAAGTGTACTCAACACTATAAGTTGAGAAACGTTCATCCGATTGCGATAAAATTTTGATCATTTGACGTTCAACAAAAGATGAATGTTCTTATGAACTAAACATTTGGGAAAGTTACCCGGAAAATTTGAAAATTCGTGTGAAACTGATAGAGCTTTTTTCAATTGGATATCAATATCATTCGTCTGATTGCGATAAAATTTTTCATATTTGACGTACAGAGTAAGAGTAACGGTCTTATGAAATAAAAATTTGGAAAAGTTTCCTGGGAAATTGGAAAATTCAGAAAAATAGAGATTTTTCTATGAAATATCAAAACCGTTTATCTGATTGCGATAAAATTTTGCACATTCGACGTTTAAAGCGAGAGTAAGGTTTGAGTGAAGTACTAGTTTGGAATAGTTGACCAGGAAATAGGGAAATTTGTGGAAAACTGAAAGAGGTCTTTTCTTTGGGATCTCAACATCATTCGTAAGATTGCGATAAAATTTTTGCACATTTGACGTTGAAGAAAGAGTACGTACGTATTAACAACTGCGAAGCATTGCCGGATCGACTAGTTTAATAAACATAGTAGACAAAGAGATACCTCCATCAGCCTCAAACCCTCCACATTACACGACCACATAACAAGAACAAAAAAAACAACAAAAACAAACCCCCCTCCCCCCCTAAACACACACACACACACACACACACACACACACACACACACACACACACACACCCACACACACACACACACGAACTGAATTTGATACTTACATGTTTAAATATGGCCGGGATCTGTGACTGAAACTAGCGCGTGTGTGTGTTCAAGGTTTGTAGTGCAGATGCAACACTACCTGTCTAGTTCGGTACAGCACTGTGAATGTAAAAACTTATCTGAATGTCTGAAAATCAAGTAAGATTCAATATTATAATTAATCAGCCTGGCATCGACTGATGGCAATGAGTATGGCCCTGTTTATGCGCTTAACTATTCAGAGTGGCCGAGGGGACTGAGGCGCTCCAGTCACGGTCTGCACGGCCGCTACGGTCGGGGGTTCGAATCCCCCCTCGGGCATGGATATTTGTGATGTCCTTAGTGTTAGCTAGTTCATAAGTAGTTTGTAAGCTTAGGGACTGATGACCCAGTAGTTAAGTCCCATAAGTTCTACAAACATTTGAACTGTTCAGAACACGAGCCTGGTTAAGCAATGAATGTCAAGTCCAATTGTAGCTCGAGTTCTGATTCGTTAATAAGACAGACAAATTGTTCATTAATTAAATTAAATATTCACCAATGTTTGATATAAATTTGAAATCCAAAATTAAATGTGATCATGGGTGGAGTCATAGACAGTCTCAAACAGTGACTGATAGCAGAGGAATGACGTCACGGCATGACACAACAAAAACACTAAAGTTGACAATGTGCCTTTTAAATATTTAAAGTTTACATTACGACTGTGACAGACTGAACATGACATCTATTGCGAACTTAGTGGTGATTGTTATATGTAACGTTACGTCTTGTGAACAAGATCTTCCTCATTAATAAATAAAATGTTGTATTGTAAAAATAGTTAATTAGCTTAGTAGGGTGCATACCAAGTGATGCTAAATATAAATGTACTCATATGTAGAAAGACGGACAAAGTATAACAGATAATTGTGTAGATAATTGTGTAGTTGACTAATTATTTAAAGTACAGATAAAAGTTTAGTTCATTAGATGATAAAGTGGCTAAGTATGGATTCAGTTGCTAGCCTTTCAATAATCATTGGGTGTTCCGACACCTTCTGACCTAACTTTATTAACAAACCAATTACTGTGTTGTCAGCTAGTGGTGTAATTGATATCTGTATGAGCAGGCGCGTTACTCAATAGACAAGAAATGCCGGTAGCTACCTGATAAATTAGTTAGTTACGACCTCAACTACTGAATGTGAATGACTTATCGCAGGTGGTGTAATTCATTTGGCTCGATTGACAAGAAATGTTGATGGCTACCCTGATAAACTAGTTGTCTAAGATTCTTGTATTAAAGAAAAAGTAAGAGAAGTTTACATTAACTCACCTCTTATCCGGAGACAGCAACTTGGTCTCTTGCAGTACACAATGAAATATAAATGATGTTAAAGCTTGTATCTATCCTGCTTTTTAAAACTTGAAACCTAAGATAGGTCTTTTACTTTAAACAAAGGGGAACAGAAAGCTATCTTTAAAAAAAATCGCACTGACTTGTTTTGCGGCCCACTTTAGATTTGTATTTTTATACGTTTTTGCAAACATTTTGGACCAATATAATAATCTAACTAATAAAAAATCAATTAATAAGAGTGTCTGAAGTCCTTCTAGGAGAAATTTTTTTTTAGTTAGTGGCGGGTTCTGAACAACTGACCTTCAGCGTCACAGTCTAAAGCGTTACCCACTACGCTACGACTAACATTCCTAAATCTCATACTATTGATGACCGTTGTAAACTGATGCTAATACGGCATTTGTAGACACTAGATTATCATTTATCATACGAAGGACAACGTGTTTATGTTAATTCTTCAGTGCGTCATTGCATTAAAATGACAACGCGTAAGTTACAATAAGAAAATCATCAAATATGCAACGCAAGATGGCGTATGCCAGAGAGAGTTCTGGGCGAGGAATGTCACATGACATCTGTGAACGGATCATTTTCGTTAATTCAATGGAGGGTG
The DNA here is from genome assembly GCA_026315105.1 of Locusta migratoria. NCBI lineage: Eukaryota > Metazoa > Arthropoda > Insecta > Orthoptera > Acrididae > Locusta > Locusta migratoria. Next base: position 118,993,194 of record CM048754.1, read on the forward strand.
TGAAAACTCCGTTATTTTTGCAAATACCTCTCAAACCTTAGGTGATATGACAGAAAAGAAAAAAAAAAAACCATAAGGGGACAAGGTTGTAGAGAATTTTCTCCTCTACAAATTCGGTTATTCAATTTTCGTGTCAGATGAATGGTTAAGCCGTTATTTTTATTTAAATTATGAACTGTCAAAAGACGATCGCAAAGGCCCACTTTTAGTGTTACTACCGTAACCTAAAGTGGGCCGAAATTATAAGTTATGATTCTTATTATTATCTATATCTATAAATGTGAATGTCTGTTCCGTGTAAGTTTATCACGTCTGAACCACAAGACATAAAGAGCTAAAAATTTGTACAGTTACTAATGTCTACCCGGGGAAGGCTTTAGGCACAGTATTATGGCGATCGGATAGCTATATATATATATATATATATATATATATATATATATATGAATGTCTGTTCGGTGTACGCTTATCACGTCCGATTGACAAGATGCAGAGACTTAAATATTTATACAGTTACTAATTTATACCTGAGGAAGGTTTTAGGCACGCTTTTATAGCAATCTGAAAGATATTTAGTAATTTGAAGAATATAACGCGAAATGCGAACAGCCGGCCGCTGTGGCCGAGGAGACTGAGGCACTTCAGTCACGGTCTGCACGGCCACTACGGTCGGGGATTCGAATCCCCCCTCGGGCATGGATATTTGTGCCGTCCTTAGTATAAGGTAGTTGATAAGTGGTTTGTAAGTTTAGGGACTGATGACCCCGTAGTTAAGTCCCATAAGCTTAACAAACATTGGAACATTTGAAATGCGAACAGTAGGCTAATTACTCTTTGAAAATTATACTTTGAAATGTTGCATGAGGGTTGATAATGATAAAAGGGTGGAGTATATTAGGATGGAAAGTTATCGGTGTATATAAAATTCTACGCGCGCGCGAACGCGCGCGCGCGCGCGCGTGTGTGTGTGTGTGTGTGTGTGAGTGTGTGTGTGTGTGTGTGTGTGAGTGTGTGTGTGTGTGTGAGTGTGTGTGTGTGTGTGTGTGTGTGTGTGTGTGTGTGTGTGTGTGTGTGTGTTAATATTTCGCTCAACTACAGAAGGCAAACGAATGGTCTATGTGTAATTGTTGTCTGAAGTCTCCCGTTGTACACCATAGCAGTTCCATGCCAATAGCTATAAGGGGGTGGAAGATATGGTGGTTGAAAGTCGTCAAATTATAAAAAAAATTCTGACTGAAGGCCAGCGATGCCGTTTGCGACTCTATAGCAACGAAGGTACATACAGCGAAGCGTGATGTCACAGACCATATTTTTGGTTTATGCGTGCTACAATGTCTTCAGCTCTTTCTCTGTAACGATAAGCATACGAATAGAAATATAAGTTTAAATAAATAAAGCAGTAAAAAAGAAATTTCTTTTAATACATCTCTAAAAAAATAGTCGATGTGACATTTCGCGCATTATCTGTCATAATCAACCAACACGCGAGCGGGTTTAAGCTAGTTACCTTACGAACATGACGATTCCAAAAAATAAAAAATCAGAATTATCAAGAATCCTGACGGCAAACAACTGCTGTCTGGCAGCCTGTTGCTCTGAACCAATAGCTGACTCCGTCCGTCCACTTGCATACACTGGTTCCTACTGCCACCCTGCAAATTTATAAACAGACTAGATGACCCGGTGACTTCGTATCACTTACCTCTTAATACAAACCATATTAATTTAAATCATATGTATTTTAGACCCAGTAGCTTTATAAAGCCGTCATCAGATAGTTTAAGTATTGGCTCGATAGTGGGCGGAAAAAGAGGGCACACATGTCCAGGATAATGTTCATGTCACATTCTTCGAAGTTCAGGAAAGTTTTAAACGTTTATAAAAGATGGGAAAATTGCGAGGAAAATTTAGATCTAAAACATGTAAAATAATGACTTAGTTGTTGCGTTGGGTGCATTCGGAAATATGCTTTGAAAGAGTAAAGTTCGCTTTACACGATCTGAACCGGTATATGAAGTATAAAAGATAAAAATGAATTGCTGTTCGTTAGTCTCGGTGAAACTCGAGAACGGCTGAACTGATTTGGCTATATATCGTTACATAAACCACTGAATCTATTGTGATGAAATCTGTATTTTAAAAAGTGTGTAATTCAAGATATTTTTTGATTTGAAGTATATAAAGCGAAATATCGAACAATAAATACTCTGGAAAAGCTACTTACTCTTTGACTTCTTAACTATTTTTCATATGTTATAATTAACTTTTTAAAATGCATTGTATCTTTTGTAAAAAGTGGATAGAACGGCAGCAGTATGTACGTACTCTTTCGTTGAACGTCAAATGATCCAAATTTTATCGCAATCGGATGAACGGTTATCAACTTAGTGTTCAGCACATTTAGAAACACATTGAAAAAGAAACTTCGAATTTTGCGATTTTCCTTTTTAACTCTCCCTATTTTCTTCTTCTTCTTTTCTTTTACTGAAAATATTTCCAAGACCATAATGAACAAAACAAAAACAGAAATACCCTTCTCCGTCGTGCAAATGACGTACTGCAGTGATGCTCTTACAACTATGTGGCAACTGACTTTTACACATACAAAAAAATCGCTTTCGGTTTTTCTTAAATTTTCCTACTTTTCTGGCGACTTTTCCAAATTTTTATTTGGTGCGAACCTTCATCTTGCTTTCAACATGAAATGTACAAAATTTTATCGCAATTGGACGAACGGTATTGATATCTCACTGGAAAAAGCTGTTTGTTTTTCCTGATTTTCCTCTTTTCCGGACAACTTTTCCATATTTTATCACAGTTTACTCCTCCCCTGGACTTACACGAATATTTCAAGACTAGCTACCAGACCCCTGTTTTGACAGAAACGAAACGAAAACACATCTCAAAGTGCGAACCGAAGAACTTGTAAGCAAATCTCTCTCTCTCTCTCTCTCTCTCTCTCTCTCTCTCTCTCTCTCTCTCTCTCTCTCTCTCTCTCTCTCTCACACACACGATAAACAAAAAAAACAAAAACGACATACATTGCCTGCCAGGCCAGAGAAATGGCGATTTTTCAAAAACTTCTATAAGAAATTGTAATTGTAAATAGTGTAAACATAAGAAGTGACAGCAAGTGGCAATGTGCTACAAAACACACGTGAAGAGGACAACATAAAAATTGAGTAATAGTAGTGGTCCATTTCATCCAGAATCAAAATAATCCTATTGCAGAGAATTGTTGTCGATCGAGTTTAGTAAAAATCAAACAAATAATGTAAAACAGAACATTTCTTGTACAAATTTTCATTGAGCTGAGGTACAACAGCCGTAAGATATTTGAGGAAATGCATACTGTAAACCATCAGCTGTTTATTATTTTTCAAACTTCTACCGGTTTCGGTTTTAAACTGTCTTCACGTAAAAGAACTAGACAGATTGATTAAACAGGGGCATTATATGCCTCCTTATGCATACTGGCATGCATGTCACATAATAAAAATAAGACGCCACTAGGCATCAAGTCTTGGTTAAAAACATAAAAGCAATGCCAGGCTGCGTGATGGAGAACCAAGGTCTATTACAAGAGAACCTAAAACAACTATTGAAAGATAACTAGAAAGATTACAAAGGACATGGCGTTATACTCCTATCCATTATGTAATAATCCAGTGACAAAGATAACTGGGGTCTTCTGAACACCCCGCGCGACCGCTCAAGGATTAACTGGACTCTGGTCTCACTCAACATAAAGCCAGCTTAGCTCAGTGCAGTAGCTGGGGAGCCTGCGGTCAGCCCCTGTTGGTTTGCTACCCGGCCACTTGCCTTGTAGGTGTGGTTGCCTCCACTGCAGGCGCCGATGTCCGCCATGTATTTCAACGCAAGCCGTCTGTTGCAAATAGAAGCATCTAACCTCGGCTCCAGTAACCTCTGGCAGTCAAACGTTTGTCAGACATGCGAATATGTGAGTTGCGTGTCCTAGTTACAAAAATGTCTCGCCGAAAGACACGGTGATTCACGATGTGAAACACACGACCGGGAATAAAAACGATTTCACCTTCTTACGATTTCCCATCCTACAACATTGTAGGCAAGGAAGAGTAAGTAGATGAAGATGAAATAGGACAAACAAAACTGCGAGCCCTGAAAGACCTAGGTCGGAACAAGGCCCCGGGAGTAGATGACATTCCCTCAGAGCTTCTGGAGTCTCTGGGAGAGCCAGCCATGACAAGACTGTTTCACCTGGTGTGTAAAATGTATGAGACAGGCGAAGTACCATCAGACTTTAAGAAAAATGTTATAATCCCCAGTCCAAAGAAAGCAGGCGCAGACGTATGTGAAAATTACATAACCATCAGTTTGATAAGTCATGGCTGCAAAATTTTAACACGAATTATCTGCAGAAGAATGGTAAAGCTGGTAGAAGCTGACCTCGGAGAAGATCAGTTTGGATTCAGGAGGAACGTAGGAACCCGGGAGGCAATACTCACTTTACGTCTTATCTCAGAAGATAGATTAAGGAAAGGCAAACATACATTTCTAGCTTTTGCAGATTTGCAGAAAGATTTTGACAATGTTGACTGGAATACACTCTTTCAGATTCTGAGGTCAGCAGGGGTAAAATACAGGGAAAGCAGAGTTCTTTACAACTTGTACAAAAGCCAGACCGCAGTTATTAGACTCGAAGGGCATGAAAGGGAAGCATCAGTTGGGAAGGGAGTAAGACAGGGTTGTAGTCTTTCTCAGATGCTATTCAATTTGTACATCGAGCAGGCGGTGAAGAAAAGCAAGGAAAAATTTGGAATAGGGATTAAAGTTCAGGGGGAAGAAATAAAAACATTGCGTTTTGCTGATGACATTGTAATACTGTCAGAGACAGCAAAGGACCTGGAAGATCAGTTGAATGGAATGGACAGTGTGTTAAAGAGAGCGTATAAAATGAACATTAACAAGAGCAAAACAAAAATAATGGAATGCGGTCTTAGAAAATCAGGCGATGCTGAAGGAATTAGATTAGGTAACGAAACATTGAAGGTGGTAGATGAGTTTTGTTACTTGGGTAGTAAAATAACATGCGATGGTCGCAGTACCGAGGATATAAAATGCAGAATGGCAATGGGCAGAAAAGCATTTTTGAAAAAGAGAAATTTGCTAACATCGAATATTAACTTAAGGGTAAGGAAGTCTTTTCTGAAGGCATTTGTGTGGAGTGTTGCCTTGTACGGGAGTGAAACATGGACGATAAGCAGTGCGGACAGGAAGAGAATAGAGGCTTTTGAAATGTGGTGCTACAGAAGAATGCTGAAGATTAGGTGGGTAGATCGCATAACTAATGAAGAGGTACTGAACAGAATTGGGGAGAAAAGGAATTTTTGGCATACCCTGACTAAAAGAAGGGATCGCTTGGTAGGACACATTCTTAGACATCGGGGAATCGTAAATTTAGCATTGGAGGGAAGTGTGTGGGGTAAAAATCGCAGAGGGAGACCAGAGACGTATAAAGTAAGGAGATTCAGATGGATGTAGGTTGTCGTTCTTATGAGGAGATGAAAAGGCTTGCTCAAGATAGAGTAGGGTGGAGAGCTGCATCAAACCAGTCTCCGGACTAAAGACGACGAAAACAACAGTTGTTTATTATATTTGGGAAGATATTTATTTATTTCTTCCAACGCTACATGCCATTTTGATTTCTTCCTTTCCACGGTACATTCCCTTTTTTTCTTTACAAATAACAAGAAGTTAAAGATAGAATAAAGTACAGCAGTTATAATGTTGAAATATAACATGACGAATTTCATGTATGACGCAATAATACTGACACTAATTATACTACACAATAAAATACACAAAATCGAGAGAAATGTTTTGATAAATTAATAAAAAATGAAAATAAGTGCTTTGAGTAATAAACTAAACTACAGGCGAAGTAGTACTGTTGTGCTTGATGCTGGTACTGTTGAGAAATGAGTCGCATGTCAACACAAGCACTGAAGTCAACATTACCTTCCTTCAATTAGGCTACCTTATAATATTAAACTGCCTTGTGGGTTGAGGTTGTAGAGGCAAGTTTAAGTTTTAGTATTTAATCAATTTCGTAAATAGTTTGCGAGATACTAATTGGATTAAAGTAGCCAAAAATTACGTAAATACTGACTGGAGAGATTATGACTCATAAATAAACAGGGGAATTAAGTTTATTTTTAAATATCTTTGACGATTAAAGAGTAAGTTACATTATAACAAGAGACTGGGCCTACCTTCTGGAACATTTGGACTGTTTTGCTGCAATATAACGATTCATAATTATATAGGTATGACACCGTCGTGATGTGGGGTTGGACTTGGTACGTAATTTGTTCGTGCAGCGGCCCATGCGTTAATTCTTATTTCAGTATCCAAACGGAGTTACGGGAAAAAGTATCACACGGAACAATATCGGACCTCGAAATTTAACATAGAATAAATTAAAACGAAACGCGATTGCAGGTTCTAAAAAGCCGTTTAATTATGGTGACTGATAAGGATTCAAAAATGGTAAACCTTATAACAATCACCGCATGATATCTTGTGTACCGTAATGGCGTCCAAACGCACCTCACAACTTCAACGGCAAAAATTATTTAGGCCAGATTCATTACCGAAATGATAAATGAAAATCCGTCATATTAAATTTTAAAATATTTTATGTATTTAACTCACATAAGCACTTTACTTACATGCTGGCTAAAGGAAACAATAGGAGCTGCTATAGATACGTCTGTACTAATCAGAAGCCGAATATAGACAGATGTATCGGAACGTTGTTCTTTCTCTTATCAGACAGAAACAAGGGAAGGTAGCTTAAGGTTCAGAGAGAGAAAAACGATCCTCGATTACCATATATCTTAGGTCGTTATTTTTTATTTTTTTAAATTTTTTTATTTTGTTGTTGTTGTTTCGTTTCAATCTGGCGGTGAATCGAGGAAGTACAGTACATACTAACGAAACAATTGGGTATTTTGACAATTGTCTGCACGAATTATTTCAATTTACATTTAAAGAGAAATACTAAAATGAGCTCTAACATGGAAATTAGGCATTTCCGGACACATGTCCACATAACATATTTTCTTTCTTTGTGTGTGAGGAATGTTTCCTGAAAGTTTGGCTGTACCGTTTTGTAACACCCTGTGTAGGCACCACTGTAAAACGCCCTGTGGCCGTGTGGCGCTCGGCATTGGTGTGGGACGATTCAGGTTGTGCGGCCGCCACGTTGGTTGGGTGTCGCGGTCTCACTTCATTGGCATTAAAAGGCTCATCTATGTTCTGTGCTCGCCGGACAGAATATACCGTACAGTGTGACACAGGTCAATATGTGAATGTAAAGTGTTGGCGTAGGTACGTTGTGTAGGATACGTGAGGTGGTGGAGTGCAGTGGTGGGTGTTGTTGTTGCAGGTGCTGTTGTTGTTGCAGGTGCTGTTGTTGTTGCAGGTGCTGTTGTTGTTGCAGGTGCTGTTGTTGTTGCAGGTGCTGTTGTTGTTGCAGGTGCTGTTGTTGTTGCAGGTGCTGTTGTTGTTGCAGGTGCTGTTGTTGTTGTTGTTGCAGGTGCTGTTGTTGTTGTTGCAGGTGCTGTTGTTGTTGTTGCAGGTGCTGTTGTTGTTGTTGCAGGTGCTGTTGTTGTTGTTGCAGGTGCTGTTGTTGTTGTTGCAGGTGCTGTTGTTGTTGTTGCAGGTGCTGTTGTTGTTGTTGCAGGTGCTGTTGTTGTTGTTGCAGGTGCTGTTGTTGTTGTTGCAGGTGCTGTTGTTGTTGTTGCAGGTGCTGTTGTTGTTGTTGCAGGTGCTGTTGTTGTTGCAGGTGCTGTTGTTGTTGTTGCAGGTGCTGTTGTTGTTGTTGCAGGTGCTGTTGTTCGCGGCCCGCAGCTGGAACGTGACTCGCTGGCGCCGCATCGCCTGCTTCAACGACTCGACGGGCGCCTGCCACCTCGACTGGCTGCGTGAGTACCCTACACAAGACCAGCGGTCTCGACAGAGGCGCCAAACCCCAAGAATTACTCGACTTACTTCCTGTATCTCCTAAGTGGGTCATAGGACATCAACGAACTTCGGCCTGTTCTGCGCCAGTGTCTTCATCTCAGCCCAGGCCTCCCCTCCTTTCTGGGTCCCTTCTGCTACTACATTCCTCCATGTACTCCATGGTCTGCCTCTTCTCCTGCTGCCTTGTGGATTCCATTCTACAACTTGTCTTGCCACGTTGTCTGGCCGCGGTGGAGTAGCCGAGCGGTCTAAAGCGCCTCGCTACGGGGCGCGCGGTTGCTCGCCGTGGAGGTTCGAGTCCTCCCTGGGGCATGGCTGTGTTTGTGTTGTCCGTAGGTTAGTTTACCTAGGTTTGTTTGTAAGCTACGGACTGATGACCACGTAGTTTGGTCCGATAGATTTACAAACATTTGAACATTATGAACATTTTTGCCACGTTGTCTTTGCCACGCCTTAATATAAGCCCAATCCACTTCCATTTCCTACGGTGTATCTCAATATCAGTGGGTGTTTGATAAGTTCTTCTCCATAGTTCGTTGGAGATTACTTATGGCCACCATATCCTCAAGATATTCCTCAAGCTTCTATTCGCAATTATTTGAAGTCTGCTAATCAGCTGTTTGTTGGTTTTCCATGATTCACACCCATAGAGCAGTACCGACTAGACATTTGTATTGAATATGCGTAGTTTTGTATAGCTGAAGTATTTTATCCATTTCAGCAACTGTTTAGATTATAAATTAATGAAATGCAGCTACCAGTTGCTTGTGGTTATTTATTTTTAACTTTAACGACCGGTTTCGGGCGCTTGAGTGCTCGTCTGATGTTATGCCTTTTATTTCAAAACCATTCTGCATCGAATCTAAGTACTTTCTTCTTGGTCTACCTCGACTCCTCTTACCCTCCGCTGCCGAGCTCATGAGTCTCTTAGGTAACCTTGCTTCTCCCATGCGTGTAACATGACCCCACCATCTCAGTCTGTTCGCTCTAACTGCTTCATCTATGGTGTTCATGCCCAGTTTTTCTTTGATTTCTTCATTATGGACTCCCTCCTGCCATTGATATCTGTAACCTCTACCTTGTTAATAAGGTAACCTGTATCCACCCAACTTTCACTCCCATACAACAAAGTTGGTCGGAAGATAGAGCGGTGCACTGCTAACTTAGTCTTGGTACTTACTTCCTTCTTGCAGAAGAGAGTAGATCTTAGCTGAGCACTCACTGCATTAGCTTTGCTGCACCTCGATTCCAGTTGTTTCACTATGTTGCCATCCTGTGAGAAAATACATCCCAGGTACTTGAAACTGTCTACCTGTTCTAACTTTGTTCCTCTTACTTGGCACTCAATCTGTTTGAATTTCTTTCCCACAGACATTACTTTAGTTTTGGATATGGTAATCTTCATATAATAACCCTTATACCTCTGATCCAGATCTGAAATATTAGTTTGCAACCTTTCAATCGAATCGGCCATTACAACTAAGTCATCTGCATATGCGAGACTGCTTATTTTGTTTTCACCTATTTTAATCGTGCCCTGCCAGTCTACTGTTTTCAACATATGATCCATGAATAGTATGAACAACAGTGGTGACAGATTACAGCCTTGTCTTACCTCTGAAAGTGCCCTGAACCATGAGCTTAATTTGCCATCTACTCTAACTGCTGCCTGACAGTCTACGTAAAGCCCTTTAATTGCCTGCAAAAGTTTGCCTCCTATACCATAATCTTGATGAACTGACAGTAGGTTCCTCCTAGGAACACGGTCATAAGCCTTTTCCAGATCTATGAAACATAGATACAATTCCCTGTTCCACTCATAGCACTTTTCCATTACCTGCCGTAAGCTAAAGATCTGGTCCTGACAGCCTCCAAGAGGCCTAAACCCACACTGATTTTCATCTAACTTGTCCTTAATTATTACTCGCACTCTCCTTTCAACAATACCCGAGAATATTTTGCCTACAACGCTAATTAAAGAGATACCTCGACAGTTGTTACAATCTTTTCTGTTTCCATGTTTGAAAATTGGCGTGATTACCGCTTTCGTCCAGTCAGACGGAACTTGTCCCGATTCCCACGCCTTCTCAATTATCCCGTGTAACCATTTGAGACCTGATATTTCACTGTATTTGACGAGTTCCGTCCACTGAATGTACCTTCGAATTTACAACACAGTAAGACACGTTTTCAGGATATGTGACATCATAAACAATGAAATTTCCGAATAACCCCTACATCATGCGCAATTTTTCCACAACTCCTGCTAAAATAATGGATGGTTTTCAAGTAAACTTGGCACACACATTGCTTACTATCAGGCAACAATCGCTGTGCGGTTAGCAACTTCCTACGACACATTGTTCGTGAGATACGACGTCGTAAACAATGAGTCACAAAAAATTCCCATCACAACTACCAAATATTGTTTATAGTCAGCTCCTGAATTGTAGGAATGTTATACATCACTTGTATTTTACTACTATTTTCAATTTTTGGATACTGCACTTAAAATTTTGTACATTATGCATATTTCTTTGTTTTACTGTTTCATAATTTGTAATCTGATTTCATGAATATGTGAAGACAAAATGTTTTCCGTATTTTTTTCATTTCTAATGGCTATAAGAGCAGCAAAATGCATATATCCCCGCGCCCTGCTGGGTGTAGCAGCTATTCAATAAATAAATTCCACGTGTAGCCAGAGTAGTTGAATGAACGGAAGTAGAAGCAGGAGACACCTCTACTGACAGAGCTACCATGGCACGCTTAACGCTGCGTCCTCAGTAGACTTGCGCATAATAGTTCGCGATCGGGTGCGCTCACTTTAGTTTGCGGCTCTCCCGCGAACTAGTTCGTTCTTTTAGTTCGTCCGCTCCCAGTGACGGCTGAGCGGCGTGGTCTGCGCATGCAGGTGGAGGGAGAAGTTCCCCCACCTAGCTGCTTCATGCGCTTGCTGCTTGAGCCGCTAACGATATCACGCAGACCAAAAGAAACAGTTTGTGGGTAATTTCTCGCGTTTAAGTTTAGAGTTATCTCTATATATCTTGGCATTATGGAATTTATTAGTCAGATATTGTAGAGTGCAGAATACTTCAAAACAAATTTTGTAGCACTGAACTATGTAATCTAGCAGGCAGACGCTCACCTCGAAATGGCTCTCATCAGCAGAAGGCAAACACGTGGTTTTTAATTCTGCTACGCGCCCTCTCGCTATTGCCCGTCGGTCTTCGGAAAAGAATCCAACGAACTAAGAAGCGAGATACGTTTGGCATAATAGTTCGTGACCAATAATGCATGTTTTAGTTCGCGACCGATTGCACATATTTTAGTTCGCGGCCGATGGCGCATATTTTAGTTCGCGACCCGGAAGCTCTCCTTTTAGTTCGCAGCTCCGCCGCGAAGTGGGTCGCTCTTTTTAGTTCGTCCGCTCTATTTGGCTTTGGCTTTTGCTACAGCTAATAAAAGAACTCTTTTGTTTTGCTATGGCAGCTATTTTATATAATGATCAGTGTTGCCCAAGCGTGTGATATTACCCGTATTTTTGAGCAATTAGACATAAAATACTTATGCAAATGAACCAGTTACTCACACGAATGGGTGATACAATGGTATTCAACTACTTTGCTTACAAAGTACTAGTAGTGAATATTAGACACTGCCGAATACCTTAGAAAAGAAAATTTGTGGCAGTGAATTATGAAACTACGGCTGAGCTGCATCTCAGCTCAAAATGACGGTAACTGGCAGAAGAGAATCACGCGATTCTGCGCGCTCTCGCGTCCTCTCGCTGTTTCTCGTCAGTCTTTGGAAAAGGATCGGACGATCTAAGAGGCAAAGGATCTGCGAACTAGTTCGCGCAGTTCGCCTGTGGGAGCGCTCTTCCGAACTAGTTCGTTCGCGAACTACAGGAGACTAGTCCTCCGTCTGTGGCCAAGCCTTGTCTCCACCATAAACTTTCTTCCAGGAGTGCTAGTCTTGCATGGTTCGCAGGAGAACTTCTGTGAAGTTTGGAAAGTAGGAGGCGAGGTACTGGCGGAAGTAAAGTTGTGAGGCGGCATCGTGAGTCGGGTCGGGATAGCACAGTCGGTAGACCGCATGCCCGCGAAAGGCCAAAGGTCCAGGTTCGAGTCCCGGTTCCGGCACACAATTTTAATCTGCCAGGAAGTTTCATATCAGCGCACACTCCGCTGCAGAGTGAAAGTTTCATTCTGGAAACTGACGTTGCATTGACACGATGTGATAACAGAGGCGTCACTTGAATGCATGAGCCGAGGTCGTAACAGTACAACAAAGGTTAAGACCGCGAAAAAGAACTAAAGACAAATACGGTTCCAACTCACTTGTAAACTCCTGCCAGTCACATTACACTGCACAGACATGCAGGAAATTCACAACACGTTATACTGAAGTTATAATTTTACACTTGGCTGGACTTTTTCTTTGGAATTGGAATTATTATATTGTTCTTGGCGTCTGAGGGTATTTCTCCTGTCTTAGAAATGTACATAGATACTCTGCAAATCACATTTAGGTGCCTGGCAGAGAGTAAAGCATTGACAAGAGCTCTAAAGAGCGAAAGCACACACAAAACTTTAGCAGAACATTTGGTAAAAGAAAACCACCGTCGCACAGCTACCTAAACTGACGTACATATCGTGATAAAGAGCAAGAGCCAAAACCGAAAACTCACGATGGATGAAAATTATCACGCTCAAAAAGCAATAAGGGAGGCAAAAACGTAATTACGTTTACATGGAACACATCTTCCGGAAGACGAAAACCGATTTTCGTAAACCGTTTTTCGCTGTCGTGTTTACATGATGATTACCCTGAATCGGATTTCCTATCCCACTTAATATGGCAGCTGGAAAGCAGCTGATTCAGTCTCTGATATAGTCAGCACAATGGCTATTTTTCTTTTTAAATACACAGATTTATGTTCACTCTAATATTTATACTTTTATTTCACATTAGAAAATATCAACCTTTCAATATGTGCCGAAAATTCATAACAAGAAAACACAATCTGACAAGCCAAGAACGCTTCAAAAACGGTTGCGTTTACATGGGCACGAAAATCGACTGTGGAACTGGAAAACCGCTTTAGAGAAGCGGATTTCCAGAATCGATTTTGGAGCGTTTAACATGACCAACCAAAAGCGGAATTGGGAAATCGGTTTACGAAATCCGGTTTTGGGAGCCCATGCAAACGGGTTAACAATCTTCATTGCCTCAGATGAACTAACACAGAACACAGGGCGTCAATAAAGTGTGTGTGTGTGCGCGCGCGCACACACACACACACACACACACACACACACACAAATAAACAAACACAAAACACAAACGCCAGAGGCGGAACATGTTTGGCTGTGACGCGACTACGTTCTGTCTAGCCGATTCACAGGACCGACCGACGAACGTGAGTAAGTTTTCATGTTGACACAGCCTAATGTCGATACCCTCAAAAAACCGCAATAACAGCTAAAAATGAAAACCGCGGTTCGATAATGCCATATTTATTTACACTGATGGTTCCAAGAGCACTGCCGGTGTCGGATCTGCCTTCGTCGTCGGGGACAACCGGTTCCAATACAAGCTCCCTGACCGGTGCTCGAACTTCACGGCTGAGCTTTTTGCCCTCCACCAGGCCGTTTTGTACACCTGCCGCCACCGCCAACCTTTCTGTGACATATGTTCGGACTCCCTTAGTGCCCTGCAGAGTCTTAAGGACCCTTTCTCGAACCACCCTCTCGTGTATCGGATCCAACGCTCCCTCCAGTTGGTAGCAGATGACAGCTGTCACGTTTCTTTCCTGTGGGTCCCTGGCCACGTGGGTGTGCCCGGGAATGAGACCGCCGACATAGCAGCCAAGGCCGCAGCTCTTTTGCCTCGCATGGCTACCTTTTGCGTCCCATCGGACGATGTTCAACGGGCTCTCCGCCGGAGTATCGTGTCGTCCTGGCACAGTGCGTGGTTCTCACTGTACGACAATAAATTGCGAACTGTAAAACCGATCCCGACCGCTTGGAGGACCTCCTCACGCCCCTCTCGGCGGGAGGAGGTCATCCTGGCCCGGTTGCGGATCGGTCACTGCCGTTTCAGCCACCGTCACTTGCTGTCCGCCGACCCTGCACCGCTGTGCTCCTGCAGTGAACTGCTGACAGTGCGACATGTTTTACTGTCTTGTGTTCATTTTAATCATCTTCGTGTAGCCCTTCACTTTCCGTCTACTCTGGAGGAAATTTTAGCTGATGACACACGAGCAGCTGCTCGAGTTTTGCGTTTTATCAACTTGGCCAACTTATCCAAGGATATTTAACCCTTATAATTGTTTATTTTTCGTTTTTAGCCTTCTCTTGATATTCTAACTGGCAGTTACCAATTTTTTGAGATCTAGCGAATCTCTGTTCTTGTCTGGGCGCTAATGACCTTAGCAGTTGTGCCCCTAAAACCACAAAAATAAAAAATAAAAATAAAATAAAATAAATAAATAAAAATGAAAACATAACCTAGTCGTAAACACGCTGGAATAAGATTTTCACAGTAGTAACTTCTAACAATAACAGCCGCTGATACTATTACAGATGACTTGCTGTAGGCCTGCACCACATAAAAGGCAGAAAGCTGTTTGGATGTGCGAAACAGCCTGATGATGAAAGGTACGGAAATGAATGTTTACATAGTGATACAACGAAAAAAGAAGTGTGTACCTTGTACTTAAATATGCTTTACAGTTTTCTAAATGTCTTTTCCACCGAAACTAGTTTCCTTTTTGTATCGAGGCGGGTCCACAAAGCCACATTTTAACGTAAATACGGTTCAAATGGCAATGACTGCTCGTAACAGTATATCTCAATACTGTTGTCGGAACAGGAATGACTGGATGGGACACCCTGTGTATGCATCAATATGGATCCTCTTGTAAATATGCAAAACGCTGAACCCTGCTGATTAACGAGACTATTGCTGTTAGTTGTTAAATTAGTTACAGTTTCTCTTGTCTAGTAAAAGAACTAACCGTATGTGAGGTATGAATGTTGTTGTTGTTGTTGTTGTGGTCTTCAGTCCGGAGACTGGTTTGATGCAGCTCTCCACAATACCCTATCCTGAGCAAGCCTCTTCATCTCCACATAAGAACGACAACCTACATCTGTCTGAATCTGCTTACTGTATCCATCTCTTGGTCTCCCTCTGCGGTTTTTTCCCCACACACTTCCCTCCAATGCTAAATTCACAATTCGTTGATGTCTAAGAATGGGTCCTACCAATCTATCCCTTCTTTTAGTCAAGGTATGCCAGAAATTTCTTTTCTCCCCAATTCTGTTCAGTACCTCCTCATTAGTTACGCGATCCACCCACCTAATCTTCAGCATTCTTCTGTAGCACCATATTTCAAAAGCCTCAATCCTCTTCCTGTCCGCACTGTTTATCGTCCATGTTTCACTCCCATACAAGGCAACACTCCATACAAATGCCTTCAGAAAGGACTTCCTTAGGCTTAAATCAATATTCGATGTTAGCAAATTTCTCTTTTTCAAAAACGCCTTTCTAGCCATTGCCATTCTGCATTTTATATCCTCTGTACTGCGACCATCATTTGATATTTTACTGCCCAAGTAACAAAACTCATCTACCTCCTTTATTGCTTCGTTTCCCAATCTAACTCCTTCAGCATCACCTGATTTTCTTACACTGCACTCCATTACCCTAGTTTCGCTCTTGTTAATGTTCATCTTATAGGCTCCTTTCAGCACTCTGTCCATTCAGTTCAATTGCTCTTCCAGGTCCTTTGCTGTATCAGACAGAATTACTATGTCGTCGGCAAAACGCAATGTTTTTAATTCTTCCCCCTGAACTTTAATTCCTTCACCAAATTTCTCCTTGCTTTCCTTTATAGCTTGCTCAATGTACAAATTGAATAACAATGGAGAAAGACTACAACCCTGTCTTACTCCCTTTCCAACCACTGCATCCCTTTGATGCCCTTCAACTCTGACAACCGCTGTCTGGTTTTTGTACAAGTTGTAAATAACCTTACGCTCCCTATATTTTACTCCTGCTTGCTTCAGAACGTGAAAGAGTTTGAATAGTGCGGCTTAGGTATGAATAGTGCTTAGGTATAGAGCTTAGGTATGAATAGTGCGGCTTAAATTTCCGCGTACACTGACAGATCTCTGCTTCTCGTGGCGGTCGTTGTTGGCGGTGACGCTGCTGTACAGGGGTACGGTACTTTTTTTTTTGCTCGGCGAGTACGCGCCAGGTTTTTGTGTTCGCGTTGTATGACGTCACCTCTGCGTCAATTCAAATGAGGAATGCGCGTCCCGTGGTAGGCGCGTTGCGAAACCTGGCCCTGTGACGGACGGTCATGACCGAAGGTGCCGGCACGTTTTATTTGTTTGTTTTTATGGCAGCGCAGGCAGATGAAGGGCCCCTCAGTAGCAGCGCCTGCTCGTAAACCCCAGTAACACCCGTGAGCGTTACAGGGCAGGTCCGCCTGTAACCGCCTTTGTACTTCCGCGTCGAGAGCGGGAACAATGACACTCTAAGCTTGTGACTACGATCAGTATAAAAATGTAATGCTAATTTTTTTTGTACAATTTATTACAATAATATTATCCCAGTAACCAACGAATGCAAGAAGAAATAGTCTGTAGTTATAATATGGCAGCGAAACTTAAAAGTAAACTTGCGGAACTGTCAGTTCCGGATTGTTTTAAAACTTTGATATCTTATAATACATGGAAAAACTAAGGGACACGTATACTTGTTCATGTATTTGAGATGTAAACAACCCTTATATTTCCACGTTCGTTTGATAATGCCGGTGTACCACCTTGTGAATGGGGTTACCAAATTTTCAAAATAATAATAATAATAATAATAAAAAAGAAAAACCGGGGGTATTAGAGAGAATCTTTATTTCGACCACAATGGCTGCTTTTTTTTTTTTTACAAAATTTTCAAAGTAAAAACCGAAGGGGTATTATAGATCTTTATTTCAACCACAACAGCTTTATATATATATATATATATATATATATATATATATAACAAAATCATATTTCTAAAGTAATTATTTGTTGGTTTGAATCCCCCCTCGGGCATGGATACTTGTGCCGTCCTTAGTCTTAGTTAGATCATAAGTAGTTTCTAAGTTTAGGGACTGATGACCCCGTAGTTACGTCCTATAGACTTTACAAACATTTGAACATTTTTTTTTTTTTTTTTTTTTTTTTTTTTTTAGAACTGAGAGCAAGTGATATCTTTTTAGTTGTAACTGATGAAAAGCAAATCCCTTACACATTGTACAGACATTCGATCTCTTTCATCAGTGCATTGTATATTTAATAATGAAAATACCCTTTCCACAGCGGCATTGTGGACAGGGATTGCGAAAAAGTACTCAACAATTTCTAAAGTTCTGAATATTCATCTCTTGAACGATGATTCATGAACTCTCACCATCAGATACAGTTTTTTCCAAAAATGTTGGCCCACTTTTGGATTTGAACGTTTTTAGGCGAGTTACCTCATCAAACAATTCAATGTTATTCACAATAACTTTTCTGTTTCTCAAGTAGACAACACTATTCGCCACACTTTCCCAATCAACTTCCTTGTTTAGAGTTAACCAATTGAATACAGTTAATTCCTCATACTGCCTCATCCACATTACTAATGTAATCACTACATACAGTGTAAAAAGCGTTCATGTCTTTTCTGAACATGCGAGAAACCTGTTCATTGTAATATTTAGAGGTGACATCTCTTAGTTTTAGGGGAACGAAGTTATTTTTAGCTCTCTAGTAGACTTGACGCAGTACCAGAGAGGACAGATTACAGTTCTGCGACAGTCTTGTTTTTTCACCTTCAATACGCAATATTTCTATTTGTATAGGTAACTGGAGACACTATGTAGAAACTTGTAACTACGCCGTGTGCCACGACAGACGACACTCATCTAGTTGTCAGCTTGTTTTTACCTCTCCAGTTTTACTCCGTCAAATCACACTTGACACCACAGAGCAACAGTTTGACGTGGAGGACCAAAAAATCTGGGGATTTTAACTGTTTTGGATGTTTGAAACCGGAGGGCTGAAATGAGCTTAAAAACCGGGTGGAACCCAGAAAAACCGGTGATTTGGTAACCCTATTTGTGAAGCTATATTTTGAACTGTAATATACAGTAGTCTCGATTACCCGAGCTCCGGTTATCCGACCTCCCGTGTTACCCGACTCTTTCACCACTCCGAAACTAGCAAAAAAATAATAAAATAAAATAAGTAAATAAAAAATAAAAATAAAAAAAAATATGCTCGAATAAAATGTTCAAATGTTTGTAAAGCTTTTCTCTTCTCCTCTTCTCTTTCTCTTCCTCTTCGTCTTTCTCTTCTCGTCTCTTTCCGCTGCTTGATTAGCGTGAGACCCCTTGTCTCTCACAATTCTCTTTTCGTGTGTCAGAACACAATTTGTTGTGAGATCCCGAACGTACAGACAATGAAAGATTTTTTAGTTTTTTATTATTAACCCTTTGAGTCATACAAATGCTTTAGATATGATAGGCATAGAAATTTGGTTTTATCCAAGGGGGGGGGGGGGGAAGATGTGGTGGTTGAAAGTCGTCAAATTATAAAAAAAAATTTGGACTGAAGGCCAGCGATGACGTTTGCGACTCTATAACAAGGAGGTTACATACAGCGAAACGTGATGCCACAGACCATCTCTTTGGTCTATGTGTGGTAGGGCTACAGTATCTCCAGCTCTTTCTCTTTAAGGATAAGCATACGAATAACGAAATATAATAATAAATAAATAAAGCGGTAAAAATATTTATTTTAATACTTTTGTGTCCCAGCCTCGTCGCCGCTTTTGTGTCTCGTTTCCGTCGTAGGTGTCGGTGGCCGAGTAGAAAGACCGACACAGGAATAAAGGATGCACGCTTGTGCAGGTAGGAGGTGAGCAGCCAGTGGGACAGCAGAAACTGGAAACACTGGAGTAAATTAGAACGAGATATATATTGCACAGAATGAATACAATACTTAACTTTTACATAGTTCAGTACTGCAGAATGCTGATACATAGTTGAGTTAGAGGTCTGCCTAGTGCCTATCCGATAGCCAAGTCTTCACTGGTGCCTATCTGATTCCGAAGTGTTAACTGGTTCCTATCTCAGTCCCAAGTGCACGATGTCGTTCAGTGGTGGCCACGAGCGGAGTTGCAGCAGAGGGCGCTCGTGGCTGACGTCGTAAGAACGCCGCGCCGTGCGTGCATGGCGGCGCGCGGCGAAAGTACGTGGCGCGCACTTTAGATTTGTGCGACACCACAAATACATCTCTTTAAAAAAATCGCTTTGACGTTTGGCGCATTACATTGTCATCGATCTGTGATATTATTACAATCATTATTGTTGAATTTCGTGATTGGATCCTCGAAACGAGTGCATTTTTACCTGTGATCGGATCTACCAACACGCGAGCGGAGCCGCGGGCTTAAGCTAGTACTTCAATCTATATTAGATCATATGCATTCTACATGTCATTTGCATTTTGATTGCTATCTTTCTTCGTTTGCATACTGCACTTGTAAATTTGTACATTACGCGAGACAGCCTTCTTTGTTATGTATTCTCCGATAAATATTTTATTTATTTACCCTTGTTGCGGACCAGCTGCCTTTGGGTATATAGCTGGCCGTGATTACAAAAACTGTGTGATTGTGTGATATATGTATGCGACTGTGATACATTTTCTTTATACATTTACAGTAATTAGATAACAAATACAAAGAAAAGCGTAAAAACTTATCATAAGGAAAATGGAAAGGCAACTTAAAAACATCAACTATATTAAGAAGAGAATAATAGAAAATAGGAAAGATTGGTTCGAGTGACAGTCTGAAGAATGAGAGGAAAGTACAGGGTGGGAGGCTTCGGAATTTACTTCGAGCCCTGCCGTCCTGGAGTTTTCTCATTTTGAGACTCTTATGATTGGCTATAGCTGTAGGTTACATTTCGCATGTGTTTATATCGTCCTCTGTGTCGGGGCTGTCATCTGTGGTGTAATTTGTACTGTTTGTGCTTTCAGTGTCAGATTCATCGTAAGTGTTTTGTCTTCTGTTGTGGGCGTTTCTTGTTGCATTGCGTCTTACGTTCTGTGTGTACTTGTCTTTTTTTGTAGTGAGACTTCGTCTGTCAGCCTGTTCATTATGTCCGATCCGTTCTTATCTCGTGTGTGTTATGGTCTTCAGTCGGGAGACTGATTTGATGAAGCTCTCCACCCTACTCTATCCTGAGCAAGCCTTTTCATCTCCTCATAACAACCGCAACCCACATCTGTTTGAATCTGCTTACTGTATTCATCCCTTGGTCTCCCTCTGCGATTTTTACTCCACACACTTCCCTCCAATGCTTAATTTACAATTCCTCGATGTCTAAGAATGTGTTCTACCAAGCGATCCCTTTTTTTAGTCAAGGAATGCCAAAAACTCCTTTTCTCCCTAATTCTGTTCAGTACCTCTTCATTAGTCAAACGATCCGCCCACCTAATCTTCAACATTCTTCTGTAGCACCACATTTCAAAAGCCTCTATTCTCTTCCTGTCCGCACTGCTTATCGTCCATGTTTCTCTCCCATGCTCTTGTTAATGTTCATCTTATATGCACCCTTCAGCACACTGTCCATTCCATTCAACTGCTCTTCCAGGTCCTTTGCTGTCTCTGACAGAATTACAATGTCATCAGCAAAACGAAATGTTTTTAATTCTTCCCCTTGAACTTTAATTCCTTCACCAAATTTCTCCTTGCTTTCCTTTATAGCTTGCTCAATGTACAAATTGAACAACAATGGAGAGAGACTACAACCCTGTCTTATTCCCTTCCCAACCACTGCATCCCTTTCATGCCCTTCAACTCTGACAACCGCTGTCTGGTTTTTGTACAAGTTGTAAATATTCTTACGCTCCCTATATTTTACTCCTGCTTGCTTCAGAACTTGAAAGAGTTTATTCCAATCAACATTGTCAAAAGCCTTCTCCAAATCTACAAAAGCTAGAAATGTTGGTTTGCCTTTTCTTAATCTATCTTATAGGATAAGCCGTAAAGTGAGTATTGCCTCCCGTGTTCCTACATTTCTCATGAACCCAAACTGATCTTCCCCGAGGTCGGCTTCTACCAGTTTTTCCATCCTTCTGTATATAATTCGCGTTAATATTTTGCAACCATGACTTATTAAACTGATGGTTCTGTAGTTATCACACCTGTCTGCACCTGCTTTCTTAGGGATGGGGATTATAACATTTTTCTTAAAGTCTGAGGGTACTTCACCTGTCTCATACATCTTACACACCAGGTGAAACAATTTTGTCATGGCTGGTTCTCCCAGAGACTTCAGTAGCTCTGAGGGAATATCATCTACTCCAGGGGCCTTGTTTCGACTTAGGTCTTTCAGGGCTCTGTCAAATTTTTCTCTCAGTAGTATCTCCTATTTCATCTTCATCTACATCCTCTTCCCTTCCTACAATAGTGTCTTGAAGTTCATATCCTTTGTAGAGCGCCTCTATATACTCTTCCCACCTTTCAGCTTTCCCTTCTTTGCCGGCCGCGGTGGCCGAGCTGACTGAGGCGCGCCAGTCACGGTCTGCACGGCCACTACGGTCGGGGGTTCGAATCCCCCCTCGGGCATGGATATTTGTGCCGTCCATAGTCTTAGCTAGTTCATAAGTAGTTTGTAAGTTTAGGGACTGATAACCCCGTAGTTAAGTCCCATAAGCTTTACAAACATTTGAACATTTTTTTTCCCTTCTTTGCTGAGAACTGGTTTTCCATCAGTGTCCTTGATATTCATAGAGCTGTTTTTCTTATCTCCAAATGTTTCTTTTATTTTCCTGTAGTCTATTTTTCCCCTATATATACATTCTTCTACATCCTTGCATTTGCCTTCTACAAATTGAATAACGTTGGAGAAAGGCTACAACCCTGTCTTACTCCCTTCCCAACTGAAGCTTCCCTTTCATGCCCTTCGAGTCTAATAACCGCGGTCTGGTTTTTGTACAAGTTGTAAATAAGTCTCCTTTCTCTGTATTTTACCCCTGCTGACTTCAGAATTTGAAAGAGTGTATTCCAGTCAACATTGTCAAACGCTTTCTCCAGATCTACAAACGCTAAAAATGTAGGTTTGCATTTCCTTAATCTATCTCCTAAGATAAGACGTAAAGTGAGTATTGCCTCCCGTGTTCCTACGTTTCTTCTGAATCCAAACTGATCTTCCCCGAGGTCAGCTTTCCACCAGCGTTTCCATTCTCCTGTAGATAATTCGTGTTAAAATTTTTGCAACCATGACTTATCAAAGTGATGGTTCTGTAATTTTCACACCTGTCTGCGCTTGATTGCTTTGGAATGGGGATTATTACATTTTTCTTAAAGTCTAAGGGTATTTCGCCTGTCTCATACATCCTACACACCAGTTCAAATAGTTTTTCCATGGCTGGCTCTTATCTTTTAGGTCTTTAGGTCTTTAGTCGTGTCGAACATAGTGTGAGTGTGTGTTTTGTAGAGCTGACAGTGTATGCCAGTGTGTTCTGGGGTCCCAAAATATAGCATGTTTTTAGAAAAATGGAGATGGACAGAGAAGGGATAGGAGAAGTCCTAACTCAAGGCATGAATAAATAAATAAATAGCCGGTCAGAGCCTGGTTTTCAGCTAGTAATAATTGCTTATGTTGCAGACTCAGCTCGTGTGCTGTCTGGCAGCCACGACCCGTACCGCTGCCACGACGCGTGGCTTCGCTGGCACCGCCTCTTCTCACACCAGGCCGCGCACTTCTCTTCACAACGCCAGCTGCTGGACACCGCCGCCGCGCGAAACGGTGCGTACACACTGCAGCAACAACATACACTGTTTTTACATGTAAAGGTCAATTCACACTGTCCGTCACGTCAATTCGTCCGTCTCAATACGCGATGTTGAAAGTGAGGTTATGAGTGGCGATCTGTTATGTAGAACGTCATAGTTTAATACTAGAAAGGGGGAACAACAATGCTAAATGTTATTAACGGCGAAAGAAAACTTTGCAGTGTATGTTTTTGGCCAACTTACTGGGAACTGAAACAACATTTCAAAACATCGACATCTATTGTCAAGCGAAAAAATAAACATATGAAGACATCAAACCATACTTGTAAGAGCATAAATAGCGCTTGTATACGTTAACCATTACGATTTGCTCTCCGACATTGTTAATACCGTCGTAAACAGGTGAATTTTTGTCTTTCATTAGAACTGACATTTTCATTTAAAGTGTTATTTAATGAAAATTGCGTAATGAAATTGCAATCTTATTTAAATAAACAGTTTGCTTCAGTCGTTTCTGTTACAATGTTACGTAAAATAAACCATTTTTTTGGTTTTAGATATCCGACCTCGATTTTAGGGGCACACTCAATTGACAAAAATATTTAAGTCATCATGAAGCATTTCAAATTTACCTCTAAAACGAGGTTCAACAACAACACAATGATGAATAATACACATTTGCATATAAACAGTGCAATCGTCGACTGCAATATGTAATTCGCGTGACAAAAATAGGTTAACTTCCGATGTTAGCAGACGGCCGTTCCGTCAAAACATTCTTCTCGAGAAAGCTTGACGGACGTTGACGTGACGTGACGGTCCGGTGACGGACAGTGTGAACGCCGCCATTAGAAATACATTGCGGAATGTTCTGACGGACGGTGACGTGACGTGACGGACAGTGTGAATTGGCCTTAACACATCTCCCGGAAGACGAAAACCGATTTTCGTAAACCATTTTTCACTGTCGTGTTAACATGGCACAGCCTGAATCGCATTTCCTAATCCACTTAAGATGGCGGCTGATTCAGTCCCGATTTAGTCAGCATAATCGCTATTTTTCTTTACTTAATTACACAGATTCATGCTCACTCTAATATTAAATACTTTTATTTCACAATAGAAAATATCACTGTCCATATGCGCCGAAAATTCTTACCAAAAAAACACAATCACCCCGTTTACATGGGTTCCCAAAACCGGATTTCGTAGACCGATTTCCCAATTCCGCTTTTGGTTGGTCATGTAAACACTCCAAAATCGATTTCGGAAATCCGCTTCTCTAAAGCCGTTTTCCAGTTCCACAATCGATTTTCGTGCCCATGTAAACGCAACCGCAAATGTTCTTGGCTTGTCAGATTGTGTTTTCTTGTTAAGAATTTTCTGCACATATGGAAAGAGTGATATTTTCTAATGTGAAATAAAAGTATAAATATTAGAGTGAACATAAATCTGTGTATTTAAGTAAAGAAAAATAGCGATTGTGCTGACTAAATCAGGAACCGAATCAGCTGTTTTTCAGCCGCCATGTTAAGTGGGCTAGGAAAACCGATTCAGGCTATGCCATGTAAACACGACAGCGAAAAACTGTTTACGAAAATCACTTTTCGTCTTCTGGAAGATGTGTTCCATGTAAACGTGGTGAATCTGACAAGCCAAGAACGCTTCAAAAATGGTTGCGTTTACACGGACACGAAAATCATTTGTGGAACTGAAAAACCGCTTTAGAGAAGCGGATTTCCAGAATCGATTTTGGAGTGTTTACATGACCAAGCAAAAGCGGAATTGGGAAATCGGTTTACGAAATCCGGTTTTGGAGCCCATGTAAACGGGGTGATATACTGTCCCCTGGTTCAAACCATCAATCTACTCTATAAAATACCAAATTTTCTTTCCTAATGGATAAAGTAAACAGGCGCTCTTTATGCTCTTATTGTTTGATGTGTTCGTATGTCTATAATTATTAATTTTTTTAATAGATGTCAATGTTTCGACATGCTTCAGTTCTCAGCACTTTACCACATTAATATGGCCAAAAACATAGGCTACATTGTAAAGTTGATTTTGGCCGTCAATAACATTTAGCGTTCTTGTTTCTTCAATTCTAGTATTATAATAAGACTTTCCACATAACAGTTCGCCACTCATAATCTCACTTACAAACATCAAGTACTGGGAAAAGCGAATTTACGTGACAGATAGTGACGGATAATATGAATAAAACTTGACGTGACGGTTCCTTGACATGATGGACAGTGTGAATTGGCCTTAACTGTGAGAAAGAAAGAGACGAAGGGGATGTCAAAGACAAAGAATATGGTGGACACAGTGACAATGAGAGAGTAAAAGTGGCAGACCAGAAGAATGTGGTAAGAAAGAAAGAGTGAGAAATGGGGGGCAGAAGACAGCGACAACAGGGGATACACATGGCAGAAAGTACCAGTGGAAGAGGAAGAATTAGAAGCGGCCAGAAGTCTGCGAAAACCTCGCTATCAGAAGAGACTGGCTGAAAAGCCATTATGTTTTGTGTTCAGAAGAGCCCAAACATTGTTCATGTGTCAGAGTTTTGGTGACTACTTGAATGAGGGATGAGGTTCGCCACTTTTGTCAGAGTCTTTTGAACACGCACATGCACTGCTCAAAAAATTGACAATCAGTCTACGTATGTAGGTTCTCATTGTCATTGGCAGAATGAACTATAATGGTCCGATGTCTGTAGGTTTTACGGAGTGGAGCCGACAACATTACAACAACCGAGATAGTGATAATAACAGAGTTGCTGCCGACGGGGTTGGTGTTGACTTGTGTTTACTGTACCAAACGAATTACGCAAGTAGTTGGGTTGAGATAGTGTAGTGAGCAACAACAACAACAACGTGACTTACCTGAAACTATGGCATGGACAGCCATAGGAAGGTTGGCAACGGAACAGTCACACAGGGATCTGGCTGTAGCTTTGGACTGTCACAGTGTAATTTCCAGAACCTGGACGAGATTCCAGACAACAGAAACCGTTAAAAGAAACTAAGGCAAATTCTACAGGCAACATCAGCAAGAGATAACATCTCCAGTTAACAGCCCATTGAGACAGGAGGCTGAATGCAACTCGGCTGCAACCCACAACTACAGTGCAATATCACCGCACAGTCTGAAATTGCCTTTCCGACACGGTATGTCACCTCAGCAGGATTTAGCCCACAGAAACTGGGCAAAGGAACAATGGGATTGAAGTCGTAGCGAATGGTACCAGGTTCGTTCAGATTAGTCAAGATTCTGTGTTCAGCCAGACCTCCTCCTGGAGAGAACATGAGACTCGGAACAGTTCCTCTTATGTGCGGGAAAGGTCACCGTATCGTGGTGAGGGAGGAATGATGTGAACAGCAGTCGGTATTGGCATACGTTTGGACCTCTGTCATTCAGAATGACACTTTGTTCAGAAGTATACAGATTACATCCTTTGACCTGTGTTTGTGCCCTATGCCGGTGCCGTGGGAGCTGTGTCCCTTCCGGTGGATGACAACTCTCATCACCACGGAGCTGGTGGACGAGATGCTCGAAGCAGGGGGAACTGAATGAACGGAGGGCCAACTTGTTCACAGGACTCAAACCCAATTGATGGTGTCTGGGATACACTTGGCAGATGCATTGCAACAGACTAGCAACTTCCAGAGCTGAATAATGCACTCGAGGGAGAATTGCGACGTATCCCTTGAGAGCTGATCGATAACCTCAAACTGTCTGTGCCTTGCTGGTGTGCAACTGTACTGGCAGTCTGAGGTGATCACACACTATACTAGAGGGCAACGAGAATCAAGTTTTCATATTACGGTAGTGCCACGGTGTCTCACTTTAAGTAAATGCCGTGTAAAACCCGTTCAAAGGGTTGAGACATTGTAATATGGTACTGTATTATCCAAAAATTACAATTGTAAGCAATCTCTTTATATAAAAGGAAGTGTTTTGATTGATTGATTGATTGACTGACTGACTGACTCATCATCGCCCAGCCCAAACCACTGATGATAGGAACTTGAAATTTGTAGAGGGTGTTGACCTTATTCTGTAAGCGTCATTTAAGAAGCGATTTTTCGATATTCTGTCCGTAAGGGGGTGAAATAGGGGATGAAACGTTTTTTGAAAATACTTAGCTATTTAGGCAATTTTGAAGTTAGAACTAAAAAATGTCCGATTTTAATTCAGGGTTCGAATTTAAAAGACGTGTGTTTCGGCATTTTTTGAAATTAGACAAATAAGGGGGTAAAATAGGTGGCAGAAAAAATTGATTTTCAAAAATATGTTGCTGTTAACTCAAATTTTAAGCCACAACTACGAAACTTAGGATATGGACTTTTGATCAGGATTAAAAAAGACAGGAGTTTCGGCATTTTTGAAAATTCAACCATCAAGGGGGTTAAATTGGAGAGGGGGTGTTTTTCGAAAGGCTGTTGCTATTTAGTCAATTTTGAACTTAAAATTACAAATTTTCGGATTTGGCTTCGGGGTTCGAATTTAAAAGACACGTGTTTCGGTATTTTTGGAAATTCGACCAATAAGGGGATGAAATACGAGATGCAAAAATTGATTTTCAATAATATGGTGCTGTTAACTCAAATTTCAAGCTATAACTACGAAACTTAAGATATGGATTCTTCATCAGGATTAAAAAGAAACAACTGGTGCAGACCAACCGGCCTATGCATGCGAAGCAGCGGGGGGTTCAGCTAGTATCTGAATAAAATAAGTAATGATATGTACATTGTGTACAATAGCTTGCCCGATCGGCTGACAGTTTTGAACAGTGCCTTGTGCTCATTTTGTGCCAGTCATCCTTGACGGCTATTTTCGTGGTCGTGACCTGCGGTTTGTGTTCTGGGATCAGGGGCGGACGACGTCTGGGCGTACTGGGAGCTGCTGACGGAGTTCCCGGAGTCTGGGAGGAACGTGAGCGCCCTGTGGGACGGGGAGCTGCAGCGGCTGTACGGCGAGCTGCGGAGCTTCGTGCTGGCGCGCCTGCGCTTCCAGTACGGCGCGGACATGGTGGGCGACGACGACCTGCTGCCCGTACACCTGCTGGGTGAGTAAGGGGGGCAACGTATCTCCTCCAATTTATTTATTTTACCATCCACATACATATTAAAACGTATGGATGTTGTCTGTTCATTTACATATTTATACAGTTTTTTCTTATTTCTAGTTCATTTACATTCACAACAGGTTTTTTTTGGTTACATCTATTTTAACATTGTGACACATATGGTGTTAACAATCATTTTTCTTCTTATAAAATATTTCATATACTCAACATTGTAAGGTGGGTAGTACACTGTAAAAGATTTTTGACAAAGATCTTTTATCAAAGCCCTTTGGTCAAATCTTTGACGGTGTAGTAGGTCTTCTTTTATAAAAGATATTTGATAAAAGTTAGCAGGAGAGCCTAGCTTTTATAAAAGTTCGCCATTGTATACATGCGTCTTTCCTTGCTTTGGCGCCTTTTAACCTACAAATTAACGCCAAAGAGTATTTGTAGCGTCGCTACTCCTACAGTGATCGTTTCAAAGTGTGAAGTGTATGGAATATTTCTTAATACAAAGCACATTTGCTAAAATATACGGTTAGACTTGTATAAAGAAAAAGCTACTGCTGTCAGTTGTATTCAAAGTGGCTCACTGAGGTTGATGATAGGGAATAAATTATATGGATCAAAGGATATATGGAGATGCATGAGTGAAATAAATGTTTTTATTTGTACTCTAACCTAACCTCGTAATTCCTCCTAAAGTGATTTACATTTTGGTTCACTTATGTCTGGAATAATACGTGAAATCTTAGGCCTACACTGTAGGATTCATGTATGTTACTGCCTACTGGAATAAATTTTGTATGTGTATATAAATGTGATGACCTTCAGCAGAAAAGGCATTCATAATTTCCGTAATGATATACTGCACTAGTTAGCTCCATATTCTCTCTTGCTTTGTACAATGCATTTCGATATTTAATAATAATAATAATAATGACGGACCCCTCACCACCGACACCGACAACCAGTGCAATGCTTTCCTCTCCCACAACTACCGTCAGAAGGGGTGAAGTAGATCACAAAATTCAGTTTTTATGTTGTTTTCGAGGGAACCCTCTGGAAGAATTCGTTTTAAAAATATTATGTGTAATCTTTAGGATTTCGACATTATATCTAATGTTGAATATGGAAATAACCTGGGTGAAGCCGATCACTCATTTTTTGAAGACTTATAACGGCTTCACCCAGACAATGGGGTGAAACTGATCGTGTTTCACATTGAACTATCTCCCAATGTATGGTAGGCTATGTTCATATGAAGTTTTAAAATAGTAGAGGGTCTTTCTCAGGGACCAAACATATATTAAGATTAATAGACTATTTTATGGTTAGAACATTGTATGTTCCTTAAAAAAATAACCACTGTACATAAAATTATCTTGCATCATAAAGAATTTTCACTCAATGTTTGAAATGTCAAAATATGGCAAACTGTAGCGTCCACGACCAATGCCCTTAGGCCCTTTGTGTCAAGGGAGTCTTTTGTACGTCAGTAATATCTGGAAATACACTTGATCAATCCATGAATTAAACATTCTTCGCCTACTGAACTAAGAACAGGCTGCCCACCATATTTATATCACCCACTCATTTAACATTGTATAGGGCACACCGTAACACAGATGCTTTACGAATACTCAACTTCCCTTTCTTTACTTCCTGAACGGCATTTTCCACATATACAGGATTGTAGTTCCTTTTTCCCTCTCTTCCCACCTTCTTCACGTATGTTCACGGCATGATCGACTTCACACTACAAAATACAATTCAATTTTTAGATCACTACTCGTCCATACAACGAACGTCTGCTTTTGCAAATACATAAATTAAATGTCAATGAGTTCAGTTACCGACTAACACTCCGAAAACAGCAGAATTATGACTGACTATAAGGTCGTATTGTGACAGGTTAAGTCTTGCTTCATTCACAGGCGACGAAAATGCATTTGTTTATATCCCACAATCCCGCTGAATGGATACTCGGAGAGAATTCTACAGGGAAACAATACTCTGCAACTCATTGGCTTCCAACAAGTATGTTTAGCGTGAAGTTGCTGGATGTACTGCCAGGCGGAAGTAGTGTAAATTATAATGCTGTATTGCCGGTCGACTTCACCCCTTCTGACGGTACCCTGCAGACCGCACCCGCAAGCAGGTCTCCCAAGCAGTCCATTCCTCCCCTTCCAGCAACAATGTTTCTAACCCCAGACCACCCCCAGAAGCATCCCCTTAGTCACTCGGCACCATCTTCGGCTGGAATGCCTCGACAAATTGCTCTGTCAGGGCCTCAACTTTCTCAAGTCACGGCCTTAAATAGGATCATCATTCCAAAGTATCCTACACACACAATCCAGAATAGGCTTTTTCTGTCCTCCGAACCTCCTCAACTTTGTCATCAAACCTTAAGACTACCCCTGTAACCGACCTGACTGTGAAACCTACCCCATTTGAGGCAGGGCCACATGGAAACAAGAAGTCATCTACCAACTGCCATGTATTCACTCTGCAGCCTTATATGTTCCACAAACAAATTGGCCGAATGCACGAATGGTCACAGACAGACTGTTCACCTGGTGGACAATATATACCCTGTGGCAGTATGTGCCTTCGAACGTGGTTCCGGGGACCTTGGCATGTGGTAAACCGCATGTGACATTTGGATAGTACCACATAACATCAGTACCTCATAGCTACTGAGCTGGGAACTTACCCTCTGACAAATCCTCTGCTCCCACCATTCTTTATCGACTCCTCCTTGCCCCCAATAAGCATCATTGGGTTCTCTTCTTGATCTATCCTCTTTGGGATTGGATTCACACGACTCGGTGCTTATTGTGAAACTTCTCTTGTGTCGACATTCACCCGTCCCTACCTCCCTACCTCACGACCTCCGGCCATCCAGATTGAGGTTTCCCACGATTTCCCTGAATCACTCCGGGCAAATGCCGGGACGGTTCCTTTCAGAGGCCACGGCCTATTTCCTTCCCCCCTCCTTACCCGATCAATAGGAGCGTAAGCTTCACCTCTAATGACCGCACTGTTAAACACTGTCTTGTCACCTAGGTGGTGTGTAACCTTTCCCTTCTGACACATTTCTCGTTCCTCGTCTCCTGCCTGATGAAAGAAATATTCATTTCCAATTAATTACAGAAATTCACCACTGAGATTTGAAATTAATGTGCAAAAGAGATAGTGCAACAGGCCAGTACTTACCAATTGTGGTATGTTTGGTACTACCGTGGTACACAAAAAAACTGAAAACGTGACTGTAGTAAAGGTTCAAACTAGCTTTCAGGAATTTATATTTCCTTCGTCAGGTAGGAGGAAAGCAAAAGGGGACTGACGAGAAAGGTTGCTCACAACCGAGGTCACGAGGTGCAGTTCGTGAATTTGGACGTCGGCGGTGTTGCATCCTCGGAGATATTATTTTCCAAAGGCTAGTGGAAACACTTAGCTTCGTCACCATTACTGTATCTTCCTTTGTGCTTCTATCGGACGTACCAAAGTGAAGCTAGTACTGGCCACCCGCTCTCTCTCTTTTGAACATTACTTTCACTTTTCGCTTGACAATTTCCGTCGTAATCAAAACTAAGAAATAATGGCAGAATCAATAAAGTATGCAAAATAACAAAATTAATTGTAAACTGAGTAAAATTTAAAGAAATGTAGTTACAATATCCTTGAATTTTTTGTAAATTCTTACAACAGTTTATCAAAATCTCCGAGTTTGTAGGGAGGGCAGCTTCCCTTGACCTTTTTGTATTGTATTTTATTTGATCCAGGAAATCATAGTATTGTACAGTTGTACATATGATATTGGACAGGTGAAAAACATTTTTATAAATAATTTTACAAACTAATTTTTACAATTTTTGTTATAATTATTTTGCAAAATTTTACAATAGGGTAATAGACATTTCAATGTAGGCCTCCTTTATTTGTTAGATTGCATCTACTTAAATATATATAATGCAATTGAAAAAACAAACTATAGTCCAGTACATTCGTAGACTTTCCAGGCATAGGCGAACACTTATTACAAAGGGGTTTGCAATTTTGAGTCTTCCCTGATGTTGGCCCCAGCTGTGGCAAGTTCTGAAGCTCACAACAGACACCTTTGACTTTGGACATGTAAACAACCCCTCTACTAATTTAATGTCCACAAATATGCTTTCTCAACCAATGTTCTTATTATTTTATGAATACAAATATTTCAGAGGTGGAGTTTGTTTGAATTTCTATAGATGTCATGTATGTGCAACACCCAGTTTCATGTTGCACTGAAGACGACTCAGAAATGAGTTGAAACTGGCAATCTTTATTAATAAAATATGCAGTCAAGATTTTATATATTATATCTACTCAGTTTTAAAAAGATATTATTGGGAAAATAATAAAGTTACAAGGACTCGGATCAGGTGAATCGAGTTTATGGAACAAAAGAAATGCATTTTGAAGTAAAAGAATTACACGACAGAAGTGGCTGTGTATCGTGCGGGGTTGTCGTGGTGTAACACCCCCCTTGCCCAAGGAACGGTATTATGTGATTCATTCCTTTCCCGAGCCTTTCAGGGACATCTTCGTGACACATTTGGTTGACAGTTTCTTATGGAGGAGTAAATTCTTTATGCGTGATAACCCTAATGCCATAAAAAACAAATTGATGTTGTTTCATATTTGACTTCAGAATGAATCTTTCAGTCTGCAGCGGAGTGTGTGCTGATATGAAACTTCCTGGCAGATTAAAATTGTGTGCTGGAACCGGGACTCGAACCTGGGACCTTTGCGTTTCGCGGGCAAGCGCACTACCGACTGTGCTATCCCGACACGACTCACGATGCCGCCTCACAACTTTACTTCCGCCAGTACCTCGCCTCCTACTTTCCAAACTTCACAGAAGCTCTCCTGCAAACACGCAAGACTAGCACTCCTGGAAGAAAGGATATGGTGGAGACATGGCTTAGCGACAGCCTAAGGGATGTTTCCAGAATGAAACTTTCACTCTGCAGCGGAGTGTGCGCTGATATGAAACTTCCTGGCAGATTAAAATTGTGTGCCGGAAGTAAAGTTGTGAGACGGCATCGTGAGTCGTGTCGGGATAGCTCAGTCGGTAGTGCGCTTGCCCGCGAAATGCAAAGGTGCCAGGTTCAAGTCCCGGTTCGGGCACACAATTTTAATCTGCCAGGAAGTTTCATATTTGACTTGCTCATTCCAGCTATTTTCCGTTGCAGCAGTGCCTCATTGTGCCACTCCTGACCTTTTCCACTTTGCACTTAAAAATCCAGGAGTCAACACCACCTTTGACCACACAATTGAACGATTCGTGTTCATTGACAATCCTGCTTAGTTATGACATTGCGCACCTATAAATACTACAGCAAAATATAATGTTTGATGAAAGTGTTTAATTAAAAAAAAAATCACCCATAATGCTAATTGTTAAGGCATTCTGGTCTCATTAGAGGCCTCAAAAATTGAACTTTTTTGTTGCTTTTTGAAATAAATAAATAAATAAGGTAGGTCTCCCTGACTGAGGGTAATCTTAGTGTTCAAAACTTACACTCTTGATAAACTGTGCTCCATGTAGGCATGTTTCAACTTTTCAAAGGTAACATTTGGTGATTCCTCAAGTTCAACACAATACATTAAAAAGTTCCAAATAATGGAAAATCCTATTGGAATGTCAGTAATGGAGGATAGGTAACAACTCACCATAAAGAGGCTCGTTGAGCTACTGACAGGCACAAAAAATAGACATCACATTCGGATAACTTAAATTCCTGACCACGACCTTTGTCAGAGAAAGAAACGCACACTTATACACAATCATGTCTGTCAGCAGCTCACAGAGCATCTTTACAGTGAGTTGTTATCTATCCTTCATTATTGAAAGTTCCAAATAAAATGTATAAAATGATGGTTTAATTTTGTAGTACACTTATCTTGATTTTGGTGGGATTTGCTCATTGTTGTAGTGTTCTTTGCTGTTACGTAGTAGTCTGTAGAAAATTGCTATAGTAAAAGAAGTGTGGACACAGTTTCAGATTTAGAAGTAATTATCTACACTGTCAGTGTTCAGCCTGTCTGGTTTCTTGCACAATACTACTGCATTCTGTGTGTTCAGCAGCGAGGCAAAAACTGAGAACCAGCGGCATCTGACGGTGCGCCCTCTGTATGTTCTCACAGTAGAGATTTTGAAAATTACAATAACAAATTTTAAGTATTTATAATTTTGAGTTCTTTGTTGCATTAGAGTTCTTTTAAACACACAATTTTATTGATACTTGGAACTTTAGTACCGAAAGTTGATTCACAAAAGTCATTATTTTTGCTAATTACATATCCTAAGAATTGTAATTCTTGTTGCTAACATCAATGCCAAGTTTACATTGTCTGCAGATTGAAAATAAATAACAAGTTTGATTGTCATAATTTTCTTTATAATGTAAGATTTGCATAAATTTTGTTCCTAGAGTTTTCTGAACATTTTCTAATGTAATTGTGTATTGCTTAATTAATAAAATAAATTATTCATATTCTTTCTCACATTAATTAGTTCTTACAAGAACACTGACTTACTGGCCTTGAAGAACAAGACCATTATATTGTGAATCTGGACGTCAATACTTCGGTTAAGGATTTTTATCAACTCCTCCAAAAGAAGAGGGCTGGTTTTGTTACTTTATGATGTGATGGTATAACATTGCTCTAAATTCCACTGTACCATTCTTGTAGTGTACCACAAAAACACTTCACTGATGGCACTCTCAGAAAGTCATGATGGCTGTACAGAGATGCAATTTGCACCGAGTATCTGGGAGGGATAAACACTCCTATTCTCTTTGTTTAGACAAAAGTGTTGCCAGATAGCTTAAAGTGTTGTCAGCCACATCACTTTTTTCACAAACCTCATATGTTGATAGAAGGTGAGCTATATGTAGATAGCTTTGGCTATAAGGTCGTTGCCCGTGAAAGGTGAAGTAGGGGTTAGAAATGATACACATGCTGTTGCAGAGTTAAACATTCTTCCCAGAAACAGCTGCCCCTAACTGATGTGCATGATAATATTCTTTGTTAAAGGCTCGTTTGTTGGTGACGACTGGCTGAGGATAGCCGATTTGGTGACTCCGCCATTGGACGATGCTTACAAGAATCTTAGCAGTTCGTTGAGGAAGAAGGTAAACCAACCCTTTCATAACTAACTGTACATACAGGATGATTCATGAAGATGTGCAAATAGTTTACTATCTTATTCTACAGGTAAAACTAAAGAAAAAAGTTCACATAAACAAAGGTCCACAATTGTTTAGTTACAGAGTTGTGGCTAACAGAAGATTTTGCCTGAACTTTAGCAGTCTTGCTGATAAAAGCCATCACAAAACTGTATGACATTACAGTGAAGCACAATTTCCATTTATTTTGTTGTTATTGATCTGACGAATGTAATGAAACGTGTTCCAGACATCAGTCTGCAGTAGTTTTCCAGAAATTCCAAAGGTTATACAAGTAAATTTGCTCACTTTCCATTAAGAATATAGGAAATCGTTAGTGATTGAGCTAACCTTGAAACAAGTTACTTTTCTGTATTGTTCAGTGTAAAAACATAACAGTGTATTAAGTGAAACCACATAGTAACTGTTGTACTTTGTCGATTATTTATGAAATAAAGATGCCTTTCATTTTTATGACTGAGGAATGTGGTGGTAATGCTATGGCTGTAGGTAACAAATAGCACAAAAATTATCAAACTTGTACAATTGTCTGGTATTTTGGGGGGAGAAAGGCTAAGTAGTTAATAAATTGCAAATTTTCCCGGGTTATTTCCTTGCTTCTCTGGAATTCCTGAAAAATGACTACAAATACATGTCTGTGACATGGTTTATCGGATTCAATAGATCAATAAAAACAAAATAAATGGAGATTATGCTGTACTGTTAGATCGTACAGTTTTTTGATGGTTTCATATTAGCAAGGTTGCTAAATTCCTGGCAAAATCTCTAATTTATTGTAAGTCTGTAACTAAACATTTGTGGGCCTAGGTTTATACAAATTACTTCTTTAGTTTTACTTGTACAATAACACATTAAAATATTTGCAAATCTTTGTCAATCACAATGTATAATATATGTGTGAATGAATTTAGTATTTCTGATACGAATATTATATATTAAAAATAGTTGTGGTTTACTTACCGAGCGAAAGAGCACAGGTATGTAGACAGACACACAAATAAAAACACAAATACAAAAAGTGCTGAGCTTTCGCAATCCTGGGTTGCTTCTTCAGAAAAGAGCAGCGAAGGAGAGGAAAAAGGAAAGGTAATGGTTTTTAAGGGAATGGGTCAGGAGTCACTCCAATCCCAGGAGAGGAAAGACTTACTATGGGGGAAAAAGGATAGGTAAACAAACACGCGCGCGTGTGCGTGTGCGTGTGCGTGTGTGTGTGTGTGTGTGTGTGTGTGTGTGTGTGTGTGTGTGTGTGTGTACACCTGTGCTCTTTCGTCTGGTAAGTAAACCACATGTACTTATATATATAAATTAAAAATAGAAAAGAGATGACTTACCAAAAGACAAAATGTCTGTCTAGGTGTGCTTGCGTTTCGATATGTCTGAGTGTGTGTGTATTTGTTTACCTTCCTTTTTTTCCCCTAAGGTAAGTCCTTCCACTCCTGGGATTGGAATGACTCCTTTTCCACTTCCTTAAAACCCATATCCTTCCCTTTTCCTCCCCTTTTTTCCTCTTTTTCCTGAAGAAGCTGCCAGTGGTGGCGAAAGCTAGTATGTGTGTTTGTGTGTGATTTTATTTGTTTCTCTTGACGAGCCGGTCCTTTTGGTAAGTCATCTCTTTTCTATTTTTATTATTATTTTTATTTATCCCACCGGGAAAGCTTCCCTCTATAATTTTCGTTTCATCAATATATATATATAAATTTGTATTCCTGGTTGACATTTACGATACCTCAAAAACCATCCACCATCAAACACTGATTTTTGTTTTTTGTGCTTCTTCCCAATTCCCCAATTACTACTGGTAGTGGTTATGCATTGCACCTGTTGATAGCAAAAATAAGTGTATCTTGGGCTGAGAGAGAGAGAGAGAGAGAGAGAGAGAGAGAGAGAGAGAGAGAGAGAGAGAGAGAGAGAGGTATTCCCTTATAAAGAGATAACAATTGAAATTAGCGGCAAATTTCATTGAAGGTCAAGAAAGTTCTCTCATTCTGAAATTATTATTATTGTTATTATTTGGTCTATTCATTGCTGAATATTAAGACCTTTTTTCATTTTTCTTAGGTAATTGAATCTTTGATTAGATATCTCCATTCACAGTGATCTTAAACTCTGCTGGATATAGTGGATGTTAAATACTTTGAGGTGGTAGTATTTTATTGGGGGGGGGGGAAACACCACCATGGGTCTGGGAACACACACGTTCTGAGCTACACATCTTCATAGGTGGTGGTCCACGTGGTATGCGTCTGTCTGTGCCTGGGCGTAAGGAATGATGCACCTTTGAAGTATATTCAGTTGTTATTGTAGCAGCAGCAGCTGCTGCTGCTGTTGCTGCAATAATTGCCAACACCCACTGTGGTGTCTGCACATCACAGATTAGTTTTGTGTTAACAATATTGGCCTGTAATTATGAGAGTCCTTTCTTATACGTGGGACTCGCTGGTGTAGCCTCACTACTCATTATACTGTCAAAATTTGCCCACAACACCACACATGTAACAGTAGTTACTAATATTCACAATGGCAACTCATTGTCTACTAGACAGTGGTGTTATGCAGCAGTTAGCTGTTGGCAGCAAGTATAAACATTGTGTGAAGTGAGCCAACTGCTGCCTAGAATGTGGGGCCGCTACACTGAATGGGAGGTCCAGCTGACGCTCACTGCTTCACCGTTGTGGCAGTGCTCAATCTCTCGTCGAGTACGCCTGCCCGAATGCCGATTGGGAATCTGTGTTGAAGCTCTCTTTGCTGAGTTGCTTGGAGATTTACATCTGACCGTATGTGATAGTCATGTAAATTCACTAAACCATCTCTTGTAAATCCTGCCCCATCAGTAAATCTTCCATCTGAGCAGTGGATCTGCCTCTCACTTCTGCAACAGCCATTGAGAGAATCCCCATGTATTCTGTGTTTCTTCTTCTTCTTCTTCTTCTTCTTCTTCTTATTATTATTATTTTCCAGGCTGCTCAGTTTTCTTACCTGAATTAAGTTTGATACCATTATAACAATATTATAAATTAATATTCTGAATCAACTGAGTGAGATTTAAGCAGTATCCTCTAGCGGCTGAAAAATACTGCAGCACATCATCATCATATGGAAAATTGTATTGAAATGCAGGGGGATCTGCAACGAATTGACTCGTGGTGCAGGGAATGGCAATTGAATCTCAATGTAGACAAATGAAATGTGGTATGAATACATAGAAAGCATGATCCTTTATCATTTAGCTACACTATAGCAGGGCAGCAACTGGAAGCAGTTAATTATACAAATTATCTGGGAATAGCCATTAGGAGTGATTTAAAATGGAATGACCATATAAAATAAATTGTCGATAAAGCAGATGCCACACTTAGATTCATTGGAAGAATCCTAAGGAAATGCAGTCAGAAAACAAAGCACATAGGTTACAGTACACTTGTTTGCCCACTGCTTGAATACTGCTCACTGGTGTGGGATCTGTACCAGGTGGGGAAGATAGAGGAGGTAGAGAAGATCCAATGGAGAGCAGCGCGCTTTGTTACAGGATCATTTGGTAATTGAGAAAGCGTTACGGTGATGATCGATAAACTCCAGTGGAAGACTGCAAGAGAGACACATGTCGCTTGGTTTGGCCTTTTGTTGAAGTTTCAAGAACATACCTTCACCAAGGAGTTTAACAGTATATTGCTCCCTCCTATGAATATCTCATGAAGACATCATGAGGATAAAATCAGAGAAATTAGAGCTCACACAGAGGCATACCGATAATCTTTCTTTCCACAAACAATACGAGACTGTAATAGGAGGCAGAACCAAAAGTGATACTCAAGGTACCCTCCGCCACACACCTTTGGGTGGCTTGTGTAGTATGGATGTAGATGTAGACTGATTGTGCCTTTCAGCATTGAGTCTGGAGCATAATCCCCCAAATAAAATTCCCCCATGATCCCCTATTCAATGCTAACATTGACCCTCATCTGATGTGAAGCCTGTTGCTTCAAAATCATTCTTGACTGAATCAAAGTGCTTTCTCCTCGGTCTACCTCGACTCCTGTTACCCCCTACAGCTGAATCCCTGACTCTTGTAGCTAACCTTGCTTTTCCCATGGCATGGCACCACTGTCTCAGCCTATTCACTCTAACTGCTTCATATGTGGTGTTTATTTCCAGTTTTTCTTTGATTTCCTCATTATGTATGCCCTCCTAAAGCACAATAAAAGTAAATACATTGCTGTTTAAAAGACTGATGGAAAATGCGGGAAGAGCTGCCTCCACCTTCCTTGCCGAAAATTTGTGCGTGCTGATTTATTTGCACACTTTTAGCAGATGCTAATAGGGTAAATCTGGGAGAGATTTTCAAAATTTTTAATAAAAAATCCCATAATACACTCAAGTCAAAATAATTTCTTTTACAAGCAAACAAACTAGTTTTCCTTAAAACTAATTTTTTGAGAATATTACATGCACTCATTTGTCATGATATGACCATTCAGGAAACATTACAATGCGGCATCTGTCCCTGAGGCTAAGAGTGAGATGCTGCACCCTTATGAGTGATGTGCCACATGATGATATTTGTTGAAATTTATAATTTTTAAAACTAAATATGTTAAAATTTTAGTTTATGATTGAGCGATTTTTTTATTCTCCAATCGTTACAGAGGCGTTTTTCGGCCCACTTTAGATTTGTAGTTTTATACGTTTTGCCAACATTTTGGACCAAAATAATAATCTAAATAATAAAAACTTAATAAGTGTATCTGAAACCCTTTTAGGAAAAGAAAAAAATTCATGTAGTGTCAGGTTCCGAACCACTGACCTTCAGCGTCACAGTCCAACACATTGCCCACTACACTACAGCAAAGAGTTAGGAGTTGCGTTCTTTAATCTCGTACTATTGATGGTCGTTGTTAACTGATGCTAATATGGCATTTGTAGACACTACATTATCATTTATCGTACTAAGAATGAAGTGTTTTTGTTAATTCTTCAGTGTGTTTGAAATGACAACGTGTAAGTTACAATAAGAAAATCATCAAATATGCAACACAAGATGGAGTATGCCAGGGAGAGGTCTGGGCGAGGAATGTCACGTGACATCTGCAAACGGCTGGTTTTCATTAATTCAATGGAGGGTGTCAAAACTCTGTTATTTTTGCGAATATCTCTCAAACGATGCGAGATATGAAAAAAACACAAGGGAACAAAATTGTAGAGAATTTTCTCCTCTACAAATTTGTTTATTCAATTTTTGCATCAGATGAATGGTTTATTTGCAATTAAAATTAAATTACAAATGTCTTTTTATTATTAATAACGTATTTCTTGTCCGAAATATTTCAAAAAATGAGATTCTGGTCTCTGGTAGCCAACAATTATGTCTGTAAAATTTGGTGCCGATCAGTTGAATGGTTCGACGTAAAAAGTGGGAACACATTACAGCCAGACAGACATTGTCAAATCGGTGTTATTTTTGCAAATATCTCTGCAACAATGCAAGATATGAAAAAAACATAATAGAGCGAAGTTGTAGAGAATATTCTCCTCTACAAAATCAGTTATTCAATTTTTGTGTCAATTGAATGGTTAAGCCATTATTTTCATTTAAATTTCAAGCTGTCAACAGACAATCACAAAGGCCCACTTTTAGTGTTACTACCGTAACCTAAAGTGGGCCAATAAACACTGAAGATTTGGCAAACAGATTCTTATTTTTGGTACACCACACAAATTAAATTTTAAATTATTTTTAAAGATTAAACTTACTTCCTATCAGAGTTTTTCAAAAGAAATTCTCTCCATCATTAGCTTTTATACCTAATTTCCCTGCTACGGTCAGCACAATAAGTATCAAAGATTGTGGCACGTATCCCAATCTCCGACAGACACCGCACCTTAGGTCTTTGTGACCGCACCTTAGGTCTTTGTGACCGCACCTTAGGTCTTTGTGACCGCACCTTAGGTCTTTGTGACCGCACCTTAGGTCTTTGTGACCGCACCTTAGGTCTTTGTGACCGCACCTTAGGTCTTTGTGACCGCACCTTAGGTCTTTGTGACCGCACCTTAGGTCTTTGTGACC
This sequence comes from Locusta migratoria, assembly GCA_026315105.1. Lineage (NCBI taxonomy): Eukaryota > Metazoa > Arthropoda > Insecta > Orthoptera > Acrididae > Locusta > Locusta migratoria. The sequence continues at coordinate 119,034,430 of CM048754.1, forward strand.
GCACCTTAGGTCTTTGTGATCGTAGCAGCCGAGTTGGCCCAACTAAAGTGTTTGCAAGATATGGAGACTTACCTGGTTTATTAACACTAAATCGGTTAAAACTACCACTATCGAATCAAAAGCAGTAGCCTTGCGGCCCAACATCTACTGCACAACTGCAAAGCGTCACACACACGCACTGTGATGCCTTCTACCAAAACTAGGGGGGTGCGCAGTCTGTAGTGTGTGCGGCAACTCTCCCAGGCTTACTATACCTCATAGCGAGTGTCTCTTTGTTGCAAAGCCTTCACACTTATTATACATACATCTGCCACTGTCTATCTCTCTCTTTCACTCTATCTGCCACAGTGTTCTCTCTTTCTCCCCCATTGGCAGTGTCACCTCTCTATTACCGTCACCGCCTCTTTGCAGCTGTCTATCATCACAAAAAACTACAAATATGTTTGTGTGCCAAAATTTTTGGTGAAGGAGCAGGAATGAGCACTGATGCAACTAGTCCCCAACTTCTCCCAGTGTCTTTGATGTGAGACATATTCACATTTTTGTGCTGCAGTAGGTTTTTCAGCTGCTCCCCTTCCCATGCTGTGGCAAGGTATAATCCCTATACAGGGTCAGCCATTGGATCTTCACTAAGTGGCTGGAGGCTGTTCCTTAGGTTATAAAACTCTAAATACAGTAATGGGATCAGATCTGTAATTAAGAAGCTACAACAGAGTTCCGAAACGTGCCACCGTGTACGGAGCACTACATCTGTGTTCGCCGGACACACGACCAGTGTCGGGTAGACGAGCGATGTGATTGATAGAGTAAGGGCCCCAAATAACAAGTTTTTTTACCCTTGTTTATTGGCTTTGTCGACAGTAATACACCTGGGAGGACGCCAGCTGACTTAAAAGGCAAAATAAGAAAATGCCGACATTCAGAAACTGCAAGAAGGGAAATAAGAACAATAAGCAAGAAATGACTTTGTTAAACAAATTAAGAAGTAAATACGAGCTGACACGGCTCAGAAACCTCTTAGGAAAAAAAAGCCCTTTTCCAAATTTAGTATTCACGCAAACCTTGTCCTGACAATTACAAACACAGAGGGAAGTGCAAATAGAGACATCTTCACAAAAACGAAATTGGAATATGGACTATGCGGTGTAACATCCATTATACCAGCTTCATCAAACAATTGCGACATAACAACTATCGTCACATCACAATAGTCGCACTAATAACAGTTTTTAAGATGTAGGTTCCTCCACCATCTGCAAAATAGTCGTAGCACTAAAAGTTTGTACAATTGGTGTTACCTTGATATCTCGGGGTTCGGTGTAACTGCTCTGAGATCTGCATCTAAAATTTCAATAATGCAGAAACATGTGGAATTCTCCAAAATACGTGTAGCTGGATCAAGTTTCTCCAATTCAGGTGTACCTCAGTGGATAACCAGTAATTCAGATCAACACCGGGTAAAGTTGAAATCATTGTTTAATTTCGATAACTGTTCACAATTATGACCAACACTTTAACAATGCAAATACAATAAGCTGACCGACATATTGGCGGCCTCGAAATCTCAATCAGAACGGCCTTCCAATGGTCTCTGCTGGCCCTCCTCATATAGTAATCCTAACAATGCCTAGCATTGTTGTTAACACGTAATACATGAAAATATTTGATTTGTAATTCCGTTTCCTAAATTATGTGAATGTTAATAATCTATAAACAAAGTTAAATCCAGTCTTAATCTTTCAAACACATAAAAACACTTGTACAGATACTCAAATATCTAATATATTCATAAATACGAAATCAAACAATACTTATTACATTTTTATAAATACCATCAAATGTAATGAATAGTAAATACTCATATCATGTATATAGCTGAGGTAGGTGTGGCTATTAATTTCTGTCTTGTTAATGATTGGAAATAATACGGCGTATTGTGACTTTATCTGCACAGTAAATACATGCCTTACGCCTTCTTTCCTTAATCAGCTCAAATATCAAATAGAATTGAGTATACATTAAAGGTTGTCTGTTTATAAGATTTGAAACGTATTTCATTACTTTACTTAAGTGTCTGAGCACTAATTTGTAATGACTCTATGGTCCACAATGTGCTTTAACATATTTGCACATTTATGTTAAACTATTATGTTTTATATGTTCCTACCAATGGATAGGTTCATTTATGATGATTACTGTCTTTTGACATTGATTTGGTGAAACACTGGGAATTCTGATGTGTCATAAGGACATATGTTTACATTTGACTGCTGGTATAAATTCACAATAAAATGTTTCTTGAGTAAATGATGCATAAAATACTGCCAGGATCTTGCTTGTTACATATCAACTAACAGCAATGAAAGTTCTTCTCGGCTACATTTTTCCTCGTGTGCTGCAGACTATTGCACGCTATTCACAGGTTATTGCTCTTGTTATGTAACAATACATTCTGAGAGTGCTTCCGATTCTTGCACTCTCCATCCTGGGTGAAGCTGTCTCTGGTGACTTATTCACTTTTTTGCCTCGCAGAGCTGGAAGGGGCAGCACTTGTACGGCGTGGCGGCGGGCGTGGGGAGCAAGATGGGTCTGCCGTCGCTGAAGAAGACCCCCTTCTGGGAGAACGCCCACTTCAACGGCAGCTGCCCGGCCACCGTGCTGCCCTGGTGCACCGAGAACTACGTGAGGTGAGGCTGCTGCGGAGGCACTGCTAATGGGAAATGGTTTGGTGGTTCCCTACATACCTTAACGCCTGCATATATACTCCACAATCCACTGTAAGGTGCGTGGCGGAGAGTACACTTGTACCACTACTAGGCATTTCCTTGGCTATTCCACTCCCAAAAAGAATGTCTATATACCTCTGTAGGAACCCTAATTTCTCTTATCCTGTCTTTGCGATCTTTACACGAAATCTAAGATGCAGCGGCAAGATTGTTCTGCAGTCACCTCCAAATTCCGGCCCTCTAAATTTCCACAACAGAATTTTTCGAAAAGAATGTTGTATTTCCTCCAATGACTTCCATTTGGGTCCCAGTGCATTTCCGTGACACTTGTACATTGTTCGAACCTACCAGTAATGATCCTAGCTTCTTGCCTCTAAACTTCTTCCGTGTCTTTGTTTAAACTGATCTGCTGCCGATCCCAAACACTTGAGCAATACTTGAGACGTGGTCGCACAAGCGTTTTATTAGCGGTCTCCTTTACAGGTGAAGTACAGCTCCCCAGAATTTTCCCAATAAATCAAAATCGGCTGTCTGCCTTACTCACAACTGTCCTTACATGTTCATTCCATTTCATATCGCTCTGCAATGTTACGCCTAGATATTTGAACGGCACGACAGCATCACGAAGCTCAGTACTAATACAGAATTTGAACATTATGAGATTGTTTTTCCTACTCATGCACATCACCTTTCATTCTTCTACATTGAGAGCTAGCTGTCATTCTTTGCACGAACTAGAAATTTTGTCTAAGTCATCCAGTATGCTATTACAGCCAATTAAAGATGACACTGTCCCATACACCACAGCATCATCAGTAAACAGCCACAAATTACAAGTTAGTCTGTCCATCAGATCATCTATATAGAAAAAAATAATAGTGATCCTATCGCACTCCTCTGAGGCACGCCTGACGATACACTCGTCTCTCATGAACACTCGTTGTGGAGAACAACATACTGGTTCTATTACTTAGGAACTCTTCCAGCCAGTCACAAATCTGTGAACCTATTCCATATGCCTGTATCTTCGTTAGCAGTTTGCAGTGTGCCACTGTGTTGAAAGACTTTTTGAAATCGAGGAAAGAAAAGAGAGAGAGAGGGGGGGGGGGGGGAAATCCAATCCGCCTGTTGCCTTTCATCCATGGCTCACAAGATGTCATGTGAGAAAAGGGCAAGTTGAGTTTCACATGAACGATGTTTCCTAAACCCATTATGTTCACAGAAATAAACTTTTCCATCTCAAGGAAATTTACTATATTTGAACTGAGAGTATGCTCCAAACTTCTACAGAAAACTGTTGTCAACGATATTAGCCTGTAATTGTGTGGGTCAGTTCTCTTTCCTTTCTTATACACGGGAGTCACCTGTGCTTTTTTTCCATTCACTGGGAACTTTGTGCTGAATTAAAGATTCGCGATAAATGCAAGCTAAGTAAGGGGCCAGTGCCAAAGAATACTCTTTGTAAAACCAAACTGGTATTCCATCCAGACCAGCTGCTTCTCTACACTGGAAATACCTATTAGTATGTCCTCCATTTCAGAGTTAGTACATTGATCAAATGATGGTAGATCTATATGATTCTCCTGCAGGAATCATTTCTTAAAGGTTAAATTTAGAACTTCAGCTTTCTGTTTGCTTCCTGCTATTACTGTCCTGATATGATCGAGTGCCTGTATAGCGGCCAGCGGCCTTTGACCTGCTTATTGTTTTTACATGGGACCAGAATTTTATGTAATTGTAACACATATGGTGCTATGGATAAAACTTTATATTTATCGTTCTTGGTGTGGAATTAAAATCTTGACTGAGATCTTTAATTGTATGTATGCTTCATTAACACTGAGGCGCAGATACTTAAAGATTCTGGGCACAGAAAATGATCCCTACTAGTATTAAGTAGCCATCAAAAGCGCAAAATGCAGAGTAACACAGAAAACTGGGAAGATTTCCGCATTCCAGTAAAACTAGAAGTGATGAAGGAAATAAGTTTATTTTGTAGCAATTGAAATCGTACAACTTTATCATTTACGAAATATTTTTATTTTATTTTTTTTAAATTTTATTTTTATTTTATTTATTTATTTGTTTATTTTTTTCGTTTGTGTATACATTAGTTAAATCTGCTGTGAAGATTCCTTATCGACCACTACTATCGAAGGATACTATGAATTTCATCCCACATTCTCTGTTTTAACTCATCCAGGGTTCTTGGACGAGTTGTGTAAACGTGGCTGTTGAAGTAGCACCACAAGAAAAAAACACACACAGATAAATTTGACGATCTCAGGAACCAGTGAATGTTACCAAATTGTGAGATTCTCACACACATGCCACTCATTGCTATGCAGTATGTGATGTCAGTCCGTCCTGTTGAATCCAGGCTTCTTGAACATTTGGAAAGTTGTTTAATGCGGGTGTAACGAAAGTTCATAACATCTCCATGTAACAACTGGCATTGCCAATTGTTGTTTTTCCCATTTCATTTCCAAGAAAATATGGTCTGATAATCCCATGTGATGAAACACCACACCATACTATAACTTTACTATCCTGTAAAGGGCGCTCACAAACGTCAATACGATTTGTTTTTACCCAGCACCGATAGTTTTGTTTATTTGCACCTGTGAGATGAAAATGTGCCTCATCTGACATCCACAACTTGTTTAGAAATTCTTTGTGATTGTTCATTTTTTAATCATTCGTTGACAGAATCCCAATTGAAAATGGAAATTGTTATCCTTAAATTGTTGCACCATCCGTAATTTGTATGGCTTAAATTTTAAATCGAGATGAAGAGTTTTGTGAAGAATCTCTAGGGACATTCCAACCAGTGCTTCTCGCTTACGAATCGAATGCCATGGGTTCTGTATAACAGACTTGTGTAGAACACTAATGTTCACTGGAGAATGCAAATTTCTATTGGTTTCTTCTCGATGGCATATCCAGTCTCTTCAAAGCTATTAATCCAACATTTTATTGCACGTTTCGATTGGAATGGCATCACAGTGTCCTAAATTATAAAAATGTCGATACTCCCTCTGAGCCCTTACAAGAATATCGCCGCTTTTATAAAACATTTTTATGATTAATGTATGCTGTTATCCATTCCGCTGACCCGTGATTACTGAAATGGTGGACCATTTACTCACTAACCTGCAGTGCTGCTACTTGCCACTACTCATTTCAAACATTCCTGTTATTGTGTGTCACCTTGTACAAGGTGCGGTTGTATTGATTGTGTTCGCTTTTACTCGGGTTCTTTCAGCAAAAATTCTATCCTCGCTGACTGCTGGAGCTCTTCTTGCAGGCAGTTTAAATAAAGAAAATCGTGCCAGTTACCTGTAATTTGTGCTCAGCATAAAGCATTTTAAAATTTCTTATCATCTTCGGATGAATTTTGGTTACGTGATTATCATTGTTGTGACATCTCTAAGTATGGTGTCCTGTATCTCTTGTAATGTGGTTGTTTTGATATGATACTACAATTGAAAAAATTGGCAAAAATAATAATATGATGTTATTTCAATATTAATGTTACTAATGATAACTGACAACATGTATTTTATTTATTTAGCACATTTGATCTGAATTCGCACAATGTGTACATATATTGGATGTGATGTATTAAACGTAGCAGCTTAAGGATAGATATACATAGTATACATAAAATAGGATTTTCTGGACATGCTGTGTTAAACATAGTAGCTTAAGGGTACCTATACGTAGTATTCATAATGTAGGATTTTCTAAATAGATCACAACTGTATATTAACACAGTCTGCAGTGTTATTGTTCCATGTATTCTTTTACAGAATAAATGCAGTGGGACAGTAGGTAAGACCTCAATGTTTTTGCAAAATTTCTGGTTGTCATCAATTTCTTTTTTGTTTGTGGGGAGGTTATTGAATAGTTGTAGGCCCATGTGGAGTGTTCCCTTTCTATGTAGCAGAGTGGCAGTTTGTAAAACGTACAAGTTCAATTTAGATCTGGTGTCACGGTCACGTATTTCAGCATTTCTCTTAAGTCTGGGTCCACTTGGCATTACGTGGTTTTTTAGGAATCTCATTGTCTCGAGTATGTACAGGCACGGCAGTGGTAGGATCTCCAGGCTCCTGAATATAGGTTTACAGGAGTCTCTAGCTTTGCTGCCATTTATTATCCTCACAGCTTTTTTCTGTTTTCAGAAGGTGCTGATAGGGAGAATTTCCCCAGCATATCACACCGTATCTTAAGCGGGTCTGAATGTATACAGTGTGTGCACTTATTAATGTTTTCTAGTCTGTGCACAATTTCAATACACTCGGTGCCTAGCATCCGGTACTTATTTTGGCATTAACCTTTACAGTATGACTGTCCCATTTTAGATTCTCTTACACCCATAATTCCTAGGTATTTGAAGTCAGAATTGGTATCTACTTATTGGTCATTAACTATTACAAGTGGTTGAGAGGGGTTGGCATTCTGTGAGGTATGGATACTGTCTTTTTTTGTGTTAGTAGTTAACTTGTTGCCTGTTGCCCTTTTGCTGTCTAGTTGGGCAGCTTTATTCACTGCTTTCTGAACTGCCAGAGAGGGATGGCTGCAGCTATTGGAGTGTCCCAAAGTGTAATTTTCAGGACCTTGACGAGACATTGGACAGACAGTAGGCGAGGCCGAGGTAGTCCACGAGTAACGTCGGTGAGAGGTGACTGTTATCTCTGGATAACAACCTGTTGAGACAGGAGCCTTAATGCGACTCGGCTGCAATGCACCCGACGAGCAGCAACATGACACGCGATATTGACGCAAATTGCCTTTGGGAGTGTGGCCTTTCGACTTGTAGGCCTATGCTGTCTCCCCCCACCCCTCCCAGTAAAACTGCAACACCAGTTTCTACTCACTGATGTCAAGATTTTGTGGCCATCATCTTCTCTCATATGGAGAGAATGTGGAACTTGGAGAAAAACCTGCTTATGTGCAGGAAACATCGCCAAATGTTCAAATGTATGTTAAGCTTATGGGACTTAACTATTAGGTCATCAGTCCCTAAATTTACAAACTACTTATCTACCACCTTACACTAAGGACGGCACAAATATCCATGCCCGAGGGGGGATTTGAACCCCTGACCGTAGTGGCCGTGCAGACCGTGACTGGAGCGCCTCAGTCCCCTCGGCCGCCGCAGCCGGCAAACATCGCCATATTGTGGTGGTACATAAAAGGTGTTGGCATCCCTGCCAACTCTCCCGATTTAGGCAGGAGTCTCTTGATTTTCACTTTTTCTCCCGCCTCCTGATTTTGCCATTATTTCTCCCGATTTTTAGCTTTTGTCCTGAAACCCAAGATTCGTTTTTCCACCAATGGTCAAAACTCCTTTGTTCATCTATCAGTTAAAAATAAATACGTATCGAAATTCATAGAAATTAGGAGTTGCACTTATATAACAACTGTTTCTGCTCTTTGCACGTAACTGCAAATACACATGTAGTGTCTAGATGTTGTGCTGTTTTTGAATGTGATGCTTTGTCATTGTACGTAAGTGAAATCACTTCAGTGTTTTTTTTTAATCGCTGGTAACCTTGTGATTGGATAGTTAGGAACATAAGTTTCATACGTGAATTGCAGAAAGGCAACTTTCGTGTAAACAGCTATTTTACGTGATAATGGGATTTCAATTTGGTGGTATGTGTTATAGTATGGCAAAAAATACAATCAATTTTAAGCAGTTTTTGGAACATTTTTTTTGTATTTTGTACTCTTTGTCAGTGTGATATTTCCACATCACATGGTGGAAAAAGCGATGTACCGAAATACGTGCAGAGAAAATGAAAAGTGTGTGAGTAACAATAAAAGACTGAAATTGCTGAAAAAAGTGAAAGTGATCATGTGATACATGGATAGTGCTTATTTACATTGTTTATTATAGAGTATGGTTTACCAATTAAATGCGATGACTATGTGGGGTCATTTGTTCTGTAACATGATCCAAAGTAGCAGTATAGCACAAATATACAGCTGTGAACATTTGTTTTAATCAATCACTTTACCTTGATTGGCTACAAAATATAAGGATGTAAGCAACATTTGGGTTGACACAAGGTTTTTAGCCATTATTTAGCGTTATGAGATGATAGGAAAAGACTAAAATCAGTTACCTTAAGGTTTATAGTACAGTGCGCCACTGTTTTTCATAGAATGTATGTACTGAGGAAGTACAGTACATACTAATGAAACAATTGGGTATTTTGACAATTGTCTGCACGAATTATTTCAATTTACTTTTAAAGAGAAATAAGAAAATGAGCTCTAACATGGAAATTAAGCGTTTCTGGGCACATGTCCACATAACATATTTTCTTTCTTTGTGTGTGAGGAATTTTTCCTGAAAGTTTGGCCGTACCTTTTTGTAACACCCTGTATACACATCCAATATTTTTTGAAGTTTTGAGATGGACTGAAGCACAGTTTCCACAGTATTGTATCTGACAGTGGCCACATGGTGGAAATCTTAATAGTGGACTCTATGGGTGGATATTTTTAGCTCAAGGGTTACATTCATGTTATTAACCCTTTATTTAGCAATGTTGCTCTCAAGTAACATCAAAATTGCACGTGGTTTTCTGATGGGCAACAGTGCTTGAAACTAACTTTTAAGCTCTCCAATAAAGTGATGTTTCGTTGTCTTTTGTAAAAAGTTTAGCAGTAAACTGAATCTTTAGCGGACACTGCAAGCATAAGTTAATGATGTACATGTTTGTTTCAATTTTGTGACGATATTTTTCGAGATATATGGATAACTGCTTATAAAAGAAAAAGAGGTAGCCTTGAAGTTGATTTATTATGAAAAATTGTTGACGAGTTCTTATATGGGAGACTTAAAATGGACTTATATTTATTGGGAAAAGGAGGCTTAGTAGACACACAACGCCGGCCGCGGTGGTCGAGGGGACTGAGGCGCTTCAGTCACGGTCTGCACGGCCACTATGGTCGGGGGTTCGAATCCCCCTCGGGCATGGATATTTGTGCCGTCCTAATTCGTAAGTAGTTCATAAGTAGTTTGTAAGTTTAGGGACTGATGACCCCGTAGTTAAGTCCCATAAGCTTTACAAACATTTGAACATTTAGACACACAACAAAATGGACAATAAGTCCAAAAGAAGAGTGAAACAGCATCTCCTGTATCAGTCAATGATGTACAATATGAAAATATGTTGTCACTTGACAAATTACGGTCCAAAAGGAATTTGCAAGTTTTGTCTTCAGAGGTACTTGACTGTAAAATGTGGAAATCATGGGATTGTTTTGAACTTTGCACCAAAAACTTGTTTTCACCCGTTTCACATGAAATAGTCCTAGATGCAATAATTTCTACAGTCGTAAGAACAACACTGTAGTATTGATACTGTACCACCAGTCAAGTTTTAGGGCAATGTTACTTACAAACCAGAAACTATATTTCGAAAAGAAAGTCATATAAATCTATTCACATGGCTCTACACATTTGATTTAAGTAACATTATACATTTTCTTCTCATGATTTCTGTCTGTGTCAAAGAGTTAAAACAAACTTCCAGAATTCACAAAGCTCTACCTGTACCTTTGTGACTTTGAGGATGTGTTGTGAGAAAATTACAGATTGTTTTTTTATGTGACTAATGTCACATTTAATTTTGAGATTGCATGATAGCAAATATTATCTTGAAACACATGACTGCTGCTTGATACTGCAGTGAATGGCAGTTGATGTTAGTAGCAGTACAGATGCAGTCATATTGTGTGCAGGCTTTTGGATCTGTGACATTTTCTCCCCCACAGGATTCAGACGTGTGACGAGGTGGACGTGCACGCCTACCTGGACGCCCACAGAGTCAGCATGCACGCCATCTTCCACCAGCTCTCCGTACACAACGGCCGATTCATCCTGAGGCAGCTCAACAGGCATTCAGGTGGGGCAAAGTGTGATTCCGAAACAAAATTGATTTTCACATAACATTTTACTTTATTATTCCTTCAAACTGTCTTCATTGCAAATTATTTTATTAATTACTGACGTGTTTCACCCATTAGCAGGGCATCTTCAGATTATTTGCGCGACAGAACTTAAACGAAATTACAAGGCTGAATTACAAATGGGTATAATGGTACATGGGCTTATTTTGTGTTAAGAAGACAGTATAAATGGTAAACAAAGCTTACAATGTGCTCTCCGTGGTGTGACACCGTAAGTTGTTATTGCGGTGTTTCTATTTTTCTGATATTTTTGGATTTCCTTGTCGCCCTACATTACTATATCATTTGTAGGGCGACAAGGAAATCAAAAAAATCCAGAAAAATAGAAACACCGCAATAACAACTTACGGTGTCACACCACAGAGAGCGCATTGTAAGCTTTGTTTACCATTTATCCTGTCTGCTTAACACAAAATAAGCCCATGTACCATTATACCCATTTGTAATTCCGCCTTGTAATTTTGTGTAAATTCTGTCACACAAATAATCTGAAGATGCCCTGCTAAAGGGCGAAATGCGTCATTAATTAATAAAATAATTTGCAATCAAGATGGTTTGAAGGAATATTTATTCTCACTGGTTGCTGTACACAATGGATTGGAAATCATTTCATATGTTACTTTATTCGTCCCTCTTCAAAAATAAATAAATAATTACTACCTGGCTATGCATTCATTTGTTTTCCATTTCACAAGCTGTTTAAATATGTTGCACGGAATATATTTTTCATATATCCAGACCTTTTATATGACCAGAATGCACCTAGTAGTGATGTCTTTTGTATGCGTAGCAATGGACTCTATTATGAGAATGAGATTTTCGTTGTGGAAATTTTAGTTCGCTCTGACTGAAGCTTCTGTTTAGAAAGCACAATTGGTTTCACATCCTGAAGACGCATCATGAGGTGCTTATAAAATAAGTGTCAGCCATTTAGCCACTCCCCAGGTTCACTCCAGATGGATAAAATATTGAACACTACTTAATTTTCACCACTAAGCCTCCACAAGCATGGACTACTAGCACAACTGTGCCTATTTGGAAAGGAAAAGGAGAAGTCACCAAGGGTATCACCTACAGACCGATATGCCTTCTTTGCCACACCGTGAAGATATTTGAATGGGTGCTGGACAAAAGTCACAGAATGATAGTCTCTGTACCTCCTAACCAGTGTGGGTTTGTCAAGGGCTGTGGCACTACAGATGCCATCCACACTGCATGTTTGATGCTGGAGAAGCACTTGGAGACGAGAGAGACTGAACGCTTTGCATTTTTGGACTTAGAGAAAGCTTTCAAAAGGGTCTCACATAATCTGATCTCCTGAGCTCTGACACCGCAGATTACCAGATATGTATGTGAACTGGATCCAGCTTCTCTGTCGAGATGTAACAAGTGTAGTCAGGTGCCCTGCTGGAGTCTACCTACCTTTTAAAATCACCATTTATGTTCATCAGGGTTCAGCCCTCTCTCCACTACTATTTACCCTTTGCATGGCCACAGTAATAGCCGATATATAGACCCCTCATGCCTGGACTCTTCTCTATACCGACGACGTGGTACTGACACAGAAAACCCGTAAGGAACTCGGAGATCGAACCCAAGCTTTGGAACATTAGGCTAGCAGAGAATGGCATGCGTCTGAATCTCCAGAAGATGACCTATTTGGAAAGTGTTCCTGAAATTGGTGGAACTGTCGGCATTGACGGCCAGGATTTGAACAAAACCACTGAGTTCAAATACCTTGGATCTGTGATGACATCTTCAAATGATTCCACATTGGACACCCGGATGAGAGTAAATTCAGCATGGCTGGAATGGAGACAGGTCACTGGTGTTCTGGGACAAAAGGATGCCTGTACATCTGAAGGCAAAAATTTATAAATTAGTAGTGCATCCAGTAGCCCTCTAAGGGATAAAATGCCGACCTTTGACAAGAAAACAGGGTCCGGCTCTCCACACAATGGAGATGAAAATGCTGTGATGGTCCCTTGGATTGACTCGCTATGACCGTGCAACAAATAATTATGTCTGTCAAAGCCTTAGTGTAGTCCCAAACATAGAGAAGGCAAGAGAAGCTTGTCTATGGTGGTACAGCCATGTCATGAGGAAAGAGTGTGATTGTGTGCCTAAAAACATTCAATCCAGGACGACGGTGACCATGTGGTAGCCTGCTCAAGAGGTGGATGAACAACATTGAGGAGGACACGTGTGATATGGATCTCGGTCCTGAAGATGTCCACAACAGAGCTGTCAAGGAGACTTAGCAGAAGAGCAGGCCCCAAGTAATGGGAAAAATGCTAGGAAAGAAGAAGAAGAAGAAGAAGGATGATTATGACTTAATGTTCACATTCTCATTTAATTGATTAAAATGCAAACGGAGCTGCAGTAGTCATTTTTAAAACAATAATGGTGGAGGCTGGTTTTAGTTGCTAAGCACCTGACGATGCATCTGCAGGACTTGAAACTGGTTGTGCTTTTCAAATGAAAGCTTATTGCATTCGGAGCAGACTTAAATTCCACACTGACAACATTTAGCTGTGGATACCCACATTTCAAGATACGAGCCTAATGATAGTTTCACTCAGCAGAGAAGTGTGCAGTGATATGAAACTTTCTGGAGATTAAAAGTGTCCTGCTCTGGGATTCTAAGAGTAGAAGGGTTTGAACAAAGGTAGGAGGTGTGGTACTAGTGGAGGTGTTTGCGTTTGGATATGTGTGTGTGTGTGTGTGTGTGTGTGTGTGTGTGTGTGTGTGTGTGTGTGTATTTGTTTACCTTCCTTTTTGTCCCCTAAGGTAAGTCCTTCCACTCCTGGGATTGGAATGACTCCTTTTCCACTTCCTTAAAATCCATATCCTCCTCTTTCTCCTCCCCTTTTTTCTGAAGAAACTGCCAATGGTGGTGAAAGCTTGTAAGTGTGTTTGTGTGCAATTATTTGTGCCTATCGATGAGCCGGTCCTTTTGGTAAGTCATCCGATTTCTATTTTTTATATTTGTTTATCCCACCAGGAAAGTTTCCTTATATATATATATATATATATATATATATATATATATATATATATATATATATATATATATATATATATACGATTATTAAGACGAAAAATTCCTAGCAGGAAAAATAAAATATAAAAAATAGACGAAGATTACTCACCAGGCGAAGGAGCACAGGTGTGACAGCATCACAAATAAATAAATGAATACACACACACACACACAATCGCAAGCTTTCGCAACCCAGTTGCGTCTTCAGGCAGTAGGGAAGGAGAGGGAAAAGGAAATGATGAGGGTTTTAAGGAAGGGGGTAAGGAGCCATTCCAATCCCGGGAGAGGAAAGACTTACCTTGGGGGAAAAAAAGGAGGGTAAACAAATGCACACATGCCCACACATTCACACAGACACAAGTACACCTAGGCAGACATACTGTAGAAAGCAAAAAAGCAGTATGTCTGCCTAGGTGTACTTGTGTCTGTGTGAATGTGTGGGCATGTGTGCATTTGTTTACCCTCCTTTTTTTCCCCCAAGGTAAGTCTTTCCTCTCCCGGGATTGGAATGGCTCCTTACCCCCTTCCTTAAAACCCTCATCATTTCCTTTTCCCTCTCCTTCCCTACTGCCTGAAGACGCAACTGGGTTGCGAAAGCTTGCGATTGTGTGTGTGTGTGTATTCATTTATTTATTTGTGATGCTGTCACACCTGTGCTCCTTCGCCTGGTGAGTATATATATATATATATATATATATATATATATATATATATATATATATATATATATATTATAGAGGGAAACTTTCCCGGTGGGATAAATAAAACTAAAAATAGAAAAGAGATTACTTACCAAAAGGACCGGCTCGTCGAGAGAAACAAATAAATAAAATCACACACAAACACACATACAAGCTTTCGCCACCACTGGCAGCTTCTTCAGGAAAAAGAGGAAAAAAGGGGAGGAAAAGGGAAGGATGTGGGTTTTAAGGAAGTGGAGAAGGAGTCATTCCAATCCTAGGAGTGGAAGGACTTACCTTAGGGGGAAAAAAGGAAGGTAAACAAATACACACACACTCAGACATATCGAAATACAAACACACCTAGACAGACATTTGTGAAATCCCCCTTTTGGTAAGTAATCTCTTTTCTATTTTTAGTTTATATATATATATATATATATATATATATATATATATATATATATATATATTATAGAAGGAGACCTTCCAGGTAGGAAAATGGTATAAAATAAAGATTTTTGACTTACCTAAAGTACAGGCTGGTCGATAGGAACACTAAACACACACAAAAACACACAACTATTCGAGCTTTCGCCACCAGTGGTGGCTTCTTCGGGAAAAAGAGGGAGGAAGGAGAGGAGAAAGGGAAGGATACGGGTTTTAAGGAAGTGGAAAAGGAGCCATTCCAATCCCAGGAGTGGAAGGACTTACCTTAGGGGACAAAAAGGAAGGTAAACAAATACACACACACTCACACATATCCACATCCAAACACACTTAGGCAGACATTTGTAGAAACCAAAAAAACTTCTACAAATGTCTGCCTAAGTGTGTTTGGATGTGGATATGTGTGAGTGTGTGTGTATTTGTTTACCTTCCTTTTTGTCCCCTAAGGTAAGTCCTTCCACTCCTGGGATTGGAATGGCTCCTTTTCCACTTCCTTAAAACCCGTATCCTTCCCTTTCTCCTCTCCTTCCTCCCTCTTTTTCCCGAAGAAGCCACCACTGGTGGCGAAAGCTCGAATAGTTGTGTGTTTTTGTGTGTGTTTAGTGTTCCTATCGACCAGCCTGTACTTTAGGTAAGTCAAAAATCTTTATTTTATACTATATATATATATATATATATATATATATATATATATATAAATGGTATAAAATAAAGATTTTTGACTTACCTAAAGTACAGGCTGGTCGATAGGAACACTAAACACACACAAAAACACATATATATATATATATATATATATATATATATAAATGGATTGTTGTTCGTTAGTCTCACTAAGACTCGAGAACGGCTGAACCGATTTGGCTAATTTTAGTCTTGAAATATTCGTGTAAGTCCAGGGAAGGTTTAAACAGTGATAAAATATGGAAAAGAGGAAAATCAGGAGAAACAGAAATAGTTTTTTTCCAGTGAGCTATCAATACCGTTCGTCCAATTTTTTTACGTTTCACGATGAAAGGAAAATGGAGGTGCACATCAAATAAAAATTTGAAAAAGTCACCAGGAAAGAAGGAAAGTATAGAAAAACCGAAAGCAATTTTTTTCTATGAATAAAAATCAATTGCTACATGGTTGTAATAGCATCACTTGATTACGGCTTGACGGGACAGGGTTTGTATGAAATAAATTTTTTGGAATAAATTTCCGGAAAATTGGAAAATTTGATAAATACTGAAAGTGCCTTTTTCAATGTGTTTCTGATTGAATTCAGCACTATAACTGACTATTCGCATGACAGAGAGGTGCTGTTTTGTTCATTATGATCTACAAAAAGTATTCAGTACAAAACAAAAGGGAGGGGGGGGGGGGCAGTTAAAAAGTTCCTTTTTCATTGTTTTTCTAAATGCACTCAACACTAAGTTGAGAACCGTTCATCCAATTGCGATAAAATTTGGATCATTTGACATTCAACGAAAAATGAATGAATGTTCTTATGAACTAAAAATTTGGGAAAGTTACTCGGAAATTTTGCAAATTCGAGAAACTGAAAGAGCTTTTTGAATGGGATATGAATATCATTCGTCTGATTGCGATAAAATTTTGCATATTTGACAAACAAAGATAGAGTAACATTCATATGAAATAAAATTTGGAAAAGTTTCCCAGAAAATTGGAAAATTCAGAAAAAATGGAAAGAGATTTTTCTATAAAATATAAATACCATTCGTCTGACTGCGATAAAATTTTGCACATTCGACGTTCAAAGCAAGAGGAAGGTTAGAGATAAGTAAATGTTTTGAATAGTTGGTCAGAAAATAGGAAAATTTTTGGGAAACTGAAAGAGCTCTTTTCTTTGAGAAATCAATATCATTTGTACGATTACGATAAAATCTTGCACATTTGACGTTCAAAACTGAGTACATTCATACTAGTAATTGCGAAGCATTGAGGGGTCGACTAGTATGTGTACAACATTCTGGCTTGAACTTCTTACCTGTGCAGCAGAGCATATGTATCAAGAGAGAGACAACTTACTACTGAACAAACATGATATAATCAAAATATCCATGGGTGTACTGCCGGTCTATAGTGTCCAACGGGGACAATATTTTGGCGATCATACATGTCGCCATCAGCAGGTGAACTGACGGACTGAGCTCCTGGAAACGCGCCGGCATGGAGATCCGCACACTACGGCTGCTCGAAGGGAACTGGGTTCTAACCCGGTAGCGGGTAATTTAAATACTCTTGGCCCGGAAGACAACACACACTGATCTGTATTTACACTCAGACAGCTGTCACCACCCTTCACAGAGAAATGAGGTACTTAAAACTCTAGTACATAGGGCACGTACTATCTCCGACGCAGAGAATCTACCGCAGGAATTGGAACACCTGAGAACGGTATTTCGAAAAAATGGGTACTGAGAGTGGCAAATTCAGCGGGCTCTCCGCCCAACCACTGGAAATGGATGAAGACATGAGGGAGGATGTAGGCACTGCATTCGTTCCATATACCGGCACACACTCGGGGAAGGTAGATCACATTTTGAAAAAGCACCAGGTTGGAACTGTTTTTTTTGTCTGCCGAATAAAATTCGTACATTGGTGGGGAGCACCAAAGATAATCTCAGTTTGAGGAAGGCCAGCGTGTACCAGATTCCGTGTCAGTGTGGAAAGTCATATATTGGACAGACAATGCGTACCATCAAGGATCGATGTGTTGAACACCAGTTTTAAATGAAGATTGTTTGACTTACCCAAAGTACAGGCTCCCCGACAGAAAGTTGGTCCAACTTCTTTGGTTTCTACAAATATCTGCCTAGATGTGTTTGCGTGTGGATGTGTGTGTGTGTGTGTGTGTGTGTGTGTGTGTGTGTGTATTAATTTATTTGTGCTACTGTCACTACTTGTGTTCCTTTGCCTGGTAAGTAATCTTCGTGATTAGGTGTGTTTGTGTTTGGATATGTGTGAGTGTGTGTGTATTTGTCTACCTTCCTTTTTGTCCCCTAAGGTAAGTCCTTCCACTCCTGGGATTGGAATGACTCCTTTTCCACTTCCTTAAAACCCGTATCCTTCCCTTTCTCCTCCCCTATTTTCCTCTTTTTCCTGAAGAAGCTGCCAGTGGTGGCGAAAGCTAGTAAGTGTGTTTTGAGTGTGATTTTTATTTTTATTTGTGTCTATCGACGAGCCGGTCCTTTTGGGTAAGTCATCCACGCTCGGTGGAGTAGGAAGGATGTCATGAAGGATGGATCTCATTTCGGGGCAGGATTTTAGGAAGTCGTATCCTTGCTGGAGAGCCACATTCAGAGTCCGCTTTTTCCCTAGTCAGATTACGCTCCCACATTCTTTTTATGCAGGCTTGTCTGACATTTGGAATCACTCCCAAGGGCCTCACACTGAAAGTTCCCATCTCTGGCTGTAACCCATCCTTTCATCCCGCCCTATACCAATTCCAAACTGAACAATCCATATCCCTCACCCGCCTAATCCTTAACCTACACATCAACTCCGCCAATGAACACACCTGTCAACTCCTAGCCCTAATCAAAATCCTCAACCTTTCCTCTCCTACATCTACACCTGCAGTTCAGAATATCCTCCTTCAGGCCAACCACAAATAAGAACAGCATGCCACCCAGCACCTCAAAAAACTATCCAATCTCCTGGTCACCCACCTCCGGAAAGGCAGTACTCTCTCCCTCAATAACCTCTCCAGTAAACCTCAACCTCCTCTGGTTGCACACAAACCCAGTCTCTCCCATCTACTCAATCTCCCACTCCCAACTCCTCTCCCTCCCAAACCTCAAAATTCCAATCCACACAATCCGGAACCACAACATCCCAATTCAGTAGTCAACCTCTCTTCTAAACCTCTCTCCCAATCTGAAACCTCTGTCCTATCCAAAGGGCTGACCTTTAGCCCTACTCCCAAATTCAACCAAGTAGCCCTTGTGAAAGATTTACTATCCTATACTTGCAGTCTTTGCTGGAGATATCACTTTGCCATGAAGAAAAATAATCCTCTTCCTAATGATCCAGCTCCCCAAGACATAATTCAAATCGAACCCTACCTAGAACAATTCTGTCCTCCGTCACAGCGAGACCCACCTGCTCTTCCTCAAAATCACCCTCTTCAAACCTTCCAGGAATTCCTTACTTCCAACCTTGCCTCCCAGTCCTTCCTGAGAAACCTTAATCCTACTCCCAACATTACCGCAGCTGAATCCTGAGCTATCCGTGATCTGAAGGCTGACCATTCCATTGTCATTCTCCCTGCCGACAAGGGTTCCACGACAGTGGTACTTGATTGGCGGGAGTATGTGGCAGAGGGAGTGCGTCAGCTTTCAGATAATACCACAAATAAAGTTTTTCAAGGCGATCCCATTCCTGATGTCCAGGCAGAGCTTCAAGGAATCCTCAAAACCTTAGGGCCCCTACAAAACCTTTCACCTGACTCCATTAACCTCATGACTCCACCGACACCCCGCACCCCCACATTCTACCTACTTCCGAAGATTCACAAATCCAATCATCCCGGCCGCCCCATTGTGGCCGGTTACCAAGCCCCAACAGAACGAATCTCTGCCTACATAGACCAACACCTTCAACCCATCATGTGCAGTCTCCCATCCTTCATCAAAACCAACCACTTCCTCGATCACCTGAAATCCTTACCCAGCCTGTTACCTCCTGAAACCATCCTTGTAACCATCGATGCCACTTCCTTATACACTAATATCACACATGCCCAGGGCCTCGCTGCGATGGAATATTTCCTTTCGCACCGACCACCCACTTACTTACCTAAAACCTCTTTCCTTAATAACCTAGCCAGCTTCATCCTAACCCACAACTTCTTCACCTTTGAGGGCCAGACATACGAACAACTAAAGGGAACAGCCATGGGAACCAGGATGGCCCCCTCATACGCGAACTTATTTATTGGACGCTTAGAGGAAGCTTTCCTGGATACCCAAACCTGTCAACCCAAAGTGTGGTACAGATGCATTGATGACATCTTCATGATCTGGACTCACAGTGAAGAAGAACTCCAGAATTTCCTCTCCAACCTCAACTCCTTTGGTCCCATCAAATTCACCTGGTCCTATTCCAAATCCCATGCCACTTTCCTCGATGTCGACCTCCATCTGTCCAACGGCCAACTACACACATCCGTCCACATCAAACCTACCAATAAACAACAGTACCTGCATTATGACAGCTGCCATCCTTTCCACATCAAACGTTCCCTTCCCTACAGCTTAGGTCTTCTTGGCAAAAGAGTCTGCTCCAGTCCTGAATCCCTGAACCAATACGCCAATAACCTGATAACAGCCTTCACATCCCGTAGCTATCCTCCTGGTCTGGTACAGAAGCATATTGCCAGAGCCACTTCCTCGTCCCCCCAAATTTAGAACCTTCAAGAGAACCCCAGACGTGCCCCTCTTGTCACCGGATACTTTCCGGGACTGGAGCGGACTCTGAATGTGGTTCTCCAGCAGGGATACGACTTCCTAAAATCCTGCCCCGAAATGAGATCCATCCTTCATGACATCCTTCCTACTCCACCGAGAGTGTCTTTCCGCCGCCCACCTAACCTCCGTAACCTCCTAGTCCACCCCTATGAAATCCCCAAACCACCTTCCCTACCCTCTGGCTCCTACCCTTGTAACCGCCCCTGTTGTAAAACCTGCCCTATGCACCCTTCCACCACCACTTACTCCAGTCCCGTAACCCGGAGGGTGTACACAGGGCAGTGCCTCTGCCTCAAGTGGCATCTCTGTCTAACTTCTAACTTCTTTGCTTTCTACAGTTCTACAGTATGTCTGCCTAAGTGTACTTGTGTTTGTGTAAATGTGTGGGTGTGTGTGCATTTGTTTACCCTCCATTTTTCCCCCAAGGTAAGTCTTTCCTGTCCCGGGATTGGAATGGCTCCTTACCCCCTTCCTTAAAACCCTCATAATTTCCTTTTCCCTCTCCTTCCCTTCTGCCTGATGAAGCAGCTAGGCTGCGAAAGCTAGCGTTTGTGTGTGTGTGTGTGTGTGTGTGTGTGTGTGTGTGTGTGTGTGTGTGTTTATTTGTTGCTATCACTGCCTGTGCCCCTTCGCCTGGTAAGTGTACTTTACCTATTTTTTACGTATATATATATGTCTGCCTAGGAGTACTTGTGTCTGTGTAAATGTGTGGGTGTGTGTGCATTTGTTTACCCTCCATTTTTTCCCCCAAGGTAAGTCTTTCCTCTCCCGGGATTGGAATGGCTCCTTACCCCCTTCCTTAAAACCCTCATCATTTCCTTTTCCCTCTCCTTCCCTTCTGCGTGTGTGTGTGTATTCATTTATTTATTTGTGATGCTGTTACACCTGTGCTCCTTCGCCTGGTGAGTGATCTTCTATTTTATATATAAAGATTTTTGACTTACCCAAAGTACAGGCTCATCGACAGAAACACCAAACACACAAAAACACACTAACATTCGAGCTTTTGCCACCAGTGGTGGCTTCTTCAGGAAAAAGAGGAAGGAAGGAAGGAGAGGAGAAAGGGGAGGATAGGGGTTTTAAGGAAGTGGAAAAGGAGTCATTGCAATCCCAGGAGTGGAAGGACTTACCTTAGGGTACAAAAAGCAAGGTAATCAAATACACACACACTCACACATATCGACACGCAAACACACCTAGGCAGGCATTTGTAGAAACCAAAGAAGTTGGGCAGAGATACCACGTGAGGCAGAGGCTCTGTTCACAGAACCGAGGTAAAGATGCTAAAGATGGTGGGCGGGAATTTGAATTTAGCGGAGGTTGAGACCAGATGGGCTAAGCTGAAGGGCAGTTCCCATCTCTGGAGTTCTGAAAGGTTGGTGTCGATGGGAAGTAACCAGATAACCCAGATGGTGTAACACTGCGCCAAGATGTGCTGGCCGTGCACCAAGGCATGTTTAACCATAGGGTGATCTTCATTACCAAAAAACACTGTCTGCCTGTGACCGTTCATGCGAATGGACGGTTTGTTGCTGGTCATTCCCACATAGAATGCTTCAAGTGCAGGCATGTCAGTTGGTAAATCATGTGGGTGCTATCGCAAGTGGCTCTGCCCTTGATCGTGTACACCTTCCGGGTTACGGGACTGGAGCAATTGGTGGTGGAAGGGTGCATAGGGCAGGTTTTACAACGGGGGCGGTTACAGAAGGTAGGGAAGGTGGTTTGGGGATGATATAGGGATGGACTATGAGGTTATGGAGGTTATGCGGGTGGCGGAGAGACACTCTCGGTGGAATGGATAGGTTGTGGTATATATTTAAGATGAATCAGCACATCGCGTGGCAGAAAAGTACCAAAGTGTACAGCTTAATTAGCTGTTACACTACAACCTGCTCATATTTCTTATGGAGTACCAAATTATATGTAAAGATCAAATTCTAGACTAGTTTGTAACATTTCAGTATTCATTTTGTTAAAATGTACACACAAAAAGAACGAGACTCTGATTATCCACATTGGCGGGCAGCCCTGCTGGAGGCGGTGAAGGGCGTGGGCGAGCTGGTGGCGATGTCGCACCAGCAGCTGACGCGGCTGGGCCTCCTGCCGGAGGCGGCGGCCGGCTCGGCCGAGGCGGCGGCCGCGGACCGCCGGCTGCGGCTGCTGGTGGCGCTGCGAGCGCTGCCCGCACTGGCGCACGCCGTCGCCGCCGACGCCTGGAGGGCCGACGCGACCAACGCCACGTGGAACGCTGTCAGGTCTGTGGGCCCGCAGCTTTTTAATCCTTGTGTGACTGAATTATTTGTATAAGATAAACCTGAAGTAAGAGGGCCGGTGGAGTGGGTCGTAACGAGCATATTTCACAGAGTAACCTACATCTGTACCGGAGGGTAGGCACATGACTTGCCATCACAGTTGACGAAGTAGTGGGACTGAAGGACGACATTTTTTATATATTTGTGACAGCTAGGTAAAAGAGACATCAGGTTGAAGGATTATGACCTTTGTTTGCAGACAATGTAGTCAGCATAGTTCCAGATATTCCAGGTAGGACAACAGTACAGTTTTCCACTGTTTACTGGGACATAAACACATTGCTTTTGGCTGTTGGTGTTCCTGTTTGATTGGTTTTGCATAGCTGACAGCACCTGTTCTTGTTGCAGAGTCTGGAACACTCTGCACCAGTTTGTCATCAAACCGGGACACACTTATATTGGTTACTGTGTGGAGCAGACAGAAAATGGAGCACTATTGTTGGGCAGAAAGGGCAGATGTGCACTGTGCATAAGCAGGCAGCAGATGGAAACACTTGTGCTACTCTGTGTTAGTACATTCGGCAGTTTCCAAATTGTTGAGTAAGGTAACTGCATCTATATACTGCCGTCCGCAGGTCCCTAAGAGAGACAGGTTCACTTGAGGTAAGGTTTCCATAGACATGTTCCTGTAATGGCACATGCAATTTTATGGCCTACTTCGAAACCCAATGTATTCATTTTGTATTTAAGATGCAAATGCCCTGACAGAAGCAGTTGTTAATCTTCAATGTACTTTGCGTCCACCGGGGTTTGAAAATGAAGCGTTGTCACTGTTAGAAAGCAGTCCCTCGACAAGCTCGCCGCGTGTTGCTCGATAAAAGGGTGTAAGCCTTTCCATCGTGTGTCGCAGGAAGATGATTCGCACCCCTACTGCCTTCAGATGGTTTGACCTCTCGAGCCAGATGATTTTACTAGTCAAATTCTGCTGCTGGTTTTTTCCAAAAGTGTGCCATTCAGCTGGAATTTCCAAACTGTATACTTTTTATGGATGAAATATCTTTTACACGAGAGTGTATGTTTGACAGCTTCATTAAACAC
The DNA here is from genome assembly GCA_026315105.1 of Locusta migratoria. Taxonomy (NCBI): domain Eukaryota; kingdom Metazoa; phylum Arthropoda; class Insecta; order Orthoptera; family Acrididae; genus Locusta; species Locusta migratoria. The sequence continues at coordinate 119,058,145 of CM048754.1, forward strand.
TTGTGACAACAGAAAATCTGCGCACCACTTTTGTTCGTGGTCACTGGGATTACATCGTTGTCAACATTTCATCTGGCTCGGTACGTGACAATATGGGCAACCTATTCACATTCCCCTGGCGTCTGAACGCAAATGTCTACCTAACTTTTTTACAAGAAACTCTGCCATTGTAGAAAAAGTAACAATCATTTCATTGTTAATTTGACAGAAAATATGAATTAAACATCCCACCGATGATGCTGCATCGCCAGCAAAACATGTATGGGAGAAATTTAAAAACATTTGTGTTTGCTCAAGGTGGACCTTACCTATAAAGCAAATTTATTCTGCAAAAGTTATTGGAAATGTACCACTCAATGTTGGACAATAAATGTGGCACTGACAGGGCAGTGCAGCTGCACGCTTTGCACGTGCAGGGAGAATGCCTTTCAATGAAATCTTTGGTGACAACTAGGTAGGGCACAGTGGCCTGGGGGCGTGGCCTGTGTGTTCCCCCCATGTGAAGCCCACCATTTTTTTCCCTTCCCACCCCTTCCTCCTCCTCCTCCTCCTCCTCCTCCTCCTTCTGCTTCTTCTTCTTCTTCTTCTTCTTCTTCTTCTTCTTCTGGGGTCACTGTGAAATAAATGTAGTGTCCACAAAACACCCATTGAGTGCTGAAGAAGAGCTGATGACGTGAATTATGGTAGCTTCTGCTCCAATATTCACTTTGTGAGGAGTGTTTAACCCTTTTGTGGTTGTTGGGACATATACGTCCCACTAACTTCGGACCTCATTTGTACCACAAGGTGGTGAGTCTGCATAGTGCTGCCATCTGTTGGTGGCGCTTCAGAACGCGGGAAAAAAATCGAGGCACTGAAATTCTTACAGTGTAGAAGGCTGTGACTGTTTATATGGGCTGCCGCGTGAATTTTCACGCCGCAACCTTTGTTTATTGTGCCTTGAATCGATTTTCGTCATTTTATCGCTACCGAAAATGTCCGAAGTAAATATATTTGCTATTTTCTGTTTCTTAGAAGTTTACAAACAAAAATTACGCTTTCTAAAACTCATTTTACTTCAAAAGTTTTTTTCAGTGAATTTACATTTAGTGGAACGCATGTGTGTCAGTGACCATTGTATAGCCCATAGTGCCTTTATTTAGCGATATTATAATACTCATATTTCAAAGAAAAACAGTTTTTCTGTAAATGTTTGCGCCAATAAAACACGGTATGTGGTTTACTATTATCTGCATTTTCTATTATAGAAGCTGCGAGACAGCTCTCTCGTTTTTTATTTTTTATTATTATTATTTTTTTTTAAATATGGCGGCATTACAAATTTTTGAATCGTGTACTTGTGTAGACCCTATGACAGTTAGGATAACTCAAGTCTTAGGTAAATCGGTGCCAGAAATGATCAGTGGGACGTATGTGTCCCACCTTTTCTTTTTAGGAAAAATGGAATGTGCTAAAATTTTTTGAGTGTCATATTTGTAATCCTGACCCAAATCAGACTCTGTAGCAGCTGAGATAACTTAAGATATTCTAAAAAAATGAATAAAAACCATGAAAGGGTTAAAAAAAGTGCAAAAATCACTGCAGCATCACTGTGTGGTGTACATTGAGCACTTATTGTAGCTGTTGTTAAAAGAAGGTTATTACACTTCAGGTTGACTTCTCATGTATGCTGCTGCTGCTACTAATATATTGAAGATGTTGCCCTGCAATTCCACTACTGTGAAAACTCAGATAGCGTGTGGTACGCCTATCCTCTCGGTGGCGTGCGATGCTATTCGACGACACCTGGCACCGGACGCTAAGGGATGCGGACGTGCGTTGCTGCTCGTTGTGCCCCACTCCGCCAGTGCTCTCATTTTCTACGTTCATTTCAGTTTTTTAAACATTAGATTAGATTGGATTGGATGTCCTTATGATTCAAATTGATCCATAGTTAGGAGAATCCACAACTCTTGCGTAACATTGTGAACAGGTGAAGCAGGCACAGTGTAATATATCCCCAGATAGTTTTCACCACCTGTACGATTGAGTGGACACCAGACTCGGTGCCTGCTTCGCCACCTGTGTAGGTGTACTAATGTGGGCGTTTCTGCACGTATCGGCACTTGTGACTTCAGTACTGCTGCCACTGCCGACCTATAAATGTAACACTATTTTAAGAATAGACCTTAAGTGAATTGGAAAACTCTAAGAGGAGGGACTAATTTTCATTTCAGCCAGTGTCTTTGATTTGGATGTAATGTTATGTTATATAGAATTGAAAGAAATGTGGATGGTAAACCATAGAAACAAAAAGACAATAGGAGCATTTGGAATGTGGTGCTATAGAAGAATGTTACCAAAGTGAGGTTACAACAATCCCTTTCCATGTCAAATAAGTTGGCAGTGTCAGTTCAGTAGAAGGGTACTTGAAGGATGACAGTCTGATTTATACACACACAGAAGCAATAATAAACTAATGGAAGGAAAAAATAAAAAAGAGTACACTGAATAACTTGTTGAATATTTTTGGTGGTGTCATCTTCAGGTGTGATGCAATTCCCAAGATCATTCATCAAAAATAAAAAAGTATATAGTCAGATGAAAATGTGTGGATTTATAGAACTTGGTATCAACCATCTATTTGTGTCCAAAATTTCGCGTATGAGTCAACACCATGTTTCCAAAGGCCCTCCACTTCAGAGATCAAACACTCGCAACACGTGCACATCTGGAAACTTGACGAGACCTCTGCCTACATTTAAAGTAGTTCATAAATTAGGACTATAATATTGTGTTGGTATAATTACATAAAATGTAGTTAAATTTGTTATTGAATATATGTTAAAGTGTTGAAAGTAAATTGTTGAAATATTGAGTATCATCTTAATAATTAAATACCCCTGAGTACATAACCAACTTCCAACCAAATGTTAGGTGTTTCCCTACTGTGGCACTCCCTTTATGACCCAAGGAATTCCCTAGTGCAACGAAAACCAAAATTTGCAATGATCCTAATAGCATAAGTAGCTGAACTCAAACATTTCAGCAGATCTTCAATGTGTTTTTTCCAGTTCAACCCCTCATCAATGCATACACCTAAAATTTTTGAATATTCTACCTCTGATACAGACTTCTGATCAAAGTCTATAATTATTAATGGTGTCATTCCATTTACTGTATGGAACTGTATATACTGTGTTTTATCAAAATTTAATGATAGTTTCCTTATATATATATTTCCTGTTAGGAATTTTTTCCTCCATAATATTCATATCATAAATTTTAATGACAGTTCATTTGCAGAGACTCTCTTAATGATTTTCTGAAAGATGTCATTTACAATTTCATCAGTTCTTGTCTGTCAGGTATCATAAATGTACTTGTATCATCAGCATTTGCAACTTCGTGAATATAGAATGGCAAGTCGTTAATATATATTAAGAGCAGCAAAGGACACAAGACTGTACCTTACGGCACCCCATTCTTGATTGTACCATAGTTTGAGGAATTGTTTTTTACGTATTGTGTGAACTACTTATTTCAACTTCCTGCACTCTTCCTGTTAGGTATGATTTAAACAATTTGGTCACTGTCCCTTTCATACCACAATAGTAAAGCTTAACTAGAAGAATTCCATGCTTTACACAACCAAAAGCCTTTAAGAGATCACAAAAAAAATCACAACAGGTGATGTCTGGTTATTCAGAGCATTTAATATTTCATGAATGAAAGTATATATAGCATTTTCTGTTAAAAAAAAAGATGATAGAAGCTTTTGAAATGTGGTGCTACAGACGAATGATGAAAATTAGATCACATAACTAATGAGGAGTTGCTTAACCGAATTGGGGAGAAAGAGTTTCTCGCACATCCTGACTAAGAGAAGGAATAGATTGGTTGGACACATTCTGAGACATCAAGGAATTGTCAACTTAGCATTAGAAGAAAGTGTGTGGGATAAAAATCGTAGAGGGAGACAGAGGGAGGAATATAGTAAGCAGATTCAAAAGGATGTAGGGTACCAAACGTATTCTCAGCTGAAGAGACTTGCACAGGACAGGGTACACGAGTGGGTCCTTGTGTCCTTGTCCTTGTGTCCTTGTGTAGAGCTGCATAAAACTGATCTGCGGACTGAAGACCACAGCAACACAACCTGTCATCTAATTTGTCCTGCAAAATCTGGCCCACACCTCTTCTATGGCTACTACCTAGCAACAGAACTTTCCTCCTACTTTCTACTTTTTTTTTTTTAAACAGTTGGTTTCGTAGTGAAATTCTGTTGCATCTTAACTGCTCCTAAATATGCACCCTAACAGCAGTATGTAGACAATATAGATTTTTTGCTGTTCCTAGAACAATTCGCAAATGAGAGGAAAATCTTTAGTGGTGGGCTTTAAGTGTGTGCCAATGAATGTATGTAATTACTTAAGTGTTAAACTACAATTTATTACTATCTAAATTACTTATCTTTTATGAGCGCTCTTCAACTGCACATTTGGCCTTGCACAGGGCTGCCAGTGCATCAACTCAACTCCTGTAGGCAATTTGACAAGAGAAACAAAACTAAATACTGTAACTACCATCTACAAATATATGTGTGACAAAACTCGTCATGTTATTCCACATGATCAGAGACATAAAAATAAGCACTGTGAGTGGTATTAATGGAGTGAGACAGGCATGGGACTGTCACATTTCAACAAGTCACAGGTGTCAATGTTGTGAAATAGCCATTTGCTTTGTCATCCTATTGGTTTCAACAGTGTTTGTTAATATTATGCATTACGTGTAATTTACACGATCTTACATCATTCTGAATGAAGCTTGGTGTATTTTATCAAATACAGCCTTGAAAATAATCTAGTGAGTAATAAAATGTCATTTTTATTTATTAAATGTGGGTTTTTAAAATGCATGAGTATGAGCATATTCCAGTTTTCTTGATAGTAATTATTAACAGTAACAGTTTAAAAAAAGTTTAAATTAAACCAAACAGAATAAATAATTACATTCTAAATATTAAAAAAGTAAATAAATTTAGGTTCATTGTCTGGTATAAGTCACTTCATATAATGCTTCTCCTCTTATGTACCTTCAGAAGATGCAGGACACTAGTCACTTGATGGAAAAAGACCTCAATGAGAACAAGTGATAAATTAATAATTTGTCTCAAAATACAATGCTTAAGGTGTGCCTATGTTAATGTTGATTGGCTGTCTGAAAAGATTCATATTATTACCAATTTTCATTTAGGACAATTAGAATGATTCTTCTCATAAAACATTTTCTTGTAGTAATTTTCATAATAGTTCTTTTTGATGCCCCATTCTGAGATAAACTGGAACAACACAAAACTCTGCTCAGTTGCCACCTGCACAATATGTCAATAATTGCAGCCCATGCAAGAGTTAAACCTTGGATTCTTTATTGTGTGAAATGAATGTGATCAGTTGTTGGATTTATTTATTTTTTTCCTTGCAGCTCAACGATCAAAGGTGTGAGGCCACCACGGGATGTAGCAGAGTCGTGGGAATATGTGCAGGATAGCAAGATTGCCCTGAATGAGCCATATCTCGGGTATGTTTTAATTTATTTATTTATTGTTAGTGTTTAGACATATTTGTTGTTAAGCACATGAGTGAATGTGGTTGCAAACTTCAGACAGTTATACATGCAGCACAGTTAATATAATGTGGAAGGCACAAATTTAGCATAATTCATCTATACACTGATGACTGTAAAAGTTATTCCTGAATATATTAGATGTTGGAAATACAGCTGACCAAAAGCTCTCCAGAGCATTTAATTCCTAGTTCACCTACATAGTTGCCATCTTCAACTGATGTAAAGAGAAACTCAAATTGTGTCTAAATTTTGTCAGGGGTTTCTCATAACTAGGTTAGGAATATTTCTAATAATGGAGATTCCAGGTTGGAATTAACTATACAGGGTGAGTCACCTAACATTACCGCTGGATATATTTCGTAAACCACATCAAATACTGGCGAACCGATTCCACAGACCGAACGTGAGGAAAGGGGTAGTGTAATTGGTCAATACAAACCATAAAAGAAAAAAAATGCACGGAAGTATGTTTTTTAACACAAGCCTATGTTTTTTAAAATGGACCCCCATTAGTTTTGTTAGCACATTTGATCATATAAACAAATACATAATCAGTGACGTTAGTTGCATTGTAAAATGTTAATTACATCTGGAGATATTGTAACGTAAAGTTGACGCTAGAGTACCGCTCCTCCGATGTTCGATCATGTGTATTGGAGAGCACCGAATTAAGTAGGGATCCAAAGGGAACAGTGATGTATCTTACAATTAAATGTCCCACTGGAAATGCGTCGACGTATGTGGTATCAGCACGATGGTGCACCTTCACATTCCGAAATTAACACTGGGCTGACCCTTGACAGGATGTTTGATGGGCGTTTCATAGGTCGTGGAGGACGCATAAATTGGCCAGCCCGTTCTCCTGATCTGACACCTCTGGACTTCTTTCTGTGGCGTACGTCAAAGGAGAATGTGTACCGTAATGTGCCTACAACCCCAGAGGATATGAAACAACGTATTGTAGCAGCCTGCGGCGACATTACACCGGATGTACTGTGTCGTGTAAGACATTCATCACGCCATAGATTGCAATTGTGTGCAGCAAATGATGGCCACCACTTTGAGCATCTATTGGCCTGACATGTCGGGACACACTCTATTCCACTCCGTAATTAAAAACGGAAACCGTGTGTACGTGTACCTCACCCCTCATGATAATGTACATGTGCATCAGTGAAAAAGACCAATAAAGGTGTTAGCATGTGGACATAATGTGCTGTTCTAGTCTCTTCTGTACCTAAGGTACATCACCGTTCCCTGTGGATCCCTACTTAATTTGGTGCTCTCAGATACACACGATTGAACAGGGGAGGAGTGGTACTCAAGCGTCAACTTTAAGTTACAATATCTCCGGATGTAATTAACATTTTACAATGTAACAAATGGCACTGATTACGTATTTGTTTATATGTTCAGATGTGCTAACAAAACTAACGGGGTTCCATTTAAAAAAAGTAGGTTTGTGTTAAAAAGCATACTTCCGCGCATTTTTTTATGGTTTGTATTAACCAATTACACTAGCCCCTCTCCTCACGTTTGGTCTGTGTAATCAGTTCGTCAGTATTTGTTGTGGTTTACGAAATATATCCAGCGGTAATGTTAGGTGAGTCACCCTGTATATTAATAGGACATATAGGCGGGATAGTTCCTTTTCGCGTTCTTTGCTGGAGTGCTGTTCCAATGTAGGAGAGCCCTGGCATTTTGATACGCATTTCACAGGCAACGTGAGGCAGAATTAAAGTATGTGGTGTGGAGGGAGACGTGCTTTAAGACAGTCCGTGTAGTTGCTTTGGCGACAACGCGGTGTTAGCTGAGTGGTCTAAAGCACCTACCTGGTAAGTAGGAGGTCCCGGGTTTGAATCCCGGCCACCGCATAAATTTTAATTCAATGCCTCTCCTTATGTTTAATACCTTTGCTATAATGAGACAATGTTGGCTCAAGGGATTGTATTATTTGTTGAAATCAAGTGTGTTGTGTTCGGCCACAGGGTAGTCCATCTTGCTTTTTGCCACAGTTTGATCGTGACCATTTATCCTGACGGACAGCCGGTTTGTCACCGTACCGATATAAGATGCTGTGCTTGCAGCAGAGTTGGTAAATCACATGGCTGCTTTCACAGGTGGCTCAACCTGTGAGGAGGTAGGTTAAGCCTATGACAGGACTGGAATAGGAAGGGACAGGTGGGTTGTTGTGCTGGTATCGCATTGGGGTCTTCAACAGGGTATGATCCCTGCGACAAGGGCGTTGGGGTTGGGAGTGGTATATGGATGGACTAGGATGTTGTGGCAGTCAGTTTGGTGACAGAACACCAGTTTATGAGGAGTTCAAAAGGATCTCGAGTAGAATTACTCTCATTTCAGGGCATGACAACAGATAATCTAAGCCCTAATGTGCTTTAATTGTTCTATTCTGGGGTGGTATCGAGTTACGATCCATTAGGGGGCTGGAGGGACGGTTGGTGGTGTGTGGTGTTTGGTACGTGATATCAGTTTGTCGACTAGGTCAAAAGTATAATGCCCGTCTGCTAACGGCTTTGCGAGTCCTTCGGCATATTGGGTAAGGGACTCGTCATCACTGCAAATTTGCAATCCACAGATGGCAATTTTGTATGGGAGGTTTATATGTTGAATTGATGGCAGCTATCAAAGTGCAGGAACTGTTGGTAATTAGTAGGTTTAATGTGGACAGATGTGTGAATGGGCTGACAGTGAGGTGGAGGTTAACACTCAAGAAAATGTCGTGCTTGGGTGAGAAGGATCAAATGAAACTCCTGGGAGAGTAGTAGTTGAGGTTCTGAAGGAACAAGGATAGGTTTTCCTGATTCCGGAGTCCAAATCATGAACCTGAGACAGGCCAGGGGTTTGGGAGGCTAGGAAGGTTTCCTGTCAACGACCCATAGGTAAGTTGGCATAGTAGGGTAACATACTGGTGCCTGTGGCTCTGTCGTGGATTTTATTGTAGTAGTGTCAGTGAGCATCAAGACTGTGGACATGTGGGATATTGGTGTATAGGGAACTGGCATCAACAGTGATATTTAAGGATCCAGGATGTAAAAGGGTGGGGATATTGGGAGTTGGTGAAGGAAGTGGTTGGTATGTGGGTTGTGGGTATGCTATGTGTCAAACAATTAATTGGCTGTGCTGGTCAACAAGGGCCAAAATTCTACTTAGCCGTTACGCTAGCCGTTTGTCGTCCATGCGAGGACACCCAACGTACGCAGTTTTCTTTAACGACTCACTTGACAGTCTCTTCGCCATGCACCCGTCTGCTCTGCTACCGCCGGGAGTTCGCTACTCGGCCAGCTCGGCGTTACAATGCCTGCTATCTTCTCGACTGGAGAGAGCACCTCTCCACTGTGGCGAAGCCCTGAAGTCAGTGTTAACTTTGACCTTCATTCTCTTCCAACGGACTCCACACCTAATTTCGTTTACCAGAGAGAATTTTTCCCACTTTGGTCCAAATTTGATGACAATTTGTTCATTTACACTGATGGCTCAAAGACCGACCAGGGTGTTGGTCGTGCCTTTGTACTTGGCAACGCCTCACTTCATTATTGTCTTCCTGAGTGGAGTTCCATTTTTACAGCTAAGCTGTATGCATTATATCAAGCCACCCAATACATCCGGAGAAATTCGCTCAATAAGACTGTCATTTGCTCGGACTCTCTGAGTGCTCTGTTGAGCCTCCGCACGCTGTATCCTGTCCATCCCCTGGTACAAAGCATCCGCAATTGCCTTACCTCTCTTTCAGCGAGCGGAACTACTGTGACGTTTCTGTGGGTCCCTGGCCACGTGGGAGTGTTGGGGAATGAGTCTGCGGATACGGCTGCCAAGGAGGCAGTTCTCCTTCCTCGGCTGTCTATCTTCTCTACCAGCTCTTATGACCTTCGCGCTGGTGTCTCCCAGCGTATTATCTCCCATTGGTATTTATATTGGTCATCCCTCTCAGGGAATAAATTGCGAGCCATTAAACCTGTGCCTGATCTCTGGTCAACGTCATCTCAACCCTCCCGCCGAGAGGAGGTAGTTCTGGCCCGGCTTCATATTGGCCACTGCCATTATAGCCACCAGTGTTTACTACGTGGTGGTCCTGCTCCCTTGTGTGAGCACTGTGATGAACCTTTAACTGTGAACCATCTTTTAGTGCAATGTCCGATTTTTAATCGTCTCCGTCATGATCTATGTTTACCATTTTTAGCTGATGACCCACATTCTGTTAAGAGTTTTACTTTTTATACATCGTGCAAATATGACGAAAGCCATTTAAGTTCTAACCCTGGTTCTATTTTACTATGGGCAGTGTTGGGCGCTAATGACCACAGCAGTTGTGTGCCCTAAAACCACACAAAAAAGGGGGGGGCAAAATTCTTGCATTGTGAGCACAGCAAGCAGCCACAATTGGGTGTTCAGGATTGTTAGGTTTATGGAGTTTTTGGTACATGTCAAAAGTAGGTGGGTGATGAGGGAAATGGACTTTTAGCAGGGAGTACGGGTCAAGTTGGACTTTTGGGTTGGGGCTGCCCTGGCACAACTTGTAGGTGGAGAAATCAGGCAACTGACAGAGGCCTTCTGCAACATTATGACTGCGATTCATCACAAAGTGTAACCTTAGTTTGCTGGGAGGATGATTAGGTTGCACTCTGTTTTGAAGTTTAAGGCTGTCCTTACTTCTGCCAAAAGGTCGGTATTCTTAGGGACTTGGGGAACGATGTTAATGCCAAGTTGGATGTGACGAATTCCTGGAAGGTGACCAGAGGGTGGTTTGGTGTGAGTGAGGAAGAGTGACGATTGGGTGGTGGTACAAATTGGGAGTGGGAGGGTTGAATGTTGGGATTAGATTGGCTTTATATGTACAGAAACAGCCAAGAGCGCAATATTGGTTATTTTTTACCAACTGGTTTCATCCCTCAGTGACAGAGGACTTACAGTTCCTGTGTCATTCCACACCATGTCTAGATTGTCACACAGATGACAAAATGGCATATATCGAAATAAATGACAGAGGGATAGAAAACAAAATTAAAATCACTCAAAAGAGGAAAGGCCACTGCACCTCACAGGATACCAGTTAGATTTTACACAGAGCATGCAAGGGAATTTGTCGCCCTTCTGGCAGTGGTGTACTGTAGATCTTTAGAAGAGTGAAGCATTGCAAAAGATTGGAAAATGGCACAGGTCATCCCTGTTTTCAAGAAGAGATGTTGAACAGATGTGCAGAACTATAGACCTATATCTATAATGTTGGTCAGTTATAGAATTTTGGAACATGTATTATATTGGAGTACAATGACTTTTCTGCAGACTAGAAACCTGCTCTGTAGGAATCAATATGGGATTAAAAAAACGTGATTGTTTGAAATCCAGCTCGCGCTATTCGTCCACTAGACTCGGAGGGCCATAGACACAGGTTTTCAGGTAGGTGCTGTGTTTCTTGACTTTGCCAAGGCATTTGATACAGTTCCCCACAGCCGTTTAATGAACAAAGTAAGAGCATATGGTCCTGCAGACCAATTGTGTGATTGGATTGAGAAGTTCCTAGATAACAGAACACAGCATGTCATGCTCAATAGAGAGAAATCTTCCGAAATAAGAGTGACATCAGGTGTTCCACAGGGGAGTGTTGTGTGACCATTGCTATTCACTATATATATATATATATATATATATATATATATATATATATATATATATATATATATATATATATATATATATATATAATATTATAGAAGGAGACCTTCCAGGTACGAAAATGGTATAAAATAAAGATTTTTGACTTACCTAAAGTACAGGCTGGTCGATAGGAACACTAAACACACACAAAAACACACAACCATTCGAGCTTTCGCCACCAGTGGTGGCTTCTTCGGGAAAAAGAGGGAGGAAGGAGAGGAGAAAGGGAAGGATACGGGTTTTAAGGAAGTGGAAAAGGAGCCATTCCAATCCCAGGAGTGGAAGGACTTACCTTAGGGGACAAAAAGGAAGGTAAACAAATACACACACACTCACACATATCCACATCCAAACACACTTAGGCAGACATTTGTAGAAACCAAAGAAGTTGGACAGAGATGCAACTTCAGGCAGAGGCTCTGTCCACAGAACCGAGGCAAAGATGTTAAAGATGGCGGGCGGGAATTAGAATTTAGCGGAGGTTGAGACCAGGCGGGCAACGGGAAGAGAGAATGTGTTGAAGGGCAAGTTCCCATCTCCGGAGTTCTGAAAGATTGGTGTTGGTGGGAAGTATCCAGATAACCCGGACGGTGTAACACTGTGCCAAGATGTGCTGGCCGTGCACCAAGGCATGTTTAGCCACAGGGTGATCCTCATTACCAACAAACACTGTCTGCCTGTGACCGTTCATGCGAATGGACAGTTTGTTGCTGGTCATTCCCACATAGAACGCTTCACAGTGCAGGCATGTCAGTTGGTAAATCACGTGGGTGCTATCGCAAGTGGCTCTGCCCTTGATCGTGTACACCCTCCGGGTTACGGGACTGGAGTAAGTGGTGGTGGAAGGGTGCATAGGGCAGGTTTTACAACGGGGGCGGTTACAAGGGTAGGAGCCAGAGGGTAGGGAAGGTGGTTTGGGGATTTCATATGGATGGACTAGGAGGTTACGGAGGTTAGGTGGGCGGCGGAAAGACACTCTTGGTGGAGTGGGAAGGATGTCATGAAGGATGGATCTCATTTCGGGGCAGGATTTAAGGAAGTCGTATCCTTGCTGGAGAGCCACATTCAGAGTCCGCTCCAGTCCCGGAAAGTATCCGGTGACAAGAGGGGCACTTCTGGGGTTCTTCTGTGGAAGGTTCTGAATTTGGGGGGATGAGGAAGTGGCTCTGGAAATTTGTTTCTGTACCAGATCAGGAGGATAGCCGCGGGATGTGAAAGCTGATATTAGGTTGTTGGTGTACTGGTTCAGGGATTCGGGACTGGAGCAGACTCGTTTGCCACGAAGACCTAAGCTGTAGGGAAGGGAACGTTTGATGTGGAATGGATGGCAGCTGTCATAGTGTAGGTACTGTTGTTTGTTGGTTGGTTTGATGTGGACGGATGTGTGAAGTTGGCCGTTGGACAGATGGAGGTCGACATCAAGGAAAGTGGCATGGGATTTGGAATAGGACCAGGTGAATTTGATGGGACCAAAGGAGTTGAGGTTGAAGAGGAAATCCTGGAGTTCTTCTTCACTGTGAGTCCAAATCATAAAGATGTCGTCAATGAATCTATACCAAACTTTGGGTTGACAGGCTTGGGTGTCCAGGAAGGCTTCCTCTAAGCGTCCCATAAATAAGTTGGCGTACGAGGGGGCCATCCTGGTTCCCATGGCTGTTCCCTTTAGTTGTTGGTATGTTTGGCCCTCAAAAGTGAAGAAGTTGTGGGTTAGGATGAAGCTGGCTAGGGTATTAAGGAAAGAGGTTTTAGGTAGGGAATTGGGTGGTCGGCGTGAAAGGAAATACTCCATCGCAGCAAGGCCCTGGGCATGTGGGATGTTTGTGTACAAGGAAGTGGCATCAATGGTTACAAGGATGGTATCTGGAGGTAACTGGCTAGGCAAGGATTTAAGGCGATCGAGGAAGTGGTTGGTATCTTTGATGAAGGATGGGAGACTGCACATGATGGGTTGAAGGTGTTGGTCTATGTAGGCAGAGATTCGTTCAGTAGGGGCTTGGTAACCGGCCACAATGGGGCGGCCGGGATGATTGGGTTTGTGGATCTTGGGGAGTAGGTAGAAGGTGGGGGTGCGGGGTGTCGGTGGGGTCATGAGGTTAATGGAGTTAGGTGAAAGGTTTTGTAGGGGGCCTAAGGTTTTGAGGATTCCTTGAAGCTCTGCCTGGACATCAGGGATAGGATTGTGTTGACAAACTTTGTAGGTAGTATTGTCTGAAAGCTGACGCAGTCCCTCAGCCACATACTCCCGCCGATCAAGTACCACGGTTGTGGATCCCTTGTCGGCTGGGAGAATGACGATGGAACGGTCAGCTTTCAGATCACGGATGGCTCGGGATTCAGCTGTAGTAATGTTGGGAGTAGGATTAAGGTTTTTTAGGAAAGACTGAGAGGCAAGGTTGGAAGTAAGGAATTCCTGGAAGGTTTGGAGAGGGTGATTTTGAGGAAGAGCGGGTGGGTCTAGCTGTGATGGAGGACGGAACTGTTCCAGGCAAGGTTCTATTTGAGTCATGTCTTGTGGAGTTGGATCATTAGGAGTAGGGTTAGTTTTCTTCGTGGCAAAGTGATATCTCCAGCAAAGGCTACGAGTATAGGATCAACCAAACAGCCCTTGTCAAAGATTTACTATCCTATACTCATAGCCTTTGCTGGAGATATCACTTTGCCACGAAGAAAACTAACCCTACTCCTAATGATCCAACTCCACAAGACATGACTCAAATAGAACCTTGCCTGGAACAGTTCCGTCCTCCATCACAGCTAGACCCACCCGCTCTTCCTCAAAATCACCCTCTCCAAACCTTCCAGGAATTCCTTACTTCCAACCTTGCCTCTCAGTCTTTCCTAAAAAACCTTAATCCTACTCCCAACATTACTACAGCTGAATCCCGAGCCATCCGTGATCTGAAAGCTGACCGTTCCATCGTCATTCTCCCAGCCGACAAGGGATCCACAACCGTGGTACTTGATCGGCGGGAGTATGTGGCTGAGGGACTGCGTCAGCTTTCAGACAATACTACCTACAAAGTTTGTCAACACAATCCTATCCCTGATGTCCAGGCAGAGCTTCAAGGAATCCTCAAAACCTTAGGCCCCCTACAAAACCTTTCACCTAACTCCATTAACCTCATGACCCCACCGACACCCCGCACCCCCACCTTCTACCTACTCCCCAAGATCCACAAACCCAATCATCCCGGCCGCCCCATTGTGGCCGGTTACCAAGCCCCTACTGAACGAATCTCTGCCTACATAGACCAACACCTTCAACCCATCATGTGCAGTCTCCCATCCTTCATCAAAGATACCAACCACTTCCTCGATCGCCTTAAATCCTTGCCTAGCCAGTTACCTCCAGATACCATCCTTGTAACCATTGATGCCACTTCCTTATACACAAATATCCCACATGCCCAGGGCCTTGCTGCGATGGAGTATTTCCTTTCACGCCGACCACCCAATTCCCTACCTAAAACCTCTTTCCTTAATACCCTAGCCAGCTTCATCCTAACCCACAACTTCTTCACTTTTGAGGGCCAAACATACCAACAACTAAAGGGAACAGCCATGGGAACCAGGATGGCCCCCTCGTACGCCAACTTATTTATGGGACGCTTAGAGGAAGCCTTCCTGGACACCCAAGCCTGTCAACCCAAAGTTTGGTATAGATTCATTGACGACATCTTTATGATTTGGACTCACAGTGAAGAAGAACTCCAGGATTTCCTCTTCAACCTCAACTCCTTTGGTCCCATCAAATTCACCTGGTCCTATTCCAAATCCCATGCCACTTTCCTTGATGTCGACCTCCATCTGTCCAACGGCCAACTTCACACATCCGTCCACATCAAACCAACCAACAAACAACAGTACCTACACTATGACAGCTGCCATCCATTCCACATCAAACGTTCCCTTCCCTACAGCTTAGGTCTTCGTGGCAAACGAGTCTGCTCCAGTCCCGAATCCCTGAACCAGTACACCAACAACCTAATATCAGCTTTCACATCCCGCGGCTATCCTCCTGATCTGGTACAGAAACAAATTTCCAGAGCCACTTCCTCATCCCCCCAAATTCAGAACCTTCCACAGAAGAACCCCAGAAGTGCCCCTCTTGTCACCGGATACTTTCCGGGACTGGAGCGGACTCTGAATGTGGCTCTCCAGCAAGGATACGACTTCCTTAAATCCTGCCCCGAAATGAGATCCATCCTTCATGACATCCTTCCCACTCCACCAAGAGTGTCTTTCCGCCGCCCACCTAACCTCCGTAACCTCCTAGTCCATCCATATGAAATCCCCAAACCACCTTCCCTACCCTCTGGCTCCTACCCTTGTAACCGCCCCCGTTGTAAAACCTGCCCTATGCACCCTTCCACCACCACTTACTCCAGTCCCGTAACCCGGAGGGTGTACACGATCAAGGGCAGAGCCACTTGCGATAGCACCCACGTGATTTACCAACTGACATGCCTGCACTGTGAAGCGTTCTATGTGGGAATGACCAGCAACAAACTGTCCATTCGCATGAACGGTCACAGGCAGACAGTGTTTGTTGGTAATGAGGATCACCCTGTGGCTAAACATGCCTTGGTGCACGGCCAGCACATCTTGGCACAGTGTTACACCGTCCGGGTTATCTGGATACTTCCCACCAACACCAATCTTTCAGAACTCCGGAGATGGGAACTTGCCCTTCAACACATTCTCTCTTCCCGTTGCCCGCCTGGTCTCAACCTCCGCTAAATTCTAATTCCCGCCCGCCATCTTTAACATCTTTGCCTCGGTTCTGTGGACAGAGCCTCTGCCTGAAGTTGCATCTCTGTCCAACTTCTTTGGTTTCTACAAATGTCTGCCTAAGTGTGTTTGGATGTGGATATGTGTGAGTGTGTGTGTATTTGTTTACCTTCCTTTTTGTCCCCTAAGGTAAGTCCTTCCACTCCTGGGATTGGAATGGCTCCTTTTCCACTTCCTTAAAACCCGTATCCTTCCCTTTCTCCTCTCCTTCCTCCCTCTTTTTCCCGAAGAAGCCACCACTGGTGGCGAAAGCTCGAATGGTTGTGTGTTTTTGTGTGTGTTTAGTGTTCCTATCGACCAGCCTGTACTTTAGGTAAGTCAAAAAATCTTTATTTTATACCATTTATATATATATATATATATATATATATATATATATATATATATAAAGATATATATATATATATATAAACGGCCTTGTGGATAATATCAGAAGTTCACTGAGGCCGTTTTCGGATGATGCTGTAGTATATAAAAAGGAAAAATTGTATTGAAATGCAAGGGGATCTGCAACGAATTGACACATGATGCAGGGAATGGCAATTGAATCTCCATGTAAACAAGTGTAACGTGCTACGAATACATAGAAAGAAAGATCCTTTCTGTAAATTATCTGAGGGAGGCATTAGGAGTGATTTAAAATTGAACGACCATATAAAATTAATCTTCAGTAAAGCAAAGCAGATGCCAGACTGAGATTCACTGGAAGAATCCTAAGGCAATGCAGTCCGAAAACAAAGGCAGTGGTCACAGTACACTTGTTCATCCACTGCTTGAATACTCCTCACTGGTGTGGGATCCATACCAGGTGGGATTGAGAGAGGAGGTACAGAAGATCAAACAGAGAGCAGCGCGCTTCGTTACAGCATCATTTGGTAATCGTGAAAGCGTTACGGGGATGAATGATAAACTCCAGTGGAAGACTATGCAAGAGAGACGCTCTGTCACTCAGTATGGACTTTTGTCGAAGTTTTGAGAACTTGCCTTTACTGAGGAGTCTAGCAGTGTATTACTCCCTCCTACTTATATATCATGAAGAGATCACGAGGATAAAATTGAAGACATTGAGCCCACCCAGGCATTCTGACAATCATTCTTTCCTCGAAGAATACGAGACTGGAATAGGAGGGAGAACCGATAGTGATACTCCAGGTACCTTGCCACACACTGTCAAGTGGCTTGCGGAGTACAGATGTAGATGTAGATCTTGGAGAAAAACCCTGAAGATGGTCCAACATTGGGTTAAAACTAGCCGTTAATAAGTAGCCAATATTGCGCTCTAGACTGATTTTATATATAAAATTATTATAAGAACACTGTCATCCCGAATAAACAAAATGTTTCCAAAAATATGTATTAGCTTTGATTGGAAGGATTGGTGGCAAAGTACTTCTTCCACTGCAGGAAACGGCAGAAGTAGAGGTGACCTTTGAGAAGTCCAACACGGTTGAATGGATAGGACTGCAACTTCTGTGGGGTTGAGGTTTTTGTGGCAAACACGTTAACAACAGTGTCCTGGGGTGGTTGTTGTTCTGGATATTGTGGAGTGCTTTACCCAGCATCCTTCCCCCTCCACTCCCATCACATCACTCAATCTGGATTTGGCACTGGAGTGCCCTGACATGGTGGTTGTGTGTGTATACTTCTCTGAGTGATTGTGTTTCTTTTTCTGATGAAGGCCAAGGCCAAAAACTTCAGTTTTGTGTGAATGTGATTATTTTTTGTGCCTGTCAGCAGCTCAGCCACTTTATGGTGAGTTATCTATTCTTCAGTTGGATTTCCCATTGTTAAAATTACTAGTTGTTAAGAGTACAATTACTACGTACAAATTCAAACCCATGTATGTTGTTGTTGTGGTCTTCAGTCCGGAGACTGGTTTGATGCAGCTCTCCACAATACCCTATCCTGAGCAAGCCTCTTCATCTCCACATAAGAACGGCAACCTACATCTGTCTGGATCTGCTTACTGTATCCATCTCTTGGTCTTCCTCTGCGATTTTTACCCCACACACTTCCCTCTAATGCTAAATTCACAATTCCTTGATGTCTAAGAATGTCCCACCAATCTATCTCTTCTTTTAGTCAAGGTATGCCAGAAATTTCTTTTCTCCCCAATTCTGTTCAGTACCTCCTCATTAGTTACGCGATCCACCCACCTAATCTTCAGCATTCTTCTGTAGCACCATATTTCAAAAGCTTCAATCCTCTTCCTGTCCGCACTGTTTATCGCCCATGTCTCACTCCCATACAAGGCAACACTCCATACAAATGCCCTCAGAAAGGACTTCCTTAGGCTTAAATCAATATTCGATGTTAACAAATTTCTCTTTTTCAAAAACACTTTTCTACCCATTGCCATTCTGCATTTTATATCCTCTGTACTGCGACCATCATTTGTTATTTTACTGCCCAAGTAACAAAAATCATCTACCTCCTTTATTGCTTCGTTTCCCAATCTAATTCCTCCAGCATCACCTGATTTTCTTACACTGCCCTCCATTACCCTAGTTTTGCTCTTGTTAATGTTCATCTTATATGCACCTTTCAGCACACTGTCCATTCCGTTCAATTGCTCTTCCAGGTCCTTCGCTGTATCTGACAGAATTACTATGTCGTCGGTAAAACGCAATGTTTTTAATTCTTCCCCCTGAACTTTAATTCCTTCTCCAAATTTCTCCTTGCTTTCCTTTATAGCTTGCTCAATGTACAAATTGAATAACAATGGAGAAAGGCTACAACCCTGTCTTACTCCCTTTCCAACCAGTGCATCCCTTTCATGCCCTTCAACTCTGACAACAGCTGTCTGGTTTTTGTGCAAGTTGTAAATAACCTTACGCTCCCTATGTATAATTACAGAATAATTACATGTCATGTAAAAGATGAACCATTACTGGCTGCTTCCTGACCCTGAGTTGAATGACTTCCAACATAGGCAGTGTAATAGTTCTATTCTGTATATGCTTGGCAATTCACCAGTCAATGAAAACCAAGCTGACAGCTCTTCTTTATGAATGATGACTTCTTAACTTCTAAGTTTTCCTTACCATTTCAATGTATCAAAATCTGGTGATAATGAGGTCCAGCAATAGCTGTGCCTCCAAATAATATTATCCATCAATTGATTTCCATATAATCTTTCATTTACCTATGCACTTTATAGATTGAATAAATCATTTATACATTAAACTTCATATTTATTGCTATTCAAGCAGTTATTATCTCCATAGGTAGATAGTTAGTTAATGCACATAACATGACAGATAACAGACATGGAATGGAATACAAAATCAACAACTAGCATAGCAACCATCATGACACACACATTCTTCCATGGAATACTAAATTTCTTTGGCTGGGTAGACATAATATCTGAGGCCACGTGCTGCTGCCACCACCTCCAGAATATGAGACAGACAGATTCTGACGGCAGCTACTGTTCCTATCATGCCTAATTAATTTACTTAATAAATTGATAAATATTTTGGTATCTCAAGGTATTGAAGTGGGAAAAAGTGGCTTCTACCACTGCAAAGTGAAACTGTAAGAATGTGTCTAAACTTATTGTGAATTATGAAATCAGTTTGTAAATATTGGTGAAACGTATATGTATAACCCAAATAATGAATTGAGTTGCATGCTGAAAGGCTAAGAAATAAACATAAACAACATTTTCAACAATTATTAAGACGAAAAATTCCTAGCAGGAAAAATTAAATATAAAAAAATAGACTAAGATTACTCATCAGGCGAAGGAGCACAGGTGTAACAGCATCACAAATAAATAAATGAATGGTAGCAGATTACGATTTTGAGGCTGAGATAGTCTGACGAAGGAAAAGTGGAATCAAAACCGACGGAAAGTTGCTGAAATATGATTGGAAAAGTCTTAAACACAAACAGAAATGTGGAAAAACGGGAATGGAACCAAACGTAAGGTAACTAAGAAATTCCGATAATGGTTATAAACAATATAGAAACTATTGTTAGGAAAGAGTGTTTACGATTTTAAACGAGAAAATTGAATGAGCGGCGTGTTTCAGACGGAAGCAGGAGTAATGAAAGTGGTAAATATCAAAATAAAAGTACTAATAGGAAAAGGTTTGGAAGAAAACGTATTGTTGTAAGAATTATGAACAGTAAACAAAGAAGTGAATGTAGAAAAGAACTGATATGTGCCTAGGTCTACTTGTGTCTGTGTGAATGTGTGGGTGTGTGTGCATTTGTTTACCCTCCATTTTTCCCCCAAGGTAAGTCTTTCCTCTACCGGGATTGGAATGGCTCCTTACCCCCTTCCTTAAAACCCTCATCATTTCCTTTTCCATCTCCTTCCCTTCTGCCTTAAGAAGCAACTGGGTTGCGAAAGCTTTAGTTTGTGTGTGTGTGTGTGTGTGTGTGTGTGTGTGTGTGTGTGTGTGTGTGTGTGTGTGTGTGTGTTCATTTATTTATTTGTGATGCTGTTACACCTGTGCTCCTTCGCCTGGTGAGTAATCTTCGTCTGTTTTTTATATTTAATTTTCAAGAATTACTTGGTTATAACAAGTTCGATGACTTTGTTCATATCATTTGAAAGTAGCTTAATGCCAAAATCTAGATTCTGACAATAAAACTATATACAGAAGTCCAATGGTGGTAAAAGTTTTCAGAAAAGTCCATTACCTGTTTAGTGTGTTCGGTAAATGTCAGGAAGCGACACTCACTCACTTAAAATTAGTCAGCGTCTTCTCTGTTTTTTGGGTGCTTCTGACCTTAATTGTTTTGTATCCTAAAGAAGAAAGAAAGTGGGAAAATGTGTATTATATGTTTGCATGTGTTATTGTCAAGATGCTCTTTGCGAGCAGAGGCTTTAATTTTAAAGACGTGTATCTGTACATTTTCCTTACAGGACAGCCGCTGGGATCATCCTGCAGTTCCAGTTGTTCGAAAAGCTGCTTAATGGCAATATACATGACCCACAGAATCCTGTTGATGTCATCAAAAAAGATGGCTTACTAAGGTAAGAAATAAGTTGCTTCCTCCTAAAACGTTTCACCAACTTGCAGTGTTCTGTTCACCGACTCAGTGATTGTGGTGTTCACGTCTTAATAAATCTCCACAGCATCAAAGTTCAGGACAGTTACCTTGATATCTCATAGATGTAGAATCTTCTTAAAACATAGTATCTACATAACCTGCTTACAGGAATCCCTAGAATTCATTCAGAATACTTGCAGCTAGAGAAATGTTCTCTATTTTATGTGTGCGTCAAAAATTAAGGCAAGAACTCGGAGCTAACACCAGGTATCTGAAAAGCTGTTTAATTTCTTCACTTTTACCCTACAATGCATTACAACAGTATGTACATTGGTGCCCAAACCGGCATAGTGGCGGCTTGGAAAGCTGTTAAGACTGCCTTTCCGATCTTTGTGTGGCCTCCTTTTATAGTCTGACCTACAATACCATACATTGTTACAACTATTAAAGATATGAAAAACAATTAGTTTGGCCATGTTTGTTGTTGTTGTTGTTGTGGTCTTCAGTCCAAAGACTGGTTTGATGCAGCTCTCCACATTACCCTGTCCTATGCAAGTCTCTTCATCTGACAATACGTTCGGCAACCAACATCCTTTTGATTCTGCTTACAGTATTCATCCCTTGGTTTCCCTCTACGATTTTTGCTCCACATGCTTCCTTCTAATGCTAAGTTGACAATTCCTTGATGTCTTGGAATGTGTCCAAGCAATCTAGCTCTTCTCTTAGTCAGGATATGCCACAAACTCCTTTTCTCCCTGATTTGGTTAAGCACCTCCTCATTAGTCACGTGATCCACCCATCTTTCATCATTCGTCTGTAGCACCACATTTCAAAAGCTTCTATCATCTTTTTACCTGAACTCCTTATCGTCCACGTTTCACTCCCATACAATGCTACACTCCAGACAAATGCTTTCAGAAAGGACTTCCTAACATTTAAATTAATATTGGATGTTAACACGTTTCTCTTCTTTAGAAACGCTTTTCTTCCCATAGCCATTCTGCATTTTATATCTACTTTACTTTGGGCATCAGAAGTAATCTTGCTACCCAAATAACAAAATTCATCTACTACTTTTATTGTCTCATTACCTAATCTAATTCCTTCAGCATCGCCTGATTTTCTGACATTGCATTCCATTACCTTCATTTTACTCTTGTTAATGTTCATCTTATTTCTTCCTTTCAAGACACTGTCCATTCCATTCAATTGCTCTTCCAGATCTTTTGCAGTCTCTGAGAAAATTACTATGTCATTGGCAAACCTCAATGTTTTTATTTCTTCTCCCTGCACTTTAATGCCCTCTCTGAATTTCTCCTTCCATTCCTTCACTGCCTGCTCAATGTACAGATTGAACAACATTGGGGGGAGTCTACAACCCTGTCTTATTCCCTTCCCAACCTCTGTGTCCCTTTCTTGCCCTTTGACTCTAATAACTGCTGTCTGGTTTTTTTATAGGTTGAATATAACTCTTCGCTCCCTATATTTTACCCCTGCTACCTTCAGCATTTGGAAGAGTGTATTCCTGTCGATATTGTCAAAAGCTTTCTCCAAATCGACAAATGCTAAAAGGTTTCCCTTTCGTTAGCCCATCTTCTAAGATAATTTGTAATGTGAGTATTGTCTCCAGTGTTCCTATATTTCTCCTAAATCCAAACTGATCTCCCGCGAGGTCGGATTCCACAAGTTTTTCCATTCGTCTGTACATAATTCTTGTTAGTATTTTGAAACCATGACTTATTAAACTGATGGTTCTGTAATTTTCATATTTGTCTGTACTTGCTTTCTTTGGAATTGGAATTATGGTATCTTGCATACCAGGTGGAACAATTTTTCCATGACAGGCTCTCCTAACGATATCAGCAGTTCAGACGGAATATCATCTAGTCCAGGAGCCTTGTTTAGACTCAAATCCTTTAGTACTCTGTCAAATTCTTCTCGCAGTATTATATCTCCTATCTCATCTTCCTCCACTTAGTCTTCCATTTCTAGAATACTGCCTTCAAGTTTATTTCCTTTGTATAGGCCCTTTAATTTACATAGATTCATAATAACCCTGCTTTCATATATTGGGTTGCAGATCTGAAATATGCTTGACTATAAAATACAACAATACATTGTTTGTTTATACTAATATCTTGAAAAGTAGTGAACGGCAAATGTTCCTACCATGTACAGAATAATGAAATAAAGTATCAGTTGTTTTGCTGTATTCGAGAACACGGGAATATTTCATATATGCTTAGTTAATCTACAATGCTGCCCATGCTGGCAAATTTATATTTTAAACATTTATTATATTTGTCTTTTCATGACCAGTTCCTATTCAAATGTACAATAGAGTATATCTCTAAGCATACTATTTCACTTTGTTTTCCTAAAGTGCATATTAGCAGGTTTTAGTGTACAACACTTGATCTTTATCCTACGGATGATAGGAAAATTTTACAACCCATTCCAGTGCTGCGTAAATAAAATGGGTTGGAAGCGTTGTCAGGATGGAAGTCGGAGCGGTGAAGGCTTGTTGGCGCCCTAGTAAAGGGTGGCTGACTGGCAAATAAAAGATAGAATTGAAGTTAATATTTGGTATATTCTGAAATATGGGCTACATGGCGGGACTCACCCTGAGGTAGGATGTAATGAATGAATGCCAGTCTAAACGGATTAGCAAACGGAAAAGGTGAAGGTTACGGTTCACATAGTTGGTTGCTGATACCGAGCAGCCGCTAGGCGGGAGTGGATGGCATGCGGCCGTTCGCCCCGCACAGACGCCGAGCCTCTCGAGTGCGTCTGTTCCGTACGAGTACTCAAACTGAAGATAGCGAAGGAAGTGATACTAACACTTCTCAGTCCTCCAGCAGTAGCACACGTGATGAAACGTGGGTGTCTGCTATTGGCTCCACGGTAGCGTGGAAACGTCAGTAGTTTCAGCACGAACGCCAGAAGGGTGGCGTGGTTTTAGAATCAGCATTCAATACTGGGTCTGGCCGGCTCTGTCCTGCAAGGTGGACAGGCTTGGGTCACGTTGTCAAGGCGTATGTCGCGGTGGAAGAACACTCGTAAAACTTAGGTGAAGTTTTGAAATAAAATTTTGAATTATTTCCCTAACCTGTTTTAGACTGGCTGGTCATCCTGTACATTAATTTCATGGCCGTATACTCTTGTTTATTTTCCTATTTTATGATGAAATGTTATTTGTTTGTCTTCCTAGCAATGTATATATCTTCTCTTAACCATTACTTTATCTAGAAATCATGTTTCTTATGTTACACACACACTCTGAGATCACAAACTGGCATTTAACAGTTGAGGTTCCAATAAAATAATTTGTTTAATTTGTTATTTGGGTGAAGAAGTAGTAAACATTTATCTCTGCAGCTTGTCTATTACATCTCACTCCTATACAATCGGCTTTTGCTTGTATTACGTGTCAATGTGGTGTGATTAGTGGACTCATCTAAGAATTCAGTAGAGATGTCTATGTTCTGAAGTTTGTCATTGGCAGATTGAACTAAAATGGTTTGAATCTGTCTGTGGGTTCTAGGGAGCAGAGACATCTACTTTATGGCAACCGAGATAGTGATGATAACAAAGTTACTGAGGAGGGGGTTGGGGTTTGACTTGTGTTTACTCTACCAAACGAATCAGACAAGCAGTTGGGTTCAGAGAGTGTAGTGAGCAGGCAGTGCAATGCAACAATAATATGACTTACCAAAAGTCATAGTGAGGAGAGCCACAGGAATATTGGAATCAGGGCAGACACACAGGGAGGTGGCTGCAGCTATTGCAGTGTCCCAATGTGTAATTTCCAGGACAACACGGCTTAGCCCACAGAAACTGGGTGGAGGAACATCAGGATTGGAGTCCTAACAATAGGTGCCAGCTTCTGTTCAGATATGTCAAGATTTTGTGTTCAGCTGGACAATCGTCGTTCCATCATCTAGAGAGAACATGGAGCTCGGAACAATCCTGCTTATGTGCAGGAGACATCAACATGTCACGGTGGTGGCCGAACGGTGTGGGCAGGAGTCAATATTGGCGGATGTACGGGCCTCGATCTCGTTCAGAATGACGCTTTGCTCGGAGTAATAGAGAGCGTTCGACCTTTTGATGTGCCGTACACTGGTGCCGTAGGAGATGGGTTCCTTCTGGTGGATGATAACACTCCTCTCCATAGAGCTGCACTGTTGGACAAAATTCTTGAAGTTGAGGGAACTGAATGAATGGAGTGGGCCGGCTTGTTCACTGGATGTAAACCTGAATCAGTAACCAGCACTTGAAACCAACTTGTCTGCTATACACATTGGTTTCAGTGCTGGATATTGCACTTGTGGCAGAATGGCCAAATATCCCTCAAGAGCTGATTGAGAACTCCCGGGGCCTTGTTCTGACCTAGGTCTTTCAGTGCTCTGTCAAAATCATCTCTCAGTATAGTATCTCCTATTTCATCTTGATCTACTTCCTCTTCCCTTCCTACAACATTGTCTCTCATTTCATTTCCTTTGTAGAGCTCCTCTATGTACTCTTTCCACCTTTCTGCTTTCCCTTCTTTGCTGAGAACAGGTTTTCCATCTGAGTTCTTGATATTTATAGAGCTGTTTTTCTTGTCCCCAGATGTCTCTTATTTTTCTGTAAGCAGTATCTACTTTTCCCCTTCTTATACATTCTTTTACAGATTTGCATTTGGCTTCTAGCCACTCCTGCTTAGCCATTTTACACTTCATGTAAATCTCTTTTCTTAGTCGTCTGTACTCCATTTTGCCTGTTTCATTTACGGCATTTTTATATTTTCTCCTTTCATCAATAAACGTTAGTATTTCTTGCAATATCCAAGGGTTTTTTGTAGGTCTTGTCTTTCTACATATTTTGTCCTCTGCTGCCTTCACTATTTCATCTCTCAGTGCTACCCATTCCTCTTCTACTGTTCTCGGGTAAAATTTATTACTATTACCAATTTATTACCAAATCTTTGTCATTCATCAGGCATGGCTGGACAGACAGCATCAAAATTACAATATTTACATCACAATAAAATGAATCTAACCACTGTGATCAGATTACTCATACTTCAACATAAATTGAGCATAATATGCACTTAACAATAACTGCACAATAATATTAATACAAGAATAAACAAAAAACAAATAGTCTATTCTTGACATCAAGTTAAAACCCGGGTAGTCACTGTGATATCACTGGAAAAAATTCTTCAATGATGTACATTGGTTTCTCTTTTAATTTACATAGGATAGTTTTTCTAAATTGCTCCAGAGGTAATAATTGTATTGCCTTTGGTAGTCCATTAAATAATTTTATAGCTACCATTGGGAAGCTGGTTTGTGTCTTTATTAAACGACTTCTTGGTCTGTCTAGACTGTCTTTACTACGGGTGCAGTGTTGATGGATGGCACTCCTCTTCGTGTAGATCTCTTGGTTTATCTTTATGTACATGAGGCAGTTAAATATATACTGGCTGAACACAGTTGAGCACACCCAGTCTAGAAAAAATAGGTTTGCATTGGTCAGTTTTTTTGCTCAGGGTAATGATCCTCATAGCTTTCTTTTGCAGTAAGAGCACATCCTTACAACCAGCAGAGTGGCCCCATAGCAACAGCCCATAACTGATGTGGCTCTGGAACATTGCATAGTATGCAATAAGCAAGTACTGTTCTGAGATTATATTTTTTAGTTTTCTCAAGAGGTACAGCGTCCGTGAAAGTTTGGAACTCACATTTAGTGTGTTGTTGCCAGGTTGACTTAGTGTCGATGAAGTAACCCAGTAGTTTAACGGCTGCTGTGTCAGCCGGTACACTGAGACTACATATCATCCTCTGTGTTTTCTCTTCATTTATTTTCATTCTGTTCATTTCAGACCAGGCTTTGGTTTCACTGAACAGAATATCTGCCTGATGTACAGGCTGAGTAATATTTTCTCCTTTTGCAAACAAGGTAGTATCATCTGCAAATTGCAGTGTGTGTCCATTGGAGCCTAGGTCATTTACAAATATAAGAAACAAGAGGGGCCAAATGACCGACCCCTGCGGCGCTCCGTATTTTACATTCTTTTCAACTGCTACTGTCCGTGCCGCGCAGGTGCAACTATACGGGTCATCTGAGTTGCTCACACACCATATTGGAGGGCAACAAGAATGACATTTCATTATTATGGTAGCCCCAGGGTGTGTTGCTCTAAGTAACTGCCATGTAAACCTCAAGAGTTGACACAGCAAAATATTGTACTGTATCCGGTACAATTTACAATTGAAAAATTGAAAATATGTTATGATAATCATATTTCATCTGAACTCCCCCCTGCCAAAATTGTTTTGCGTTGTATATTTGTGTATTTTTTTATGCTGTGAATCCATATCAAAGAGAGTTCGAAAGACTCAGATTGTTGCCAATGTTTTGGCTGATAGTCACCAAACAGAGTGCATACAGATACAATGGCAGACAAAACTGCAGATTCATGAGTTTAAACACCTGCACTTTTAGTAAATACATTTGGAGCATGAAGGATATATATCTCAAATATTCAACAAGTGAATACCTTGACTGGAGGAGAAATGCGTGCCGTCATATTCCCGATGTTGATAAAGGTCTAATTGTGGTTTATCGTATTGCGACATTGCTGCTCATGTTGGTTGCGATCCAATGGCTGTTAGCAGAATATGGAATCGGTGGATTCAGGAGGGCAATATGGAATGCCATGCTGGATCCCAATGGTCTCATATCACTAGCAGTCGAGATGACAGCATCTTATCCACACAGCTGTAATGGATTGTACAGTCACGTTTTGATCCCAGAGTCAACAGATGGCAACATTAGCGAGACGACAACCATCTGCACGAACAGTTTGACATCATTTGCAGCTGCATGGACTATCAGCTCTGAGACCGTTGGTGCAGTTACCCTTGAGGCTGCATCACAGACTGGAGCGATGGTGTATGCAACGACGAACCTGGGTCCACAAATGGCGAAACATCACTTTTTGGATGAATCCAGGTTCTGTGTACAGCATCATGATGGTCGCATCCTTGTTTGGTGACATCTCGGTAACGCACGTTGAAAGTGTGTGTTCATCGTTGCCATACTGGCATATCACCAGTCGTGATGGTATGGGGTGCCATTGGTTACACGTCTTGGTCACCTCTTGTTCACATCGACGCCACTTCCCTTCATTGATCTCTGGGAAACCCTACATTTCAGCAGGATAATGCATGATTGCATGTTGCAGGTCCTGTACGGGCCTTTCTGAATATGGAAAATTTTCGACTGCTGTGCTGGCCAGCACATTCTCCAGATATCTCACCAATTGAAACGTCTGGTCAATGGTGTTCGAGCAACTGTCTCGTCACAATACGCCAGTCACTACTCTTGGTGAACTGTGGTATTGTGTTGAAGCTGCATGGACATCTGTACCTGTACACACCATCCAAGCTCTGTTTAACTCAATGCCCAGGCATATGAAGGCCGTTATTACAGCCAGAGGTGGTTGTTCTGGGTACTGATTTATCAGGATCTATGCACTAAAATTGCGTGAAAATGTAATCCCGTGTCATTTCTAATGTAATATATTTGTCCAATGAATACCCCTTTATCATCTGCGTTTCTTCTCGGTGTAGCAATTTTAATGGCCAGTAGTGTATATGTTGAGTAGCCTGCAACTTTTATGACACTGGGCAAAATTTACAGGTTTATAAAAGGTATATATCGTACTTAATAAATTTAAATTTGGCAATAGTAAATTCTATATTTTGTCAGTTGGTTCAATTTTACAAATATGTATTTATCGTGATGTGTACATACCATCAGTAGTGACTTAATACACTTTTCATGAAACTATTTCTTTTGATTATTGCTATATTTCTTTCCGTGTTATGTCTGGTTTCTGAAGTCCCTCAAGTGTAACCAGACAACTCATTGTTGTAGCTTTGGAATTCATACTGATGTAAGGCTATTGCCCTTGTGAAGAATGTGCATTTGCTACTACTGTTGTGTCTGTAGCTGATCTGAAGTAAAGTATTAATATTTTCAGGATGGTTCCATAGTTCCACTCATGCCAGTGTATTAAGAAGGATAAGTAGTTAGTCCAAAAGTTTAGAGACTGGTTGAGTAATATGCTGCTAGAAAATATCACCCCCCCCCCTTTCCCTCTCTCCCTCCCTCCCTCTCCCTCTCCCTCTCCCTCTCCCTCTCTCTCTCTCTCTCTCTCTCTCTCTCTCTCTCTCTCTCTCTCTCTCTCCTACTACTTAAAAAGGTATATTTTCTCCTTTTTATTTCTCTGCTTTCCTAGATGGAAGAACATCTTGGATGTGCTAACTACTGTTTGATTACTGCTTTTTTTAGTCACTAGGAATTACACAATAGGATTTTGTTTGGGTTTTCATACTCAGAGTTGGAAACACACACGAGTCACCAATTTGACCACTGTGAGGCGTAGTTTTGCAAAGTATTTAATTGCTGGAAATGTGTTTCTTTTCAATATTTCCGAACAAAATTAGAAAACAATAACAAATTTTTTTTAAAAATTAAAAATATATTAGAGAAATATTGTATACAGCATTCAAATAATGCTTGAGATCAAGTACAGCAGAATATTCCCAAGTATTCTTTTAAATCCTAAGATTCTTAGTTAAAAACTGAAACTTAAATTCTCAATCAACACTTTCTTTGCATTCCAAGTAGTATTCACATTAAATCCCCAAGGCTCAGTGTTAGGGCCCTTGCTGTTCTTGCTTTATGTAAACGACCTCCCCTTAAGTTTACCCACTGAAAAAACCTTTCTCTTTGCTGATGACACCACAGTTATGATATCTGACTCTATAGACCATCTCAAAGGTGCAGTAAACAGAAGCACAACCCAACTAAACTCATGGCTAGAATCAAACAGACTACTACTCAATATAAAGACAACAGTTGGTATTACCTTTCACACAGTTCAGAATAAAAACCAATCAGTCCCAATTATATCACTGAGTGACGATCAAGTAAATTTCGTCAAGGAAACCAAATTCTTAGGGGTTACCATCTCAGACACACTTTCATGGAAAAGCCACATTAACATAACCTGTACCAAATTGAGTAAAATATGTTTTATGATTAGACAAATAAGAAACATTGTTAGTACCAGCACACTCACATCAATGTACTATGCTCTTTTCCATTCTGTACTAAGTTATGGAATTATCTTCTGGGGGCATAGTGCAGGGACAATGAAGCTGTTTAAACTCAAGAAACAAGCAGTTAGATTAATACTGTTCAAACAACAGAAAGAATCATGCAAACCATTGTTCCAGAAACTGAACATACTACCCCTCCCATGCCAGTACATACAAGACCTACTGTGTTACACGAAGAAAAACATTGGCAACCTCGACATAAACTCAGATTGGCACCACCACGATACAAGGTCAAAAAACTCCCTACAATTAGTTCCACATTCAACAAAGCTATACAGTAAAGGTGTAAAATGTATGGGGATAAAACTGTACAATCATCTCCCACCAGAAGTGAAGAATATTGGACTAGTGAAGGATTTTAGAGTAAAACTGCGGTCACTCCTAATTAAACATTGCTTCTACAGCATACAGGAACTTATTGAAACCAACCTGTCATAAGAAGTTCACATTCAAAGAACATCAGGCAATGTATGTTAGTTATTAACATCATTCGAAGGAAATGTAATATAAATGAATGTAAAATGTTAAATTCTGATATTGAATAAGTATGAGACCTATGTAAAAATTACACTGAATCCTCATCTAATGATGTACTCTTCCAAACATGTAATGATGTATAATTTTATAGCATTAATTTTCTACCTTATGTTAAATGTAATCATCATGGCATCTCTATCATCTTCCATCACATCACCTATTCTGACTTGTCCTACATCATGATGTGCATGTCTGTACAATGTATGATTCAGAGGAACAAAAGTAAATAAATAAATAAATAGACAAATCATTTCACATTGTCTCGTTTCATTTTGCTGCTTTTTTGTAATTAAATTTCCGGTTGCAGTCCCTATATAACTAGAATATCCTAATACGACAGGAAGCTGATGGTAGCAGGGATGTCGGCGCCGTGGCCGGACGTCGTGAATCAGATTTTGGGCATAACGGAGCTGGACGTCGGGCCGCTGCTGAGGTATTTCGAGCCCATCAGGGATCTGCTGCGGAGCAACGTGGTGCCCGACACGCCTCGTGTAGCACAGTTCGAGAGGCGGGCTCTGCCGCCCGACGTGTCGGAGGAAAAGACTACCGAAGAGTCGGTCACCACCCCAGTGTACACGTCTCCGACACTGCAGAACGTATCTTCGAGGTAAGTGTAGATAGGATGAAAATAACAGAACTACCAATTTAATAACTCATTGATACAAAGTACTACAATGTTATTTGACTTGTGAACGTAAAAAGTATATAATTAAATCTCAGAGAACGTCACTTTTGATTTAGGAGATATGTAGGAACACATTTTGACATTACACTGTTATTTTCTCAAAGCTTAAATTCTGAGCAATGATTCAAGTTTCAGGTAACACATCTTCTCGCTGCATTTAGTGTCCTTGTGTATATGTTCAAATAAAGAAAGAATCCAGAAATTCATTTTCTAATCTTTAATCACCCATAACACTCTCATTGCAATCTTTGACATAATACAAAATCTCTCGAAAAACAAATGCCTTATTTCAGAAGCACCAACATTACAAACTGAGGTTACTCCAGAACTGACTGAACTGAACTAGTTGAGGGGCTAGGAAAGGAGTGCTTAAATTAAACATCCTCAAAGCAATACATATGCTCACACGAGCTTGGAAAATAACTAAGGAAACCATCTGAAATTGCTTTAATAAGGGTGGATTTAATTAAATGGGCACTCGTGACAGACAGTGGTGAAGCAGGAGTGGACAAGTGTGATTGGGTGCTGGTATCTAACAATTTACCCATCACTTTTGCTGAATTTGTGGCTTGTGATGATGGTGCCACCACTGCGTGCATCCGGGATGTTGACGAAGTCTGTGAAGGTGAATTAAAGCAGAATGATGGAGATATCGAAGAGGATGATGATGTTACGGATGAAGAAATGCAATGACAGTCATTCAATTGAAGCTGTTGCTAGCATGAACATTGTCCAGAGTTTTGTACAGGATTTAAAGTGGACAACTCTGTTATAGACAGAGTAAATCAATTGGAGATGGATATTTTGAACCAAAAATCTAACAGTGCTAAAAAGCAAACAACCATTCTTGATTTTTTTCCAAAAATGAGACACTGTGAAAGTCGTGTAAATATATGTTGTATATAGGAAAAGTAACTCAATGTGTTATATTACTGTAATTATGTAAGTATTTTGTGGTTGTTTTAATTTTTAGTGTGCTGGGAAACTACAGTCTGATCTTTGACTACTGTATTAGTGCCACAGAAAAAGTTTTAATTACAGTAGAGTGTGTAGGGCAAGTATCTTCTAGTTTTATTGTTGTTATTGTGTGTGTTGGTGGTGCATTTCTTGCCAATACAGGCAAACAGTTCTGAAATAGGTTTGCTTTCTATGAAAACCTCAATTAAGGTAAACCTTCATTTCAGGTTAAGAAATTCTGATCCCTAGAAAAATGTTAAGTAGGGGTTCTACTGTACATAAAAAAATTCTACTTCCTGTAAAGTTACCACTTCCAGTTCCACTTGGTCCTAAAAAAAGTACAAAATTTGGACAAACTTTATTACATAATAAGCAAACTTCCTATCAAATATGTTGATGCCTATTATGTACATACTGGGTGATCAAAAAGTCAGTATAAATTTGAAAACTTAATAAATCATGGAATAATATAGATAGAGAGGTAAAAATTGACACACATGCTTGGAATGACATGGGGTTTTATCAGACCAAAAATAAAAAAGTTCAAAAAATGCCCGACTTATGGCGCTGGACAACAAAACGTCAATGACTGTGCATGAAAATCGTGTCTAAAAGGAGCTGTAATGAGAGAGAGAATCAGATGCAGCATGTTGACGTTACCTGAAAAGGCGCTTTTAGTGAAGCTGTATTATCAGAATGGGGAATGTGCTAGTTCAGTCATAGGAAGGGAATTTGAACGGGTAAAGGTCCGTTGACAAATGTGGCTATGGCAGCACATTTCATGCTCAGAGGGTTTGTCAACACCCACAACTGCGGAATTTAGGCTACCAAAAATCCTAGAACTGTTGTGGAAACTCCATTGCACGACGACAAAGTCACGGTATGGGTTGTATTTACCACATCTATCATTATCGGGTCTTTTTTCTTAGAGGAACTGCGCTATTCTGGTTTTGTAACTGCTACTGTGACGGGTGAGAGGTATACCGATGTGTTACAGAATCACATCATTCCTAGCCTGGCTGATAAACACCTGCTGGAACGTATGATTTTTCTGTAGGATGGCGCTCCACCACACATTGCTAGACGCGTGAAAGATCTCTTTCGCGCGTCGTTTGGTGATGATCATGTCCTCAGCTGCCACGTTCGTAATGCTTGGCCTCCCAGGTCCCCAGACCTCAGTCCGTGCGATTATTGGCTTTGGGGTTACCTGAAGTCGCAAGTGTATCGTGATCGACCGACATCTCTAGGGATGCTGAAAGACAACATCTGACGCCAATGCCTCATCATAACTACGGACATGCTTTACAGTGCTCTTCACAACATTATTTCTTGACTACAGCTATTGTTGAGGAATGATGGTGAACATATTGAGCATTTCCTGTAAAGAACATCACCTTTGCTTTGTCTTAATTTGTTATGCTAATTATTGCTTTTCTGATCTGATGAAGCGCCATCTGTCAGACATTTTTTTTAACTCCCCCCCCCCCCCCTGTTCTAATAGAACCCCATGTCATTCCAAGCATTTTTGTCAATTTTTACCTCACTATCTACATTATTCTGTGATTTATTAAGTTTTTGAATTTATACTGACATTTTGATCACCTAGTATATGACAACTTTTAAACATGGTATCAAATACTTCGGTAATAGTTTTACCTCGTTATGTGTCATTAAAAGAGACAGGTACGGTTAAACAGGGTGATTTTGTACAATTTTGAGATTATTTTCACCATAAATTCTGTAAGTTTTGTCAGATTTCATTGTTTTCTACAGAAGTTGTGAGGTATATGTATTACCAATAAAATATTCTAGAAATAGAACGACCATTTGCATCAACTTTTGCTGAGACAGTGTCAGAAATCACCCCATGGACTGGGGTGGATGTGTATTTTCAATCTCTGTCCAGTGTTTCGAAGTCTCCTTCCTTCGAAGTGTATGGGATATTATCGGACACAAATTGACTTTTTTTATTCTACTTTCTTTCTAGAATGAAACTTTCACTCTGCAGCGGAGTGTGCGCTGATATGAAACTTCCTGGCAGATTAAAATTGTGTGCTGGAACCGGGACTCGAACCTGGGACCTTTGCCTTTCGCGGGCAAGCGCACTACCGACTGTGCTATCCCGACATGACTCACGATGCTGCCTCACAACTTTACTTCCGCCAGTACCTCGCCTCCTACTTTCCAAACTTCACAGAAGCTCTCCTGCTTACTTTCTTTCTGTTTGATTTTAGGGACTTTTAACATATTTTAAGGACTCCATCATTAAAATAAGGGAAAAGGACTGAATAAAGGAATTTTATTTATTAAAGGCATTTCTATATATTAATTTGCCACACTGAATATCTGTAACTGCTTTCTTTAAAATTTCCAGGTCGTAGTTTCACCAATCTTGAACGCCTTTATTACTTTGAGACATTCTCGGCATTGTCCAGAATCGCTCCACGAAGTACACAATTTCGATAAAACCTCCATTACTTTGAAACTTTACACAAAACTCATGACAGGCTGGTACAAAACTTCTCACAGTGCAACAGCCTACTGATGGCGTTGGCAACTGACGCTACAGTACTATTCCGCCAGGCCTAACATTAGCAGAAAGTTTCCACTCCTTAACACAGTGAGACTGATTATTGCATCGGTAAACAATTGATCCAAATGTGGGAGTGCGGGAATTACAGTCCCGTGCATAACATAAGCAGCACGCGGAGGTGGAAATTAGCGCTAATTCATTGCTATGCAGAGGGAAAGAGAAGATAAACCATATTGTCCAAATTCATCCCGGTGTCATCAACGAGCGGAACAACTGTGACATTTCTGTGGGTCCCTGGCCCCGTGGGAGTGTTGGGGAATGAGTCTGCGGATACGGCTGCCAAGGAGGCAGTTCACCTTCATCGGCTATCTACCTTTTCTACTAGCTCTGACGACCTTCGCGCTGGTGTCTCCCAGCGTATTATCTCCCGTTGGTATCTACATTGGTCATCCCTGTCAGGGAACAAATTGTGAGCCATGAAACCTGTGCCTGATCTCTGGTCAACGTCATCTCGACCCTCCCGCCGAGAGGAGATTGTTCTGGCCCGGCTTCGTATTGGCCACTGCCGTTATAGCCACCAGTATTTACTTCGTGGTGATCCTGCTCCCTTATGTGAGCACTGTGATGCACCTTTTACTGTGAACCCTCTTTTAGTGCAATGTCCGTTTTTTAATCGTCTCCGTCATGATCTGTGTTTACCATTTGAAATGTCTGACATTTTAGCTGATGACCCGCATTCTGTTAACGGAGTTTTACTTTTTATACATCGTGCAAACATGGTGAAAGCCGTTTAAGTCCTAACCCCGGTCCTATTTTACTATGGGCAGTGTTGGGCGCTAATGACCACAGCAGTTGTGTGCCCTAAAACCACCGGAAAAAAAAATCACTCTGTTTGATGATACATTTGTAGCTGAAATTTATCTGCACTCTGAAATAAATATTTTGCTTGAAACCTTTGTCATTTTCCTCTTACACAGTACTTATTAGATGAAAAAATTACATTTAAGGCTTTTTCTCATCGTCATCTCTCGCCTCTTTTGTCAGGTCGCACGAAGTAAAGGTAACGTCAAAACCGGAAGGAGACACTTCGCAGTCGGGCCCGCCGCCCGACGCGGAGCCCGAAGCGGACAGCGCGAGTGCCAGTCGCGCCATCCTCATAGGGAGCCTGTCGCTGATCGGCGTCGGCCTGGCGACGGGGGCGTTCCTGGCGGGGCGGCACTTCTACCGCAAGAAGAAGCAGCGCGAGCGGAGGAACCGCCGCCCTGCCTGACCCGACCCCCTCACCGAGACCCGAGTCTGACGGCTGCGCTCTCCGGTCTCGGTGGGTGACGGTTTCTGTGGGGCCGTGCGGGCGGTGACGGAACCGCGACGCCGCGGGACGACAGGCGTCGGGCGTTCCACATCTCTTCCGTCGTGCCCCGGAATGTAGATCTCCCGCGTCCTCTGAACTACGCGCTGGTGATCTTACCAAATGTACTGCTAGATAATAAGAGCCTATTTTGGCTCTGGTGATTTTGTGTTCTCGTCTGTGATATCACTTTAGCTGAAATGTTATTTAATTGTGTAAGGAATCTTTTTAAAAAGTCTGCGAATTACAGATATTTGAGATTTGTTTCTCTTGTGAGACGACCTAACTTCATTTGTTGCCTTTGTGGTGCATTGTATACATTATATTGTTGAATATCTGTGAAGGTTTGCGTGTGGTGTTTAAATGTTGCTATTATTGTATTAATGATTTTGATGCTAGTAGGTATTTTCGTGCAAGGTTGAGTGTAACACATTCATCACGAGTAGAAAAATACATTATATGTGAATGGTGCATCACATCTTGAAATGAGTAATGTAACGATATATGTGCAAAATAGGGTATATGTTTTGTTCTTGAGTGGCTGAAGTAAGAGTGAACTTGACAGATTTTATTTGCATATGTGGTGTCTGCATTGTACTTGTGTAAAATGTTTTTAGTTACTAGCATGCAATGTTGACTGTACAAAGTTTATCAGAAGTGCAGAGAAAGAAACATGTTGTACATGAATGTTCATGTAGTTGAAATGAGAAATGTGAATGATATATTTTGTACCCAATATTAATATTTTTCAACCATCATTTGCTCTATTCAAATATAGAAGTCTGAATGACTGAATTATATTTTTTTAGTTGAGTGTAAAAAGTCCATATTGAACCTCCTGTCTGCAGTTTAAAGCACTGGTACATGCCTACTAATGTTGCAGTCCAATAACCTAATCTCAAGCACTTGGGTCCTACCTCTTGAGAAGATGTGATAAACTGATGGAACTCGTATTGGTCACTACGCTCCAGTTACAGAAAACATTTTAAGCACCTAGGGAAAAAAATTATAAAATATAAAAATTAAAAAATAATAAAATCAGCTTGTTGCTCTAAAGTGGTCAGAGAGGGTGGTGATGCATGCTTGAGTCATGTCTCAGTAATTGTATGAATGAAAAATAGACTAAGATTACTCACCAGGCGAAGGAGCACAGGTGTGACAGCATCACAAATAAATAAATGAATACACACACACACACACACACACACACACACACAAACGCAAGCTTTCGCAACCCAGTTGCTTCTTCAGGCAGAAGGGATGGAGAGGGAAAAGGAAATGATGAGGGTTTTAAGGAAGGGGGTAAGGAGCCATTCCAATCCCAGGAGAGGAAAGGGGAAAAATGGAGGGTAAACAAATGCGCGCACACACCCACACATTCACACAGACACAAGTACACCTAGGCAGACATACTGTAGAAAGCAAAGAAGTTAAGAAGTTAGACAGAGATACCACTTGAGACAGAGGCTCTGTCCAGAGACCCGATGCAAAGATGTTAAGATGGTGGGTGGGAATTCGAATTTAGCGGAGGATGAGACCAGGTGGGCAACGGGAAGAGAGAATATGCTGAAGGGCTAGTTCCCATCTCCGGAGTTCTGAAGGATTGGTGTCGGTGGGAAGTATCCAGATAACCCGGACGGTGTAGCACTGTGCCAAGATGTGCTGGCCGTGCACCAAGGCATGTTTAGCCACAGGGTGATCCTCATTACCAACAAACAGTGCAGGCATGTCAGTTGGTAGATCACATGGCTACTATCGGAAGTGGCTCTGCCTTTGATCGTGTACACCTTCCGGGTTACGGGACTGGAGTAATATTTTTCCTGCTAGTAATTTTTTGTCTTAATATTCGTATCATATAATTGTGTGAGTGAATGTATATCTTTTCCTGTTGAATGCTGTGGCCAAAATTTAAAATTGTGTGAGAGTGTGATTGTCTATTCTACAGTGTGTCTGCAATGTCTCTCCACAGTGGCGATCTCTGCGTGTTTAACGTTGTTGGGTGCGTAAGGTTGGCAGCACTGATAAAGTGCACCTGCACGTGTTTTGTGGACCAGCAGTGGTAGTAGGGGAGGGGAGGTAGTCTTGTGTGTGTGCTACAGCTGTTACTTGTGTTACTGTCTTGTTCTAGAATACTTATTGTTGCAGAGAGAGCCTTTTCAGTAGAAGAGGTTTTCCGGGTAGCAGGAAACTTTAAGAAGCATCTGAGATGACAATGATTGCGTTTTTCTACACCAAGATGTACACATCATGACATGATACATGATTTTATTCGCAAATTCTTGTCAACAGGTTCAGTTAATGATGCACAACAAACTGGTAGGCCCAAGGTTTATCAGAATGGAAGCTCGACATCATTTCAGACATAGAGTTGCAGAGTCCAACAAGATTAGTAAGGAAATTATCACAAGAGGCGAAAGTCTCTCATACAACAGCACATAAGGCCGTAACCAAAGAACTGGGGCTGTATTCCTATAAAATTACTGCAGTGCATCAAATACCAAATTTACGCAAATATAGGCTGCACTTTTTCTCTGAGATATTGGTTAGAAAAATCATGGTGCGGCCTATATTCGAGACTTTCCTCCTGACATTACAAATCACGAACTTTCATTACATATACAGGTATCATGTGGGTGGATAAACTTAATACAGCAGCTATTCTTTTCAAACAAAAAAATTCAACGTTGATTCCCAAAACTTCGCCAGCATATTTATACTGCCATTTCGTTTGCACGACGATGTGGCGCCTGATGAGTCATGTATCAATATAGGTTGTAACGAATGTCCCCACTCGGTATCAACAGCTGTTTCTGCGCAACCCATTTATCATAGAAATTAACATAGAAATATTTGTTGAAAATCGGATTGTGTAGAGTGAGGGTATTTCTTTTTTTGTTGACCACGAAGTAAATAATTAATAATGCCCCTGCTCTATGGTTGGTAGTTTCTTGATATACTGTTGTCTGGTCAGAAAATCAGTTTTCCACAGAATAGATGAATGTGTGAAATAGGCGGTTGTTGTTTCATTTTGTCAGTATGCATCAAGGTGGTTAGAATAACCACCGCGGTATCCATGAAGACTTTTTTGAATTCATTGAGTATCAGTAGTTCATTACGGATAAAAGAATCTTACTTTGATGGATTCCGACACAGGTAAAAAAATGTGAAAGAGAAAAACACAATTAAAAAGTAATCCTTTCCATCAAAATAAGATTCGTAAAAGTAACAGTTCTTTTATCCATAACTAGCTGTAAACCTAGTGTTGCCCGGGTGTTTATTTATCCTACACTTTCGTACTCCACATCCCCTTCCC
The DNA here is from genome assembly GCA_026315105.1 of Locusta migratoria. Taxonomy (NCBI): domain Eukaryota; kingdom Metazoa; phylum Arthropoda; class Insecta; order Orthoptera; family Acrididae; genus Locusta; species Locusta migratoria. Next base: position 119,097,781 of record CM048754.1, read on the forward strand.
CCTCTCTCTGTATCCACCTCTTTCTCTCCCATCTCTCTGTTCATTTCCACCTTTCCCTCTCTCGGCAAAGTTTTCTGTGAGGTACTCTCTCTCATGTACCATAAGACATTTATGTACCCATTGATTTTCCTCTTGGTTTAAAGGTCATGTGTGCAAAAATTCATAAAGCATTGGAGCAAAACGATGCAATTTGTAAAATTCCGTTAGTTGAGTACCCTCCACCATGCACAGAACAAAATTTTATACAGACGGTGACATTCCTCTTGTTTTTAAGGTAGCATGTGCAAAATTTCATCAATAGGGCCTTTACACGGGCGCGCCTGCCTGGCTGCAACTGCCAGCCGGCAGGAACGCCGGTGGAACCGTGGCGTGCCGCGTGGAGCGGCGGCCGTCAGCCCAGCAGGGGGTGGCGCACCGCGCAAAAGTGGCCCGACTGGCATTTCGGGCGAGTCTGAAAGTTCTGCGCGGCGCGGCGGCAGGCCAGCGAGTTGCAGCTGCAGAGAAACCCTATCTGTGCGATTGCTGCAACTGGGATGTGCGTGGCACTTGCAGTGAACCGAAAGAAATCGGAGCGCCGTGTTTGGGTGAAAGAATACAGCCACCGCTATAGTCATTTACCTTTAATTAGTCAACTGCACGATAATTTCCCCGATGATTTTAAAAACTATTTATGGATGTACTGTGCCTCGTTAAACATTTTGCTGGATTTGATTAAGCACAAAATTACCAAGACAGATACAGGCATGAAAACAGCATTTCAGCAGAAGAACGCCTAACAGCGACACTCAGCTTATCTCGTGTTCGGAATGTCATAGAAAATGCTTTCGGCATTATTTCTTTGCGTTTTCGAGGGTTAAAGACAGCCATTAATATGAAACCAGAAAAAATATGTTATGTTGTTTTGGCTATTTGCGTTTTGCATAATTTTATGCACAGAAACAGTGATGGCTATCTATCACCATCAGCTGTGGATACAGAGACCTTCTTACTGCACAAAGCAGACTGCCGACAAACAACGGAACTACATAGTTTAGAAAATATGTTACGTAGAAATCCAAACAAAAATGATAAAGCGAATAGAGAGTTATACAAGAAATATTTTGTTTCAGAAAGGAGTGTGTCTTGTCAAGACGAAATGTTGAAATTAGGAAGAGCCTAAGAATTTTTATTTAGATGTTTGTTAATTAAGTACTATAATCTCACAACGTATATTTTTGCCTTCCTTTGTTTAACTGTGATTATGTTTGAGAAATAAAACAATTTAACTCTAACCTCTTCATTTCCTTCGGTACGTTGCTGCTCCTCAATTACAAAAACCTCTTCTGCGGCAATACTGTCATCGAGATGCTCTTCATTTATAGCACATTTATCGGCGTCATCCACGTATCTTTCATATTCTCCCTCCGTTATGAATGCTAGGTCATAATACCATAGATTGGGCACATAAACTTCATCACTTGACCTACCACATCGATTGCTGTGCAAAACATTTTTCATTTCTTTTCAAAACAAACCACGTATTATTTTTTGTTTTGTTTTTTGCAACAAATTCCCTATCAGCATTATGAAAAATTGGTTTGCATAAAGTAGTTACCAGTGTATCGTATGCCTCGTTTTTAGGTTTTTATTTGTGTAGTCCTTACTGCGAATTCGCCACAAGCAAGGCTGTTGCCGGTATAATTCAATAAATTCACTCAGGAATTCCTTCGTCCTACAGCGTGATGCTGCCATGGGTTTGGACTGCAGGTGCGGCCGTCTAAAGCTGTACTGCAAGCACGCCCGTGTAAATGTGAGGACGTTCTGCGTGCCGGTTCTGCGTGAGTGACGGAGTGGCCGATTCCCCCCGGGACCGCGGGACTGCGCGGCGCGGCAGTAATCGGGCCGGCAGGCCGCTAATATCGGAACAAAACTATAGATTTATATGCAATAAAAATGCAGGGTCACATTGAAAAAAGCACTTTCTTGTTCACAAATACTCCTGTTTTATTTCATACAACCCTTGTTCTGAGATTAACAAAAACAACAAAAAAAGGATCTGTGAAATTGGTCGAGCCATTCTCAATTTATGGCGGGACCAAGGTATTTAGAGATCCATTTTTATGTTGCAAAGTACCCTCCCCCATGCACCGTATGAAACTTAAGGTAGACGGCGACTTTCCTCTTGTTTTGAAGGTCAAGCGTACGAAATTTCGTGAAAATCTGAATGAAACTATAGATTTTGTAAGTCTGTAGGAGAAGAACGTTACGCCATACACCTATCACTAAATACTTTAAGTGACATTTTCTACCAATAAACTACATTCCTGCCTAATTTCAGCTTCATAGATATAGTAGTTTTAGAGATTTCATGTTTACTCAGTGAGTGAGTATCCTTTCGCTTTTATATAGGTAGAGATTAAGAAAACAGTTTGTTTAATTTTGGATGCAAGACAATTAAGGAAGGCCTGCAGACAAAAATAAATAGTAACATGCAAATCTTTGATGCTAACTTTATTTGATACAAGATCATGGCTGATGCAACAGTTTAACGACATCTACAGCGAAACTGTTGTGAGCAATAGACTTCTTTTCTTTTCATCATTTTGTGCGGGGGAGGGGGGGTGCTCAGTTACAAAACACTTCATAAACGTCTGAAATTACATAGATAAGTCCACTTACCAGGCGAAGGAGCACAGGCAGTGATAGCAACAAATAACACACACACACACACACACACACACACACACACACACACACACACACACACAAACACACCCAGGGGCCCACAGTTCTTTTGTGGGTACGTGTGTGGCGCGCACGGGGCCCCGAGCCGGAGTAGCCTTTCTTCTGCCCCAGGCTGCTTCACTTTCCCTCCCGGTTTATGCCATCGCCCGGAGACGGGCGTCCTTTGCTAGTTCAGGTCGTTTTTTGTAGTAGCTTCTCTCATTCCTTGGTTTCTTCCTTTCCCAACCTTTGCTTCTGTCTTTCTCTCCTTATACTCTCCTAGCCTTCCTCTCGTCCTCATTAGTCTCCGCTTCGGCATTTGAGACACTTCTTTCCTTCTTTCTCTTCATTTCCTATCCTCTTCTTCTTTCCTCCCTGTGCGTGTCTGAAGGCCGACCCACGCATTATCATGCGTAGCAGGTGACGGGGTAACGCGTAATTCCCCGCCCCGGGTAGACAAGTAGGGCACGTACGTACCCCCTGGTAAAGGCCAGGCCCAGGGAGGGGTGATTACCCGAGCTGGTACCTTCCGAACGTGCCGATTGGTCCCTCCGTCAGTTCTCGGGAGGTGTGACCTGAGGTGTGAGGTGTGAACAATCACCTAAGGTGGGTAAGCCCTCGGAGAGGGCCCCCACTAGGAAGGAGCGCGCCATCGGAGACGCCGGTAATCACGGGGGACACCTCCGCGATGACTTCCTTCTCTTCTTCAGTGACGTTGACCCAGAAATGTAAGATAGATTCGCCTCAGCAAAAGAAGACTCTGCCTAATTTACCGAAATTTCTTGTTGTGTCTCGCACCGACGGAAAAGATTTCAATTCTGTCAATCCTATCGTTATACAGAAAGGTGTTGATGCAATTGCTGGCCCTGTTAAAACCTGTTCGCGTCAGCGCAATGGCACATTGTTGCTGGAAGTGGACAGTGCTTTCCAAGCCCAGAAACTTATCCGGACTACGTTATTACACACGTTTCCAGTCAAAGTAGAAGCACACCGCACACTCAACTCGTCACGTGGGGTAGTTTTTACGAGATCCCTTGACGGGTTGTCTGATGACGACATCCGGTACTATATGTCCAATCAGGGTGTGACAGCCGTCCACAGGGTGATGAAAAAGGTAGATAACCAGCTGACACCGACTCGTACTGTGTTTTTGACATTCGACAGAGTTGAACTCCCGTCGAAGGTCAAAGCAGGGTACGAAGTTATCTCAGTCCGCCCTTATATTCCAAACCCAACGCGCTGCTACCAATGCCACAGGTACAACCATACCCATGAACATTGCCCAAATGCAGCAAAGTGTGTCACTTGTGGTAGGGACGCCCATGAGGGGGATTGCCCACCTCCGTCCCCTCACTGCCTTAACTGCAACGGCGACCATGCGGCTTCCTCTCGCGACTGCCCTGTATATAAGGATGAAAAAATCATTCAGCAAATTCGGGTCACGGAGAAGGTATCAACATCTGCCGCTCGAAAGTTGTTGGCGAGTCGAAAGCCCACTGTCCTCCCAGCGGGTACATACAGTAAGGTACTCACCTCAACTCGACCTACTAAGGATTCCAGTACCCAGACTTGTGATTTCACTTTCGCTGACACAGTTGTGCGATCCGCCAGCCCGAAGATTGCCCGTTCCACGTCCCCGCTTCCCCCTGCTGCTCCTAAAGTACAGTCTTCGTCAACCTCTAGTAAACTGCGGGCACCTAAACAAGATGCCCGGACTTTGAAAAAGGAACCTGTCTGTGAGGATTTTCTGTGTTCTCAGGCTTCCCAACCGTCGACTGCCTCTTCTCACCGTCACTCTTCGAGAAGAGCTGACAAGAAAAAGAGTTCCTCTCCTTCCCCGCCGAGGCGTGACCCATCCATCACGCTGTCCAACAGTTGCCGGCCTCGGCCGTCTTCTGTTTCACCGGGACGCTACATCTGCCGGGCACCCGGCCCTTTACCGGCGGTGGAAACTGCCCCTCCTGATCAACTCAGGGAGATGGCAGGCGTGTCGGTCGAACCTATGGACCATGACCCTTTGCCCCTAGACAGCGATAGCAGTGCTCCCTCGAAATCCGGTCCTCAGCGGCCGTCGAGGTGACCCCGCTTGCTTGTTCATTTTTATCCTCATTTCTTATCTCATTTTTTATCATGGCGCTCCTTCAATGGAATATTCGCAGCATTTGTTCCAATCGGGAGGAGTTAAAACTACTCCTTCTATTGCACTGCCCGATTCTAGTTTGTCTCCAAGAAACTAAGTTGCGTCCAAGTGATCGTGCAGACTTTCCACACTACACCTCTGTGTGGTTCGACCTGCCACCCGTGGAAGGTGTCCCAGCCCATGGAGGGGTTCTGATGCTCCTTCGAGACGATGTCTATTTCCATCCCATTTTCTTGCACACTCACCTACAGGCAGTTGCCGTCCGCATCACTTTATGCACATTTACCTTCTCCCTCTGTAATATCTATTCGCCATCGTCATCTGCCCTTACTAGGGCAGATGTGCTACACCTTGTTGACCAGCTCCCTTCACCTTTCGTGTTGGTAGGCAACTTTAATGCCCACCACCCCCTATGGGGCTCTCCGGCACCTTGTCCGAGAGGCTTCCTTTTGGTGGACCTTCTCCAACACCTCGATCTTGTCTGCCTCAACACCGGTGCACCGACCTTCCTTTCAGACACAACACACACCTATTCCCATATAGACCTCGCAATATGCACTCCTCAGCTTGCCAGTCGGTTTGAGTGGTATGCACTTTCTGACACGTACTCGAGTGACCATTTCCCTTGTATCATCCACTTCCTGCATCATTCCCCATCTCCTCGTCCCACCAGTTGGAACATATCCAAAGCCAACTGGGGGCTTTATTCTTTCGTGGCTGTTTTTCACGATCAGAATTTTCCCAACTGTAACAGTCAGGTCGACTACCTCACAGAGGTCATTCTCACCTCTGCTGAACGTTCCATACCTCGTACATCCTCTTCTCCACGTCGTGTGCAGGTCCCTTGGTGGACTGCAGCCTGCCGCGACGCGCTTAGAGCCCGGCGCCGTGCTTTACGCACCTTCCGCCGCCACCCGACTTTGGAGAATTACATACATTATAAACGTATGAGAGCGCAATGTCGTCGTATCATATTCGACAGCAAGAAAGGTTGCTGGACTGCTTTTACTAGTTCTTTTAACCGTTTTACTCCCTCCACGGTTGTTTGGGGTGGCCTACGCCGTTTATCCGGCAGCAAGGTCCACTCCCCGATTCCTGGCCTGACTGTGGAGAACGCAGTCCTCGTGGACCCCGCTGCTGTTTCCAACACATTGGGCCGTTTCTTTGCGGAGGTTTCGAGCTCTGCCCATTACCACCCTGCCTTTCTCCCTCGCAAACAGGTTGAGGAGGCACGGCCGCCTTCTTTCCACTCTTTTAATCGTGAAAATTATAACGTCACCTTCACCATGCAGGAGCTAGACCGTGCTCTCGCCCTGTCCCGATCTTCTGCCTCCGGGCCCGATTCCATTCATATTGATATGCTGAAGAACCTCTCTCCTGCGGGCAAGTGCTTTCTTCTTAGTACCTACAATCACATATGGACTGAAGGTCATGTTCCCACAAGTTGGCGTGAAGCCATTGTTGTCCCCATCCCCAAACCAGGGAAGGACAAACACCTTCCTTCCAGTTATCGCCCCATTTCTCCGACGAGCTGCATCTGTAAGGTGATGGAATGCATGGTTAACGCTCGGTTGGTCTGGCTCCTCGAATCTCGCCGCCTCCTGACTAATATCCAATGCGGTTTTCGTCGACACCGCTCTGCTGCTGATCACCTTGTTACGTTGTCGACCTTCATTATGAATAACTTTCTAAAGAAGCGTCAAACAGTAGCAGTGTTCTTCGACTTGGAGAAGGCCTACGATACCAGTTGGAGAGCGGGCATTCTCCGCACATTGCACACATGGGGCCTTCGGGTCCGCCTTCCTCTTTTCATTCAAGCGTTTTTGGCGGATCGCAAGTTCCGGGTACGGGTGGGCTCTGTTTTGTCAGATACCTTTTGCCAGGAGAATGGGGTACCACAGGGCTCCGTTTAGAGTGTGGCGCTCTTTGCCATTGCAATCAATCCGATCGTAAATTGCCTTTCAGCCGACATCTCCGGATCTCTTTTTGTTGACGATTTCGCAATTTATTGCAGCGCCCAGTGGACGTGTCTCTTGGAGCGTTGTCTTCAATGCTGTCTTCACTGTCTGTATTCCTGGAGCATTGTGAATGGCTTCAGATTCTCCACTGAGAAAACTGTGTGTATAAACTTCTGGAGATACAAGGCATTTCTTCCACCATCCCTATGTCTCGGCCCTGTTGCTCTACCATTCGTGGAGACAACAAAATTCTTGGGACTCATGTTGGATCATAAACTTTGCTGGTCCACACACGTGTCCTACCTAGCTGCCCGTTGTGCCCGATCCCTTAACGTTCTTCGTGTCCTCAGTGGCATGTCATGGGGAGCGGATCGTACCGTCCTGCTTCACCTTTACCAGGCCATTGTTCAGTCGAAGCTCGACTACGGAAGCCTTGTATACTCTTCTGCACGGCCGTTGATTCTCCGCCGTCTCAACTCTATCCACCATCGGGGATTACGTCTGGCGACCGGTGCATTTTATACCAGCCCTGTTGAAAGTCTGTATGCCGAGGCTGCTGTATTACCCTTAACCACTCGGCGTGACATTCTCTTGTGTCGGTATGCATGCCGCCTGCGGTCGATGCCCAACCATCCATCTTACCGATTATTTTTTGACGACTCACTCAATTGCCAATATCAGTTGTCTGCGATTGCCTTGCTTCCACCTGGAGTTCGGTTTCGCTGCCTGCTACAGCGGCTCGATTTTACCCTTCCTTCCACCCTTCGGTTGAGCGAAAGCCCATTGCTACCGTGGCATCAGGCCCAGGTTCACTCTCACCTTGAACTTAGTTCGCTCCCCATGGAGAGCACTCCGGACTTGGTATACCGCTCGAGGCTTGTCGAACTCCTTTCGCGGTTTGATAATGCCGTATTTATTTACACTGATGGTTCCAAGAGCACTGACGGTGTCAGATCTGCCTTCGTCGTCTGGGACAACCGTTTCCAATACAAGCTCCTTGACCGGTGCTTGAATTTCACGGCTGAGGTTTTTGCCCTCCACCAGGCCATTTTGTATACCTGCCGACACCGCGAACCTTTCTATGCCATATGTTCGGACTCTCTTAGTGCCCTGCAGAGTCTTAAGGACCCTTTCTCGAACCATCCTCTCGTGTATCGGATCCAACACTCCCTCCAGTTGCTAGCAGATGACAGCTGTCACGTTTCTTTCCTGTGGGTCCCACATGGGTGTGCCCAGGAATGAGACCGCCGACATAGCAGCCAAGGCCGCAGCTCTTTTGCCTCGCATGGCTACCTTTTGCATCCCACCGGATGGGAGAGCAATCACTCAATCTCCCACTCCCAACTCCTCTCACCCCTAAACCTCAAAACTCCAATCCACACAATCCGGAACCACAACATCCTAATTCAGTAGTCAACCTCTCCTCCAAACCCCTCTCCCAATCTGAAACCTCTGTCCTATCCAAAGGCCTCACCTTTAGTCCTACTCCCAAATTCAACCACACAGCTCTCGTCAAAGATCTACTTTCCTATACTCGTAGCCTTTGCTGGAGATACCACTTTGCCACAAGGAAAAATAATCATACTCCCAATGACCCAGCTCCCCAAGACATCATTCCAATTGAACCATGCCTAGAACAGTTCCGTCCCCCATCACAGCGAGACCCACCTGCTCTTCCTAAAAACCACCCTCTTCAAACCTTCCAGGAATTCCTTACTTCCCACCTTGCCTCCCAGTCGTTCCTGAGAAACCTTAATCCCACTCCCAGCATTATCGCAGCTGAATCCCAAGCTATCCGTGATCTGAAGGCTGACCATTCCATCATCATTCTCCCAGCCGACAAGGGATCCACGACCGTGGTACTTGATCGGCTGGAGTATGTGGCTGAGGGACTGCGTCAGCTTTCAGACAGTACCACATATAAAGTCTTTTTCATGGCAATCCCATCCCTGATGTCCAGGCAGAGCTTCAAGGAATCCTCAAAACCTTAGGCCCCCTACAAAACCTTTCACCTAACTCCATTAATCTCATGACCCCGTCGACACCCCGCACCCCCACCTTCTACCTACTTCCCAAGATTCACAAACCCAATCATCCTGGCCGCCCCATTGTGGCCGGTTACCAAGCCCCTACAGAACGAATCTCTGCCTACATAGACCAACACCTTCAACCCATCATGTGCAATCTCCCATCCTTCATCAAAGACACCAACCACTTCCTCGATCGCCTGAAATCCTTACCCAGCCTGTTACCTCCAGAAACCATCCTTGTAACCATTGATGCCACTTCCTTATACACAAATATGCCACATACCCAGGGCCTTGCTGCGATGGAGTATTTCCTTTCACGCCGACCACCCACTTCCCTACCTAAAACCTCTTTCCTTAATACCCTAGCCAGCTTCATCCTAACCCACAACTTCTTCACTTTTGAGGGCCAGACTTAACAACAACTAAAGGGAACAGCCATGGGAACCAGGATGGCCCTCTCGTATGCAAACTTATTCATGGGACGCTTAGAGGAAGCCTTCCTGGATACCCAAGCCTGTCAACCCAAAGTGTGGTACAGATTCATTGATGATATCTTCATGATCTGGACACACAGTGAAGAAGAACTCCAGAATTTCCTCTCCAACCTCAACTCCTTTGGTCCCATCAAATTCACCTGGTCCTATTCCAAATCCCATGCCACATTCCTCGATGTCGACCTCCATCTGTCCAACGGCCAACTCCACACATCCGTCCACATCAAACTTACCGATAAACAACAGTACCCGCATTATGACAGCTGTCATCCATTCCATATCAAACGTTCCCTTCCTTACAGCTTAGGTCTTCGTGGCAAACGGGTCTGCTCCAGTCCTGAAGCTCTGAACCAGTACACCAATAACCTAATAACAGCTTTCACATCCCGCAGCTATCCTCCTAATCTGGTAGAGAAACAAATTGCCAGAGCCACTTCCTCATCCCCCCAAATTCAGAACCTTCAACAGAACAATGTTCTACAGTTCGACAGTTCTACAGTATGTCTGCCTAAGTGTACTTGTGTCTGTGTAAATGTGTGGGTGTATGTGCATTTATTTACCCTCCATTTTTCCCCCAAGGTAAGTCTTTCCTGTCCCGGGATTGGAATGGCTCCTTACCCCCTTCCTTAAAACCCTCATCATTTCCTTTTCCCTCTCCTTCCCTTCTGCCTGATGAAGCAGCTAGGCTGCGAAAGCTAGCATTTGTGTGTGTGTGTGTGTCTGTGTGTTTATTTGTTGCTATTACTGCCTGTGCCCCTTCGCCTGGTAAGTGTACTTCATCTATTTTTTACGTATATATATATATATTGACTTACCTACAGTACAGGCTCGTCGACAGAGACATAAAAAACACACAAACATTCGAGCTTTCACCACCACTGGCAGCTTCTTCAGGAAAAAGAGGAAGGAAGGACAGGAGAAAGGGAAGGATATGGGTTTTAAGGAAGTGGAAAAGGAGCCATTCCAATCCCAGGAGTGGAAGGACTTACCTTAGGGGACAAAGAGGAAGGAAACAAATACACACACACACACACACACACACACACACACGCACACACTCACACATATCCATGAGATGGAAACTTTTAGTGTGAGGCCCTTGGGGGTAATGCCAAATGTTAGACATGCCTGAATAAACAAAATGTGGGACCGTAATCTGGCTAAGGTGAAAGCATGCTTGCGGAAGGAATGTAGGTAAAACTTGATGGGGTCAAGGTAGGGTAACATAACGTATGGAATGGAAAAGTGAGAACTATGCGTTGAATAACTGACTACAAAGTGATTAGAAAGGAAAGAAAAATAAAATAAAAATAATATAATTATAATAAATAATTTATAAAATAAGGTGGATAGATAGCGAAAGGAATTCAGCAAAGAAAATAGAAATCTATAAAGTTGTTCAAGAGAGCTGTTGAAGTTGAACCTGGTGGAAACTGGGGTCAACTACAATTGGTTAACAATGTAATGCACAATGGTTTGGTGGTTGTATTGGCGTCCAAAACAAGTTACAGGGAGGAGAAAATCAAAGGAAAGCCTGCCTAAGTGTACTTGTGTCTGTGTAAATGTGTGGGTGTGTGTGTGTGTATTTGTTTACCCTCCTTTTTGTCCCCTAAGGTAAGTCCTCCCACTCCTGGGATTGGAATGGCTCCTTTTCCACTTCCTTAAAACCCGTACCCTCTCCTTTCACCTCTCCTTCCTTCCTCTTTTTCCCGAAGAAGCCACCAGTGGTGGCGAAAGCTTGAATGTTTGTGGGTTTTTGTGTGTGTTTTATGTTTCTGTCGACGATCCTGTACTTTAGGTAAGTCAAAAATCTTTATTTTATACCCATTTTTCCCACCTGGAAAGTCTCCTTCCAATATATATATATATATATATATATATATAAATAATGAACTTCGCGATTATTTCCATTCCCGTTTTTCGATATTTCCGTCTGTTCTTCCGACATTTCCGATCTTTTTTCTACGCGTTTTCACTTCTATTCATTCGTCAGATTATTTTTACCCTCCAACCGTATTCTGCCACTACAGAACGAATACTTTTCTTTCGTTCTCACACGGTTTGCAAATCTTTTCCAAATTTTCTTCGCCCCATAACCTGTTTGGACGCCCATACAACTGCCACACCCCTGTGCATCACATTGTTGACTAACTGTGATCGATCACAGTTTCAACAACATTCCTCTTCTACTACTCTCTCAAACAACTTTTTCTATTTTTTTCCTATCTGAATAATTCCTTTTGCTACCTAATCACCTTTATATCTCTCCCATATATAATTTTATTTATTCACTTTTTTTGTACTGTTCAGTTCAGTTTTCTCTTTTTTCCATACTATACATGTCACCAGACATCGACCCCATCAAATTTTAATAATATTCCCTCCACAATCATGCCTTTACCCTTGCCAGATTGAGGTCACACATTCTTTTCATTCAGGCTTGTTTAACATTTGGCATCACCCCCAAGGGCCTCACACTGAAATTTCACATCTCTGGCTGTAACCCATCCTTTCATCCTGCCTTATACCAATTCCAAACAGAACAATCCACAGCTCTCACCTGCCTGATCCTTAACCTATACCTCAACTCCGCCAATGAACACACCTGTCAACTCCTATCCCTGATCAAAATCCTCAACTTTTCCACTCTCACATCCACACCTAGAGTTCAGAATATCCTTTTACAGGCCAACCAAAAATTGGAACAGCACGCCACCCTCCACCTCAAAAAACTATCCAATCTCCTAGTTACCCACCTCCGGAAAGGCAATACACTCTCCCTCAACAACCTCTCCTACAAACCTCAACCTCCTCTCATTGCACACAAACCCAGTCTCTCCCATCTACTCAATCTCCCCCTTCCAGCTCCACTCCCTCCCCAAACCTCACAATCCCAATCCACACAATCCTGAACCACAACATCCCAATTCAGTAGTCAACCTCTCCTCTAAACCTCTCTCCCAATCTGAAACCTCCGTCCTATCCAAAGGCCTCACCTTTAGTCCCACTCCCAAATTCAACCAGACAGCCCTTGTCAAAGACCTACTATCCTATACTCGTAGCCTTGGCTGGAGATACCACTTTGCCATGAAGAAAAATAATCCTACTCCTGATGATCCAGTTCCCCAAGACATCATTCAAATTGAACACTGCCTAGAACAGTTCCGTCCCCCATCACGGCGAGACCCACCCGCTCTCCCTCAAAATCACCTCCTTCAAACCTTCCAGGAATTCCTTACTTCCAATCTTGCCTCTCAGTCCTTCCTGAAAAACCTTAATCCTACTCCCAACATTACCGCAGCTGAATCCCGAGCTATCCGTGATCTGAAGGCTGACCATTCCATCATCATTCTCCCTGCCGACAAGGGATCCACGACCGTGGTACTTGATCGGCGGGAGTATGTGGCTGAGGGACTGTGCCAGCTTTCAGACAACACTACCTACAAAGTCTTTCATGGTGACCCCATTCCTGATGTCCAGGCAGAGCTTCAGGGAATTCTCAGATCCTTAGGCCCCCTACAAAACCTTTCACCTGAGTCCATCAAACTCATGACCCCACCAACACCCTGCACCCCTACCTTCTACCTACTTCCTAAGATTCACAAACCTAATCATCCAGGCCGGCCGATTGTGGCCGGTTACCAAGCCCCCACGAATCTCTGCCTACATAGACCAACACCTTCAACCCATCATATGCAGTCTCCCATCCTTCATAAAGACACCATCCACTTCCTCGATCACCTAAAATCCTTACCCAGCCTGTTACCTCCTGAAACCATCCTAGTAACCATTGATGCCACTTCCTTATACACAAATATCCCACATGCCCAGGGCCTCGCTGCGATGGAGTATTTCCTTTCACGCCGACCACCCACTTCCCTACCTAAAACCTCTTTCCTTAATACCCTAGCCAGCTTCATCCTAATCCACAACTTCTTCACCTTTGAGGGCCAGACATACCAACAACTAAAGGGAACAGCCATGGGAACCAGGATGGCCCCCTCGAACGCAAACTTATTTATGGGACGCTAAGAGGAAGCCTTCCTGGATACCCAAGCCTGTCAACCCAAAGTTTGGTACAGATTCATTGACGACATCTTCATGATCTGGAGCAACAGTGAAGAAGAACTCCAGAATTTCCTCTCCAACCTCAACTCCTTTGGTCCCATCAAATTCACCTGGTCCTATTCCAAATCCCATGCCACTTTCCTTGATGTCGACCTCCATCTGTCCAACGGCCAACTTCACACATCCGTCCACATCAAACCAACCAACAAACAACAATACCTCCATTATGACAGCTGCCATCCATTCCACATCAAACGTTCCCTTTCCTACAGCTTAGGTCTTCGTGGCAGAAGTGTCTGCTCCAGTCCCGAATCACTGAACCAGTACACCAATAACCTAATAGCAGCTTTTACATCACACAGCTATCATCCTGATCTGGTTCAGAAGCAAATTACCAGAGCCACCTCCTCATCCCCCCAAATCCAGAACCTCCCACCAAAGAACACCAGAAGTGCCTCTTGTCACCAGATACTTTCCGGGACTGGAGCGGACTCTGAATGTGGCTCTCCAGCATGGATACGACTTCCTTAAATCCTGCCCCGAAATGAGATCTATCCTTAATGACATCCTTCCCACTCCACCAAGAGTGTCTTTCCGCGCCCACCTAACCTTCGTAACCTCCTAGTCCATCCCTATGAAACCCCCAAACCACCTTCCCTACCTTCTGGCTCCTACCCTTGTAACCGCCCCCGTTGTAAAACCTGCCCTATGCACCCTTCCACCACCACTTACTCCAGTCCAGTAACCCGGAAGGTGTACACAATCAAGGGCAGAGCCACTTGCGATAGCACCCACGTGATTTACCAACTGACATGCCTGCACTGTGAAGCATTCTATGTGGGAATGACCAGCAACAAACTGTCCATTCGCATGAATGGTCACAGGCAGACAGTGTTTGTTGGTAATGAGGATCACCCTGTGGCTAAACACGCCTTGGGGCACGGCAAGCACATCTTGGCGCAGTGTTACACCGTCCGGGTTATCTGGATACTTCCCACTGAGACCAACCTTTCAGAACTCCGGAGATGGGAACTTGCCCTTCAGCTTATTCTCTCCTCCCGTTGCCCACCTGGTCTCAACCTCCGCTAAATTCAAACTCCCGCCCACCATCTATCATCTTTGCCTCGGTTCTGTGGACCGAGCCTCTGCCTCAAGTGGTATCTCTGTCCAACTTCTTTGCTTTTTACAAATGTCTGTCTAGGTGTGTTTGTGTTTGGATATGTGTGTGTGTGTGTGTGTGTGTGTGTGTGTGTGTGTGTGTGTGTGTGTGTTTGCATCTGTTTAAATGTGTGGCTGTGTGTGTATTTTCTTCCCCCAAGGTAAGTCTTTCCTCTCCTGGGATTGGAATGGATCCTTACCCCCTTCCTTAAAACACTCATCATTTCCTTTTCCCTCTCCTTCCCTTCTGCCTGGAGAAGCAACTGGGTTGTGAAAGCTTGTGTTTTATTTGTGCTACTATCACCACCTGTGCTCCTTCGTCTGGTGAGTAATCTTATATATATATATATAAATTTCCTGCTAGGAATTTTTCATCTATAATATTCGTAACTTACACATTAGCTCATACTCGATCTTAATAATACAGATAATAAATGCAGAGAAAAAAAATCTCTTTATAACAATTCATAAATCTTCTAAAAGGATGATCGACATCCCGCAATAGAGAAGGCGCAGAGACCCCTGCCGCCTTGTGGCTGTTGGCTGACTACAGTACGGATGGTGGCGTGGCTGATATCTGATGCCGGTCGGGTCTGCGGTGATGCTGCTCCTGTCGATTGTGGCACGTCGATCAACCACGAAACATACAAACCAAACACAAACATTTTTTTATACCGTGTGTCATAAAATATCACACATATGAAAAATTAACAATTTATACAAAATATAATAATGGAAAGTTCAGGTTGGAATTAATAATATAGTGAGGACAGTTTACAACTCACCGCAAAGACGTGGCGACGAGCTGTGACAGGCACATACAAGAGACACACACATACAACACATTCAGCTATCGGCTATGCCCTTCTTCAGAAAATAGAACACTCACGCAATCACACAGGCACACAACACAGTCATACAACCATCACCTCTGACTGCCACACTTCGAATCACGCTCTGCGGCGAATCAGGGACGGGAGGGGAGGGGAGGGGAGGGGGAGGGGATAGGAATGTTACGTTACGGTGGGAGCTTAGGAATGGAGTGGGGAGGCGGGTGAGGGGAGAAAATAAAATAAATATACACACGAGACCGCGCACACACACACACACACACACACACACACACACACACACACACACGATCACACATTCACACATTCTCACACACCACTCAAAATAGGCGAGGTTTGGGATAGAGAGGTAGGAATTGTAAGGTATGGAGAAAAAATATAGAGAAGTTATCGTAGGTTGAGGCCTGGTTGATTTCGGGATCGGAGAATATATTGTAGGGATAACTCCCATCTGTGCAGTTCAGAAAAGCTGGTGGTGGATGGGAGGATCCAGATGGTCCGGGTTGTGAAGCAGCCATTGAAATCAAGCATGTGCTCCGCTGCATGCTGTGCCACAGGGTGGTCCACCTTGTTTTTGGCCACAGTTTGGCGGTGACCATTCATCCTAATGGACAGCTGGTTGGTGGTCATGCCAATATAGAAAGCTGTACAGTGTTTGCAGCACAGTTGGTAAATTATGTGGCTGCTTTCACAAGTGGCCCGGCCTCTGATAGGGTAGGATAAGCCTGTGACAGGACTGGAATAGGAAGTGGTGGATTGGACAGGTCTTGCAGTGGGGTCTTCCACATGGATATGATCCCTGTGGCAGTAAGCCATCTAACCTATCCCCACCACCATGACATAACCTTCCTATCCCCTCTCCCCACCCCTCCCAGATTCGCTGCAGAGCCCGATTCGAAGTGAGGCAGTCGGAGGTGATGGTTGTATGACTGTGTTGTGTGCCTGTGTGATTGCGTGAGTGTTCTATTTTCTGAAGAAGGCCATGGCCGATAGCTGAATGTGTTGTATGTGTGTGTCTTTTGTATGTGCCTGTCGCAGCTCGTCGCCACGTCTTTGCGATGAGTTATAAACTGTCCTCACTATATTATTAACAATTTATACATCGACTTAGCTTCCTTTCCTATCTCGTGCACCCTCTTGAAAGCAAAGCTTACATAAGGGAGTAGGGCTCACAAATCTTGTTCCACTGCATGTGCAAGACTTCTCCAGAGGTTGTCCATCTGTTGAGTCTCGCCAACTGACGGGTCATAGATTTGAGAACTTCTTAAATACTGTCTAAACAGGATGTAGCTAAGCTTCATGTGATAAGCAGATATGATCCTTGTCAAATATAAAGGTATACTATTGAAATGTGTCAAATACAACACAATCTATTGATTTTGCAAAGCAACAGTTCATATATCAATGAGTTTCATAGTCTCTTCTTTTTCACTGAAATATTTTTATGCTGATAGGACTTATCTCTGTTACAGAGTGTAATTTTACTTTGCACGGAACAGGACCAGTTTCATGTGGTGATTCCTCAATCGATGCAACATCAGGTGCTTCAGTTACTGCACCAAGGTCATTGGGGTGTGTTTTGTATCCCAGCCTTGTCGCCGCTTTTGTGTCTCGTTTCCGTCGTAGGTGTCGGAGGCCGAGTAGACAGACCGACACAGGAATAAAGGATGCACGCTTGTGCAGGTAGGAGGTGAGCAGCCAGTGGGACAGCAGAAACTAGAAACACTAGAGTAAATTAGAACGAGATATATATTGCACAGAATTTGCACATAACTTTTACATAGCTCAGTACTGCAGAATGCTGATACATAGTTGAGCTAGAGGCCTGCCTAGTGCCTATCCGATAGCCAAGTCTTCACTGGTGCCTATCTGATTCTGAAGTGTTAACTGGTTCCTATCTCAGTCCCAAGTGAACGATGTCGTTCAGTAGTGGTCACGAGCGAAGTTGTAGCAGAGGGCGCTCGTGGCTGATGTAAGAACACCACGCCGTGCATGCATGGCGGCGCGTGACGAAAGTAGGTGGCACGCACTTTGGACTTGTGCGACACCACAGTGTGGTCCACACCAAACAATTGGAACACAGACATTGCACACGGATCAGTACGGACGCGCAGATAGAGAGGATGATGGCTCATTGCCAAGCTAGTGTGGAAAACAATGCCACCCCACCTCTACGATTCTCAGAATGACCCATCCTGATCGCACCAGACTTTGTGGGTCCATTTTGGAATAGAAGATGGCTCACCATTGGGGATTCCTTTTGTAGTCCCCCACGAACTCTACGACTACTCGCAGCACCCTCCGAGCCCTTCAGTCTGTTTTCTGTATCGAGGGTCTACCAGAATTCACAGTGATGAACAATGGTCCACAGTTTGTATCATGGGAACTTGAACAGTTCTGCCAAGCCAACGGTATTCGCCATCTGACCAGTGCTCTCTCTGTCAAATGGTGAAGCTGAACGTTTTCTGAGGACATTCGAGTCATAGACCGCCAAGCTCGAGTACCACCACACGTGGCAACGAGCTACTCTGTAATTCCTCACCTCCTACTGTTCCCAGCCACGTAACGGACCATTACCTTTGAAGTTGTTGCACAGACAGCAGTACTGCACTCTGCTGCATCTCACGCACCCACCACAGATGCCACCTGCTCCACAGAATTGGACACAGTATCACGCAAACGCATCTGTCTTTTTCAGGTCCTGTGCCGGATGCAGGCATTGAGAGTGTGGCACCGTCATTCGCCACTAACACATTTTTATTGCAAGGGGCAAACGGTGTGTGGCACTGCCGGCTACAGCGGCTCGATTTTACCCTTCCTTCCACCTTTCGGTTGAGCGAAAGCCCATTTCCACTGTGGCATCAGGCCCAGGTTCACACTCACCTTGAACTTAGTTCGCTCCCCGAGGAGAGCACTCCGGATTTGGTATATCGCTCGAGGCTTGTCGAACTCCGTTTGCGGTTCGATAATGCCATATCTATTTACACTGATGGTTCCAAGAGCACTGCCGGTGTCGGATCTGCCTTCGTCGTCGGGGACAACCGGTTCCAATACAAGCTCCCTGACCGGTGCTCGAATTTCACGGCTGAGCTTTTTGCCCTCCACCAGGCCGTTTTGTACACCTGCCGCCACCGCCAACCTTTCTATGCCATATGTTCGGACGCCCTTAGTGCCCTGCAGAGTCTTAAGGACCCTTTCTCGAACCATCCTCTCGTGTATCGGATCCAACGCTCCCTCCAGTTGCTAGCAGATGACAGCTGTCACATTTCTTTCCTGGGGTCCCTGGCCATGTGGGTGTGCCCGGGAATGAGACCGCTGACATAGCAGCCAAGGCCGCAGCTCTTTTCCCTCGCATGGCTACCTTTTGCGTCCCATCGGAAGATGTTCAACGGGCTCTTCGCCGGAGTATCGTGTCGTCCTGGCACAGTGCGTGGTTTTCACTGTACAACAATAAATTGCGAACTGTAAAACCGATACCAACCACTTGGAGGACCTCCTGACGCCCCTCTCGGCGAGAGGTCATCCTGGCCCGGTTGCGGATCGGTCACTGACGTTTCAGCCACCGTCACTTGCTCTCCGCCGACCCTGCACCACTGTGCTCCTGCATTGAACTGCTGACAGTGCGACATGTTTTACTGTCTTGTGTAAATTTTAATCACCTCCCTGTTGCCCTTCACTTTCCGTCTACTCTGGAGGAAATTGTAGCTGATGACACACGAGCAGCTGCTCGAATTTTGCGTTTTATCAACTTGGCCAACTTATCAAAGGATATTTAACCCTTTTAATTGTCTTTTATCTTTCGTTTTTAGCCTTTTCTTGATGTTCTAACTGGCAGTTACCAATTTTTTTGAGATCTAGCGAATCTCTGTTCTTGTCTGGGCACTAATGACCTTAGCAGTTGTGTGCCCTAAAACCACAAAAAAAAAAAAAGCTGTGTGGCACTGACATAGAAACCAAATTCCCCCTCATGTACTAGAGAATGCTGCTGCCGAGTTTTTGTCGAACAGATTCGCCGTCCCCTCAGACGGTGGCACTTATGCCTCGTCCGATGTCGTGAGTGCGGCCGACTTCCCTACTCGGCCCCGAGCCCGTGGAGCTCGACACTTTGCCTCCAGAATCAACGCATCTGAAGACCCGTCTTCCATCGGATGTCGCAGGTTGACTGACGTCTACCGTCGCATATCGAGGGTTCACCGTCACAAATCGAGGTTCCTTCCGATGCGGCCGCCCTGCACCAGTTGTTGAGATTGTTGCTCCTGCACCTGTTCCTTCTGCACCCATGCCCATTGGAAAGCGACATTTGGTGCATTTTCTGCCTGGCTTTTCGTGCCGAGTGCAGTCCGGATGGTGGGTCACGACAGGTGTTTCTGCACCGGATACAGATTTGAACCCCAGTTCCTATACTGTTCCCATGGTCACACCTTTCCCCTGCAGTCGTTTCGCCCACTATACGACATGGGTGAGAAGGTTTGGGGAGGAGGAGTGTCATGGTGCCACTATTCACTGCAACACTGTCACCATAAGAGATGATAAATCGCTTTACGGTACAATTCTTGAAGTTTTCCCGGCGGACATAATATTCCATCATCTTTCGGGACTGCACCCGGGACAGCGACAATTCTTCGTCCGATATTTCAGCTGCAAACCTTACAGCCATCTTCGATGCGAGTCCGAGACTGAGTTCTCAGTGTCTGTGCATGCCTATTTATACGGTAAATCACGTGATACAAAGCTACTGAGGATTAGACTGCACATGCTGAAAGATATCACATTTGTAACTTCTGCGCTAGTCATAGATGAATATATACTTCAAAGATAAACATGTGAGCACTGAGTGCAAACATAAACAGGGCTGTTACATATCCACAGTGCTTACAAATGAATAATTAATCATTAAAAGTGGTATCATCAATCGGAAGTGAAGGCGCAGGCATTCTTTCGGAACGAAGGCATGATATAAGTGGCTTCCATGCATTGTCAAGATGAAATCCGTCATCACGATTTAACAGGTTGTCCGCCAGTTGTATGTGTACAGCTTCCTTTACAACTGAGTCACAGAAAGTAGAAGCTGTGGTTAATATCTTTGGAAGAATCGGATGAAGAATTGTCGCTGTCCTGGGTGCACTCCTGAAAGGTGATGGAATATGTGTTACGGTACTTTGACCGCTTGCAGTCTCGGTACCTCTTTTTGCCCGCTTCGCACACTGGCCGATAGGAAGAGGGGCCTTGCCTAGATATGGTGGTGCACCACAGCAGTGACAGACAGTACAGGAGTTCCAGTCAGTACGAGGCAGTCCCAGGAATACTACAGCTGCAGAAGTTCATCATAGAAGAGCCAGCCATCTGTCTGTGCACAAGCCGGAATAGTTTTCTTTTGCCTAGCAGAACTGTGTAACAGTATGAGACGTTTGTACTACACGAGCACATCAAAGTTAAGTTTTTATTTCACTTGTAATAAAAGTTCTTGTAGACTAATTAAATCTTTATTTACAGACCTCCCTCCACATCATTGTTAGCCATAGTCAACCCCCTTCCCGTCATGCAACAATAGAGACACAACAATATTTTCTGCTGTTAAGATAAGATCCACATATGCAAAGATAATTCTTTTAATTGTGTACCATTTTAGCATTCCCGACCATTACCACACTGTATTGGAACAAATGAACCACTTCTTTTGCCAGGGCCGAATGAGAAACACCCAACCAGCATCTCTTAAAGTAGTATTTCACCCGTCCCATCTCCATAACGTACAAGTCCATCCCTATGCCACTCCCAGTCCCAATCCCTTGTGAAAGAGCATGTTGAAAGACTTGCCATAATTCATCCACCCAATATTTCCAGTCCTGTCATAGATTTATCATACCCCATACTAGACTGGGACATCTGTGAAATCGGCTACATCATTTTACAACTCCGTTGCAATAAGTGCACTGATTTTTATTTGGGTGGACTGCTCAATATCTGTTCATCATAATGAATGGCCACTCGCAAATGTAGGCGATAGTTAACGTGAACCACACAGGACGCTGCCGACAATAGCACGCCAGATTTCAACGGCTGCTTCACGATCGGGTCCATCTGAAATCCTCCCCTCCCCCACCAGCTATTCTGAATATTCACAGAATATATGACATCAACTGTGATTGGGCAAAGCTGAAAATGTGTACCCAGCCGGGATTCGAACCCGGATCTCCTGCTTTCTAGGCAGTTGCGCTGACCCCTACACCACTGGGGACTCAGTGAT